>OX419584.1:8004372-8515990 GCA_948473455.1 Teleiodes luculella
GCATTTCTTTAAGCCCTCTATATTATTCGACATTTTGTAGTATTCAAGAGCGCTATTCCTGTAATACGTCAATTGCAAATGAATAAAATAACAATTAAAAATTTTTGTGCGAATATAATTGTGTGAATACAATTTTCCATCTTTGAGTTAGGTAACCGACTTCAATATAATATCTGTGAGAAACTATAATTGGTTGTTAATTGTCTATATTACAATCTTTTTAATTTTGTTGGCTGTTGGTTCTCTCTTGAAATAAAAATAAAAGTAACTGAAATACTACATAACATACTAATGAATTTGCGTATTGTTAGAATACCTACACACATACACATACACACACACACACACACACACATACACACAAATATACACAGTATGTTCGACTGTCTGAGTACATTTGTCGCTCCAACCTATATGTGGTATTCACCACACTCACTTAGCAATTCGGATCGCACGGCATTAGCTAAAAAACGAAGAAGCTGCCTCTCTTTCTATCGCGTGTCGCGCCGATTCGCACCACTAACGCTACTAACGTCTCCCTAAAGCTTCGGTCACACACAGCGATTAGTCGCGAATTGGCACTCGCATCGAGTAATCGCTCAGTGTGACAGGGCTATTCGCTGCGAATTCCATACTGACCGTGTTTATTTTTATTCGCAGCGAATGCAATCGCAGCGACTATTCGGTAAATGTGACCGAAGCTTAAGAGGAGCATCGCCCGATCATACCTAAACTACGGATCTGCTTTCACTTACCAATTCTGTCTGTCGATGTAATAATCTCCGATGTTGCTGTAGGCTTGTTTGATATGCGCCTCCGTTGTGTTGGCGGACATCTTTAGCAACTCTACAACCCGGAACCAATGACCCAGACGCTTCCGTAGAGCAATCGCCAAATCGCTGAAGGACATCTAATTATAAGTCACAAATGCGAACTACAGATTTTTAAAATAAGTTACAGCTAGTTTTAAAGAAAGCGGAGAATAAGCCTGGAAAATAACCATATAACCCATACGACGGAAAAGAGTCGGAGAGGATATGCTCATTTTCGAACGGCCCCGTAGCACCTCGAAGCCTATAGTTGGTAGTACTTGTGCCTTCAAAGCACGGGGTCGCGGGGTCAAGATCCGCTCAGCACTTGTGCCTGGACATTGTATATTTATATTATTACGTATGTATATCAGTTATCCGACACTCATAGTTTCGGGTCTGCCTAGTCAGTTAGTTGTGTGTGAGGAGGTGTCCCCTTATATTTATATCTCTAAGACATTTTGAATGGACTACACATGTTTAGATATTTAAGCTTTATACAAACCGCCTGTCTTCTTGGTGATATATCTTCTCGGCCGCATCAAAATCTTTAAAGTATGCGAGTATTTCAGCTCTCTTCAAAGCATTGGAGTGCAACCCATTGAGCCGGCTGACGAAGCGGATCCCGGCGTAGTCGCTGCGGCGCACGAACGCCGCCTCGGCTGTCTCGAGGGCGTCCTTCGATTCCAAGTTCTTCAATGCTGCTTCTGCTAGTAAAAGCCTGGAATAGATTACACGAAACCGGTGGTTCTATATACTTATTATCATTAGCTAGTCTCATTAATGCAAAGGAATGGATTATTGAATGAATGAAACCGTGTCGGCCGGGTCGTCAGGCAATATGTAATTTTTTTGCCACTCAGGATAAACAAAAGTTTTTAATTATTTGTTCTTATTACTTCTTATTTATACACAAGTAATTATACTATAATACTATTACTATTATTCTACTTTTTAATAGTAATTTTCTAAAATAACTTGTGAATAAAATAGTTACAACACTTTTTTTTAATTGACTTATGCTTGTGTCGAAAAAGTACGAACACCATAAATTTACCAGAGTCTTGGATGTGGATTGTCCTTGATAAAATTCTCGGCTTCCTTGAGACCAACTTTTTCAATGAGTTGGCGCGTGTCCCTCAGAGACTTCACCTCCACCCTCACTATGTGTTGCGGCGTGCACTTGTCCGATATATTGTCCAACAATGCTGTCGTGATCTCCAACTCCTGAAACCACAACCGAACTTACTTACTTGATTTAAAGAATGACCAGAAAAATTAAGATCCTCGCCATTTTGTGGATATTCAATGGAACTAATTTTATAACAGGGACTGGGCTGGAACAGTAAAAAAAATGTGACGCTCCCAAAGTCATCATCACATTTCAGCCAGTAGACGTCCACTGCTGGACAAAGGCCTCCCCCAAAGATCTCCACAACGATCGGTCCCGCGCTGGCCGCATCCAGCGGCTTCCTGCGACCCTCACCAGATCGTCTGTCCACCTTGTAGGGGGCCTGCCCACGCTATGTCTTCCGGCACGTGGCCGCCATTCAAGAACCTTTTTTCCCCAACGGCCATCGCTCCAGAGTAGGTATTTTAGTTTCTTGCCAGGCTTTACCAGAGAGGTGGTAGCCGCGGTTCGCCTTTAAACTTTTATACTAACATCAAGGATGTTATAAGTTCTAACGGTAGTACTTATAATTATAACATCCTAGACTATCAATTATTTACGAGTATCTCTGGTTTGACGTGCCGTTATTTGACAACATTGTTGATTCATATCTTTATAAACAAAGTCAGACAACTACGCATTTTTTTTTGATGAGTGCATAAGTATACTGTCTGATAACGACATACCTTTTTATAGTCAGCGATGAGTTGGCCGTGTGGGAAGTGTATTAACATTTTAAATTGAATTACCTTAAACTTGCACAAGTATCCCTGCATAGTGAGCGGTTCTTCGGGCTCAGTGTCTCTCATGACGTACAGCCTATTTTTTTCCCCAATCGCCAACATCTGAGGGTTGTCCAAAGCCCAAATCGCGCTCCAGACATCTTTCCGTAAGGCCTGGCCGATGCTAATATTATTTGCCATGTCCGTGTCCAGCAAATAAAGGCAACCGGACTGATCTATCACGAAGAATTTGCTACAAGTGAAAGAGACATCAAAACGGTGCTGAATAAATATTTTATAGGGAAAAATAAGTAAGCGTCGGTGGCCTAGTGGCAGGGGCCGCTAACTTCCACCCGGAACTTCGCGGGTTTAAGCTTCGGCGCGTACCAATGTGTTTTCAATTTTTGAATTAATATATACCTACTTTTGTTCTCTTTTGAATTGACTTATGCTTGTGTCGAAAGAGTACGACGAATCAAGCTTCACCGGACTTACGGGGGAGCGGATGGCTCTACCCCAAAGTAGTCATGTACCAACGCGTCTAGGGGCGGCTCAAGGGAGCCTCGAACCTAGGCCAAGCGCGTTGATACGGAAAAATTCGACGCTCTTACGATGAAAGGAAAACATCGTGAGTGAAAACCTGCACACATCTGCGAAGAAATCCAAAGGTTGTGTGTGAAGTTGACCAACCCGCATTGGGCCAGCGTGGTCGACTAGGGCCTTCATTCACCCTGATTTTAGGGTAGGCTCGAGCACTTCGGACGTCGGGCTTTATGATTGGGTCATATATGGGCTATAACCTAATAAATACTAACCTAGAATTGGAATTCAACCCCATCTTATAAGGCTTGGAACTCATATTGATAGAAGTGATTTTTTTGAAGTTAACCATGGAAAACAATAGAATGGTTCCCGAGTCCCTGGCTACCAGCAGGTGGGTATCGGAGCACGTGATGCAGCAGATGGTGTCGTCCTGCAAACACCCTTCACTAGAACTTACTGGCGTACCGTCAGCGTGGAACAGTAATTCCGTACTTCCTGTAAAATAAAGTACCTAATCATTTCGACGGCCTCGTAGCGTAGTCGGTAGTCGTGAGTTCGAATCCCGCACAGGACAAACTTTTGTGTGATGAGCACTTGTGTTTGCCTTGTGTCTGGATGTTGTATATTTATATATGTATGTATATCAGCTGTCTGACACCTATAGTACAGGCTCTGCCTAGTTTGGGGTCAGACAGATGGCCGTGTGTGAGATGTCCCATTTTATTATTTCAGCTGAAAGATGTCCACTGCTACACAAAGGCCTCCCTCAAAGATCTCCACGACAATCGCTGTTGTTTGACACGCATATTGTGCGCGGACAACAAACATCAAACAAAACATTTATTAGAATTTCAGGGAGTTCGTGGAAAAAAATCTTCAGTCAAGGTCAAAGTATTTATTTTTCTTTAAGATATTTACATCACTTAGTTAAGTCAGTTACGTATTCTTTTTTGGCGAGTTCAATTCTTGAAGATATACCACAGACTTATATCTTTTGAAAACTCTTGTGTAACGATTTCGATGGTTTCAACTTTTGTCAGATTGAACTTACTTGGTCGTGACGGAGTTGAAAACTTCCAAATAAGAAAAGATTCCTTAGAAGCCACCACTGCGACAGCCTTGCTGTTGATAGTCACGTATATTGCTGGTATGGGCAGAGCTTTTG
Source organism: Teleiodes luculella (assembly GCA_948473455.1). Classification (NCBI taxonomy): domain Eukaryota; kingdom Metazoa; phylum Arthropoda; class Insecta; order Lepidoptera; family Gelechiidae; genus Teleiodes; species Teleiodes luculella. The sequence continues at coordinate 8,008,783 of OX419584.1, forward strand.
CTGTAAAACAAGCATGTAATGCTGTGTCAAACTACAAACAAACAGTAGTATACAAATATTTTGACGGCCCCGTAGCCTTGTTGGTAGTACGTCTGCCTACTGAGCACAGGGTCGCGGGTTCGAATCCCGCCAAGGGCAAACATTCGTGAGATGAGCACTTGTGTTTGCTTTGTGTCTATATTTAGTATATTAATATATGTATGTATATCAGCTGTCTGGCACCCATAGTACAGGCTCTGCCTAGTTTGGGGTCAGATGGCCGTGTGTGAGATGTCCCATAATTTTTTTTTTAATGTTTTTTACTGCAAAATAAGAAAACTTTTCTTTATCTTAGCTTTATCATTTTTCAAAGATTTCTTACCATCACATTGGATTCCTTGCTGATTTGATATGATGATTGTGTTCAACGTAGCTATTACACAAAACTCTTCCACTCCACACATGTCTATCACATCAGGAATGTGATTTATCCATGACTAAAACAGGTAATTATTTTTTTAAATATCGTTATTTTTAAAATATCGGTAATTATTTTTTTAAAAGGCTTTTTTAGGGAGGCGTTACTTGCCATAGTCCCCACTCTTGATAGACGAGTTGGGGATCACAGTTGTTGATTACACAGATGAATTATTGTTATTAATCTTAAACGGGGAATCACACCGATGCGATGGTTATCTTAATCTGTATGTAAAATCTAACAAACTACATTACCGCTCCTTTTATTACCTACGGCATACATAAAACTTGACCAAAAAAAAAAGTCTCAATTTGCAGGAATTCAACGGAACAAATAATAATAAATAACAACATAATGTTTTGCGTACTGCGAAAGGGCTGGCTGCAGCTCACTCAGCATTGTTGTTTTGAACCCTTCAGGTAACAATACACGTTACCGCCGGCCGAGGGCGCGGCCAAAATCAAAATTGAAACTAAATAATCAGAGACGGAGCCCCTCAGGCGTCGTCTCCTTCACGATGTTTTTCAGTATCAACGCGCTAGGCCGTGGTCCGAGGCTCCCTCGAGCCGCCCCTAGACGCGTTTGTACGTATGACTACTTTGGGATAGTCTTCCGCTCCCCCACAAGTCCGGTGAAGCTTGATTCGTGCACTTTGCGACACAAGCATAAGTCAATTTTAAAAAAAGGTAGTATTGAGGTACCCACTGGGTAGGCAGGCACCACAATACAACGCTGTTGTTCTGTAATCGCTGTTAAAAAATAGGGCGGCAGCAGTAGGCTTACTACGTAAAAAGCGACAGGTTCGAAAAGCTGTCAAACGCGACATAGTGACAGAACTACTATGGCTCTAATGTCAATATGTCGCGTTTGACAGCTTCTCGAGCTTTTCGCTTCTTACGTAGTAAGCCAACAGGTTTCATTTCAGCAAGGTAGATTCAATACAATACCTAAACAAAGATACACCAATTTTTGTATTTTGTGATACTTCTAGAGGCATGTTGCTCAGTTGTTGCCTATGCGGCATCAATACCTGAATAGCAGTTGCCTTATACGAGACAAAACAAGGTCCAGATCCAGTGTTAATTATATCCGTTCTATTTTTTAACAGCACTAAACAGAATACCAACTTGGTGAGTAACAGTATCCCAGAAGGTGAGGGTCTCTGTGCCGGAGATGAAGGCGAGCGTGTTCCCGTAGTAGGCGTACTTGTGGTCGGGCTTGACGTTGGCGAAGTAGATGAAGGAGTCGATGGCCACCGCCAACCGCAGCGAGCGCCGCTCCCACGACAGCGAGCGCAGCGACCCGCCCGGCACGCGCAGGCTGCGCACGTGCTACACACACACATACATCACATACTTATATTATTCAATTCAATTCAATTTATTAATTCATTAACAGGTTCAAATACATTATCATTACAGGTATACACCCAAGTCGATAATGCAAATATAAAAACATCAAATACAAATAAATAATAAACGTAACAAACAATGTCAAAGAAATTAATTTAGTAATTGCATACATTAAAAATATGTCGAAAATAAATTACAAGTCATGTCAAAGAGATTAAAAATAGTCATTGAATACATTAGAAATATGTCGAAAATTAATTAATTTAGCAATATTTCAATAATTATTACAGAATTTAAACAATGTCACTTAAGCACAATACACTGGTTAGTTAAAAACAAAGGTGTTTCGTAGCTATTTCCTCGAATTTCGGCAATGAGCAATTAAATAAGTCCAACTCCCTTGAAACTCCATTCAATATATTTAGAGCTGTAGTGATCGGAGCGTGCTTCAGTAAGTTAGTCCTACATTTCGGTATCGAGAATGTATTACCCCGTGGTTTTTGCCTTAACCGTTGATTCGGAACTAACAGCCCTATTGACTCCAAAACTTGTGGATTATTTAGCTTTCCTACAAATACTTTATAAACATATATCGCTAATGCCAGTTTCCTTCTTAGTTCCAGTTTATCGTATCCCACCATTCCTAGCACAAATAGTGTTGGGTACATCAGAGGATAAAAAGGATACACGCCATACTGTTTCTTGTACATGTATCTTAGAAACTTGTTTTGAATTTTTTCCAGCATTAATTTATATTTCTCCTCATGGGGAGTCCATACAATACAGTTAAATTCTAGGTAACTCCTTACTAGTGCATTATATAAAGATCTTATAGCTTCTAAATTCTGAAAGTCTTTCGACTGTCGGAGAACAAATCCAAGGCTCTTAAAAGCTTTCTTACACGTAGCAGTGATGTGCTCGCTATAAGATAGATCTGGAGTAAGGTTGTAACGTGGTGCATTACCATGCCACCTCGTTGCCTCATTCTCATCTCATTTACCATTCTCGCCTAAATTCGAATATGTTCAATTTTGGAATTCAGTCAACAGTCATCCGTCATTTCGTCCATTTTTCTAGTTACTTTTATCTTATCTCTCGGCCATGCCGGCCGAGTTCCAAATTCCTGTGTAATTATTATTAATCAAGAAAGTTTACCAAATATATATCTATCGTCTGTGATGTACCTGTGTTTTCTTCTGTACTTTTCATCGTGTTCATCATTTCATCTTCTTCTTGTGCGCGCTCGCTGGCTTGCCCCATACCTGGCGAGCCGCGGGTGTCACAAGGTAAAGCCCTAGATCACGGACCGCGGAGGTTCTTGATAAAAGCTCTCCTTCCATTGTGTAGTCATACTGCAGAGGACATCGTGCCCGAGTATACGACATTACTGTACACTTGTTTACATTGAAATACAGCTTGTTGTCAATGCTCCATTTCATTACTCGGTCTATGTCTTTCTGTAATCGTCTGCAGTCTTCAATGCCCCTGATTGTCATAAACAATTTTAGGTCATCCGCAAAAAGTAGACATTCTGCATGCTGTACCACCTCAGGCAAATCATTAATCATGATTAAAAACTCCAATGGCCCCAAATTACTGCCCTGGCTTACTCCTGACAATGTTTCATAAGCTTCAGAGATCTTCCCTTCGTAATCCACATACTGCCTACGATTTGATAAATAATCGCTGAAAAACATAAGTAGAGCCGGTGTGAATCCGACATTAGCAAACTTTTCCATCAAGATATCATTATTTACCGAGTCAAACGCTTTTTGAAAATCAAAATACGCAGTGTCCACCTGCCCTCCAGATACCTCGTCCATAGCAGTAGACACATACTGCGTAAAACACAAATGGTTTGTATGTGTTCCACGACCGGACCGGAACCCGTGCTGACAGTCTGATAGGGTGACCTTTAACTGCGTGTATATAGAGTCGTAAAGAGCGGACTCGAATACCTTGGCAAACGTAGAGGGTATCGCAACTGGTCTGTGTCCTGATATATCCGAACCAACGCCCCCTTTATGTATCGGAATAACCCTCGAAATTTTCCATTGTTCGGGATATGCAGCCAATTTTAGACACAGATTATATATGTAATGCAGTGGTTTGACTAGTACTTCGGAACAATCCCTAATCAGGAAAGGTGGTATTCCATCTGGTCCGACTGACTTTTTGGTTTAAGTCGCTTTAGTGCCTTTTTGACCTCCTCGATGGAGAAACTGGGTACGTGCGTGCACGCGAGATGCAGTGGCTCCCACCCGGGACGCCGCTGACGCGTCTAGGCGCGGGACTTCTGTGTCATAAACCGACTTAAAGTATTCTGCGAAGGCGCTCGCGCACTGGTCCTCCGATAACAATAATCCGTCTCTAGTAACCTGCGGCCTGTTCCGTTTTTCACGTTTGTTATTTATATACGCCCAGAAAGACTTAGGATTGTCGATTAATGATTTCTGAATTCGGTTTATATAACTTTTATACCTATTCAATTGCAATTTTGTTCTTCAACTGCTTGCGAAAGTCAGAAAACAGTTTATAATCTTGTGGATTCTTACTTGCTTTATATGCCTTGTGTAATTTGGCTTTATTATTTATATCTCCTATTATCTCTGGTGTGTACCATTTTGGATACGTGTGAACTCTATTTAAATTGAGTTTATTTTGCTTTACAGGGGTAAAATGAGCTATTAATTCATTCACAACCGTATAAAAGTAATTGACTGCATCTTGCATATTTTTTATCTTATATAATGCGCTCCAATCAACATTAATAAATGAGTCGTAAAGACCCGCAAAATTACATTTATAAAAATTCCAATTTTTACTAAGTTTATTATTATTACTTATAGAACGATCGTGTGAGTATGGCTGGTCCTTATTTTTAGGCAAAGGCCATTCGTTGCAGACACATTGCACACAGAGCGGTGGGTGCTGCGGGTCAGGATGAGAAACTAATGACTCTCGTGCCTCGCTAACAAATAAGTCATAGCTCTCCAAATTCGAAAGCACAAGATCCAGTATTCTATTTTTGCAGTTAACTACCTCATTTAATTGCCGAAATTCGCAGACCGCTAAAAAACATTCATAATAACATTGCACCTCTGTACTTGACGAATACAAATTAAAGTCTCCGAGTACAATAAGTTTTTGGTATTTAACACAACATTGCTCAACTATATGAAACATTCTCATGTATTCTGTATCTCTACTACTGGGAGGAATATATACTACACAGCACGTAAACAATTTTCTAGCTTGGTGGTGTACATCTGCGCATAACAATTCGAAAACCGCGTCATCTAAATTTGGGGTATCGGGCAGGGGCCGCGGCCGCAAGCTCAGGTGAGGCGCGGCCACAAGCATCGCCCCACCCTGCTTCCGGCCGTCGGTTCTGTCGCAGCGCAACACACTGTAGCCGCGCGGGACTACCTCCCCGTCCTTTATAGAGTCACTGAGCCCGCTTTCTGTGACCGCCCAAATCTGTGCCGATGAATTGCAAATATTATCACAAAAATCTTGGAGCTTAGTTCGGAGCCCCCTAGTATTCTGGTAACAGATCTCTAAATTATAAGCTCTCTTTTTCTTACACTTTGCTCTAGCCTCGAAAAAACTCTGACCGAATTTCCCCATTACCTAGCTTACCTTCCGTATTCTTCTTGGCTCGGTTTTCTATTTGTATGTTCTTACAATTAAACAGTATTATATCTAAAACTATTGATCTACACGTATTAATTCTGTCTAGTATATCATTTTTAATATAGCTTAATTCTAAACAATGAACATGATCTAAGTTATTGCTTATTACATGAACCAATTCAACATGTTTACCCGTTTTCAGCCATTTATTACAATTAATTTCTCCTACTATAACATTGGTGTTTTCTAACACTTTTAGACAGTAACTTAAATTGTACTGGAATTTAATCAAGTTTTCGTTACATGAACCTGCCAGTATTATTACATAGTCATTTTTGGTAAAATTTTTATAACAGTTAATATGATTGGGAACAATCATTTCAAAAGATGCATGTGGCTTTAATATTGCCGTAACAAAATATTCTTCACCTAACTTCTTCTCTAATATTTTACGCAAACCTCGTCCTCTCTCGTCTGCCAGCAACAGAACTCTCTTTTTGAAATGTTTCTGGTCATTCTTGCTCTTAGTGCTCGCATTTTCCTGAAATTCTTTTTCTTGGGCTTGGAGGCAATTATAATACTAGCTTCCCGCCGCAAGGTCTATTCTATCTTTATGCCAACTCCGCCCGCTTTAACAATTGTTCCCGTGGGAATGAGAAAATTTCCCGCGGTAAATTGTAGCCTATGTTCTTTCCTAAGGTCTATTCTAACTTTGTGCCAAGTTTCACTGAAATCGGTTCAGTACATTCGGAGCATTTTCAATTATTAGGAATATTTTACGTATTTTTTTCACACCTTGGGTTACATTATTGAAGTTTTAGTAAGGATCCCTATTTTTTTGAAAATAAAATGTAGCCTATGTTACTCAGGGTGAATGTAGCTTCCCAACAGTGAAAGAATTTTTGAAATCGGTTCAGTAGTTTCGGAGCCTATTCGATGCAAACAAAAAAACAAACAATCAAACCTTTCCTCTTTATATTATTAGTATAGATACTAGCGGACCCGGCGAACTTCGTCCCGCCACAGAATCAATAAATGTTTTGTTAATTTATTCGCCAAATTTAAATTTATGCCTCTAATGTTAAGGACGGGTATTAGGCAACACTTCTGATAGATCACTGCTTAGCCGACGGATCAAGGATCGCAGTTGTTGCTATTGACTACCCCGGTAATAAGGTATGAAGGACGCTGCCTTGTGGTTCCCGGCGTGTTACCAAAAACAACTACGATCCACAACCTGCCGCGCTAAAGTACGGGTTGTGATAGTAAACAACCTAACATGAACCCAACATCCATCCGTCCATCCTTCCACTGCGCGATTTCTTGCTTGCTTATCAATACATAGTATAAAACAAAGTCGCTTTCTCTGTCCCTATATATCCCTATGTCCCTATGTATGCTTAAATCTTTAAAACTACGCAACGGATTTTGATGCGGTTTTTTTAATAGATAGAGTGATTCAAGAGGAAGGTTTATATGTATAATACATGCATAATATACTTAAGAATAACCCACAATAACCATTTTCCCGTGCGGAGCCGGGGCGGGTCGCTAGCAGGGCTGTAGCTAGAGTCGAATTTGAGGTAGGGCAGCATTGGTTACAGGTAGGGCGGAAGTAAAAAAAAATTCATAGTTGATCTGCCCTCGGAGCACGGGCTCCTAAATCAATCACCATGTATATCAGTGACCTCTAGGTCAATGATGTACATTCAATAGCTATTTGTAGACAAATAAGTTCTGTGACAGAGCAGCGTTAGCATGGATCTAAGAACTATTACGTAAATCCTCAATGATGAAGAACAAGCAGTGTTAGAATCAGTGCCATTTTTCCAGTTTCTAAATCCTGTGGAGATTTTAAGGTAGGGCATTGTGATTTCAAGGTAGGGCATTGCCCCACAATGCCCCCCCTCTAGCTACGGCCCTGGTCGCTAGTGATAAATAAATATATGTGGGACATCTCACACACGGCTATCTGACCCCAAACTAGGCGGAGACTGTACTATGGGTGTCAGACAGCTAATATACATACATATATATATATACAACATCCTGACACAAGGCAAACACAAGTGCTCATCACACAAGTGATTGCCCTGGGCGGGATTCGAACCAGCGATGCTTCGAAGGCAGGTCTACTATCAACTAGGCTGCGGGCCGACATTCATACATTCAACTCGTAAACAGCTCATAATGTCCCCCCCCACCGAGGAGTTCGAGCCTACCCTAAAATCAAGGTGTATAGGCCTTAGTCTTAACGCTGGCCCAGTGCGGGTTGGTCAACCTTATTCACATCACACACAGCCTTGAATTTCTTTGCAGGATTTCCTAAAGGAAACGGTCGGTAAACCGTATGAGAGTAAAATTTACGTAGATATGAATGCGAACATCGAAAACACATTGGTACGTGCCGAGGCTTACACTCGCGTCTCCCGATTGGAAGACAACGGCCCTAGCCACTTGGCCACGGACGCTCTTATCCTTTGTTCGCAGAAGGACAGGTTCTCAAAAAGACAGATTCTACAAAAAAAAACTTACCAAGTGTGTTTTATGTAATAGATTTTCTTGAAATAAAAATATTTTCAGTTCAACTGTACTTTGTTGAGCTGAAGCTGTCTTTCTGCGAACGTACAAAATATGTTTGTATTAAATGATCAGGAAATATATGTATTATCTCATACAACTTCGATTACCGGTAAAATATGAACGTACCAACTAATAAATTTATAGTTTAAAAAACACTAGAAAACAGGCTTTTATAATCCCCTCGCCAATATAAAGGTCTTATTTAGACAAATCAAATGAGCCCAAATTCGGGGGGTTTACTAGTAGCCGTTGAAGAGTTCCACTATCCACCTTCCGGCTCCAGCATCCGATAGCTTGTTTGTATCAAATTATTGTGTTGTCATCGGAATTACGTATACATTCCAATTTTCATTACGCTACGACCCTTGGAAGATGGGAAGATGGGAAAATCCTTAGATTCCATGACATAGTTAGTTACATACAGGTGGACCTAATAAAAGCGTGTTACCAAGTGCACAATTTTACTGTGGTATAATGACCTATTTCTAATACGTACACACACATACGTGAAGTGGGTATCTATGTATTTGTTATGTGCGACATTAAAATGGTGAGTGTTGTCGAACCTCGCCAAAAGCACTGAAGAATTGCACGACATTGTTCTGGTCTCTCGTGGAGCCAGCTGCAGCCAGCACGGTTCCGTTGTGGTTCCAACGGCAGTCAATGGCCGTCATGTTAGCCTCCAGTACCACGCTATCTGCAAGAGTATTTTTTAAATTTACTTTACGAAAGTACCGCTATCAAATCGGAAACGTTGTAACAAAAGTTCAGGACCGACGGCCATGCATAATAAGATTCAAATATGAAGATAAATATAATATGATTTAATTATGGATGAAGCGAAAGAAGTATGTCTGGATCGGAGCATATGTAAGGAAGTGGCCTCTGCCCACCCCTCCAGGAAAGAGGACAACTACAACCTACCTACTAAAATAAATACGTCACAATAAAACGTACCTTCGTTTATGCAGTTTTTCATAAGCAATATTACTCCAGTTCTGTAGCAGATAGCTAAGACAGGTCTATTAGCCGGAGCACTTCCCGCAAACCAATCCATAGAAATAATTTCCATAGACCCGGCGAGACGCTGAACTGATACCGGCATCTAGAAAAATAACTCCACAAATTATTATAAATTCGAAAGTATGCTTGTTTGTAAATCGATTTTGATCTTTTTAAGAGTACAGATCATTAGGATTCAGTTGCAAAAAATATCTCAAAATGTACTGTCCCATGTTTTAAATGTATTTCTAAGTAATCTAGGTCGAAAATTCTCAACAGAAAAACATATTTCGAAAATTCATGGGGGTGTTTTGGATAATCCAAAGGGTGTTCAATTTATAGGATTCTGCTTGACACTCTTTTTTGGTATACCCTGTATAGAAACATTATGTTTAACTATTTTAATTAGAGGTCCATCTAGGTCATGGCCACAAACACCCCTTGGCTGTTCTGTGGCATCGTAGTTCCTACGCGGAAGCGCCGATTTTAATCTAGTTTTATTTTGTTTGCAAGATGTCATAATCGAGAGTGTTATAGTTGAGCTATAATCCAAGAAAATATCTTCAGCCATTTGAAGATTATCAGCTCTTTTCTAGTTGTTGAAAGGAAGGAGCACGAATTTGTGGCTGGGATTTTTAAAATTTTTAATTTAACGTTATTTGGACTAATGATGAAGAACTTCGTTTGTACCGGACCCTCTCCGAAAAAAACTGGTTGCCTGTAAAGTCGGTATACGGGCGAAAGTTTTACGTGACAACGACTTTCTCACTCTCTCTCTCTCGCTCTGTCTCTCTCGCTCTTAGGCGGGCTAACTGTGCTCGAGTGGAAGGGACGCGTGCCTTTCACTTTTTATGTCTGTCTCTCTCGCTCTTAGGCGGGCTGCGTGCCTCTCACTCGCTCTCATTGTGAGCGCATAACGTGAGCGGAGCGTAACGCAGTTTCTTGAAGTGTCACACGGCAAACCAATTTATAAGACGTTGTCACGTCAAAAATCGTTCTACTGCAGCACTAGGTGGAATAGTAGTTTTATATTTGCCTATAGTATCTGTGCCTATAGGCAGTGTAATCAGTTACAGTGTAATGCATGTAATATATTATATACTTCGCATTATATCATTCATTCCATTCGACTCGCCGAGACGGTCACCGAACACAAGAGCGCGTAATTGAAACAAAAAAAATTACAGCACGTCAACAACAACTAATGCATCGGACTAAAGTTAATAGAAGTTCATATTAACGGAAGTTAATAAGAGCGTCAACATTTTTTTGAAGTTAACTTAAAAGTTAATCCGTTAAGCAGATTGTCAACTTCGTTAATTAACGGATTGGCGAGTTAATGATCCAAGTTTTACATAACAATAAAACTTGTATTATTGAGCAGAGACGATGCACAGCATCTGTGAGAGTGCGCCACCTACTTCCGATTCGATTTCCACCAATTAGAGGCCATTTCCTGTGAATATTGGTTGCTAATTTGACTTTGTGTCACCAGAGGACGGCTCGTTCGACCTTACCTCATAAGTCTCTCACCGGGAGCCCTTGAAGGGATGCTGTGCATCGTCTCTGCTCAATAATACAAGTTTTATTGTTATGTAAAACTTGGATCATTATCGGCATGTGACGATGCACAGCATCTGTGAGAGACGTGTTTATATCTCCTGGTGACTAAACGACGACGCTATGTGATGAGGAATTATGCTTGTGCTGAAGTTCTCTGCAAAATAACTCTTAAACAAATTTATTAGCAAATAATCGGATCATTTGCAAAATTAGTAGACCCATTTCTTAGAATCATCCTTGCTATGATATTATAGAATGAAAGTTCTTCCTCTCATGATTACTATTCGTGAAAGAAAGGTAGACTATGACGTTGTGTAGGTAGTTATTTCATCCGCGAGGTGCGAATAAAAGTTTGCAAAATTAATCACAATTTAAAGAGGTATGGTTAATAGCTGCGAGAAGCTATTGAGGGTAGAAAAAATTACATTTAGCTATTTATGACTGCATACTCAGTTCTAAAACATTATCTAACCAAGGTAAAATATTTTACTAATCACGTCTAATCATTAAACAGAATCGCCGTCAAGGGTTGCCCCTCAGTTTAGTACCTAATATAATGTGCCCACTTGAAACGTTATTCGAATTCCCATAACTCAACCGCAACGGCAAATTATTAAATGTTTCCAAATGAATATTTTAAGATCGAGTATGATCACCACTGCACCCAGAAATTTAGAGGCTTTCACTCATAGGGTATATTGAAACTAAGGTGAAAACAACACATATCACACATACACACACGACCTAGTACATACTAGTTTGTTATACAAGTGTTTTAACTCAACAACCCTCTAAAGAATTCATACTATACAATATGCATTCATGTACCTACATATAATATCAGCAACGAATATTACGCATATTGAATTTTACGGACGAACGAGGTTACGCCCAACAAATTCCAGTTATAAAACAATGTGGATGAAGCGAAAGAAGTGTCTCTACCCACCCCTCGGGGAAAGACACGCGACTGTATGTATATATGTATGTATAACAGCTGCAAACTTACTAAAGTATGACAAAGAACGGTAATTTATTTTCGCGAATAACATTAACTTGTAAGTATGTATGAGAATTTTATTAAGGTAAATTATAACATTACTTGGTAAGATTAGGGTAAATAGACAATTGGTTGTTGGTTTGCTTAATTACTTAGCAGATATACCTTGAATTCATATTCTTAACAACAACAGTTTCAACCGAATTATAATTTACCGTTCCAAGACTAGAAGGTATCCGGTAGTTATAGCTGTATTTTCGGTAGGCTGACTACCATATTATGGGTTCTTAGACTGCGCCCTCCCCTTCTTTTTCTTGCGAAGAAAGAATCTATGGGGGTGGTCTAGGCACCAAAGGAAATTGTAATTTAAACTTGGTTACCTTTCAGTTGTAATTTTAGAATTGTTTACTACCAGTGACACACGGGTGTGGTGTGATGCCATTTGTTTTGAGCTGCGGTATCTGGGCTCCGACTTTCATTTCCGCCAAAGCTGTTGACTGTAGAAAGACCTGAAAGTACTATTTATATCTACATTATTAAAACACTGGCAAGTGATGTTACTACGCATACCCGAAGGCCTGTAAGTATCCCAGCTGCCGGCCATACTACTGCTGGAACTTTGCCTCGAGTCACCACACTTGGGTTAATGTTGGTTACCGCGCATCACATGCCACACAATAATAAATGCATCCTTGACGAACTAAATTGTTAAGTAAAATCGAGCTACGAGGCGTAGTATAATCTGTTGCGATTAATGAAGTACTAAATTGTAATGTAAGCAGATTGCATAGTGTTTTGGAGACAAGCACTGAATGGATGTTATTCTCTGAAACATTACCTTACATCAATAACAGTTCGACCTGTTCTTTTCTTCTGTGTCGGTAGTGTAATCGAGCGTCACGATACGCTCTATAAAAATCCTTGCTTGAAGGTGAAAATAGGACCCCTATTAGAAGCGTAGTGCTGGCTATCACAGAAGCGGAGACATTACCTGACGTCACTAATGGTTATTATACCAGAGAAGACTGGTGCGATTCGCAAGCAGGCAGACCACAGAAATCCTTGGTTGAAGATATGTCAGACGCCGCTGTTGTTGTACAGTGTTGAAGGCAAGCACTGGCTAAAGGATAATGAAGATGTGTGTGTGTGGGACGGTGCAGTCTATGGCCCACCTAGTGTCCTGCCCTGCTTGCCCTGCCACCTGCTCGCAGCAGGACCTGATGGATGCCACAGATAATGCAGTTGAAGTAGCTAGGTTCTGGGCCAAAACTATCTAAAGAATTTGTCATCGACACGATAAGAAGAAGAATGAAGATTATATTCCCCGAAATCAAAAATGGCATGTCCTTGGGTACAGGCGAGCGAAACTGCCATGTTAAGCTTGAAAAGCAGCCAAAAGAAAATTTATGTGGGATTAAGACGCCGCTAGGTTGTACAGGATTGAAGTGAGCCAATCTCTGGCTGAATTTTGGTGGGATACGTTCCCTTAAGTCAAATGCGATTATCCTATGGTATAGACGGGGCTGCCGCGTAACGCCAGGAGGCAACCTACGTAAATCTTTGGTTGAAGATGTAAAAAATAGGACGCCGCTATATTGCAGTGTTGATAAGAAGCAAGCACTGGTGGGGGTTCATGACAGACATCTGACGTCATATTTAGACATCACTAATTGGCATACGCTGCCAGATAAGCCTGAAAACTGCCCGATACGCTCGAAGACAGCCCCCGAACAGGAAATTGCGTAGTGTTGCTGAGAGGCAAGCACTAGCCGAGGGTTAATGATAGACACATCCCCTGACGTCATTTCAAGAAAGACATCAGGTTGGCCTACGCAGCCAGACGGAACTATCACTGTTCTACCGATACGCTCGGAAACAGCCCCCATGTATCAATTATTTCATGATAGTAACGGATTCACTCAACTTGATTAAACTTGCGGTTTGACAAACTTCACTTCTCTCTGCATATAACGCCAAAATGTGCTTAATGCAGAGCACAATCACATTTTTATTTCACATGTGTATCTCACGACTCTGAATTACATTCCTGTTTACGTTGTATGTGTAACGCAACGTGTGATAAATAAATAATTTTCTTTCTTTGTTAATCGCCTTGTGTTGAAGTGCAATGTATCCAGCCAATCTGAGAGGCGGCCGATAGTTTGCTTTGCTGTCGTCGCTTGTGAAAATATCTCTAGACGTCAGGCGGTAGATACAGTTCGGGCACGGTCGATCATCTACTCGAATGGAGGGTAGTACAGATTTTGTGCTAAGTAAAAATTTAAATTCACCAACACGCCATATACGGAAACAAAACATAGTGAATCACCACGACCAGCCGTGAAGTTAACTGTCTAGAATTTAACCAATACAGATCTTCCTGAGTGTGGTGAGATGAGACCACATTATTTACATACATTACACACATTTATAGACCACATACATTACACAGAAAAAGGGAGCAGCTTGTATTTGATTTATTGAAAAATATATTCCATCGAAATATTATTACAATGCATTCCGTGCTTCGGAAGGCATGTAAAACCGTTGGTCTCGGCTACTATTTGCGGATGTGGCCAATATAGGAGCCGTGTCGGAAGCCAAGTCGGCCCAACAATTCCGACACCATGGTTTCTGAGATAGGTTGACCTTTACTCGATAAGAAGAATGCATTGAGGATACAGTTACTTTAATAAAGAGGCTTAACGATATTCACGTGACGGGTTGTAAAAGCTCAATAACTGCTAAATTAAAAATTTAACCCTTAGGTACTCAAGTCTTTCTATGAAGTATTTTTTGTAGATCAGCTTGAGGCCACTTTGAGAAAAAGCTAGGTGACCATTATATAAGCCATTGTATGCAGGATAAGACTTCATTATTGTCAGGTGTACGTAATTAGTTGACAAGTTTGTATGTAATGTTTTAAAACGGGAAAATCCATTTTTCTCAAGTAAAAATTACGACCTGGGCGAAGCCGCAGGGTGAACACCCAGTTTGGATTAATTTAGACAATATTGGTTCTAGCGATAACATGAACAGATAGTGGAGCAAACAACAACGGCTTAGATAATGGTAGGTGCATTCCCGTAATCATATCTAGACGGGCCTGCGGAGCCCTTAACCCTTATAAGCAACTTCGATACGCTCGAAAACATTCTCCTGTGAGTCATTGTCACAGCTAACAACCGAGTTATTCAGTTTCGGCTTAGGTAATGGTAGGGTAGGTGCATTCCCACAATCATAATATCGAGATGGGCTTGCGGAGCCCTTAACACTTCGATACGCTCGAAAACATTCTCCTCTGAGTCGTCGCAGCTAACGAACGACTTATTCAAACAAAAGCAAAGTTGGAAGTACTCACGTGAAATTGAAGCTGTTACCTTCTAAGATACTCGTTTTTGTAGCAAAAGCGAACATCATGACATGAAAAAGACTAATTTTCACTTATTTCACGGTAATGAGCAACGAATTTAAAATACGCTTCTAAATCCGTTAAAATAATTTAAAAATTTTATCAAAAAATTTCCATTACACTGTCACTAATTTCTTGAATTAAGAAAAATAAATAAATTTAGACTAATATTTAGAATACGCTTCTAAATGCAAAATATAAAATTAAAAATAAAATATTTTTTACAAAAAATAATTTTAAATTTTGACAGACTTTAAACTGAGATCTTGTTAGATCGGAAGTTAACGACGCTATGAGGTAAGGTCGAACGAGCCGTCCTCTGGTGACACAAAGTCAAATTAGCAACCAATATTCACAGGAAATGGCCTCTAATTGGTGGAAATCGAATCGGAAGTAGGTGGCGCACTCTCACAGATGCTGTGCATCGTCACATGCCGATAATGCCCACCTTTGCATCGGTGCCGGCTATGATGCATTAGGCACCTATTTCACTGGCGACGAAGATAAAAGACGAAAGGGACGCAGTTATGCGTTAGAATGAGATACAAATACACCGCGCTCACTCTTGCGCATAACTGCGTCCCTTTCGTTTTTTGTCGCTGCCGCCAGTGAAAACTTGCCTTCCATAAATTAATATAATATAACTTACCATGAAATTTCCCTGTTCATCATACAGGTGCAGTTCGCCATTGGAGAGCGCAAACAGCAGTAATGTATTGTCAGGGGACCATTGAACATAAGACAGACCGGGCCCTTTGATGTCCTTTCCCCACACTCGGGATCCGCCCACGCCACCGACTATTACAGCACCTGGACACAAAAATACTTAATTCAATAAGATTTAATACTAATAAATAGGAGCGGCGTGCGTGGGCTATGAGTGTAGTATGTACACTGGACCAGGCGAGGGGAAGGGCGCGAGAATTTGATAGCCCGACCCATGTCGGCACTGCGTCTGTGCCTGTGTCTGATTGATCATTGTTAAAATATTTTTTTTAACATAATATTGAAATTCTTACCATCTTCATAAGCTATGCAGATTTTTTGACCATCTGAACTCCATGTCATGCATACAACAGTTGACTTGTTTCTATTGTTTATCATTTCTTCATACCAAGAACCCTGGAATAAAAACATTTGTACAAAACATCATTCTTACATTTAGCTGTAAAACAAAAAACTATTACCTATCCAACTTTTTAAAAAGTAAAATGTCAGAGACTGTAACTTAATACTAAGTCCTTTAACAGAAGTCAGCACATGCGGTTAGACATTCGCTCTACGAAATTCCCCCCTACCGCTACGGAATAAGGGCGCTCTCATGGTCAATATGTCCAGCCGCATGTGCATAAAGAGGAAAGATTTGTATTTTTGTGTGTGTATGTTTGTAATGAATAAACTCAAAAACTACTAAACCGATTTCAAAAATTCTTTCACCAGTAGAAAGCTACATTCACCCTGAGTAACATAGGCACACTTTTACCGCGGGAAAATGCCGCATTCCCACGGGAAAACTATTAACGCAGGCGGAGCCGCGACGGAAGGCGATTGATAAATAAATTGTATATCAGGTATACCTTGTATAACATCCAAACAATGATGACACCATGTTCATCACTTGTAGTAAGTTTTTGGAAAACTTCATTCCATACAGCGCATCGCAACTCCCCGTGGTGCCCTTCTAAAGTCAAGTTCATTGACAAATTTCCTCCACCACCTTTAGAATAAAAATTGTGTGCCATGTAGAGCCTGACTAGATAAACAAAAACCCAGCTCCAGGGGGACATGTTCTTTTTATGTGTTTTATTGCAATAATTGTTGCTTAATTCACTAAATTTCTGGAACAGATTACTATCTCGCAATAAGGTCACCTGTTGAAATCTGTTGTTTTCTGTTTGTATTATTTACTTGGTATTTTCTTGGTGCCAAGAAAGAATAATTGTATTGTATTGTAAATTTAGTAACATCATTAAAATTTGTGTAAAACAACAAACAACAATGATTTGTGTCATCTTATTTCGAATAAAAAACATTCTAGACTACATTAAATATTTTATTTCTAGATGTCCGCCTACGGCTAAGCCCACATTGATTTTTATATTCTCATCCTGTTGTAAAGAGTATTTAAGATGTTGACAGGGGATATAAGGTACCACCATGCGAAATATTCACTTCAAACCCATTCATTTAACTTGGTCCAATGGTTCCAGAGATTAGCTTGTACAATCAGACAGATAGACAGACGGACATTTTTTTTTCAAAACTTGTATTTTTGTGTTCAGCTACACTCCAATTATCACAGACACACCGATTCTTCAGTTTTATTAAAGTATAGATTCTTCTCTCTTAGTACGGCTTGTTAACCTGAATTACGGTCCCATCTGGCAGAAAGCATGAAACTTAGCATACATGTAGCTTTTATATATGTGCTTCAATGTCGATATGGAAACACGCTGAGAAATGATTACCCCCCCCTTTTTCCCTCATTTTACCTCCCTCATTTTGGTTTTTTTCATTTTCTACAAAAACGGTAGGACTGATGAGTTTACTTTTCAAGAACCAAATAGTTGTCGATAAATTACCTACAAAATGATACTACATTTTATAGTGCTAAGATTAATATATTTCTATATACAGCCATCAACGTATTATGAAATTTTAAAAACAGGCACACTTTTTTCTTCCTTACTTCATTTATAGGAAAACGACAAGAGTGGTGATAAAAATGGACTAAAGAAGTCAACTACCTTATACATTAAGCTAAAAAATGACATTTATTTCATAGTCGTAAAGGCATTACTTCTAGAGTTACAGCTCACCGCGTCTGACTCAAGTACTCTTTTTTTTACCTTTTTAGAATACATCTTTCTGTTAACTTTGTTTAGCGTAGATTAGATTCAGATTTTCCAATTAGAAATAAAACAGTCCATGTACTAATCCAGGCCACAGTCTATTTACATGTAAAACTAGCTGTCTGCCCGCGGCTACGCTTGCGTTGTGTTTCGACATTTCCGTATTAATTTTTAACTATCCCACTTTTTTCCGTGATTTTAAAGTATCCAACATGTTGACCGAGTATATAAGGTACCACCATGCAAAATTTCGTTTCAATCGGTCTAACAGTTTCGGAGATAAGCCCGTAGAATATACTGCGCCGTATGAGTTACTGAAGTTTTTTAACTATCCCACGGGAACATTTTAATTTTCTGGGATTAAAAGTATCTAAGATGTTGACCGGGGATATAAGGTAGGTACCACTATACAAAATTTCATTCAAATCGGTCGAATAGTTTCGGAGATTAGCCCGTGCAAAGAAAAACAAAAAAAAATCTATAAAATCTGTACATAGAAAAAAAATGCTATAAACCTATTCAAGGGGATGTAAGAAGCGATATAGTACATACCCAGATTTTTTTTAAATATTTTTGTTTCTCTGTTTGTCTGTTTGTACGGGCTAATCTCCGAAACTATTCGACCGATTTCAATGAAATTTTGTATAGTGGTACCTTATATCCCGGTCAACATCTTAGATACTTTTAATCCCAGAAAATTAAAAAGTTCCCGTGGGATAGTTAAAAAACTTTAGTAACTCATACGGCGCAGTACATTCTACGGGCTTATCTCCGAAACTGTTAGACCGATTGAAATGAAATTTTGCATGGTGGTACCTTATATACTCGGTCAACATGTTGGATACTTTAAAATCACGGAAAAAAGTGGGATAGTTAAAAATTAATACGGAAATGTCGAAACACAACGCAAGCGTAGCCGCGGGCAGAAAGCTAGTTTTACATGTAAATAGACTGTGGCCTGGATTAGTACATGGACTGTTTTATTTCTAATTGGAAAATCTGAATCTAATCTACGCTAAACAAAGTTAACAGAAAGATGTATTCTAAAAAGGTAAAAAAAAGAGTACTTGAGTCAGACGCGGTGAGCTGTAACTCTAGAAGTAATGCCTTTACGACTATGAAGTAAATGTCATTTTTTAGCTTAATGTATAAGGTAGTTGACTTCTTTAGTCCATTTTATCACCACTCTTGTCGTTTTCCTATAAATGAAGTAAGGAAGAAAAAAGTGTGCCTGTTTTTAAAATTTCATAAAACGTTGATGGCTGTATGTAGAAATATATTAATCTTAGCACTATAAAATGTAGTATCGTTTTGTAGGCAATTTAACGACGATGATTTGATCTCTGAAAAGTAAACTCCTCAGACGTACTGTTTTAGTATAAAATTCAAAAAACCAGAATGAGGGAGATAAAAGGGGGGGGAAGGGGGGAAACAATAATTTATCGAAGTGTTTCCATATCGATATTGAAGCACATATATGACAGCTACATTCATGCCAAGTTTCGTACTTTCTGCCAGATGGGACTGATATCCTTATATTTTTTAGCTAGCAAGCCGTACTATCTAGTGATTATAAGATAAAAAATATCTAAAGAATATCATACCTGATTCTAGTTTGAGAACTTTTAACATTCCCTCTTCTCCTCCCACAGCAATGTGTCCTGAGGCTTGGTTCCATGATACACAAGTCACATTTGACTGTTTGGGTATAGCAATCTGAAAAAATAAACAGAATCTCCCATGAAGTGATTGAGGTCAGGAAAAGGTTTGTATGAACTTCTTGTAGCAGGAATATTACTCGAAAAAAAATGAAAGTCATCAAATCTCCAAATTTTAGATCTGTCTGTTGAGATATGTAAAAGCTGGCTGCAACAGAACTCAAAAAATAATGTATAATGTAACTAATAAATCTTCATACATAACCATGAGAATCAGTTATGATATTATGCAACTTATGGAGAAACAACCAGTCATAATAAATAACTTTAACTAAATGATGTAAATTTTTATATTTAAGTAAGGAAAACAATTTAAACAGTATAATAATAAATAAAATCAACCTGATTAGAAATAAAAAAAATATTTGCCAAACTACAACATTCATAAATAAAACTAACCTTTTTACTCATGTAAATGAACATGATTGTGATGAGAACGTAGGTATTTCCGACTTCTAAAATCTTTGTGATTCAATTATATTAACAAAAATCTGTGCTTCCAGTCATAGGTAATCCGTAATACCTACTAATAAGTACTAGGTCAGAGAGTCAACTTCGGGACGGACTATCTTAACTACGAAAACCAAATATCAAATATCTGCTTAGAAAAACAATTTCTTCACAGTGTTGAAATGAAATTCAACAGGATACATACAGTGAATACTACATTTTCGTGTTTACAAAATATTGTGTTGAATGAAATAATAACACGATTATGAGTTTCATTCAAACAAACAAGTAAACAAACGTCTGTCAAAACAATTTTTTTTTTTTTTTAGTTTCTTTCTCCCTTGTGGGAAAGGCAAAGGGATCTAAGCCCATACAGCCTAGTCTTTAGTAGTTTCTTGCATTATCCAAGTTTAATGTCTTCATCTTCAGTCAATAAGTCTTCAGTTTCATTTCGTCGTCTTTAGTCATTTCTTGCATCTATGTTAAACGTCTTCAGTAATTTCATTTCTTGTTACGGGATCATTAAAATGCAAGGGTGGTTCTTACATTCCAATGATACTGAAGTTTAACGCGGGGTATCAAACCAGAAACAGCTAACCACTCATTATTTCTCACTTTCATTGAATAGTTCTTCTTTAACGGCACATTATCGCACTAATTCCACCATATTAACACCACAATTACCATGAAAAACTAATTTTAAAAAGGACGAAACAATGAACCCGCCATTTCCTCTCGATTCCCGCGTAAAACTCCCTGTCAAAACAAACAAACAATTACAATAATGTATGTACGAGTACAACCATATAATTAGTGTCATCTCCCTGCCTGGCAAATTGAAATTACAATAACACCATCTATTGACAAATAGTTGAAACAATTTTTTTTTTCTTTTAATAATAGCACTAGCTTTAGCTTTGTGCCAGTGTCAAGTAAAAAAACAAAACTTAATTCATCAATTAATTAACATCTCGCAGTTTTCTTTCGCACTAGCCCCGCACGCGCACTAATAATCGCACTATGCACTACAGTGCGTCCTACTACTAGGTAGTACATTACATAGGTACATAGGTACTATATTTATTCTGTGCTACTAGCTACTATTATTATGTTGTGACATAATAAATTATAAAGAGAAAAGATTTGTAATTTTGTGTGTGTGTATATTTGTAATGAATAAACTCAAAAACAACTTTACCGATTTCAACAATTCTTTCATCATTAGAAAGCTACATTCACCCTGAGTGAAAATGCCTCATTTTCACGGGAAAAACTGTTAACGCAGGCGAAGCCGCGGCGGTAAACTTGTGCTATATAAATTACTATACATACATAATATTATAGGAAGGCTAATAGGTACATGATGAGGACAACAAACATTTTCCGTAGCTACTACTTACCTACTTCCGATTTCTCGGCGGAGCGAGATCCGCGAGCCGCAAATCGCCGCGAGTTATTAACCGCCGTATGCCGCCGTGTGCTCGCTGATGCGGGAACGTGGCGAACTCGTGGTTGGTATTTGGTACCACGGCGAGACGCGGCGGTTAATAAGTCGCGGCGATATCCCTCCGCCGAGAAATCGCCGAAAAAAATCGCTCGTGTGAAAGGGCTGTAAATTGGTTCTGGAAATCTTTTTTGAATGGCGCGGCGACCGCGCGCCGGAAGACGTAGTGTGGGCAGGCCCCCCACGAGGTGGACCGACGATCTGGTGAGGGTCGCGGAAAGCCGTCGCCAAGCCATCCAGATGCGGGCAGCGCAGGACCGATTATTGTGGAGATCCTTGGGGGAGGCCTTTGACCAGCAGTGGACGTCTTTCGGCTGAGATGATGATGATGATGATTGCGGCAACACTAGTACAAGAGTAGAATAGTTATTTATGATACTAGTGCGGAAAGTATGTGATTTCCGATGAGTGTCATTTTATTCACGAGCGAGCAAAGCGAGCGAGTGTATAAGCCGACACGAGTCGGAAATCATCTTTCGCACGTGTATCATACAAGATTTTACAATGCATTGTGCAAGAAAAAAAACAGTTATATTAAAAAGGCGTATAAAATGACGGGCTTCATAAACAAAACACATTCGCGCTGAAAAAAACATCTACTGCGCATGTGCAAAGCTGTCGAATCGCAATAAGGCAATGAGTAAAATTTATTCAGCCACGCAAATTTTTAATTAATATTTGAACGTAATTTATCAATAAAAATCAATTTCTCAAGTAAATAAACTAATTATAAACGCGTTTATTGAATTGTTATTTTTATTGTTCCCTTTATATTAGTAACAATTGGTAATAAAAATATCTCAAATACTGAAATGTTAGGTTGACTGGCTGAATGACAGCTTGAGCAAAAATTAAAAAAAAACTGAAAAGTAAAAAGCACTAGTGCGGAAAAGTACTACTTTCCGCACTGTTTGGCTGCCTAGAAAACGCTCCTTTTCGAGCACATGCATTGTAAAGATATATGTATAACGATCCAGCATATGACTCGACACTAATCTTGAGAATATACGTAATCTGTATGTTTCAAGTAAACATGCAAACTATTAGGTACAAATTTGCACTTGTTGTATTCAATACATTGTGGTCCTAGAGCGGCAGCAAAAACAACTTTGCAATACACGGGTATTTTTGGCGCTTCGATTGTCTTATTTGATTTCGTACTGTTTCGAATGGGTGCGCCCTTGGCTTCAAAAATATACTCACTCGGTAATCGTTTGCACGTTTACTTGAAACAGTGTATAGCAGTAAGTTAAGTAGGTAGAGGAATTTTTGTAATTAACTTGCAAGTGTCCAGATAATTTAGTGAACTCTGTCTGACTTAGGCTTAACGAAAACATACCAACTATCGCTTCCTGCGTCACCCGATTGGTAATGTACAGTAAGCAGCACATGCAGCTGAACACTCGCTTCTACTGCTACTACGGAATAACGGCGCTCTCAAGGTCAATGTGTTCAGCCAGCCGCATGTGCTAGCTACTGTACGTATATAATGTATTTAAATAAAAAAATGTGTATGCTATCCAGCATCCAGAAATCTCTAGTTTTTGGATAGGTCCTCAAAAATATATTCTACTACACTATACCATCTATCAAAATATTTTGCAGTTCAAAAATATTTCAGCAATAGCTTTATTTTATTATAATTGTGGGTGAACACTAACAATTACTTAATTATTATTACATGATGCAACTATGTAACTTCCAACATATCACAAAAACAGACTGTCCAAGCAATAATTTTATTTATATTATTAAATCTATTACTGAACAAAATTCATTTTTGGCATATCAATTTTAGAAAACTGAAGAGTATTATCAATGATTTGGAACAATTCAGGTGGCTGTGGTATTCTTCCTGTTTCCAATTTCGACCACAATGGGATATTGTTAAGAGAAATCTCAAATGCTCCAGAAGAGACCAGCTGCCCTTCAATCATATTGGCCATAAAGAACATCATCATGCATGCATAAAGCTTGTTCTCTAGGCACCAACTCCACCATGCTGGCTGAGGCTTGTTCAGCCAAGCAAATATGTTCACTCCGCTTAAGATGCACATAATCAAAATCATTTTGCTGAAACCCTAAAATAATAATAAAATTATTCATAAAATTAATTAAAGTGGGTAGGTGTATATATCACATTTTAAAGTCACAAGTACTATTATATTATTTATTTATTTATTCCATTTTAAAAAGCATTAAAAGCAAAGTAGTTAAGTATCGAAGAGTTGGAAAATGTGATACTTACAATCAGTCGTGAAAGATACATATTAATACCAGGAGGGTCATAGTTTGCTCCAATAACTGAGATTTCAGGATATTTCTGTTGAATTATGCCAGCATAGTCTTCAAATACTTTTCTGTATCCACAAGAGTAGCTGTAAATAAAGATTTGTGTGGATTAACTGTACAATACAAATATACTTTATTGACACCAAACAGAAAAACAACACATTTACAGAAAAACAGAACAAAACAGAAGAGTCAAAAGGCAGCCTTATTTAGTTAATACCTTCTTCATTATAAACAATACTATTTGCAGACATGAAAGATACTATATTCATCAATAAGTAAACACAGCACTGCACTACCACAGAAGAAAATAATAACTACATAATCTACATCTGTTCTTATGAGTGTCCGCTACCCAAAGGTTGCTTGGTAGAGATCGATCACTACTAGCAATATGGCCGCTAATGTCAATTGTAATGTAACAATAGTGTTATTGCTTCTTTTGTGTGCAATAAAGTGTTTTTATTTACTTACTTACTCTTTTTTTTTTTGGACTCTGACAATGCACTCAGTTTTATCGAGAAATGAAGATACGTAGCTTGCTGACAGAGAACTGGACCATTTACGAAAAGGTAATTGACCTTTCCAGAACCCAAATATTTTAACTATTATTTTAGATATTTGTGTAATGAAACCTTTATGAGCACATTAGGTAAGTACATTAAGGCTTGGTCAGAGAGTCAAGTTCGATATTTATTTACGTTGCTCTGTAAGGCTTGATGATGAAGCCCTTCAGAGGAACTGGGCAGATTCGTAACAATAACATACCAATAGTAGATATTCATGATGTGACCAACTCCTTGACCGATTTTGCTAATGCTAGAAGCATCAGGATCATTTTCGTTCGCTTGTACATAATTTTCAGCGGATAAAATTAAACACGCTATTATGAAAGCTAGGAAGCTAGAGGTGCAAAAATTACTCGTCAATGACATTATGACCTCCAAGTCAAGACGATCAGCACAATCTTCAGGGCACAAAACAATAATAATTACTTCGCAATCGCAATGAATTTACAAAATCTATTATAATTTATAGGTTAGACATAGATGATAATGATAGATAATAGCAATTTTTTATAATGGCAAGCAGCGCACAGCGTTGCCAGTACCCATGTCCTAAATTCCCTAGATGCCAAGACTAAAATTATTAATTAGTAGAGTAGGTGGTGGTAAATAGTGGTAATTTTTTTTTGTAATATCGTCTGCAAGATAAAGAACTCGTCGTTTTACAGAACACTTCCGCATTTTGCTTACGATTGCCTTTGATTTGATTGATTAAATAAAATTGTAGAATGTATTACTCTTCTCAATGAGCAACGAACTTGGCTGCAAACTCTTAAAAACTCCTGCTGGGGCGATACGTGTATATTTTTATGTTAATAGCACTATTGGCAACAATTTCCATTCTAAAATTAGTTCCACTAAAATTACGCATCATGGCAAGGGTTTTTACTTTTCTGGTTGGGTTTTATTTATAGGGCCTCCTTTAAACAAATATACAATTTAAAAACATGTACTGATTTCTTTTAGAGCTTTGGCGCGGCTGCGGCCTCGTTACGTAATTCGGCGTAAATTCGCACAGTATGAAAAAAAATATCAAATTCTATATTTAAATAGGTACTTATATTAAATAAACACAAATTTAAATTTTTTGTTAAGAGTTGATATCTCAAAAATCTAAAATTTTCTCAAAAATAAGGCCTATAGTTTATGATACTTAATAGATATTATTAGACAAATAACATACAGTCTCTATCTGCTATTTTGTGCGCTAATTCGTTGTTTTATTTACCTACTTGGTTTCTTAGGTTATGAAATGCATCAAATATTTATATATTTTATAAATTTACCTACAATTTATAAAATATATAAACATTTGATGCATTTCATATACTATTTTAAATAAACCGTAAAACCATTTACTTCGGAAAGTATGAGTTTTATCAAAAAGTCTATTTAGAGAAAGTGTAGGTATTGTTTTGATTATGTAGTAAAAATCGAAAAAAAATACTTTTAGCTCCTAAATCCACATTTCAATTTTTCGTTCTACTGGAGGCGGCTAAATGTTTAAAATTAAAAAAATACGAAAACAAGATACCGCATTTTGTAATAATAAATACACACATTTGATGTTAAATAAATATGTTGGAACAACAATAATGGGAAGTGTTCCAGTAGCAAATTACAAAAAAAAATCTTTACAAAACGGCACAACAGATGGCACTAGAAAATGGTGAGGTAATAATTACAGAAGTATTGTATTTTAAAAATCATTCAAATTAATCAGCTAATTATCCTAAAATTAATTTCAGTCAGAACAGAACCATGTACAATCCGACAAAAAAGCCAAAAAGTCTACAATAAATCTCACTGGTCTTATTATTTTACTAGCTTCATCTATGGAAATCTTTAAAAACGCTCGTTTTTTTAAATTTCAATCTGTCAGAAAACCTCCCATTTCCTGCATTCTGTCATCGCTTTCGCTTTCTCTTTTACCTTATTTTAGGTAGCTTTCTACAGATGGTCAACCCTGATTAGAGGTATGAATAAGTCCCTATAATGCACAACCAAATAATGTAAAGTCAGTAAAGCAATACAATCTATAATATAAAAATGAATCGCAAAATGTGTTGGTATTGGTAAGCGCATAACTCAGCAACGCCTGGATCAATTTAAACAATTCTTTTTTTTAAATATTCGTTGAAGTCCAAGGATAGTTTTTACAAAGAGAAATTAAAAAAGAACTCATTCCTACGGGAAAAATGTTTAACGCGGGCGGAGCCGCGGGGCGGAAAGCTAGTACAATCTAAAAATGAATCGCAAAATGTGTTGGTAGGTAAGCGCATAACTCAACAACGACTGGACCAATCTTAAAAATTCTTTTTATAAAATGTTTGTTCAAGTCCAAGGATGGTTCTTGCGGAGAGAAATTTAAAAAAACTTCATTCCCACGGGAAAATTTTTTAACGCGGGCGGAGCCTCAGGGCGGAAAGCTAGTCAATGAATACAATGAAAAGAACGTGAGAAGAACATCGACTGTGAGTTGGTTGTATGAACTTGTGTGTAACCATAAAAAAAAGAATGTAGCGCCCGCAGAGCAGGTTTTTTATTTTTCTGGTCAGGCTATTCTTAATAGAAAAATAATTTTCTTCTGGCTGTACGTACGTACATAATTAAGTACATTATAGGGACTACTACATGGCCTCGCTCCACTTTTTTTTGAGCCTTTGAGGTTAGATTTAAGTGAGTGTCACAAGTCAAAACAAACAAATCAAATATTTATTTATTCTGAGTTTTGTAGCCAAAAATGCCTCATAGCCACAATTGTCATGGCGGTCACGATCATGAGCACGAGCACGACAGTCCTGAATTGGGATTTCAGTACAACTTATTCGAAAAGATCGACAAAGAAAACTTACAGTGCCTCAACGAAAGTGTAGATGGTGCGGGGAAAACTGTCTTCAAACCTTGGGACAAACGTTTAGATCGAAGCCAGGTAATGATTGATATATTTTTTATTGACTACTAGGGTTGACTACTAGCTTATAAATGGATAAATAAACCATCTCCTTCTTGGGTTCAGTTTTACTCAAGGTGGACCGAACTGTCTATGTGGTGAGTTATGGAAACCTTCAGATCTAGTTATGGTCAGAGAGTCAACTTCAGGTATGGAGATTATAGGGTTTTGTGCAGCAGTTATCTGACAGATAAAGTCAGTTGGTTATTTATTGTATTGTTTAACTTTACTATTATTGTATTGTTCTTGCCTGTATAATGTGTATTGTGTCTTTTGTGTATTGTTTAGTATTGTATTTCATAACCATTGTTTTTCTTTTTCTTTTTTGTTGTGTTGTATTGTGTTTTGTCAAATTTTTTTATGTCTATTAGATCACTTGTAAAATAATGCTACTTTAAATGGTTCCATTAGTTCATCTCATTTTTAACTATAGTGTATAAGAAAACTCGCTGTGCTCAGGATCATAAATCAATTATAAACTATTTTCTTCCAGTTTGTGGAAAGTGACGCAGATGAAGAACTTCTTTTTAATATTCCATTTACTGGTAATGTTAAATTGAAAGGCATCAAGGTAGCCTCTGAAAATACGGATGCACATCCGGCTAAATTAAGACTGTAAGTACCTACATAAAATTCTAATATCTTGATAGTCAACATAAAATTAAGTTGCTATATTGTGATCATTGTTGTAAGAAAACTATGTCCCGGTTTTGAGTTTTTGAGGAATTTCATATTTGCACCGCAGTAAAAAAGACGAATTGGGAAAGTATGTATAAGAAATTTAATACAAAATTGTGATTATTTTATTTGGTAGGTATATGTAATTAGATTTGTAGTAAGAGCTAGTAGGTAGACTGCTTGATCGAAGAGCGGCGACAAATTCTTAATGATCGTAGCCGAAAAGAGATCCAAGGCTTCCATCGAATCTCGAATAGCGCCCTCGTCCATGCTCATTTCGATCTTTGTCGGATTGCCGCTTATGATAGATAGCTTTCTGATTGCGCTAAATTATCCAGACAGGACCAACAAAAAAACCCAGTAGTTTTTCAGTTTGTAGGCCTTTGTTGGGCTGGGACATGTCCAAGTCAGTTTAAATAGATACCATATCAAATAGAGTAGTAGTTTCTTAGAAGTGCAAAAAACACTACCTAATAAAACTATTGGTTTTACATTCATTTAACTAAATAATCTCTACATGAGACTTGCTTCTTTTATATCAGACCTGCTTATTTTTTATATATACTTATTTCAGATTTAAAAATAAGCCTAATATGACCTTTGACGATGTTGCTATGGAAGCAGATCAAGTGTTTGAACTGCATAAAGATCCGGATGGAAATTTGGAATATGCTCCAAAGTGAGTATTACAATAATATACAGTCTGACAAAAAAGAGTAGAAATTAAAAAGTAACAACACTGTATAGTGTCATCTCATTTTCATTATTAATTAGTTAGAAAGACAACACTTGTGTTGTTACTTTTTAATTTCTACTTTTTTAGGTCAGACTGCTAGTTAGATACGGGGAATGCCGAAATATCGATACACTTAGCTTCTAAACTAAACTTAAGCATAATGTAATGAAATGGATAAATTACACGACTTGAATGGCTCAAGCTCAAAATGAAAAAGATGAGTGCGAAGTCATCGCACAACATCATTATTGTTAGAAATGGTAGGTATGTAGTATTTGATTGATATAACTACTAAAGCGTGTCCAGAAGAATAAACCTCGCCATATTGCGGAACTAATTTTGTGAATTATGTCGAAACACTACATATTAATATGTGGTAGGTACCCTAGAACAGGTTTCGATGACAGGTTTTTTATTTTTCTGTTCAGGCTTTACTTAACTACTACTAATAATAATGGTTGTTTGTACCAAAAGCCCTTCCTCCCGTGGGATTCTTTTGACCCTAAGGACTGATTTACTTTTTGTTTTTTTTTAGGATAGTGACTTTTTCATCTGTTAGTCACTTGACAATGCACTTTCCTGGTAATTTTGGTTCTGAAACCACAAAAATATTTTACATTGGTTTGAGAGGCGAATGGACCCCGGCGCACAAACATGGTGTCACTATTTGTACTTACGAGTCCAGGCCCAATTTAGATGATCATAAACTCAAACATTTAGACTCCGTCACTAAACATATAGAATAGGTGGTTTTTTCATGCATACCAAAGGCAAATGGAATACGCAGCGTATAACTCTGGTCATTATCATTGTTTTTCTTAATGAATATGTATATTTTTGAAGCCATTCATAATAAAAAAAGCTTTTGTTGGACATAACTGACAGACTTCTTATTTAATTAATCCTTATAATATAATTTTGAGTTGGGGTTTGTGTTTGGTAGGCTCTATGTCACTGGCGGACTAACAGGGGGGCGGTGGGGGCGGTCCACCCCGGGCCCCGCAACTGAGAGGCCTCGGATTGGCATATTAAAAAAAAAATCCTTGTCTACTCAGACAATGTTATTTTAACATAATCTGCTGTAATTAAACCATTCTTCCGATCATTTACCATAATAAGTAAACGGTACCTAATAATTCATCTAAGTTCATAACGTATAGGGCCTGTTTCAACACTTACTGATAAGTGCCCGATATAATTATCTGACAGATATCTCTATTGACATCTCCCTCTTGTTAGTTCGAACCGAAAGAGACGGCATCGCACATATCTGGCGGATAAGATATCCGGAACTTATCAGTAGGTGGTGAAACAGGTCCTTAGAGTTGTGAAAACTGAAGTTCGGAAACGTATTTTGCGACTGTAGCGCCTCGTCTGCGAGACTTTTCGTGGCGCGAATTTTAGTAGCGCGCCGGCGCGGCGCATGGCACGGCGACCTGTGCTACTCGGGATGTGGCCCATGTTAAAAAATATTGATTAAAATTTTAGTTTCTATCTGCATTTGTTTAATTCAGTAAATCTGGAGGGCGGGCGCCAGGGGGCCCTAAAATTAAAGACCGCCCCGGGCCTCAAAAAGTCTTAGTCCGCCTGTGCTCTATGTATCTTAGTTCGCCGGAGAGCGCGATTTTTGCCGGATAGCGCGTGTTTTTGTTTTCACGCATATTATAGGTCAACTATTTTGGTACTTACATAGTTTACAATAATGTAATTTTCACTCACTTTCGGCTGGTACAGTCCGATTTATGACTCTTAGGTCAGGCACTATTTAAAATAATAATTGATATATATATTTTTTTCATTTCTTTTTTTTTTGATATTTGGTTCTGTATCTACAAAATAAGATCATTATTTTGTCATATTTTTAAATGGTCGATTTAAAGAAAATAAAATATCAATAATAGAAACATAATTTATTTTAAAAATTGATTTAGATACGGTTCTACATGTTTATTTACAATGTACAGTTGTTTTACATAAACGTTCTCCTCTAAGTATACTTCTTAGTGAGTGTAGAAGTATGTTATATATAATAATCTTACGCAGTTAATTTAATTTATCATTCAATTGTATAAGTACTTTTAATCAACCTAGTAAAAATGTTATATTCCTATTTATTGCATTACGAAAAGCAGAGTTTTGTTATTTAATATAAGGAGGGTCGTAATTTATAAAATGATTTTAATCGCAACAATATAAAGTTGATCTTTACACCTTACAAACCTTATTTTAGATAGATTAACTTAAAATATGTATGGCAGTGTTGTATTACACATTAAGTTAGATACGTTCCATATTTATTTTATTTATTTCGACTCGGGGTATAAAGGGTGGCGAAAAGTTTATACGACTTAGGCCTGCCCTTAACATTTCTTAAAGTCACGTTATATTTATTATTCACATGTACGTATACCGCAGTTACTTTTTTATGGAGCAACCTCTCCAAATGTTAGCTAGGCTATGGACTCAATTATCTCATTAGACAAATCAGTTTTCTTAATAGAAAGTTCACGTCCGATGTCTACAGAAGTTTTTTGACAATATTCTGTGCTAACTTGTTGTAATTAAACGATAAACAACATTGAGAATTAGCAACAAGTAGCAAGTAGTCCGAGTTTCTTATAAAATGTCACCTAACGCTATCGCAATGTAAATGTTGCTTTATTAGAAAGTATGTAAATGTTGTTAAAGAAACTACCAAGTAACTGCGGTGTAGATGTGCATTTGTATATATGGCTAAGAAAATGCTTACTGACTGAATCGATCTAGGAAAAAAACTATGGACTTGGTCGACCCAGACTGACGTCATAGTCGTCCAGTGATAGTAAATTATTTTAGAACCGTCGTCGTCGCCAGTCATTTGTATCTTGGGTGCAAAAGGCTCCTATACTTATAATCTACTTACATTACATTATCACTTTCGTCTACATTAATCGCATAAGTAGGTTTATCTACTTACTTACTATTACCGTCCAGAATGCTCACTTTGTAATATTTTTAAATTACTTAAAATATAACAAAGTTATTGCTAAACACCCACAGAAGATTAAATCTCATTAAGTAGTCTGAAATACTAATGAAGCCTGTATGAACATCTAGTGAAAAAAAATTGTTTGCCTTTTTTGCAAGTTGATAGCGTAGTGTTTTTCTTCTGTAAGGTTATGTTCCGTCTGTCACATGCCGTGTAGCATTGCTAAGAAATTTCAGTGTTGTCGACGACCACGCGAGTACGCATATCGTCTTCTTTGGCCTTGTCGGCGGTAAGGCTGTTGCGGTTGAGGTCGGCGCACTACCGCGTTTGGCACCGAGTCTACGTTCCCCACTTGGGACTGATAGGCGCCCGACGACATGCCAGGCCTTCGTCTCATGCATACTTTGCACCTGGAAAACCAAAATAATTTATAGGATCAATCTGAAATACAAGTTCAAACAGGACTTGAATACGTGACACGTGCTTGCTTATCGTATGGGTGTCGAGGTCCACCGCATATTGAGCTGCCTGAGGCCTCTCTGTGGTATTGGTCATATGAAGACTAATACGTAGATATAGTAGCTGGTACGAAGGACTCAAATGCCTTCCGAAGCACGGAATAATCTTTCTTTTCTGACAATCAGGAGATTCAGCTTGCAATGTCTTAGACAAACGGGAGAAAGTCTCACAAAGTGTTATTCTAGTGGTAGTGGTACTAGTGCCCCACCAGGATTCGAACCCGAAACTTCCGTAATAACGGAATAACACTTTCTCCCGAGATAGGGAGCAGTGGAAGAAAAGGAGAGAGACCTTTGCTGGGCAGTGGTAGTATATATAACATATTAAAGTGGTTACCTACTGTTAACTCAATTCTTAGTTACAGTTACATACTTCCAGGCACGGTTTTCTCCCGGAGATTACGAAATGACTGCTTCCTTTCTTCTCAGTAGATCGACTAAGTACAATCTTGATGTATGCTGCTGGACAAAGGCCTCCCTCCCCTTTTCTTCCACTGCTCCCTATCTTGAGCTTCTTCTGACCAGTCTTTTTATCAGTAGTTAAACTCGTTGTCTTATGAGGCCGTCTACGGTTACGCCTGTGGGTTGGTGGGTACCCCACCCTGCTTTCTTTTGCCTATAGGTCTTGAGACTTAAGTCTGTCAGCAATTTTAAATGATAACTAATAAAAAAATTACCTGCTGACTTTATAGCCAGTGTGAAATTTCAAAGTTTCTTGTTTAGGTGTCCGGAACATATGACCCTCGTCTATAACAGATAGCCAGTAAGAGATAGCAGTCGGAAAGAAATTGCATCGTCCCAGACCGTTACATTCTATACTGGGTCGCGGACGGAACTCTCTCATGCAGGACCCGGGAGACACCAGACTCTGACCTGCTGCCTCGACGCCGGCGGTGTGCTGGAAAATATTACAAAATAGGTTATTTTATTATAATATTTCAATATTATTGACTTGATTTGATTTTACTGTTTAATTTATATAGGTATAACGATGTACTTTCAATAACCGCGCGAAATCCGAAAAACCGTTATACTCGTAGAAATTATTACTTTGATGTGGCGCTCACTAAGTCTACATTGTTATTTAGATTTTATTATAATTTGAAATGAGTAGGTAGGTACCTATTCATATTGTATTAGAAAGTAGATTGTGTATTTGACTTTCATATGCTCATATTATTCTATACGAATAAGTTAATTTTAAGACCTTCTATTGTGTAGGTACATGGAACGCATAAAATGAGTCAATCCGAATGTATGCGCTACTGGGACTCTACTCTTGAAATCAATATCGATTCCGATTTCAACCAAAGTTAATTTTAGATCGCTACTCTTAAAAATGTGCCCGCCGAGAGTTGACAAATGTCCGATTTAATTTATTTTACTCAATATCCGCCCAATATGAAACCAAGGTGGCGCTAGTGTGGCATTTGAGAATACGAAACACCCGATCTCAATGTCGACGGATCGGAATCGCCGTTAAAAGTAGCCCTTCTGGTCAAGACAATTCTCATCGGGAGTAACAATTTATTTGAAAGTAGCATAACTTGTTTGTACTGACAGAAAATAAATAGTTTTAATAGCTTACCATCAAAAAGCTGTAGCCATACCACAGCTCATCCCATCCAGGTGGACAATCAGGAAGTTCAGTACTTTGACTGTGTACAGCGATGGCTCTGGTCGGTGATTCGCATACTTGACATCTACAATATTATTTACAATTAAATATTTCAAACACTGTAAACAACACCATGAAGCGCAATACCACAGAAGAAAATAATAGTACTAACTCGTACAGAAAGGACACCCACCCCCCCGCGCTAAAATGAGTTGCCCGCCCGCTGTGCGCTGACCACGCACCCCACAGGCGCCGCGGGACTCTGACAGGGGTGCTTTATATTATATAGCGTTTCAGTGTTTGACTTATAATTGATATTCAGTTGTTATACAAAAAGCAGTAGGTTGTCAAAACGCGTTTGCTGTATAGAGTGTCCGACATCCTGTGGCAATACTTGAAAACCTCGTTAAATTAAAAGTAACCTTCGATATTACCTGGATACAAATGGTCTAACTTCTGTGGAATCTATGGGAGTCATAGTCATTGGCATTTTTTCTTCTGTTGCCAACCAAA
The DNA here is from genome assembly GCA_948473455.1 of Teleiodes luculella. Classification (NCBI taxonomy): domain Eukaryota; kingdom Metazoa; phylum Arthropoda; class Insecta; order Lepidoptera; family Gelechiidae; genus Teleiodes; species Teleiodes luculella. The sequence continues at coordinate 8,043,154 of OX419584.1, forward strand.
AACTATAGTCTTCTCGCTGTGCGAAATCACATACATCATTTAGGTTACAAAACATGTAAGGCATCGTGGAAAATTTGCGCATGCAACTGCCTGGTGCACCTAAAATGATAAATCAACATAAGTAATAGTTTTAAACTATACCTATTGACAGCTTATTAATAAAAAATATTGTTATAGTCTTACCCATGTCTTGTCCATGAGCTTTTGCGTTCGCTACAATGTACATAAGTGAAAATCCTTCCCAAAGTGGAGTTGTTCCACTCGGACATTGTGGAATTAACTTGGACTGTGAATGAACGGCAAAGAAATAACCTCTTGATTTAGGTGGTGGAGGAGGGGGTGCTGCCAATCCCGGGGGACCCTGTCTTCCTTGAAAACCCGTAGAACCTCTTACTCCAGGATAGCCTTTTAAACCAGGAGGGCCTGGCTCTCCAGGGAACCCTTGACTCCCTTGAACACCTCGTGCCCCTTGTTGTCCTTTACTACCAGGAACACCATTGGGACCGAAATCTCCAGGCATCCCGTCTACACCAGGACGTCCATCTAGACCAGGTTCTCCGATATCACCTGGAAGGCCGGGTAATATTTCTGACGGTAAAATAGCATCACCTTGATCGCCTTTAGGACCTTTGCGTCCAGTAATTCCCATGTATCCTGTATCACCTTCGTCACCCCTCATGCCCTTAAAGCCTCTATCACCTTGGGGTCCTAGAATCCCATCTAAACCAAAATTACCTTGATCTCCTTTTTCACCTTTGATGCCTTCATTTCCTGGCCAACCTCGATCACCAGGTTGACCTTTTGGACTAATAGAGTGACCAGGCTCTCCGATATCTCCCGTTGGTCCAGTTTGACCAGGCTCACCCTCCATTCCAATGAGACCTGGTGCACCAGGTAATCCTCGTTGTCCTTGCCTTCCATCCATCCCCTTTATTCCTTTTGGTCCCTGGAAACTAAGTCCTGGTTGTCCATCAGCTCCTTGCGGGCCATCAATGCCGTATTCACCAGGAGCCCCCTTTTGTCCATTAAGTCCAGTCCAACCGGGAAGTCCATCAAAACCTGGTTTTCCTTTTTCTCCTTGTTCTGGATTGATTCCATCTAAACCAGGCAAACCGGGAGGACCACGGTCTCCAACATAACCCCTTTGTCCAAGTGCTCCATTTGAACCCATTTCTCCCTGGTTTCCTGGATACCCACGGTCTCCCTTTCTACCCTTCAAACCATGAAATCCACGCTGACCAAATTCTCCTGGAGGACCAGGAGGTCCCTCTATTCCAGTGTCCCCCGGTTCACCCTTTGTACCTGGCATAGGAAAGTTCAATCCTCGTTCACCTCTTTTACCTTTAATACCTACAATTCCTGTAGGACCAGTTGTACCTCTGAGACCTTCGTCACCTGGTAGCCCAGGCTTGCCCATTCTGCCAGGTTCGCCATCCAATCCTCTATCGCCTTTAAGACCTTTTGAACCAGGCTGTCCCATACGACCTTGATTGCCCTTAGCTCCATCTTTACCACGCCTTCCAGGCCAACCCGGTGTACCAGACCATCCTTTGCTTCCATCTTCACCAGCACCGCCCGTGGTTCCTGTATCACCTTTTTCACCTTTAGACCCTAAGGTACCTGGGCGTCCTGGTAAACCAGAATTTCCTTTTTCACCTTTTGTTCCTGTGTTGCCTCCTATTGCAAACCCTAGTTCTCCTCTACTACCTTTACCTCCTTTATATCCAGGGGCTCCTGGCCTCCCTGGCAAACCGATTCTACCCGGTTCACCAGCATCGCCTTTCAGTCCGCTTACTGCATCTTCACCTTTTTCGCCTTTAGGACCAATAAAACCTATGTCACCTCTTTGGCCTTTCAGACCTTTTATACCTTCCAACCCAGGTAGTCCTTCCATTCCTGTCATTCCTCTATTTCCTTTTACTCCAAACTGGCCAGGCGGGCCTATGTTACCTGGTGATCCAGAATATCCGGGAGTACCAGTATCGCCCCGGTCGCCCTTATCTCCACTAAGGCCAGGTTTGCCTACGAATCCTGGAAATCCAGGTACTCCTGGCAACCCCACCATTCCGATTGGACCTCGTGTTCCTACTCGACCAGCGTCACCCTTTACTCCTTTCTGACCATCATCTCCTTTCTGACCATTTTGTCCAACTAATCCTGTATCACCAATAGGTCCCATGAGACCAGGTGCTCCTGGTTGTCCTGGCATGCCTCTAGCACCTTGCAATACGATTCCAGGAAATCCTTTATGGCCCTATCGAACAAAAAAGTAAAATTATGGGAAGTATTGGAATAAACATCTTCATTTAAAATAAATACAATTTAAAAAACTTAAGTAAGGACCTGGTCACGTACGGCTTCGCGCTACGCGCGGCGCGACCTGCGACCGCGGAATATATAACACTGCGACCACCGGAATGTTGCCAGTGACCCATAGTCGAAACGAAATTAAAGAGAACTAAAAATTTTTTTTATTTCTAAAAACTTGCTAGAAAAATGTATCACCGAAATTAAGAAATGGTTTTAAAGGCGTGAAATTACCCAACTTTAAATAAAAAATAAGATAAAAAATTCGTAAAAGTAACGTTTTGAGTCATGTAACGCAAAGTGCTCGAAAATATCGTAAAATGTTAAAATACTAACGTTCTGGCCAGGCGGTAAGATATGTACACAATATATTTGATAGTTTATTAAGAATCGTACTAAGTTAATTAGTAATTTGCCTATGTTAAAAAGTTCCCCTCTTCCATAACAATTTTCAATTCATAAGACCTAAGGGCCTGGCCACAGCTTCGCGCGGCGGCGGCGGCGACCGCGACCAGCGGCGAGCGATGGAAACAAACTAGGCAATTTGTATTGTATACGACTTCATAGAAGTCGTTCACAGCTAGCCGCGGCCGCCGCCGCCGCGCGAATCTGTCTGTGGCCAGGGGGTAAAGCTGATCGTTGGATAAAGAGTATTTATTTAGTTAACTAAGACTAAAGGAACCATGTTACGTATTTTACCTACATACATGGGCCTCGCGAGCCTTATTTTCGATCATCGAACGCGCATTTGACGACACCAGCATGTACACGTGACGAGTGACCTACTTTTACATATTATTATGGAAGTGCATTTTTGTACTAATATAATTTACTTACTTTTGGATTTCGCGTGCCTCACATCGGACGCTTTCTAAATTTCATTTCTAAGTTTTAAGTTTAATTATTGTAAAATTTTAAAATATAATTTTGAATATCCATCTTTAGTTGTCTTACTTGACCTCCACTGTAGCCACCTATCATTTATTTTATTCAAGGAGTATTCGTACAAAATTTCAAGCCAATATCTGCAACAATTTTTTTCCCCGCACTAACTTTCAAACCCTATTTCTTCCTTTGGGTGACGATTTTCTAAAAATCTATTCTTATATACTTTTTAAAACTTTCACGGTTGTTTTCATAACTATTAAGATTTAAAACGGGATATTTACAGACTTTGGGACGATTTTGGAACGACAGTCGTCCCGTGATCATGATGCATGCAACTGCATCGAAATATCGGGCACTCACACAAAATAAACACCACGGTAAATATCCCGTTTTAAATCTTAATATCTATTCTTATCTTGTGCCTCCGTCACCCAATGTTTTTGCCAATTTTCAGCCTTATACGTTCAGCGGTTTGGGCTGGGCGCTGATAGGTCAGTGAGTTAGTCAGGACATTCATTTGTATATAATTGATTATTCTCGTTCGGTTCCGGATTTACTAATATTAGGTAAATGGTGAAGTTAGTAGTCACTAGTTAAACAAAATAGGTTACAGGGCCACTAAGCCCTATGTGAAGCATTTTTGATGCTGCAATAAAAAGCAAAACAATTGTTATTTAGGTAATAGTTAAATAATATTTCACCTTACAAATAGGTAATATTAATGAATGACTATAGAAATAAAATGCTTATATAAAAATTTAAACATGTCATTTGGCCTGTTGCTCCTATTTTGTTTTAACTTATATTATTATTATGATTAAAGTCAATAAAATAAAGCTACCACATTGTTTCACATTGGACGTGCGTTAGGTAGAGGATGTAGTGGGTAAGTACTGTTTATATGTCTTTTTATTGTTTCTTAGGTTATTTACATACGATACAGAATGCTACGCAGAATAGTTGAATTGAATGAACTTCACCAGAGTTAATGTGTAGGTAGGTACTGTACGTGTGTCCGTTATGTTATGAGTTAGTAAACAACTTTATTAAACTCACGGGTGCTCCTGGCAGTCCGTCTGGTCCTATATCACCGGGTGGTCCGGTTTGTCCCTTAATTCCCATAGCGCCAGCTCTTCCAGATATACCAGGATATCCAGGTGCTCCAAATTCACCCCGCGGTCCAGGTAACCCTGGTTCACCTCGTTCGCCCGGTAAAGAGGGAGATCCAAAATTTCCTCGCGATCCTTTCTGTCCTCTTCCTCCGGGAAAACCACCTGGTCCTCTCTCTCCAGGTTCACCAGGTTCACCGTATGGTCCAACGTCTCCCTTTTCTCCTGCAAACCCTTCTCTCCCAATAGGGCCCTGCTGAGATATGCCCGGTAAACCTGCATCCCCAGGGAGGCCTCGAAATCCCTCATATCCTGTGTCTCCAATATCACCCTTAGGGCCCGGTTGTCCTTTAAAAATAAGGTAAAATAATTTATAATATACAGAATAAGTATAAGGCGAGTAAATATTACATCAAAAATCGATTATATTATTTATTTTATTTTATTACCTTTCAGGCCCATACGACCTGGATACCCTTTGTCACCTCTTCCATTAATATTACTGCCAATAGCGTCACCAGGCGGTCCTGTAAGACCGTCCTCACCAATATCTCCTGGTGGGCCTCTATAAAAAAGTTAATAGACTTATCTGTAATACCTTAAGGACTATGCAATCTTTATTATCTAAATTTATATTTCACAAAAAATACTTATCATATCAAGCTTGTTCATATTAAACTAGCTCGTTGTTTTGAACGTTGAAGAATTGTTTTTGTTGACTAAGTACATGTTTTTTAATGTTTCTGGCATCAATTGCGATTGCGAAATTCCGCAATATGGCGAGGATTTTTATTTTTAACCGACTTCAAAAAAAAAGGAGGTTCTCAATTCGAAGCGTATGTTACTTTTTTTTTGTGTGTTTGTTATAAGATATTTCCGCCAATTGTAAACCGATTTTCTAAATTCTTTTTTTAATCGACCAGGTTTATTTGCAGGGTTAAAAATTTCACTAAGATCGGATGATTAAATTTGAAGATATGAGGAAATAACTCCTCAATTGACGATGCCGTTATACACGATCGGTAAATTGTTTTGGCAATATCTCGGCCTCTTATCAATCGATTTCAATATTTTTTTGATTTAGAGATAGAACTTGTACTCAAAATGGTTTCATATAAATCTGGATTATATCTGATATCAGAGTAGAAGACTAAAACGAAAACTCTTCAATAAACAACAGCACATTCATTGCGTTGCTTTTGTTATAATTGAAACAACAAGAAATATGCGGTTTTGGTTCATATATTCTGTAAACTAGTCATAGGTTAAAGATTTGAAAACCCCAAGTGAAGACAACAACTTAAGAATTTTTCCGTGGACTAAACGGGCTAGCGTCGTCGGTATCGTAGTGGTTTGGTCAGTTGTTCGCCATTCGGAAACCTTAGGTTACAGTCCATTATTTATACTACCTTACCTATATTTTCAGTTGACTTACTTATTATTTTTGCTACCTTATAGTAGCTGCCATTATTTCATTTTTATGATAGCCCCGTTTTGAGGCTTATTTATGATAATTAAAGCCAAATAATTTAAATGCTGCCAAATTATTTTTTTAGTTGCTAACAGTTTGTCGCCGTTTCAGTTTTTAGTCGCCTCGAAAATAATAAGCCACTTATAAATAACCATCCGTACCTACTACCTATAAATGCTTTTTAACATATTATCGTGATATTATTAGAATAAGAATCACCTACTTTCGTCCACCGTCCCCCTTCTGGCCTGTTAGGAACTGTATTGGAATCGGGGCAGGCGCTCCTGGCCGTCCTGGCGTCCCGTCCCATCCTCTGGACCCGTTGCGCCCGGGCAAACCCGTCGGGCCCATTGCACCCATTCTGCCTTTAACACCGCGTATCCCAATATCCCCGGGCAACCCTTGAGGCCCCCTGTCGCCTCGAATACCAGGAAGACCGATGTAACCTAAAATAATACTTTAGGTTTAAGTTTAAGACACAAATATTTTAAAAGAAGTATTATTTAAGAAAACGGTGAAATTAATATGTAACTCGTTGTTTTTGGCGTAGGTACTCAATTCATACGAAATCTTATGCAAATGTTCAAGAAATAAAAAGTTTCATAAAATTTATCCTATTTTACCTCATTAGGGGTTGAATTTTGAAAAACGGTGAATAACGTAACTCATATTTTTGTCGTTTTCAATTCTAACCTTTCATGCAAATATGTCCGCACAAGAAATAAAAAGTTTCATACATGGATTTTTTATCCCCTATCCCTTTTTGAAAAATCCTTTCTTAGTAGATGCCATAAAAGAAATACGTCTGCGAAATTTTAAGTGTCTAGCTCTAGTGCGTTGATAGATCAATAAATCAGCTTTGTCTTATGTATTACTAGCGACCCGCCCCGGCTCCGCACGGGAAAATGGTTATTGTGGGTTATCCTTCAGTATATTATGCATGTATTATACATATAAACCTTCCTCTTGAATCACTCTATCTATTAAAAAAAACCGCATCAAAATCCGTTGCGTAGTTTTAAAGATTTAAGCGTACAAAGGGAGGGACATAGGGACATAGGGACATAGGGACGGAGAAAGCGACTTTATTTTATACTATGTAGTGATAGTGATAATATAGATGTTAGATCCCTTTGCGCGACTAATGTCCAAACATGAAAAATGACCAATGGTCGAAAAATGTCCAATCATAAAAACGTCCAACCATAAAAATGTCCCATCATAAAAATGACCAATACTAAGTAATTATTTTACTTGGCATCTACTTATATTTTCAATTAGTAACTTTCTTGCTAAAGTTTGAAAAGTTTGTTGTCTGGCGAGTTCTTCTCCACAAAAGACAGCCTTTTATAAATAGTCCAGTCAACGAATGGCTCAAAGGGGGGTGTAGAGGGCGTGAGCGGGAGCCTAAGCGATTTCTTCAGAAACTTATTCAGAGTGCTTAGGGATAAAACATACTAAAGTCCTGACGTCTAGGAGGTGAGCTGGAGGGGGGAGGGGGGGTCAAAGGTCTCATTTTTAAGTTTTTCGCCAATATTACAGTAACGGTGCGTTGTAGCAAAATATGATCTAAGAAGAAATGAAAGCTTATAAAATTTTCTACAACTTTTATTCTATATGAATTTTTCATATTCCTAACCGTTTTTGAACTACACGCTCCTGAAATGTAGAAAGTATTGTTTAGTAGGGGATTTATTGCAATCTTTGTATGGGAAACATTTTTTATTGGACCAGTCGACGAAACTTGGCATGGTTGTAGAATAGGTGATCTTGAGTAGAAATCAACCGGGACCCATGACTCGTACTCCCCCCGAAGCCGGCAGGAGGGGGGTGAAGTTGGATTTTGCCGCCTTTCTTTTTGACGCTATATCTCTAAAACCGTAACTACTATGACAAGTTTGGTATCATTTTCGAATAACTCGTTAACGTAGAATTTATTTTCGGAATTATAAAATAGGGTGGCCATACAAAAAAACTAAATAGGACAAAATTAGCAAAACACAGATTAAATATTTCCACATAAATGTCGTTTACTTTTCCCATGGGAATGGTATCGATACAAAAAAAATATGGTCGGGTAGCAGCATTCACGGACTTTACAAATATATAACTTTTATGGCACCCCCTCCCCCCTCCAGCTCACTTCCTAGACGTCAGGACTTTTAGTATGTTTTATCCCTAAGCACTCTGAATAAGTTTCTGAAGAAATCGCTTAGGCTCCCGCTCACGCACTCTACATTTCTTTATTGACCGGACTAAAACTCGCCAAAAAATAAACTGACTTAACTAAGTAATGTAAATAAAAATTAAAAATAAATACTTTTGAATTTTTTTTAAACCAGAAAGTTTTAGGTTGTATTTATTTAATTATTTAATTTGGCCTGAACTAACACACTATTAGCACAATCGTTTGACTAACTTAAATTTTCTGTTGAAGAACGTAATAAAATAAGTTATGATGCTAATTTTGCCATTAAATACCTGTTGATCCTGGTTTGCCTTTTTCGGCTATGATTAAGGAACTTGGCGGGAAAATTTGAATTCCTTTATTTCCTTTGGCTCCTTGCGGGCCTGCTGATCCAGAAATTCCTTTTACTCCCTTGGGTCCTTTGAGGCCTTTCAAACCATTTCTTCCCGCTGGCCCTGGTACTCCGGGAGCCCCTTTCCAACCTGGTGCACCGAAGAATCCCTTTCGACCAGTAAAGCCATCATCACCCTTAACACCTTTTGTTCCAGGTTGTCCTAAAATTTGATACAGGAAAATAAATAGGTATCAGCTTGTAATTTAAGTTAATCACACAAATATAAACAAACAATTCTCAGGCAGCTTCCATTAAATAATAAATGATGTCGCGATGACGTCACATCACAGTGCATAGAAAAATAAAGGAAAAATTTCATTTTATGAGTTATATGGAAAAACGGAAAAAGATTATAGAACTTTACACTTTTTTTATTAACACGCGTTAACACTTTTTCCCGTGGAAATGAGGCATTTTTTCCGCGGTAAAAGGTAGCCTATGTTACTTAGGGTGAATGTAGCTTTCAAATCTATATAATAAATGGTGAAATATATTTTTTAATCGGTTTATTAGTTTTTGAGTTTATTCATTACAAACATACATACACACACACACACACACACACACACAAAAATACAAATATTTCCTGTTTATAATATTAAGTATTGGTATGATAGTATGATATAATATACTTAGTAGGTATATGTGTGATTGTTTTTTACCTGAAGGACAATACGGACAATCGGCACCACGCTCTCCTTTTGGGCCTGGTGAAGCATTGTTACCTGGATATCCAGGTTCACCAGGTGGTCCCGGCCTACCTGGTAGACCGTCATCTCCAGGAGGTCCTTGACCACTGAAGCCTCTGCCTGGGTATCCTGGCGGTCCCTTATCTCCAGGGGGGCCTCGACTACCATGTTCACCAGGAATACCATCAATACCCAGTCTTCCAGGCTGCCCTTCTGGCCCTATAACTGTTGCTCCTTTAAATCCTTTAGGGCCACCTCTTCCTGGCTGGCCTATCACTCCATTAGGCCCACGTCGTCCAGGTAGCCCTTTAAAGCCCTCGTTTCCCGGTTCGCCTTTTGGTGAAATACCTGGAAGGCCCTGTTTGCCCGGAAAACCTGGTGGACCTGGTAAGCCTTGTGGCCCCATAGTTCCAGGTAAACCTCGTTTCCCATCTGCACCTGGATAGCCTTTAGGTCCTGGACTTCCTAAAGGACCTTGTGGTCCTCCTGGTCCTGGCATTAACGGTTCATTAAACCGCTCATCGTATATTCCTGGTTCGCCTGATACACCTTGATCTCCAGGTCTTCCATCCCTTCCATCTTCACCCAGTGGCCCCGGTTGTCCATCCTCACCATCCCTTCCTGCATAACCTGGAGCTCCTTTGTCACCCTTACGGCCTTGAGGTCCTACATTACCCATGTGACCAGGCTTACCTCTGGGGCCTACATCACCTTGGTCACCCTTGATTCCTTGATCTCCATGAAGACCATAGGGACCCTAATAAATTTAATAATGTTATTATGTGTTTTACTAAATAGTCGTTATATCAAAATAAGTATGTAGTTTCTTACCATTGGACCTCTAGAGCCTAGTTCTCCTTTCATTCCTTTTTCACCTTGTGGTCCTTTAATGCCCTTGTCGCCTTTGCGTCCTTTTACAACAGGTGATACTTTTTCTCCCTCTGCATGATCAATAACAAAATAGGGTGCAGGTCTACCTGGCTCGCCTCTTTGTCCCTGATCACCTTTTACTCCTGGTGGACCTACAGTGTCATCACCGGGAGCTCCTCTATAACCAGGTTCTCCCTTTAATCCCTCAGGACCCTTAAAATTATCACAAGTTAGAAATAATACATTGTATGAGTGAGTAGGTTTTAGTTCTGCTGTTAATGAGTTTTTCGGTTAGTTTCGCTATGGCTCCCTCTCAAAATACCTACCAAAAAGTATCGGTATGGTACCCATCTTTCGGTTCTACGTCAAAAAATAGCAGGTAAAATTGAAAAGAAAAGTGCATTTCGCCAACCTCTACTGGACTTACTTTTTACGAGTGTAAATAAAAAGTCGAGTTAAATAAATAATCAACAATTAAAAAAGTAATAAAATATTTAAAAATAATCAACAATTGAAAAAAGTTACTAAAATATTACTTACAAATAACGCTTATCGGAAAGTTGAAACATCATCAAACGTCTAAACGTCGACATATACTTTATGATATTATAGGTAGGTATAGATAGATGCCTTACGCCATTACCCGCCGTTCTACCAGAAAATTCTGCTATTAGGAAGCTTTCCTCTGATGGTGACGTTATTAATATTCTTTATAAATACATATTCAAACGAGTTACCTGATCGCCTTGATCCCCTGGAGGGCCACTGTCACCCGCCCACCCCGGGGCTCCCAGGCCTCCCGCAGCTCCAGGGTAACCATTCACACCCTGATCTCCTTTTGCGCCTCTAGAATTCACACCTCCTTCTCCCGTTAAACCTTGGTCACCCTTGTCACCAAAAGGACCCGGTTGACCTCTATCTCCTGGATAACCCTGAGGCCCCATTGGCCCATCCATGCCGTCTAAGCCGCTGCAACCGTCCAAGCCGGGTGTACCAGGAGTCCCATCGAGTCCAGCTGATCCCTGACAAATTGTAGTTAAAAATTTAAAATATAATAGATATAAAAGAGCTACCTACCTATTTATTTAATAGCACTTCAATAAAATTTTACTTACCTGGGGTCCTGTGTCTCCTCTTGGTCCGTAAGGTCCTTCAGAGCCCTTTGAAAAATAATACATAGAAAGTTTACTTGCATGAGAGGTGTGTGAATAAATTCTGAATTCTTTAAATCTTAATATCTGTAGATATACTCTTATCTTATCTAAATACCGAAAAATAATTAACTTACGTATTATACTTTATATAAACTATTATTTTTATTAAGTACCTACTATTTAAATCCTGAAGTAAGTTTTAGATTTGATCAAATTCCTGATTGCATAATTATTTCGTCTCCAAAGTAATTTGTAAAAAAATATTTGGTGGTGTAAGATCGTTCGTTTCGGAGATCATACTCCGCAACTCCTTCGGTGTAGGTTTTTGTAAAGCAGTGAACGTGTAAGGGCTAAATGATGATACTTAGAAATAACTATACTCTATAAAATTACATGAATTATATTGTATAGTTATTTAGAAGCATTATCGTTTAACTAAAATTGAAATACCTACGATTTTGTCAACAAAAATAAAATAAAAAGTACTAAAAATCTATATACACACATACACTTCACGCGCAGAATCGGTTTAGAAATGCGACTTGTAAGGAAACAGTCAGCAGTAGATAGATCTGCAAGCTGACTAATTATGAAACATTTCTAAAAACTGACTTGTCACATAAAATCCATTGTCGAACCTGCTTTAAAAAGTTCACGTAAATCTATTGAGAAATGCAACCTGTAGAGGAGAACAGGCACACATATGGACAGGAATATGAAAGCATTATTGGCCAAGCTGAAACGGAGACGTTTTGCGATCGCTCGATTAATAAACGTGGGTATTACTCGCTCTCCTTTGTCGCCAAAGTCTCCTCGCTCGCCGTTATCGCCCAGCAGGCCGAATGGTCCGGGGGGCCCCGCGAAGCCATCCGCGCCGTAGTCTCCCTGAGGACCTGGGATGCCGGGGGAGCCCCGGTCACCCAAGTCTCCCTTTATGCCTGCACAGTCGCATACTGTTTGGTTGCATACTGCCTGCGAACAAATACCTATTGTTAACAAAGCGGACAAATCGCTGTTTTACCTGAATGAAAAATATTACTATGGCTTTTATTTTAAAATGGCTCGTAGTCTCAGAATAACGATTTTACTACTGAGAAGCGCGGCTTCCCAACCTCTCTGCTCCTCTTGGTATATTTAAGTCGGTAATTCAATAAAAACAAAAAAGTAACTAAATAAAGATTAAATTAAACACGCTTATGTTTAAGCAATGTAAAACGAAGCTTTTTTAAAAATATACCTATTCATCATAATATGAGTGCATGAAAAAAAATAAAAAATGCACTGATCAGTATCAGAAAATGGTCATAAATAACCAACACGAGTATGAAAACAGAGACATATCGTTGGATTCAATAGTAGACGTAATGATGTTTTCTATTTTATTTAACTTCCAAGTCGCGAGATATTATTATGCTGGTGAATTCTATTAAGTAAGAAAGTAGGTATCAGTTACATACAGTACCTACAGACAGAACACTAAGAAACACGCTTCAACTAATATTAGCTTAGCAAAGCTTTATACCTGAATGGTATGGCACGTTGATATTTGAAACCTAATATTTACTCAACATAAATAGAGATACCTGGAATATTTTCGTCATGAGACTACTTATACATTATTTTATGATAATCGAATTGACAGTGATGATATTATTTTTCTACCTAATTCGTCACCCTACTGAGAAAACCAAGCTTTTAACAAAAAATTTCAGGAGACAAAAAACCATGAAGGAAAAAAAACATTACACGACCAGATGGAGTATAATCATGCCTACTCGTATTTTGGGCGCGTAAAATTATTTCTTTCTTCATGCAAAAAACTATCTTCTAAAAAAAGTATGTTATGTAAATATTAATTCTGTTGTTTGTTAGTTTTTATTTGATTATCTTTAGAGCTTTAAAACAAAGCGTAAAATTTATAAGTGCAAATACGGCGAGTTTTTTTGCCCAATTTGTAAAAAAAGAAATTTGATAAAAGCTGTCCTTTGCGAGGTTTTCTCAGCCGGGTGACGCTATGCTGTCTATGTTTTATATTGTTATTTAAGTATTCATTTCATTTTCTGTCGTCCATTCATCAGAATCTATTGTGTCACTTTAAACTCAGGGTCCTTTTTATAAAGTTTACGAATTATTGTAATATGTGGCTATCATAACCTAAACGCGGTTCTTTCTGGATAAAAATTGACTTTCCATCATAGTAGCCTTTGTTGTGAAACTCTCCTTTTAATAACAATATGCAAACGGATTTTAAAGTAGGTACTTGATTGACTCATCTTAGACAATACAATTATTTACGTCTGTTAATTTAATAGTCTGGCTGGAACTAGGCCGGCAATTATATTATCTCACCAAAACATCTGTTGATGTTATCTTGACCTGACATTTATAACAGATTTGAAGTAATTAAAAACAGCTCTTTAAAATACTGACAATCCGCCAGTCCGTCCACAGGACGTTATGGACAGGAAGGGTCCTGGATATGTTTGAAGTATAATAAATAATATCACCTAGATCCCCTAATAAGAGACGAAGATGATTTACGTAGCTGCATTAGACGTATCGTATAGTAGTAGGTACTCGTAGTCTTGGCCTGACACGATCAGTCTAGGCCACCTTTTTATCAAGGCAATACAGATCGATTCAGAATAAAATAAGCTTTAAGTTCAATTTGATATAACATACGATTAAATAACAGAGGATATCCAGTCCGATTACTTTACCCTCCAGTTTGTAACTGGCAACCATACAGTTGGGTAGGGGTGGAAGAAGGCAAACTATACTTTTTCAATTCTAGAAGAAAGAGAACAAGATCTAAAAAAATCAGTTAACAGTTTAGTAATTTAAACGCATACCGCACGCTTTTTAACAAGGCAACCCACGTGCGTAATGGTAATAATAAAATAAGTATTACTTATCTATCATTTACTTCTTATCACTAACTAGCTGTCCGCCTGTACAAACCCTCTTAAGATGTTGACCGGAGATTTAAGGTACAGATTTTCGACCTCTACAGTTTTATAATAAAGTTCAGTTCAGTTCATTCAGTTTTTTTTTTACAATAAATAACAGATGAGAATATAAATTCGTAATTGGAAGGAATTTCGCATTATTATAGAATCCCTGCATCGTCTATGCCAAATCGATTGTCAAATATATATATTACTAGCTTTCCGCCCCGCGGCTCCGCCCGCGTTTAATATTCCTGTGGGAATGAGGTATAATTTTATTAATTTCTCTCCGTAAGAACCATCCTTGGACTTAAACGAACATTTCAAAAAAAGAGTTGGTAAAATTGGTCCAGGCGTTATTGAGTTATGCGCTTACCAACACATTTTGCGATTCATTTTTATATTATAGATTGAGAGGCTGAGATTCTTCTATTTTCCCTCAAAAAACAAAATGAATACAGCTCCGTATTATTGAGACTGGAGGGTTGAAACTTGGAGGAGGACGAAGTATCGATGGGAATGTTAAATAAATACCTACATCACAATATTATCTCATACATAATATAGCTTTTGGGTTGTGACTAAGTCGCTGCAAAAACTTCAGGCGAAGCTGATATCATAACCGAACCGAATTATCGTTTCGAGCATGATGTCATATCATATTTCTTAAAGTCGTCGACCTAAAGTGACCTACATAGGGCATAACATCAGTTAGGTAAAAAAACGAGATAGGAAGTCGATAAGAGGATTCCAGTAGGTCGGACAACTTTTCGGAAGCTGCGTCGATTTATTCCGGCGGCGCAGCGCGGTGGGTGTACCAGAAAGTCCAAAGCCAAAGACTTTTTGGTTGTCTTTGAGTGTGTCCAATCCATTATCTTAAAAATTATGATGGTCTCGCAATCTGAACGGACATGGATGATGGAACTAGCTGAAAATTGCAAAGTTTTTAAGCGTTCTATGGAAAAGATTATCCTCGAAATCTCAATGGATAAAATTCAGAATGAGAGATCTTCTAGATTGCTCGGGCGGGAATTAGGCCAAAGTTGGAAAACCAAAATGGCTGATTTAAAACATTCGAATGAATAAGCAACTTAATTAAAGTACCTATTCGCATATCACAAATCGCTAAGACAAGCCTGCAGCGGGACCGTGTTTAGACTATGAAGTTTGGGACGCCACCCCCTTCTCAAACGTAGCTGAAAAACATAATAGTAAGTGTTATCACGAAGAGTAAACTTGTGTTTAACGACTGAATCGCCTAGATGCGAGTAGCCATCCATTCATGACCAAATCTGCAATAGGATATCACTAGAAACTTTGTTTTTAGAACTCCTTTTCCGGCTGATTGTACACAGCGTTACTAAACAGAATTAAATAAGTAATTAAACAGTGAATTGTCTTCTATATAAACTCAATTCCATAAGCGCTATACTTCAAACCGCATGCGCTTCCGGGATAAGCGCGTGGGCGGCAGGGGCGGGGGGAGGCGGGCGGGACGGCGTCCGGCGTGCATGCGCGTGCGGCTGTTGTCATGCTTCAGAACATGAGCACAGATACTTTTTGTGCTCCACCCAGATATTGCAGTTTACCCCTGAAAATGGCTGCACATGTGATTTAATCACATTAGACGTTGAAAAATTCAACAAATAATTTATACGTTGGCAATTATTTTTCATCTTTCGTGAACACTTTAGAATATAAAAAAAACAAATAAAAGTTATTTATACTTTTTACGGTTTAAACGAGATTGGGTTCTATTATTTTTAATTTATTATAGGTATTGTAAAGTTTTACATTTAGGTCAAGTCATGATATGATTGAGGGGTCATGGGCAATCACACAACACAACCGAACAAATATAATGCGTAATTTAAATAATCTCTTCTGCAGATATCCTAATTGCAGTATCACGCCGAGATTACTGTAAGTTCCTATATACACCCATGTGTTTATTAATCCAACCCAGATGAATCACACAGCATATACCTGGTCTGCAATCCATCTTGCCCGTCTAACATGCCTGCCCGCCACGCGTGACAGACATAATTTTGTCGTGCGTATTCTCTTATCCTATTTATTGGAGGATATTTCAATATGGCGGGTTTCTCGCAACTTTTGACAGTTAAATATGCGACAAACTTTTGTCGTAGCACTTCATGTTACGGGGGTTGGTTGCATCATGGGTGCTGAAGTAAGGTACCATACTTATACGATATTAAAATTTACTCAATCAAGTAGACCACTCAAATAAACCAACCAAACACGGGGTAGATGAGTTATAGGCTTTCGAAGGGTTGGGTAAGCTTCAGATCAGACAGTCTTCATTGCTGTATCTAATCACAGGTTTTTAAACATTTAGTCTAATATTATATACATGGAGCAACTCAACAGCCTTATGCAAGTGTTACATATTTTGTATTGTATCGTACAAACACGTCTCTCTCTTGGACATATTCGTTTTCAGTATTTCACGTAAGTATTACGTGATTCTATTCCAATCTCAATATTCAATACTAGCTGTCCACTAGCTCTACCTACACCAAATACCTAAGTAGATACAAATTTTTTACCTTTTGGTAACCCGCAAATATATAAAAATTAGTATGTAATAAATAAGCTAATCAACCAAAAATCTGTTGTTAATTAATCCAAATGATTGATTGTTATTCATTTTTTCATCATTTAATTTTCAAATATGTTTTATTATGTTTTGTTTTGCTTCTAGATCCAAAATTACAGTTTTTCTGACCTCGTGTAGATTATTATTTGCACCCGCCGCGTGTCGTCATCGAGCTCAAACTCGTTAGGGATGTGTATTTGGAACGCGTTTACGATTAGCTGGGGTCACCAGATTCCGACAAACGGCTCGTAAATCCATGCGAATACAAGTAAAAATAGAGAATGACTAGGTACCTATCTCTACTAGTAGAGATCAGTGAGAAAATCAAAACAATGACTTTTGCAGACGATTTTGAACGTTGTAGTAGAGAAGGCAGTATTTAATGTCCACTTTGAGATTTCATTCTTTCATATGCACGTTTTTTTTTTATTTTTATTATGAATTAAAATCAACATTCGTAACTGAATATGAAATTATTTTATTATGAGTTATATTGATTTAAAGTTGTAGGCTTAGAGAATATTATCATACTCTAAGGTTGTAGGATGGAAAGAGATCTACGTACAATGACGTCACTAGTGCATGTCTGCCATATCATTATCATACAAAAAGTTGTTTTGCAGAAAGAGACAGATAGATTAGCTTATAATAAATAAATAGCATATCTCAGTCGTTATTCAGTCGATATTGTTAATGTTTTCACTGTTGTTATTATAATTTGGGATATTTTTGGAAAATGAATTCAGATATTGTTTTTTTTTACGCACTTTATATTGGTACTAGCTTCCCACCGCGGCTCCGCCCGCGGTAATTGTTTCCCGTGGGAATGAGGTATTTTCCCGCGGCAAAAGTTAGCCTATATTCTTCCGCAAGGTCTATTCTATCTTTGTTCCAACTCCGCCCGTTTTAACATTTTTTCCCACGGGAATGAGAAATTTTCTCGCGGTAAATCGTAGCCTATGTTCTTTCCCAAGGTTTATTCTATCTTTGTGCCAAGTTTTACCAAAATCGGTTCATTAATTATGGAGCCCATTCAATTATTAGGGAATATTTTAGGTTTTTTTTATACCTTGGGTTACATTATTGAAGATTTAGTAAGGATCCCTAAATAAAAAAATATATATATAGCATATGTTACTCAGGGTGAATGTAGCTTTCTAATGGTGAAAGAATTTTAGAAATCGTCACTTTTCGGCACAGTAGTTTTAAGTTTATTCATTACAAAAACACACACACACACACAAAATACAATACTTTCCTCTTTATCTTTATAAATTAGTATAGAAATATAGATAGATAGATATTCGGCAATTTTGTACTATTAAGTGCGTAGCTAATAAAAAAAAGTTTTTTTTTTGTCAACTGTTTTTGCAGCTATTGATATTGATATTGATTCTGCAGACAAAACTACAAACAGATTATTAATGAAACAGCGGGAATAGTACTAAAATTAAAAAATACATTGGAAAGTATGAGTAAAGCGAGCAAGCGGCAATAGCGATGGATGGATGTAAGAGCTCATTTAAATCTTATTTACGATGATGATATGTATATTATTTACTAGATTCTTTATTGTACACACACAAATATAACAAAGCAGTACATTTACAAGGGCCAGCTAATCTCTAAGTAGAAATCTCTTCCAGCCAACCCGTAACAAGTGTGAGAAAACTATTACAAAATTGCAGGAAATTTAATACAATATATAAGTTTTGTTACGACAAAAGGATCAAACAAAATTATCCATATAAATTATTAATACGTCATTATATTTAAAAGTAGGTGCCAAGTCTGGGACGGCGGAATCAGGTCAGTAATCAGTCTTTGTTCTTAAACGGAAGACCAGTGTATCACCGGATGCAAAAATTGCTCCCGATTATGTCCGTAAAAAATACGAGGAATTAAAATAAAATAAAAAATTAATATATGTATTATGTATTCGTTTCAGGAACTTTTAGACAAAAAGTTTAGTTAGACCGGAGAAACCTGTGTTAATTTCCTACTAGTAATATTTAAACTATTTGCCTATAGTATTATTGACATTATATTATTAGGTACGGAGTTTGTGTTATACATCGTGTGGTATGAACTTGTGGATGTTTTGCCTTATTGTTTTTATGCCTATACATATGTTATTGTTATGCCTATGTGTAGTGTAAAAAAAAAACAAAGTATTTTTAACTTTAGGATATTTACATCAATCACTCTAATCAGTTACATGTTCTTTTCTGGTGTGTGTTTGTTTTATCTTATTGTAAATTAAGTGGACTACCTAGATCCGACCGTTTTTTTTGAATTGACCTATGCTTGAGTCGAAAAAGTACGACGGATTAAGCTTCTCTGGACTTAGGTGTAGTAAACAAAGTCATGCATCAACGCGTCTAGGGGCGGCTCGAGGGAGCCTCGGACCTCGGCCTAGCGCGTTGATACTGAAAAACATCGTGAAGGAGACGACGACGCCTGAGGGACTCCTTTTTTATTTTTATTTTTTTTGAATTGACCTATGCTTGAGTCGAAAAGGTACGACGGATCAAGCTTCACCGGACTTGGAAACCTGAGGGACTCCGTCTCTGATTACCAATTATGATTTTGATTTAGGCCGCGCCCACGCCGGCGGGTACGGGCACTATCACCTGAAGGGTAATTTATTGTAACCTGAAGGAAGATCCGCCCGCGGCTAAGCTTGCGTGTTTTTAAAATTGATGTTTTTGGTAAATATACCAAATAAATATCTTGCAATTTTTCCATATTTTCTCACCGTTAAGACCTTCCCTGGACTACGATATAAAACCCAAAATCAAAATCAGCTTGTGTGTGGCTGTGTGTGTGTGTGTGTGTGTGTGTGTGTGTGTGTGTGTGTGTGTGTGTGTGTGTGTGTGTGTGTGTGTGTGTGTGTGTGTGTGTGTGTGCGTGTGTAATGATGAATGCAATTTTATCTATTTATTCATAGGCTACATATTTTATTGGCTTTATTTTATTATCATTTTATTTATAACCTTTTTTCACTCTTAAAAGAACTCAGGTTTGTTTAATAACGAACGACGCATTTGTAACTTGCAACTTAATTTTTGAAGGAAACTGATAATTTTACTGATGTGACCATAATAATGTTATGAGTGTTTATAACCTAGGTATTTTAATTTACTGTTTGAAAAATGTTTTTGTCGGTTAGAGTTTTTATCATGTTTAAATATTATGTATGTATGAGGTTTATAAACAGCAATTTTTAGGTAAAATATTCGTTATTTATTCTTTTTTATATTTGATCCACGTAAGGTCCCGTAATGTGTTTTAAGATCGAAATAACATTGTATCGTGGATTCTTTGCAAACGTAGTTTAAAAAACTGCCAAAAAAGTGATTAGATTACCTATAGTTTCTTAGAAAATGTTCTCAGTTTCGTTATAGTTTCGGTACCGTAAGAATAAGTAAAGCCGAAGTTAGACTGTTTGACACTGTACCAGATAAATTAAGTTTATAATAATATTGTTTACAAGACTAAGGTCTTCTAAAACATATAATACTTAGATTTACAGTTGCGACACATTTTATTGTATCATTCCAATTTGTTATAAAATAATATAATAAAACATGTGATGCTAAGTCGGCAACTATTATGTAGATATAACGGTTGATCAGTTTAATTAAGATTGTTTATTTTATTTCTAAGTCGCTACTTTCTGAGATGAGATATGAACTGCTTGTGTTTTACTATACACTGTCATTACAGACTGCTTATAATATGCAAGAGCTGCACATTCAGCTTGGATGGATGCACTAACATCTTTTAATGTACTTATTCCGTGTACTTAGATATCAAGGAGGTTCAGGCTTCAACAGGCTAGTGTAAAAATCTTTTAAATAATTTGTCCGCTTGAATATATATAGGTACTGTAGGTAGACGAGTGAAACTTTCTAAAAATCCTCCTAATATCGACGCCAAATATAATAAAAAGAGCAGGACCAAAAGGCGGACCCTGCGGAACGCTGGAAGGAGTAATACCACATGATAAACAAAAAAGTGTCAATATTAACAGTTTGGGACCTATTTTCAATGAAAGGTGAGATAGTGTTAATTTTGGTGATTCAGGGGCAATAGCCAGTTGTCGGTAGTACCGTGTTCATGTGCTGCTGTCAGCGACCGATACTAAATATAGCCCGAGATATGGCGGCACGTTCAACTGGCTTTTGTTACCGCACTGAAACTATTGACCTATTTCACTTTACTGGAAGTAAGCAATAACTTTCAGTACAACGTTCGCAGCTATAAACCGGGTCTTGGGTTTTAGTAGCTAACCACGACGGGAATGTTATGCATTGCGATGTGTTGAACGCAATAATAGGAAAGACCGACTTAATATACCGGATATCGAACATGAAATGAATATTTTGTCCTTAGCCATATCCTTATGATTAGCGAACGACTTCACCAAAGACTCCGTACATTAAATATTTACTTAATTAATTTTGTTGAAAAAAATAACATTATATTTCACTCAAACAACTTCAATTAAAACATAATTTGATAGATAACTTCTTGTTGATATGACTCCATGAGATTATCTTATGTATGACGTTATATATTTATTTTAGTTATATGTATATAAGTGTATATCTAAGGATGTATTTTATCTGACAAAGAGACAAAAAGATGCTTGTAAACTTTCTCCTAACTCTAAACTCGTAAAGTTTGGCTAAACATAAGCAATACGCGCAGCGCAAAAGTTTTTGACTGTTTGCAAACGTTATGATAACTATTGTATTTGTTATTTAAAAATAAATACTTTATTTCTAAAATAGAATGTGCTTGTCTACCGGGCCCTGCCAAATTTTGATTATAGATCAGCTTAAAAGTGTCATATTGTTGCAATGAATCCTTGAGTTTCACCAGAAACTATGCCTATATTCGGTTCAATTGGAACCAAAAATGGATCGCAAGATTATACCTGAACAAATAAAATAACCGAACGCACAAGAATAAGTTAATAAATATTATAGCAGAGCAGTATCATAGTAAAATTTTAATTATGAACATGGTAAATCTATGCAGTACCCATGGAATGAAAATTCTCGAAACGAGCTTCATCAAGCTTTTAAAACAATACAACCCTTATACATGAATGTTTTGAGAAATGTCGTGTGTAAAAATAGAGGAACGTCATAATACTTCCTCTTGGGTTCATTGGTCTGTGTTGGTCTGTGTTGTCTACGTCATGTCGTGGCGATAAAAGACTGAGTAATGAATTGCGCCGGCTGAGCATTGATAGGGAGTCAACTTGAGCCAAGTAACCAAACATCGGGATGCACGATGCACCGGACGACACCACAACATTCACAACTGATGCAGCTAACGTAAGCAATCCCCTCCACCGTGATGATAAAATTAGACTATGACATAATAAAACTAAGTTACAAAATCTAACTTCTAAAATGTAAACGCTTGGTTTTTAGTTGTACCATAATGTTACAGTTGCACATAAATGGTATTATTCGTCTAAGGCATATTATCATATCATAGACACCAAACACATAATAGACAGATTTAAAAATCAATTATCATACGAGTACATGTCAATAATCACATAGTTGCCTTAACTTATATAATAGTACCAAGTCATCGTTGCTACGTCGATAGTGTTGTTGCTACATTTATCAATAGGTAATAACTTATTATCTTTTGTTGAAATGGTGCGTATGGCAGTGGCGTGTAAGCTATTATGAATTATTTCGGCAATAATTGCAAAAAATGTTATATACCTACTGGGCGACAAGTTGATAGCAGCTTCCCGTCACATTATGTTGATAACAGCCTGTGTTTGTATCGCGACCTCGTTCCGAAAGCTTTGTTAATGGAAGCTGATTTTGACCCATTTTGTATCCTCTTGATAGTCCGCACGCATGGTTTTAATTCCAATTCGCATCCTTGCAGATTTATCTATTTAAATGCAACTCGACGGATCCGGAAATTGTTGTCAATTTTCTTCTTCATTTTAGATTTTATTTTGTGATTTGTGAATTCTTTTTTAATCTAAAATATATTATCTACCCGTCAAACTTGGGTCTTTCAATTGCCAGGCGGTTATTTCTACCAAGGTATTTATTAAGTGTGTCCTCTTGGTTTTACACTTACCGCGTTAGTAACAGGATCATTTAAATATAGATAACATAGTAGTACGTGCGTCATTTATCCGTTAATTTATCAAGGGTTACAACCTTATAAAATTCAGTTCGTTCGTTATTAGTTTAATTATCCGATCGATAAGAAAGCAACAACAAATAAAGCTCTATTATGTTAACGTTATATTTTTATATTTCTAGTTTAGTACCATCATCACCCGGAAATTATATTATCGCTCAGTTAGTAACGTAGTAATTTTATTACTATGTGTAATGTTGATTTAGAACAAATACTAATTAAACATTTCAAGGATTTTTAAAACGATATTACGTTTTTAAACCAATATTTTGTATTTAATTTAATCACATAAGTGTCATTTAAACTACTATAGGATGTGATTAAAATAAAAATTTACCTACCAAAGTTACTTTCATAATGATAACAATGTTGTCATCAGCACCTCAGTAATATATAAAAACTTACGTGCAGGCAGACACGCTCTTTACCCTAACGGGGTAGAAATATATAAATAACGTACCTACTTAAGTATAAAGTGGTTTTTGGGTCACGAGGCCGCGTAATGATATTAAATTATTGTTGTTGACCGATGATATGTTATATTCGTCCATGATACGTACGAAAAAACTTCAGATGATAACGGAGCAGAGGTTACGGTAACATCGTATGTATTACACTAACATTTTATCTTTGAGGGTGAAGCAATAACACAAAACTGTATTTAAGTAATGTCACAATCTGGAAAATAACTATGTTCCTGGAATATAATAAATAAGCATATTTTGAGCAGAAAAACGCTATGTGAAAATTTAAAAAGTCAATGTCACATACGTACAGCCATTATGATATTTAATGCAGCCTTTCTCTTTGCATTGTTTGGGTTATACTCTGACAGTTTTATAGGATGAGAAAAAGGTGGAAATGATTTTTTCATCATACGAAACTCTTGTCCAGAGTCTAGAGTCTATCAAGTCTTTTTTTTCTATATTTAATTCGAATAAAAGAAATTGTCCCGTCAAAATCAATAAAACTGAGTAAAATTTAAGTAAATTTATACCTATTTACTGTAGATTTGCCTTTTTCAATTTTTTTTCTAAGTTTATAAACTTTTTAATGAGTTATTAAACAAGAGTCATCTCATGATTACATGCATCATGCATTTAAAATACTTGTACAGTTGTAAATTATATAATCTTTATATTATTCAAACAATAATTAGATAGGTACCTACTTTAAAAATTGCGGTAATGTAAGTATGAGATAAAGAAGAACAGAAATTGCAGATAAAAGAAATGTCACACAAAATCTCGGCCTGACATTTAAAAGAGAAAAATGTTTACGAAAAAAAAAAACACAATTCTTCTTCTTCTTTGCGAGTCGATGACAAACCCGGCGGCCCAGAACTTAGCCACTTCAACAGCGTTGTGTGTGGCGTCCATTAGGTCCTGCTGAGAACAGGTGGCAGGGCAGGCAGGACAGGTCACTAAGTGAGCCATGCACCCGTAACATGCAGTAGTGCTATGATAAAAGTTTGTCGCGCGAGAAACCCGCCATATTGAAATATCCTGCAATAGGATAAGAGAATACGCACGACAAAATTATGTCTGTCACTTGTGGACCGGGCATGTTAGGGGGATGGTCTGTACTGCTCCGCACATGCAGTCTAGGTTAGGATCACTGGAGAGCCCCCACCGGAACATGCTTTCCTTGCCCCGGCCAACCTACCTGTGTCCGAAGTCTATTTAAAGACTTCCAGATTGGCCACGGAAGCCTGTTTCCGGCCGGGAGACTCTCAGAGAGTGGAACGAAAGGGTGTGGAAGCGGTGTACGAGCACGCCACATACTGCATCTCGCTTGAGAGGGTTCGGGGATACGAGAGGGACTGAACATTTTCAGGGAGCGTCCGCCAAATGCCAAAAAAACGGAACCCTTATGGATTCGTCATGTCTGTCTGTCTGTCCGCCCGTATGTCACAGCCACTTTTTTTCAAAACTATAAGAACTATACTGTTGAAACTTGGTACATAGATGTATTCTGAAAACCGCATTAGGATTCTCACAAAAAAAAAAACAATAAATTATGGGGATTCCCCATACTTAGATAGAACTAAAACTAAAAAAAAAATTTTTTTTCATCTAACCCATACGTGTGGGGTATCAATAGATAGGTCTTCAAAAATTATATTGAGCTTTCTAATATCATTTTTTTCTAAACTGAATAGTTTGCGCGAGAGACACTTCCAAAATAGTAAAATGTGTGCCCCCCCCCCCCGTAACTTCTAAAATAAGAGAATGGAAAATATATAGTCCAGTGAATTGATATGTTACTCATTGGATTTTAGGAATAAAAAAGCGGCCAAGTGCGAGTCGGACTCGCCCATTAAGGGTTCCATAACAGTTAGGATTTAAGACGTATTAAAAAAAAACTACTTCCTAGATCTCGTTCAAACCAATTTTCGGTGGAAGTTTGCATGGTAATCATATCAGTTTGGTTTTTATGTCCTCTTTACAGGCATTTTATCGCGAATTAAGCACATTAAAAGCCTGTGGAACTATTTCCATACTACAAAATTATAATAAATTCCCATGTTATACTGCATTTCGTTTGTAAACTTTTATCAAATTATATAAATTTATTATACCTATATGTAATTTAATTATTATTTAACTTAGCTTGTATAAATATAAAATTTGACTACAACAATTCACTTGGTTTTCAAAGCGGACTTCAGTAATCGTTGAAATTATTATAATTGGTTGGAATGATGATATCAATGTTTAGTTATATTAACGTATGAAGATAGCCTCTATGTCGCCGTATGATACCTACTTACAATATCTTATCGTATTTTTTCATAACAGCCGGTTGATTGTTTTAATGGTCGTCGTAATTGGAGCCTCAAGTTGTGTTATTTACTTACGTTTGCACATCAATGGAAGATAATTTTAGTACCCAGTAGTAATGTATACTAGCTAACGCAGAGGGTTTGCTAAACTTCGCAAGTTGTATCATCTTTTGATTGAATATGTTACAGTGTGTAATGCGATGGATAAGAAACTCGAGTACCTACGTATGTAGGTCATTTGTATTATGTGGTACATAATATCTCGTATAGTAATTATACACAATAATCTGTGTACTCTTTAAAAATAAAACGTGATTTGGCAGCATAGAGTAAGGTTTTTTTTTGGCAGTTGATATCGTTTTTCCAGATAAGTGGGAAGCTTTTCTAACCTCTTTTGGTTTTTGCTTGTTCTTTACATAATGGCAGAGGCACGGCACAACATTTATAAACTAGCGTGACGCTACTGACGCTATTACGCTCTTCGTGGCTAGTGTTCTGTGGCAGAGGCTATCAAACTCCGATAGAGTCAAATCAAAGGCGATATGCATCCACTGTTCATAATTGGGTACTTGAATATAATAAAATTATTTTACACTGTGTAAGAAATAAACTGTCACTCATATACAACCTGCCTGGGGCTATTTTTAACAATTTTTGATTTATTATGGCAATTTTTATTTCTTTTGAAACATCATCACGTAGGTATTTAAATTTGTCCTATTGTAGAAACTAGGTATTTATAAAGCGGCTTGTCAAAATTTAGGTCCTTTAAAAGCTCTTGTGCTATGCAGGGTACCTATATCATCATTATGATGTACTTCTTGGAGCTCCGCTAAGAGCGTTAATCTCTGCAGGCCATATCTTGGGCATTTGAATAGGCTGAAAGGACTTGGATCCAGGCCAGAAAAAAATATTAAAAAAAAGGAACATCATCGTACAAAAGCTGTCAATGAAAAATGTGACGTCATGTTTTGCTATTTCCTTACTAGGTACTAATACAAGATCCTTTCTTGTCAGAGAGGTTGGAAAGCCGCGTTTCGCTTTATTATTAAATTCGTTATTCTGAGATCCTTGTAGGTACATCCTTCAATCTATCCCTACTAATGTTATAAATGCGAAAGTAACTGTGTCTGTCTGTATGTCTGTTACGCTTTCATTCCACGCCACAACCACTGAACCGATTTTAATGAAACTTGGTATGGAGATAGAATACACCTTTTGGACGGACATAGGCTACTTTTTACCGCGGGAAAATAACTCATTCCCACGGGAAAGACTGTAAGCGCGGGCGGAGCCGTGGGGCGGAAACTTGATGAAACTTGGTATAAGTATTACCAATTTGACCTATAGACCTTAGAGATGGATATAAGCTACCTTTTACCGCGGGAAAACTCCTCATTCTCACGGGAAAAATGGCAGCACGAGTGGAAAGTTTTGAAGAAACTTAGTACAGAGATAGAATAGACCCTGGAAATGTTTATAGGTTACCTTTTACCGCGGCAAAATCCTTTTTTTCATGGGAAAAATAGCAGTACAGAGGGAAAGTTTTGATAAAGATCGGTACACAGATAGATTTGACCTTGGAGTAGATTATAGACTACCCCTTACCGCGAGAAAATACCTCAGTCCCACGGCACGGGAAAAATTGAAGCGTGGGCGGAAATTTTCAATGAAACTTGGTACAGATATAGAATAGATCTTGGGGCCATCATCCATCCATGAATCCATATTCAGGGAACCTTATACCGCGGTAAAATACCTCATTCCCACGGGAAAAATAGTAGCACGAGCGGAAGTTTTTGATGAAACTTGGTACAAGGATATAAAAGATTTTAGGGGTGGATAAAGGCTACCTTTTACTTTAAAAACTTTATTCCCACGAGAAAAACGGGAGTGGGCGAAATTTTTTTATTAAATTTGGTAAGTACATAGATAGAATAAACCTTGTTTTAAAAAAAAACTGAATGTAGGTGATAAAGGGAGCCCAAGTAGCAAGCAAGAATATTTATCAAGTCTTACATGTCTTATTTCAATCTATAGTTAGATTTTGGTAAAACAGAAAGGATTTCGTATGACTTCATAGAGTAGAACTACCGATACTTTAGCTAAAATGTTGCTGAATGTCGTCTCTCCTCGCTGCTGTTTTGTCTGAGTTCTACAAACTGGTAAGAGCCACCTACTAGTCGTGCTGCAACTCCAGTTAAAGCGCCAATCAGGTGCATTCCGTAACATAGCTTAATTTGATTACTCAGCAAGTTATACTAAAAGTCTTTCTTGTTCCAGCGCCCCACGCTTTTAAAATAAAATATTATACTTAAAAAGCACATAGTTTACACTTCAGGCCAGAAATATAGACAACATGAACGATCCATAATTTATTTTTTGTTTTTAAAAAAGTTTTTTTTATAAAAGCGTGTTTTCCAGTGTTTTTTAAACTATTAATTTGTTTTATACTTTTCGGTCTTTGAAACCTGATCGTGTTCAAAGTCCATTACGTGGCCTTTGTCACAAGTGCAAATACAACTATGATGCGGTATTCTATTATTCAAATTTATTCCATCGTTTTTCAATACCGGCCAGCTAGCCAATTATTCACGAACTGAAACATAAAGTCTCGTCAAGACAAATCATCTGAGTAAACTCGAGGAGCATATTTTGAAGAGATTCACTATCTACCTTTGGGATCCTTCATCAGACCCTGGTTAAGTGGTCACCTCACCTCGCCAATATAAAGTTATTATTTAGACAAATCAAATGAGCCCGAATTCGGGGGGTTTACTAGTAGCCGTTGAAGAGTTCCACTATTCAACTTTCGGCTCCAGCATCAGATCAGCTTGTTTGTGTCAAATTATTGTGTTGTCATCGGGATTACGTATACATTCCAATTTGTAAACTTGAGGAGCTTACTTGAAGAGTTTCACTATTTACGCTTGGGATCCTTTATCAGACCCTGGTTGAGTGGTCACCTCACCTCGCCAATATAAAAGTCTGAAGGGTTCCGTATCAGCAAGTAACATAATATAAAAGTTCTTGTAGTTCGTTGTAAAGATCGATATTTTAGTAATAGTGAAAGGGAAATTGCGGTTTACGATTTATGATGTATTAAAAAAAACTACTTACTAGATCCCGTTCAAACCAATTTTCTTTGGTAGTTTGCATGGTAATGTACAACATATATTTTTTTTAGTTTTATCGTTCCCTTATTTTAGAAGTTAGAGGGGGGGACACACACATTTTACCACTTTGGAAGTGTCTCTCGCGCAAACTATTCATTTTAGAAAAAAATGATATTAGAAACCTCAACATCATTTTTAAAGACCTATCCATAGATACCCCACACGTATGGGTTTGATGAAAAAAATTTTTTTTAGTTTCAGTTCTAAGTATGGGGACCCCCCAAAATTTATCGTTTTCTTTCAAATTTTTTGTGAAAATCTTAATGCAGTTCACAAAATACATCTACTTACCAAATTTCAACAGTATAGGTATTATAGTTTTTGAATAAAGTGGCTGTGACATACGGACGGACGGACATACAGACAGACATGACGAATCTATAAGGGTTCCGTTTTTTGCCATTTGGCTACGGAACCCTAAAAACCACTCTACATCGAAGGTACGATATTGTTACATTTATTCTAATTACATGAATACCTCTTTTCCTCTTAAGTTTAAATAAGTAATATTTTTCTATTAAAAATGTTTCAATCGCTATACAAATATCGAAAATAAGTATTATTATATTCTTCAAGGTTTTTTAAAGGCCCGTCCGGTTTATAGCATTTTCTATTAATTTTACAAGACAAATCATCACGCGTTTTGTATTCCAATACACATAACGACGTATACATACAGCCATTTTAAGACACATAATAATTAATTATTAACGCCATTGTACAAATACCTATCAGTTATGATTAGAACAAAAATTCACCGTGTTTTCTAAAATAAAACTCTCTACGATATAAAATGATTTAAATTTTACTTAATTAGGTCACAATCGTACCTGAAATAAATTCCAACTGCTAGTTTTAACTGGGTATTGTAGATATCTTTAAGACCATTCTTTAAAAAAAAAGATAAATATTTCTCTTTAAGAAATATCTTGAAAAACTTATTGAAATAAAGTCAATAAGGTATAAATATGAAAAGAATAACGACCAAAAAGTATAATGATCAAAAGATATATTTATCAAAAAGTATAAGGATTAAATAATAATATTATTATTAAAACGTATACTAGTCAAAAAGATCACGTTTATATAATATAAACAGCTTAGGTACTTATTGATGATGATGATGATGACGGAAGCGGTCAGATGCGCAGGTACTTATTATAAATTATACATACCTATACTATTGAGTGCGAGCGCAGCGAGCACTGGATTACGTTGCACCCCGTCTACTGTTAGTTCCCTTCAGGTAACAATTACCTTTCAGGTAACAAAGCCCGTACCCGCCGGCGGGGACGCGGCCAAAACCAAAATCAAAATTGATAATCAGAAACGGAGCCCCTCAGGCGTCGTCTCTTTCACGAAGTTTTCAGTGCTTGCTTGCTTGCTTGCTTGCTGAAAAAATCTACCTCTGAGTTATATAGAAAGTTTGTTATAGCATTTAACAGTAATTAATTATGTCATACCTATGAATAATGTTATTTCAATATTATCTTTATACTAAATGAGCAATTTTTTTCTGTTGTTTCGTCCAACAGCTTTTTATATCTTATAATCATTCATTATATTTTACTAAATTATACTACTATAACGGTTTTTAAAAGTTTATTATATGTAATGGAAGTTATATTAAACGATTTTATACTTTCTAAAGTTATGTCATACGTTTGTTATATTTTTCGTTTATTATAACAATCAAATATTATATGAAACGTTATTATATATTTCAATGTTTATATGATCTAATTTTATGTCATAAATTACTTACCCCAAATAAAATTATAAAATGTAAAATTAATAGGATTTGTCTGTTAAATTGTTTGAATATAGGCTAAGTAAAAATAATATGATCTGAAATTATATCATTAAATTATGGAATGTATTACACACCCGTTGTAGCAGCCTTAAATTTTATTTTACGATTTCACGATAAATTAAGTTTTGAAGATTTAAGAAAATGGGCGGAAAATTACCTTTCGCCCTTATTTCCGCAACAACTAACTTGGCCGAAACTTTGAAAAAAAAACTGAATATAGGTCTTTTACCCTTTCTTTTTACCCACGACGGACGGAACGGAACGGAGGCGGTATTGTTTGTTTGTTTGTTTGTTACCTTCTATCTCGAAAACCAATGGACCGATTTAGTTCCGGTTTTTTGCATTAAAAAGGTATCACTGCAACTTAGGATCTTAGATATGTTTTATGTAGGTAGACCATCAGGGAGCGCTGCAGCAGCCAGATAAGTTGGTACCACAGGAGTTATCAAAAACTACCGAATCGATTTCGATGCAGTTTTTTGCATTCAAAAGGCTTCATATTGGAGCTGGTTGTCAGACATGTTTTGGGGCGGTAGACCACCAGGGAGCCCTGCAGCAGCCAGATAAGTTGGTACTACAGGAGTTCTCAAAGAGTACTGAATCGATTTAGATGCGGTTTTTGCATTCAAAAGGCTTCATCTTGGAGCAGGTTCTTAGATACGTT
The DNA here is from genome assembly GCA_948473455.1 of Teleiodes luculella. Taxonomy (NCBI): domain Eukaryota; kingdom Metazoa; phylum Arthropoda; class Insecta; order Lepidoptera; family Gelechiidae; genus Teleiodes; species Teleiodes luculella. The sequence continues at coordinate 8,074,425 of OX419584.1, forward strand.
TTATGGAGGTAGACCACCAGGGAGCCCTGCAGCAGCCAGATAAGTTGGTTCTACAGGAGTTCTCAAAAAGTACTGAATCTATTTCGATGCGGTTTTTTGCATTCAAAAGGCTTTATTTTGGAACTGGTTGTTGGCCATGTTTTGAGGCGGTAGACCACCCACCAGGGAGCCTTGCAGCAGCCAGATAAGTTAGTACTACAGGAGTTCTCAAAAAGTACTGAATCGATTTCGATGCGGCTTTTTGCATTCAAAAGGCTTCATCTTGGAGCAGGTTCTTAGATACGTTTTATGGAGGTAGAACACCAACGAACACCAACACCAACGAAACGCTTGGACACTAAGTAACTAGTACTCTCAATATCGCACATACATACCAAATTTCTGCCAAATCCAAACAACATCCATCATTTTGATTACCGCCAGTTAGTTTTAAGAAGGCATACTAATAAATTATGTATGTTTAATTAGGTAGGTACTAGCATAATATACAATATCGAAACACAAAGAAAACAAAATGTCGTCATTTTTAATTATATGTTAGTGTGCTAAGTGATAACAAACAAAAGTAACGTACTCTCCAAAAAGTTTAAAATAAAAACAAAATTTAAAAAACCCACGCCGGATGTTAAAACATATTCAAATAAAAAACAAAATTGAAAATTTAAAAAAACCCACGCCGTATGTTAAAATATATTAGAATAAAAAGGATTAAATAACATTTTTGGAAATCCCCCGACCAGAGTCAATTAAGATATGAAATATCAAATAAAGAAATCTATAAAAAGAGTGGTTTCTCACGAAATCCGCCACACAAACAATTATGACCTTTCTTAGTCCTTACGTATACGTACCTACTTACCTTTTGGTTTCTCGTAGAAATAGACACAGCAATAATATTGATTAATTTAGGTACTATACATACTCATCTATCTAATAATATAATACAAATCCAATAAAACACGTCGGGGTCTGCCATTCCCTGCTCTGACATTAATAAATTTTATCATACCGTGAGTTTTACTTATTCAGAATCTACATTATATTTAGTTTTTAAGTAATATAAATAAGTAGTTACAATATTTTAACTGAAATTTCTAACAAAGAGAGCGATGATGGCAGCCCCCGACGTGTTTTATTGGATTTGTATTATATTATTAGATAGATGAGTATGTATAGTACCTAAATTAATCAATATTATTGCTGTGTCTATTTCTACGAGAAACCAAAAGGTAAGTAGGTACGTATACGTAAGGACTAAGAAAGGTCATAATTAGTTGTTTGTGTGGCGGATTTCGTGAGAAATCACTCTTTTTATAGATTTCTTTATTTGATATTTCATATCTTAATTGACTCTGGTCGGGGGATTTCCAAAAATGTTATTTAATCCTTTTTATTCTAATATATTTTAACATACGGCGTGGGTTTTTTTAAATTTTCAATTTTGTTTTTTATTTGAATATGTTTTAACATCCGGCGTGGGTTTTTTAAATTTTTAAATTTTGTTTTTTACCTATAGATTATGCCAGCGTAATATGCACTAGTATTGGGAAATTTTATACGAAAAATATCGTGAAGGAGACGACGACGCGGCGTTTCTTCGGCGCGGCGCGCGGCGGTGCGGCGGTGCGCGGCGTTTATTTAGGCTAAGGCTGCTTTTCCACCAGAGCTGTGCGAGGTAGCTAAGCGGTGTACAAGGAAAAAATCCACCAATAGAATCACTAGGCTAGGAAAATGAAGGGATTCTATTGGTGGATTTTTTCCTATTGGATTTCTTATATTTATTAATCTATTTAGTTTTTTATTAAGTTTCTTAGGAAGTTGTTCAGTTTTATGAGTAGGTATGTACTACGAAGTACGTACTACTACTATGTTGCGGATAAACAACCAGTTAAATTTCACGGTGTATAAACTAGTTTGAAACAAAGGAGATGTAAAATTTTGTATGGGAGGTGGTTTTTTATTATTTCAAAAATTGAACGGGTATTCTACGCATATAGGGTAAAAGGGTATATTATTACGATAATCAGGATCACTTGAAAAAAAATAAAGAAAGCTCCGTTTTTTTTATAAATTGATTCGAATATTGGTTGGTAGAAAAATAAACCTAAGATCTGGCAATACAATTATACCTCTGGCAATCCTTTCAAACCGATTTTTTGTTGCGTAGTTGCTGTGAATGCTTTTTAAGAAAGAGATAGCGCATAGTATAAAAATGATCTATTGTCTCTTTCTTAATTTTTATTAAGATTTAATCGATATTTTTACTTTTTTTCTGATTTTGGCGCTAGTGTTACTTTGCGCCAGTGTCAACTGTCAAGTTTATTTTCAAGGTAGGGAAACTAAACGCTAATTTCGGTTAAAAAAAAAAAACGGTTATTTTTCTGACTGTCAGTTGAATACCTACCTGTCAATCCTGTCATCTATCACGTTTGCATTCCATTTTTTTTTCTAGTTTACTTTCTCTAAAAATGAAACGAAAAGGCCTCAAGTTCTTCAATAATTATTTTCATTAATTACTGCAAAAAAAAAGACTACAAATAAAAATAACGTTATACTTGGCTGTAAGATTTTAATCTAAAAGATAATATTAGAATAATAGCTCTTGGAAATTCATTGATCGTTCGTTTCATTATAACTTTTTAGCTTGAACAAGTTTGCAATTTTTACGAAAACGGAGCATCGATAAAATAATTTGATTAGTTATCCTGAAACCCACTTACATAAGCTTTCTAAGTAGGTATACTACTTATCCGTTCAATTTTTGACCGAATAAAAAACCACTTTTTACGTCTCCTTTGTCAAGGGTTCTTAAATTTTTTCTGTAAGTTTATTATAGACACTGCAGAAATTTGAGCGAAAGAGGGTCGATTTAGGGTGCATGTCATATTCCAGTTTATTGGACTCCCCCCGTAACATGCAGTGCTATGACAAAAGTTTGACGCGCGAGAAACCCGCCATATTGAAATATCCTCCAATAGGATAAGAGAATACGCACGACAAAATTATGTCTGTCACGCGTGGACCGGGCATGTTAGAGGGGCTGTTAGGATATAGCTAGGTCGCGACTAGTAAACAACAAGTGGTTGTCTTGCTTTACAATTTTTGCTATTTCATACACATTAAGTAATCATTGGTATGACCAGGGTTGGAAATATTTTAAACAGGTGTTTTTGTCTTTTAGGTATGTTTGTTTTTTACTTTTAGTCAGTAAGACCTAATAAATCTATATATTACACTACTAGCTTCCCGCCACGGCTCCGCCGCGCGATAATGGTTTTTTCCCGTGGAAATGAGGAATTTTCCCGTAGTAAAAGTTAGCCTTTGTCTTCCGCAAGGTCTATTCTATCTTTGTGCTAACTCAGGCCGATTCAATATTTTTCCCGTAGGAATGAGAAATTTTCCCGCGGTAAATCGTGTGTTCTTTCCCAAGGTCTATTCTATCTTTGTGCTAAGTTTCACCAAAATCGGTTCAGTAGTTTCGGAGCCTATTCAATTAGAAATATTTTAAATATTTTTTTACACCTTGGTGCTTTGGGTTCCATTATTGAAGTTTTATTAAGGATCTCTATTTTTTTTAAAGTAAGATATAGCCTATGTTACTCAGGGATCATGTAGCTTCTTAATAGCGAAAGAATGTTTTACATCGGTTCAGTAGTTTTGGAGACTATTGGATGCAAACAAACAAACAAACCATTCCTCTTTTATTAGTACAGATTTCTAAAGTCGTCTTAGTAGGTAATAATAACAATCGCCTCGTGTATATTTTTATGTTTAATATTCAGCAATATGGTGAGGTTATTTTATTTATTTCTTTGGTCAGGCTTTAACACCCTGTTAGGTCTAGGCACAGAAGTATATAATAATAAGTACAACCAGGTCTAGGGGTAATAGGCAAAGTTACGCATATAACTTATACTTATTGCTTTCTTTCTTCCTGGTATTAACTTTGATGGCCTTTTTATAAGGATTTCTATTTTAGTACGTCACATCCGTGATATCTATTTAATAAAACTGTAGAGGTCGAAAATCTGTACATAGAAAAAAATGCTAAAAAACGAATCAGGGAGATGTAAGAAGTGATATAGAAACATATTCAGATTTTCTTGCATTTTTTTCTCTGTCTGTTTGTACGGTCGCGGGCGGGGCTAAGCTAATCTGCAAAACCGTTGTTGGGCTGATTTGAATAAAATTTTGTATGGTGGTACCTTAGGTATTTCCCCGGTCAACATCTTAGATAGCTGCCGTTTTAAGGTACCTACATCTTAAATACCGCGGGAAAATATCTGATTCCTACGGGAAACTGCACGGAAAAAATAAAAAAACAATGCGGGCGTAGCCGCAAGCGGACAGCTAGTCCGTAGTATAGAAAGAATCGATTAGATTTCATGACATGAGAAATTCGAAGCGGTCTGGACACAATAATTCAGTGTAGAGCCCTATGCCACAGACCTGTCACATGAAAGGCCATACATTGCGAATTGATGTCATTCATGAATGACAATGGCCAGGGGAAAAATTACAGTTAGGCTGAATACAGCGTACTAATTTGAGCTTTGGTTTTACTTAGTAAACAAAACCACGCGGTGAAACATGAAGAGAAAAAACTTAATCGGTACGTTACTATCAAATTATAGCAATTAAGTGGGTATACCTGAAGTACCGACTACTACTTATTAATAGCGCAGCAGATGTCTTTTCAGGATTCAAGAACAAAGGCATGTTTGGTAAGGTTATTTGGCAATAGCTTAATAGTTCTACTTCAGTAGAAATGAATCAGTAATGAGGATCCTTCTTTTGGACTTAGAAACAGGTGTGTAGAGCTTTTGGACAGCGCCAATTTTTAACATGTGCCAAAATTTATCACTTAATTTTGTGAATAGGTGTTTGAGTGGTACTTACTGCAGTAGTGGGTGCGGTGGCGATGGTCAGCAGCAGCAGCACGGCAGGCGCAGCGGGGAGCGCGTGGAGGCGCGTGCGCGCGGCGGTCGGGCCCGACATGCCTTCGCCGCACTACTGGACGCGCGCCCTTGCGCCGGCGGCCGGCCGGGGCGCCCGCGCAGCCGAGGGGGGCCCGGGGGTGACCGAGCCTCCGCCCGAGCTCTCCGCGCTCCTTAGTATCCCGGCTCAAACGGCGCGCGCGCACGGGACACTGGCGCAGCGCGCTTCGGGCCATGTCGGTCCACGCACTATGGTAAGCATTTCAAATTTAAATTGTTGATCTTAAAATTTTATTTAAAAAGTCAAATTTTTTGATTAACAAGAGCTTAAAAAAAAAGAAATTTTATTCTGCCTTTTACTGTAATCTAGAGCAGCGCACTATATTTTTATATACTTATTTTTTAATTTTCAGGTTGGTGGCGCTGGTGCCTTTAATAGGAGTAAATACAGTGAGTGTTATTTGATATATTATTCTTTAATTCAAAAGTGATAATAATAAGACGGAAACTTTGCAAAGTTTAATACTTGTTAGGATTTGCAATGAAGCGCCCGCCGCCGCGCGCCGGCCACACGCTTCCCTTCATCTCGGCCGTCTTCCCTGGCCGTCCATTCGCATTAGTCGTTTTGCAATTTCGCCTAACTTTTTGCCAAAGTGCTTTCAATGTCGATGTATTTAAATTTTTTAGCTACATCTTTCGGCACTATAGTTTTAAGTATTAACATAGGATTATGTGGACTATCTAAGTCAATCTGTAGCTAGTGTTATAATAACGTCAGCATCTTTTCAATAAAAATTATAGTGTTTTATGTAGAATTTTAATATATATGACGCAATAGCAAGACCGACAAAGTTTATCGTCGTCGCTCGGATGTACGAGTATCGTGTCGGTCTTGCGCAAACCTTCTCTTCGTTCATAATACAATTATTTCAAAAAACCTTGCTAAATTAAATTTACGATATTTGTCCGTGCCATTTTCGATATAGATGCGATTTTCATTACATTTTTTGACAGAGGAAATAAAAATAAACTTAATTTATAAGAATATTAAATAGATAGGCATAGATACAACATTATTTTATTTTTCGAATATAAGTAGGTAAAAGAATCCAAAAGTTCACAAAATTTGAATGGCATGGCTTAAACACTAACCGTTTTAAACAACAGAGTATTTATAAGCATTAAACTTTATAGAAACTTTGTATCAATGCTGGCGGAAAGTTACAGAAAAATAATGATATAAACATTATTTATAGATTTTTTTGAATAGCAAGTTTTTCCGAACATCCCGACATTATTAAGACATTTTTCTTTTTTCCTATTAAGTTAATACCTACGACTAAGATATTTTCAGCTTCAATAAAATTAGAACATCTTGTCAATGATTTAAAAAATAATAATATAAGTACCTATATCGCATGAATATACGCATGAAATCGTACGCTTCTACAGAAATCTTGGAAAATGCCGACGGTTTTATTTCAACTGCTATCTACTACTACTACTAAACGTGCTTGAATAAAACTACTTCGACTTGCCTGCGTGTTTGCTTAGTAGCATACCGGAATAGGAATATAGTACAACTGGTACGAGTGAGTATGAAGCTTTGCCACGTGCGAGATGATATCATATCATATTTATTCAGTTATTCGCCGTACTCTGAAAGTATTTTGATAATTAATTAATTACAAACACTTAACACGAGATACAACTATTTCATACGAAGAAAATTTATTTATAGACAATTAAAGCCGAAAAAAAAGGACCGGCAAATTGCTAATCGGACGGACTAGTGCACTACGACTTCCGTCCGTACCGTAACGAACAAACAACTTACTGACTGAACTTTTTTATTATAAAAACGTAAGTTAGGTAAATAATTGTCCAGTCATGGAATAAAAAGTTAAGAACGAAACTATAAGGACTGTTGAAACTTAGTAAGTAGATGTATTCTGTGAACTGCATTAAGACTATCACACAAAAATAGAAAAAAAAAAACTATAAATTTTGGGGGTTCCCCATACTCAGAACTAAAACCTATAAAAAAAATCCCCAAAGGACAGTTTATGCATGGGAATTAGGTTCCTAAAAAAAATAATCATTTGTAGGTACGGTTATTTAGGTATTAAATAATAAAATATATTTAGTTAGGTACAACTCGAAACTTTTACAGTTTTATGTATTGCCTGCATTGCCTTATGAGCTTATGTTTCTAATTAAACCAGGTATTAAAAGACGTGATGATGAAAAAATATTATCCCTCATCTGAAGTCAATCCCTCCCTCCCAATCAGTCCCTCATACAAATAATATTATCTGGGTTGGGTAGTTAGTTAATACTAGTATTCATAGTACTATTTCTGTAGTACCGCCAAAAAATGTGCCTTTTACATCTTTATTCTTTATACCTTTAGCCTATTCTACTAATTCTACTCCTACTAATACTCGTAATATAAACGCGAAGGCTTGTGAGGATGTAATTTATGCTTGTTAGGTACGTTTTCACGCGAAAACTACTGAATGGATTTTAATGAAATTTACTATAATATAGCTTATATATCAGAATAAAAATGAAATTAAAAAAAAATTGAAATTGAAAGAGGCTATATTTTACCGCGGGAAAATACCTCATTCCTACGGGAAAACTGTTAGCGGGCGAAACCGCGGGGCGGAAAGCTAGTATTATAAACGTGAAAGTTTGTGAGGATGTTACCTATGGATGTTTGTTAGGTACTCTTTCACCCAAAAACTACTGAATAAATTTTAATGAAACTATACAATTATATAGGTACTTTACACATCAGAATAACACACTGGCTACCTTTTACCGCGGGAAGATACTTCATTCCCACGGAAAAAACTGCAAACGCGGGCAGAGCCGTTAGCTAAGCTAGTTATACATAAAGCGCCCAAATATAAAAATAAACAAATTTTGAGCAATATTATAAACGGTAGCGACCGGCGACCGCCGCCCCTCTTCTCTCCCATCTGGACTAGGGGAGCGCTCCTACTAGTGCCGCAGGATACTAATAAAGATACCCCTAATATTATTTTCCAGCAATGAAAAATTCATTTATAAATGAAAATTGAAATAGTTTGTTGATTCAGTTTTAGTGACACTTTTATTTTGAAGCTCAATTTATTTGATGAAAGATATTATTTTCAAGAAAATTTTAATATATATCTATGTAAGTTTTGTGATTTAATTTTGGTGACAGATCTACTATTTTAGGAAATTATTAGGTCTCTGAAAATGCATTTATTTATGTATACTAATATTATAAATATGAAATATTAGTATTTGTGTGTGTGTGTTTCTGTGTGTATGTTTGTAATGAATAAACTCAAAAACTACTGTGCCGATTTCAAAAATTCTTTCACCATTAGAAAGCTTCATTCACCCTGAGTAACATAGGCTATATTTTATTTTTAGAAACTTAGGGATCCATACTAAAACTTCAACAATGTAACCCAAGGTGTAAATAAAATACCTAAAATATTCCTAATAATTGCATGGGCGCCGAAACTACTGAACCGATTTTGGTGAAACTTGGCACAAAGATAAAATAGACCTTGGGAAAGAATATAAGCTACGATTTACCGCAGGAAAATTTCTCATTCCCATGGGAAAAAGTGTTAAAGTGGGCGGGGTTGGCACAAAGATAGAATAGACCTTGCGGAATATAGGCTAACTTTTACCACGGGAAAATACCTCATTCCCACGGGAAAAACTATTAACGCGGGCGGAGCCGCGGCGGGAAGCTAGTTATTGATAAAATCATACCCTACCCTATTAGGAACACTTAGGTACCTATTTATAAGTGTCGAATTTTAAATTATCTCTAGTAATAGCCTTGTTCCCTAGATTTCGTTGACGTGTGCAGCCTGGTTAAAGACACTTTGATGGCAGTTGATGGTTTTGTGGTTGTGATGTAAAACCATTTGGGAAAAACACCTTCCTACTTGTTTCTAAACACGATATTTGTTTTTTTTTGCAGCAAGATGACAGATACGAATGGAATCAAGTGGACACGAGATGGTCGCCGGCGGAGTGGTCGCAAGGTCCCGAAGCGCAGCCCCCGGTGAACACCTACGGCCTGTCGCGGCGGCCGGACCTGCTGCCCTCGCCGCCGGCCCAACGCCCGCCCCCTGCTTACAACAATTTCGCCACGTATGACCCTATCACTAGGCAACGCTCTGACGAACGTAACTGCACGGCGCCTGGCTGCTGCCAACCTAAATGTTTCGCGGAAAAGGGCAATCGGGTAAGTATGCTCTCAAGAAAGTATTAGGTATTTGTTTTTAATCGATTTAATTTAGTTTGCCTGTTTGTTCTTTGGGTCAAGTATACTTAAAGCCCGACCAGAAATACAAAAAATTCCCCATATTACGGAAATTTTACGGAACTAACTTTATACTAGCTATCAAATTGTTGCAACAAAAACTAAATTAACATGTGGCGCCCCCTGATCAGGATCTTTTTATTTTTCTGGTCAACCACCTCATTTCTAATGACAATGCAATCAAATAAGTACCTAAGTAGGTGAGTAGGTACTTATGAAATCTATGAATTCAATATTATTCAGTGTCATTGTAGATACAGATGGCTGTTATCACTCATCATCTAGAAAACAGCTCATGCTCTATAGATACATTAGACTAAAAAATCAACTCAAATATGACTACTCATAAAATTTTCCATTACTGTAGTAGCCAATACTATAGTACTTATAATAATAAGTTTTCCCCCCATTTCCACTACAAAGTAGTATTTTACAGGGATTTCCGGGTGTACGCGGACCTCCTGGTCCTCAAGGACTTCCTGGACATTTAGGCCCTGAAGGTCCTCAGGGGCCTAAAGGACAAAAAGGGCAAATAGGTATACAGGGTCCTAGAGGGCCTAAGGGAGATAGAGGAAAAATGGGAGCGCCTGGTTTCACAGGATTGATCGGTCCGGCTGGCCCACAAGGTGAAGTGGGGGTTCCTGGAATGCCAGGTCGTGATGGATGCAACGGAACTGATGTAAGTAGCCTTTGATGTACCTGCGTACACACTATCTTATACAGTTACCAATGACTTAACTATAAATACTTATATTAAAATTTCTGTACAGGGTGAACCTGGTCCCATAGGTCCTAAAGGTTACCCGGGACCTCGTGGGCACCCTGGTTCAAAAGGTGAAAAAGGAGATAAAGGTGAAGCAGCGGCTATGGGCGTATACCCGAAAGGACAAAAGGGAGAGCCCGGCCTGAACGGGCTTCAGGGAAGACCAGGTCCTATGGGGCCGCAAGGACCACCTGGCCTGACAGGACCAAAAGGAGCACTTGGTCCTATGGTAATATACATACAAAATATTAATTTTTATTGGCAACTATTGACCCGCTCTGGCTTATTCTAATTTAAATTTTATATTTTAGAAGAATTTTTCAAAATATTAATCTATCACTCGCATATTTAATTGAATTAGAAGAAGAAGAATTAGAAAATTCAATTGTATTGATTTACTTGGTTTTGTAAGAAATTATTTTTGGTCGCCCACGATACAGGTCTGAACCTAGTGTGGGGACCACTGTTAAACAATTGTAATTTGTTTTCTATGTTCAAATAAAATCTTTATCTTAATCTCTTATCTTACTTAAAAATCAAAATATCAGTCAGGCAAAAATTCTGAAGTAGGTATCATTTAATACTTACTGTTATTTATGTTTATGCTATCAGTTAAGTTTTATTATTTTTAAAAGTTTATACATATTTATGCACATGCCCAATGTTACTATAGGTTTGTTCCATAAATAATAATAGTATCATAGCAATCATCGTATTGTGACCGATAGTTTCTTAATAAAATAAAATCAGTATTTTCAATCCAGAAATAGAAAACACATTAGTATGTTACGCGGCACAGCGCCTTATGGGAAACAAAGCTTCGTTGCCTTCATTGCTTTAATTGTATTGGCTTATCAAAAAGTTTGCACCATAACCAAACCTATAAATTTTATTTAAATGTTCGATGTTGCGTTTTAGGGCTTAACTGGATCAAAAGGTGATAAAGGGGCCAAAGGCTCAAAAGGAGAGTCAATTCAGGGAGAAAAAGGAGATAGAGGAGATCGAGGAGATAGAGGTCCTGGCTGTCCGGCAACTGTTCATATATCAAATAATGGTCCTGTCAGAGAATTGCAAGGAGACATGGGTCCAAAGGGTGACAAAGGTGAACCTGGTAGAATGGGTGATAAAGGAGACACTGGACCTGTGGGAGAAATGGGGATTGCAGGACAAATGGGCTCGAAAGGAGAAAAGGGAATAAGAGGAGGCCCAGGAGACCGAGTAAGTCATTAATAATTTTTGGGTCAGCACACTATCATATAAAAAGCATTTGTAAAGAATATACATCACTAAAAAATATTAATCATTGTTTTTAAAAAGAAAATTAGGGAGGACTTACAATATATTTTTGTATATGATTGTTTTATATTTGTGCATTTCCGTATATATATTAACTTGGTTGTCAATTTGTTTAGGGTCGGCCAGGACAGACGGGTCCCACTGGTCCAATGGGCAGAAAAGGCGATAGAGGAAATGATGGTTTGCGTGGACTTGATGGTCGCCCGGGTTCTAAAGGAGAACCTGGACGAGACGGTGCCCCAGGCCCACGTGGTCTTAAAGGTATCACTGGCCCTCCTGGCGGCCTCACAGGAGGAAGAGGACCACCAGGGCCCCCTGGTCCAAAAGGTAATGAAGGGCCAGCTGGACCTAGAGGAAGCGATGGGTATCCTGGAGAAAAAGGAGAACCAGGTCCGATGGGAAGGCAAGGCGGACAAGGTGAATCTGGTATACCTGGTATCGAAGGGCCGCCAGGTCACAAAGGTGAAAAAGGTGAACCTGGAAATCATGGATCACCAGGTGAAATTGGGCCTCCAGGTTACAGTGGCCCACCAGGATCGACAGGGCCACGAGGACCTCCAGGAGAGGCCGGACTGTCTATTCCTGTACGTACAAATTCGTATTAGATAGTAAATCCAGATAGAATATTTCGAAGTAAGAACTGGAATACAGATTATTTTTCCGTTGATCAAAATAAAATAAAACTTAAATACATTATATTTTTTTAGTTGTATTTTGCTGGGTTCGTTTCCTGGCACACACACAACATTTGAATGCATTGCATGCAAAATGAAATAAAACCTTCTTACAGCTAAATTTTACGTGGTATAATTAATTTAAATTCAGCGCGTAACCGTCAACCAATAAAGTCACAAAATGTACCTACTTGTACAATTTTAAAATTATTCATTTTTAACTTTTGCACGTTTTACATCACTTAGTAAGTCAAATAACTTATTATATTTATTTGATAAGTAAAACCTACCTATTCAATTTGTTTAGGTAATTTTCAGAGGTATTATTATTTAAAGTTATAATATTCATATTCATATTCATTTATTAGCATTCAAATGGTACATAATAGGTCTTATAAAATCAAAAGTTTCACATTTGATACTTCTGATGAAGCGTATGTCAACTTTATATATTGAAAATATTTTAGGGTGAAAAAGGCAATAATGGTGTCCCTGGATACCCCGGTGAAAAAGGTCAACAAGGTGAGAAGGGATATCAAGGCTTACGTGGTGTACCTGGCAACTCTACTCTTGGTACACCCGGTCTTCCTGGCGAAATGGGTCCTCCTGGAGAAAGGGGTGAAAGAGGAAGACCAGGACGTGATGGAATTCCTGGTGATCAGGGAGAAAAAGGAGACATTGGTGGGCGTTGCAATGAATGTTCACCTGGCCGGCCTGGCGAGAAAGGTGACCAAGGGCATGAGGGGTTGACCGGGCCAATTGGAGAACCTGGCCCGCCAGGTCCTGTAGGCCTGCCTGGACTACCAGGAGCAGATGGTCAAGACGGAGCGCCTGGTGACCCTGGTGAACAAGTAAGTACCCTTTTAATAATTATTGAATTAATATGTATTTTCAAATCTAAATGTAAACATTTATTGCCGCCAGGGTGAACGAGGTGAAGATGGCCCTAGTGGACCGCAAGGAGAACGTGGACAAGATGCGAATATACCTTCGAATTTATTAAAAGGATCGCCTGGTGAAAAAGGTGACACAGGTCCACGAGGCTTTCCGGGACCTAAGGGTGAAAAAGGATCTCTGGGTCCTAAAGGTCATATAGGCCCAATAGGATTGCCTGGTGGAAAAGGCGATCAAGGATTTATGGGTTCACCAGGAGAAGATGGAATACCTGGAAACGATGGACAGCCTGGATCTCCAGGTTTACCTGGACAGTCGCTCAGAGGTGAAAAAGGTTTACCCGGCGATGATGGATTAAAAGGTGATAAGGGTCAACCAGGTAGGGATGGATCTAAGGGCCCTCCAGGCTTTTGCCCAGCAAATCTAGAAGCATTGACTAAAGGAGACCGAGGACTGCCTGGCGTAAATGGTCCTCAGGGCCCCCCAGGTAATTCTATTGCTTTTAACTATTATACTTTTTAAACCTATATTTAAAAACTGTGTCGGATTTATACTTAACTTAATACTTCAACATTGTATCAAATACGAGTATATTATCACTTTTTACGGTTTAATACAATTTAAGTTAAATAGGTACCTACTATGGAAGATTTTTGTATTAATTCCTTCTTGGTTTTTTTAGGAACCAAAGGGGACAAAGGTGATAGAGGTTATCCAGGATCACAAGGAGAAAAAGGAGATCAAGGCACACAGGGAAGGCCTGGACCTGTTGGAGTTAGAGGATTACCAGGACCTAGAGGCCTAAAAGGAGATACGGGAAGTATGGGTTTCCCGGGTACTCCAGGCCAATTGGGGCCACAAGGATTTCCGGGAGTACCAGGATCAAAAGGTGATAAAGGTGAAACTGGACCATCTATGCCCGGACCTAAAGGAATGCCAGGAGCCACAGGTCGCAAAGGAGAACAAGGCCTAGATGGGCCTCCTGGCACTTCTGGAAAGGATGGCCCTGCTGGTCTTCCTGGTCTATCTGGCGAGAAAGGTGATCTAGGTCTACCAGGACGTACTGGATTACCAGGAGGAATAGGGCCTAAAGGTGAACCTGGGCCCGTCGGACCGCCAGGAGTTCCAGGAACACCCGGATTTCCCGGAAATAGAGGTCCAAAAGGGCAAGTTGGGTACCCTGGTTTGCCGGGACAACCTGGAGTTATAGGAATGCCAGGAGCAAAAGGAGATTTAGGAATGCAAGGACCCGATGGACCAAAAGGTTTTCCTGGAGTAAGGGGTAGGCCAGGCGCACCGGGTATATCTGGGACTGATGGTGCTCCAGGTGACAAAGGAGATAAGGGTGACGTTGGCTACCCAGGTGTGCCAGGTGAAAGAGGACTTGATGGGCCTGCGGGACCAGCTGGTGCGCCTGGTTTGATCGGTGATAAAGGTCTTGAGGGCCGGCCTGGTGCACCAGGGCGTATGGGCATAAAAGGTGACAAGGGAGATTTAGGTTTTCCAGGCCCAATGGGACCAAAGGGAGAACCAGGTTTTGCATCTGATAAGGGACAAAAGGGTGAACCTGGAATACCTGGATTAAAAGGATTTGATGGAACACCTGGTCAGCCTGGACCAGAGGGAGATAAAGGAGATGCAGGTTTGCCTGGATTTGGTCGACCAGGACCACAAGGACAAAAAGGTGATATAGGTATGCCAGGAATGGATGGCTTTCCTGGTCAACCCGGACTTAAGGGGGATAGAGGTTTTCCTGGTTATCCTGGACCTAAGGGAAACACAGGACCAGCTGGTGATGTAGGCCAGCCGGGTACACCAGGAATGGATGGCATACCTGGACAAGAAGGTGAGCCGGGTCTTCCAGGTCTAAGTGGTATAAGGGGCGACAAAGGTGACCAAGGTTTTGCTGGGCGGGATGGTCTTGACGGTGCCAAAGGACAACAAGGACCTCTTGGACCACCAGGATTTCCCGGAGCCGCTGGCTATCAAGGACCGAAAGGTGATAGAGGTCCCCCGGGTCCTACAATCGATGTTAGAGGAGACAAAGGAGAACCTGGACCCCAGGGCATGCCAGGATTGCCTGGGTTAAAGGGAGAAAGAGGCTTAGATGGAGCTCAAGGTCTGCAAGGGGAAAGAGGAGATACAGGAGTTACTGGACAAAAGGGTGAAAGTGGTCTACCGGGATTAAGAGGAGAAAAAGGTAATTAATGAAATATTTTCCCTACAATTTTATTACATTTGTGTATGTAAGTAGAGCGTCGGTGGCCAAGTGACAAGTGGCTAGGCCCGTTGACTTCCATTCCGAAGTTCGCGGGTTCAAAACTCGGTACGTACCAATGTGTTTTCGATTTTCGAATTCATAAGTATGTACGTTTATTCGACGCTCTTACGATGAAGGAAAACATCGTGAGGAAACCTGCACACACCTGCGAAGAAATTCAAAGAAAGACAGATTTTGTGTGAAGTTGACCAACCCGCACTGGGTCAGCGTGGCTAAGACCGTAAGGCCTATTTATTCTGGTGTCAGGGTAGGCTCGAGTCCCATGTCCCCACATGTATGAGCTGTTGTGTAAGTAAGTGTACATTGCGATTTAGTTACGACAGAGGTCATGTCTCGCGTTTCCAAACAAAAATAATAAAATTATTTTGCTAACACAACGTGCGTAGGTTCGCTACCCTACCTACTTAAAGGCTGACCGCACATTAGGCATATGCGTGCCGCTTAATGCTGCTAATAGGAAATGTACAACAAACGCAGAGGGCACCTTCCTTTTGTAAATATTTTTATCTGCATATTTTTTATCTATCACTCAAATGTTTAAAATTCATTATTTACACGTCCGTATTTGGGTTACATACGTGTAATAAATTTTAACTGAAATCGGTCCTATAGTTTCGGAGGAAATTGATGCTGACAGACACACGAGTTTTTTTGTTTTTGAGAAATGGAACCCTGAAAAAGCTAAATTTATAAACTTCTAATGATTGAATGACCCTAATAAACCTGAGGTTCCATATCTATTTAAAAAATTGCTTTTTACAGGTGATCTGGGTCCAGCTGGGCCGGATGGAATACCAGGTAGAACTATCAAAGGAGAAAAAGGATTACCGGGTACATCAGGTAAACATGGCCGGGCAGGACAACCCGGTGCACCAGGTGAAAAGGGTAAAGAAGGCTTACAGGGATTGCCAGGGCCCACAGGGCGCCCAGGAACGCCAGGCCCACCCGGCCCTGCAGGATTGAAGGGTGACAGAGGCAATGAAGGATTAGCCGGCCCACCAGGCATAGATGGTCTACCAGGCGCAGCTGGGCGTCCAGGAATACGTGGACCTAAAGGAGATAAGGGTGACAGAGGACCGACTGGATTTGGCACACCAGGAGTAAAAGGAGAACAGGGTATACCAGGCCTGCCAGGATTTGCAGGTCAAAAGGGTGAGCAAGGCGATCGTGGCCTGGATGGGTTAAACGGTCCTCCAGGTCCCATAGGTCCAGAGGGAATGAAAGGCGACAAGGGATTCCAAGGAAGGGTTGGATTACCGGGACCCATAGGATCAAAAGGTGATAAAGGTGAACCAGCATCTATTGTATACGGACCGAAGGGTGAACCAGGTCGCCCTGGGCCTCCTGGCCTGGATGGACAACCAGGACGAGATGGAAAAGATGGAGCTCCAGGATATAATGGTGCTAATGGCGACAAAGGTGATATGGGCTTCCCGGGACAACCAGGCCCACCTGGACCACCGGGTCCCATTGGATTGCAAGGCCTACAAGGCGAGCGGGGAGAGATTGGCTTAACTGGACGAGATGGACCAGCTGGATCTCCGGGAGCTCCATGTACTCAAACCGACTACTTGACAGGCATATTATTAGTTCGTCATAGTCAATCGCAAATGGTACCTCAATGCGAACCAGGTCACGTAAAGCTTTGGGAGGGCTATTCACTTCTGTATGTTGATGGAAATGAAAAATCACATAGTCAAGACTTAGGTCACGCCGGATCCTGTGTTCAGAAGTTTAGCACCATGCCTTTCCTTTTCTGCGACATTAATGATGTTTGTAATTACGCTAGTAGAAATGATCGAAGTTATTGGCTTTCGACGAGTCATTCTATACCGATGATGCCTGTCGGTGGACAAGAAATATCAGAATATATCTCAAGATGTGTCGTCTGCGAAGTACCATCAAATGTTATAGCTGTTCATAGTCAAGATATAAAGGTGCCCAACTGCCCTCCTGGATGGAGTAATTTATGGATAGGATACAGTTTTATTATGGTGAGTACCTGAGTATATACAGGGTGTCTCAAAAGAAAATTTATATTTAGTGAGTCGATTAAAAAAAAAGTATATATTATTATTAATTATTAAAATACACTTCTTGGGGATTTATTCCTTAAAAATAATATCGTGTAAATGTAGACCCTTGCGTTCTCGGCACTAATTTAATCGAACACTAAAATTACTAATGACGGCCACAAATGCGCCAGTGAAATCGGTTTATTGGCGTAAACTTTAGATTTAAGATGACCCCATAGGAAAAAGTCTATAGGGGTTAAGTCAAACCAGTCTCTTAAAACTTTTTAACCCAATGTCGAATGAAAGGAATGCTTGGCGCATCATTTAAGTGGCGAAAACGAAAACTGCAGAGTTTTCTACGCGCTACAGTTGCCGAATTAGCGTTTTTGTAAAACTCTCGCATGCACAACGCGCGGTCTGCTCCCGAGAAACGCTCCATAGCAACTGAATTCCCAAGAGCCAGGCTATCGACCGATTGACATAAACCCCGCGACCCTCGGATACGTTGCGTTCACGCAGTAAGCTAAATAAATATAAACTTTCTTTTGAGACACCCTGTATAAAGAAACTATAGCCCGTCAATCTCGTGTTGATCGCGGCACGGAATAAAAGGCAAAAACAGGGTAGAGACGCAAACTGATCACTGGCTCATCTTTTCTCTATATTATATTATCCCTATTCTCTGAGACCGTCTTATTACCTCGGTACTGTTCACCCCTATACTCCGTGGGCGTAGTCAGCAAGAACGGTACCTATAATAAATTGTTATTGTTAAAATCTTTATTATAATGTGCATTAAGTACACTTTTAGCTTTAAATAAGCATTCCGAACTTATATTACTGATATTATATACAAATAACAACGTTGAATTAAACAAAATGTCTTAAAAAGACTTTCAGCATTTTTTATTGTCTTCCAGCATACTGGTGCGGGCGCTCAGGGAGGCGGTCAAGAGCTAGCCAGCCCAGGCTCATGTTTGGAAGATTTCCGTTCATCTCCATTCATAGAATGTAACGGAGAGGGCGGTACCTGCCACCACTTCGCAAATAAACTTAGTTTCTGGCTTGCCATTATTGATGACGGGAATCAGTTCCAGCCTCCGAGTAAACAAACGTTCAAGAAAGGAAGTGTATCTACGGGCGTGTCACGTTGCTCCGTCTGCATTAAGAATACTACATAACGTGCGTAAGGATAATATTAATGCATTTGATTCATAAAAGTTTTGAGAACGCGAATGAGTATGTATGTATGTATGTAATACGAAAAAAAATCAAAATGCCCACACAGAAAATTGGAATAGAAGTACGGTTTTTTTATTAACAGACAATTCACTTATAATGTTGCATTTCGGTTATACACACTATTTGCAGTGTTAAAAAGCTTTGTATGGGTTACGGTTGAGTCTATTTATTTTTACCTGCAGCTAAGCCCAAAAATTATAAGTAATATTCAAATTAAAAGAAATTAAGATTATTTTAATGTTTCAGTAATAAAATGTATTGTGAGAAACTTCCGTAGTTTAGTTACATGTTATTTGCGTACATAATATATTGGGATCCAGTAGTTAAGCCACATTAAATTAGTGCCACCAAATTGAAGCTCATGACATCGATCGAACCTTATAAAATACATTGAAAGAACGCGCCAGTTCTGTTCAAACTAATATCGCATCGCCTCTTTAAATTTTAAGAGTTTATTCTAGCTGCTACTCGCCCGAATTTTAGAATTTTCCCGTGGAATGAGATGTTTTCCAGCCTGAAAAAGTAGCCTATGTCATTCTCTGCCTCTGCCTTTTAATAAGAGTAACAAACACAGACAGCGTTACATTCGCAATTAACTTAAAACTCCGCAGACACTCGCAGTTTTTCCGTGGGAATGAGATATTTTCCTGCGGTAAAAGGTAGCCTATGTCCTTCTCCAAGATTTGTTATATCTCTGTACTTACCTATTTTTATCACAACTTTTTGCCTTGCGGCTCTACCTGCGCCAATAGATTTTCCCATGGGAATAACATATTTTCTCGCGTTAAAAGTAGCCTATATTCATCCCCAAAATCTATTCTACGTACCTATCTAAATTTTAAGTTTTACCAAAACTTTCTGCCCAAAACCTACCTTTTTCCATGAGAATAAGGTAGGTAGGTACTTCCCGCGGTAAGGCGTGGCCTATATCCTTCCTCAACGTCTATTCTATCTTTGTACCAAGTTTCATCAAATTTGGTTCAGTGGTTTTGGCGTGAAAGCGTAACAGACAGACAGACAGACAGAGTTACTTTCGCATTTATAATATTAAGTAGGGATTAATAATGAGCCAGCCTTGGTTTGAGAAAAACACAGTAACTTCACTAAAGACGTCGAAAAGTGATTAGTGTAATTTAATTAAATAAATTCTGTAATAAACATTCCAAATTTTGGAATAAAACATTTTGAATTGAATTTTTTGAATATATTCACACTTACTATTCATAAAAAATCGTGACGGTTTTTTATTGGTACCATTTAGCAACTATATAAAAAAAAGTGTTTATTTTCTTGTTGTAATGATCAAAATTCTAGTTTACTTACTTTTCGAATGAGTTGGATTTATCTTCAATCTTTATTAACGTTAGGTCCAACTTCTGCAGCTTGAGGGGTACCACCACGCTGTTATCACGCCGCCGCCGCCCAGAAAGAGGGTATTCAACAGGGAGGCGCGATCATCCCCCCAATGCTGCACCGCCAAACATCCCCACCGGCGCGGCGCGGCGCTTCGATCGCGTCTAACATCCGACGTCATGAGCTTCAACATGTCGTTACTTGCACTATGCGTGATTATGCCACATACCTACAGGATTCCTTTAAACTTCAAGATATCTAATATTTAGTTCTGTCTCCAAAGAAATATAATGATTATGCTTAGTTGATATATTCTGCTAGTCATACTGCTTTTCGAATATTGCCAACAACGCTCAGTCATCCACAATTTTACTCTACATAAAAAATGTCTAACCTGTACCTATGTACTATTTATGTACCTATATTTAAAAATATATTGTTAGGCTTGTGATTATTTAATGAATATTGTATATATTACTACGTAAGATTGAATAAGTAATCAACTTAGGGCAAGCAAAGTTTACCAAATATTCATGAAAATAAAACATAGGTTTTAACGTCTACTTACTTATCCTTGTGTTTTTATCATTGCAGGATGAATGAAATGAAGTGTAATTGATTGATAATAAATTAAATCGTAAGCACTGCCAGTGTAGATAATTAAAATGTTATAGTATGTAAGTATAATTAAAATCAATTGTGTAAGTTGATACATTCATAAATAAAAATAATAATTTAAATTACGGGTTTTAATGTACTCCTGCGAGTGCGAACATAAAAATTAAATTATACATGTTAAATCTCGCCTTATTGCGGATTTTTTTAATGGGACTACATAAACTAAATATACCTATAGAACTATATAGCTAGTTTCATGATGGAGATTGTTACTAAAAACCTCTGAATACCTAATGAATCCGTATTGCGTAAGAAAGAAGATTTCCCACATATCTCTGCTAAGAAAAATATGTGGTGCCCCCAGAGCATTTTTCTATTTTCTGTTCAGGGTTTATTGCTGAACGCTGAGCTTTATTCGCTCATGCATGCTTCGCTTTAAGCTCCTAAGCTTATCGAGACATGGCATTTTACTGAATTTCATTCATAACGATAACATTTAAATATAATTTAATAAAGAAAGAAAGAAAACTTTTATTTTGGACACTATTATCTCACACGTATACATAACATGTCTCTTTGTCCAAAAATGGTCTCCACTCAGCATTAGCCTCACGCAAAGACGACTACATGCAGCGCTGGTCTTCCGTGGAGCCAGTGAATACACTAAATAGGTAGGTACTTACACTAAAAAAAAAACAGATAAACAATAAAAGCAAATACACGACTTATAACTATGTAACATAATATCATATGTATGCAATAAATATGTATAACAATATTACCCGGTACAGATAATCCTAACCAATTTTACAGGTGAAAAAAAGAGCTTCCGTACCGCGCCCAGGCCCGGCACAACCACTTCTGGATTGGTTTTTTGTAAATTTAATAAATATTTATGTAAGAGACGCTTAAAAATGGGGATGGATGAGGAATTTCTTATAGGTGGTGGAAGGTTATTCCAACTTTTCGTAGCAGCATACCGAAAGCTGCCACGGAAAGCGGCTGTGCTGTGTCTAGGGCAATCTAAGCGGACTGCATATCTTACAGGTCGGTTCGAAAATTTGAGCTTTGCGAATAAGTAGGTACCTACTCTGGCTGTTGTTTTACCACCACACCGAATAGCAATGTGGAGAAGTGCAAAACACGACGCGCGGACATGTTCAAAATATTATTTTTATTAAGGTACCTATGGTGTGATGTGTACGACGCGGAATAGGGAAGCAAAAACGGGCACAGGCATTTAGCATGCGTTGGATCAGCTTTCTTGTACGCGCCAGTAAACACTCTCCAATCACCGTATCAGCGTAGTTTAGCTTAGACAGGATGAGTGAATCACACAGTTTAACACGTACATCAACGTTAAGATAGTTCCGAACCCTGTACAAAACTTTCAACCTATAGAAGCAGTTTTAATAATTTGAAGAATGTGGTTCTCGAAATGAAGGGAGCCATCCATTAAAACGCCCAAATTTCGAGCTTTAGATACGCGCGCCATAGGGTCTATACCAATACACAGAACTGGGTTCAGACTTAAAATTTTGCTGACTTGCCTTTTACTCCCAAGTACTAAAAACTTGGATTTAGTAGGATTGAGGACTAAGTTATTACGATCTGCCCATTCACTTATGCTATCCAAGTCTTGGCTCATCATCCTCACTGCTGAATCCATTTCACAGGGCTTGAAAGAAATGTATAGTTGCAGGTCATCTGCATATAAATGGTAATTACAAGATTGAATGTGTTGGATAATGTCCGCAGTGTACAAAATAAAAAGAATCGGACCGAGTAATGAGCCTTGTGGAACTCCCCTTCTGACAGGAGCCACCGTGGAAATCTTCTTGGAGCCATTGTTATTGCGAACTTCAACAAACTGCGACCTCCCGTCCAGATAATTTGCAAACCATCTTATAGCATTAGTATCGAATCCATAAAAAGCGAGCTTTGATAGTAAGAGTGTTGTATTTATTGTATCAAATGCTCGAGTAAAGTCTAGCAGATAGTTTATGTGAAGCCTGACCAAAGAAATAAAAAAACTTGTCTTTTATTGTGTTGTCAACTCTGGACTTGTTAAATAAATACAAGTTCATGGGTGATTTCAGTGTTCAGTGGTAGTAAACAGAAAACTGGTATATAATAATAATAATATATACTTTATTGCACACATAAAAAACAACATCAGTCAGAATTTTCACAACAAAGGCGAGCTTATCTCTACGCAGAGATCTCTTCCAGCCAACCTATACACTAGTTAGAGAAAATTGATAAATAAATAATTTTGAGATAGACAAGAAAGTGCACTAAAAAGGGGTTTAAGAAAAAATAAAATAAAAAATATTAAAAAACTACAAATGATACCAAGCTACATGAAATAAAATGCATAGTATTATAATTATTATATAACAATAATAATATAAACTACATATATAAAATATAAATATACAAGAATACATATATACAAGAATATATATATATATATAAATATACAAGAATACATACATATATTATACATACATAAATACCAGAATAATATAGAATATATCTAACAGTCAATCAAAGTGCCATCAGGCGGGGCAGGCAGGGCCATCATCAGCCAGCGCAATGCAACCGCAACACAATGCAATGCCATGGACATCATAGTTAATAGTGTAGTGTGGTGTAGTGTAGTGTAGTAAGTCCATGTGCATCATGTGCATGCATTTTATTGTCTCGGAAATACTCGGAATGATCCAATCAAGGCAAGCTGGTTTTTACGCGGGAATCTCGCAATTTCGAATTTAAGTATGCGCACAAAGTATGTTCATAATTTGTTCTTTTTTGTACTAAAGCACTGAAATGTGTATACTTAATAGATTACGAAATAATTAACGAAGCAGGTGGCGTGGCTAGGAGGCATAGTATGTGTTTTAATAGGGAATGTTATTGTTCTTAGTCTATTGATAAATAAATGTACGGTTATTGTTCGTTCTGATAAACTCAAAATTACAACAACTATCAATACAAATGATGTAAAAACTTCAAATTAAATAATTGCTCTGACTACGTACAAAAAAATGCACGATACATAATTGCTGTAAAGCAAATGTCAGGCATTGGTTGTATACTATTTTCGGATTTACCATCACATCATCATAATTATAGTATCCCAAATCGACACTCAGCGAACAATTCACTTCTTATTAGAAGCAATAAATAAAAAATAAACTGCATTAAACAATAACAACTTGTTAACCGGCTTCTGCACGGAATAAGAAAACGTATGAAATGTCATAGCAGAAAATAAAATTTTGCTGGTAGATGAAAATAATACAATGTATCTGAATTAAATTATACTAAGGTACAAACGCCTGACATTCGTTTCAACTCAAGTTTATATTGTTCATATTGCTATTATTTTCTTGTAGGTACGCAACCAGTGCAAAATTGTAAATCTTTTTTATTTGATCTTAAATCATACTATTTGATTTGATGTTTGCTGTAATTTTGAGTTTATCAGAACGAACAATAACCGTACATTTATTTATCAATAGACTAAGAACAATAACATTCCCTATTAAAACACATTTGGTGTGAGCGTCGCCAGGAAGTATGCCTCCTAGCCACGCCACCTGCTTCGTTAATTATTTCGTAATCTATTAAAGTACACATTTCAGTGCTTTAGTACAAAAACGAACAAATTATGAACATACTTTTGTGCATAACTACTTAAATTCGAAATTGCGCGCGTGGCGCGGCGACGAAGCATCACGTGTTTTTTATGGTAATTGTTGTGTTAACATAGTGGAATTAGTGCGATGATGTGCCGTTAACGAAGAATTATTCAATTATAGTGAGAAATAATGAGTGGTTAGCTGTTTCTAGTTTGATACCCCGCGTTAAACTCCAATGTCATTGGAATGAAATCTAAGGAGCACCCTTGCATTTCAATGATCCCGTGACAAGACAAGACTACTGAAGACGTTCAATACGGATGCAAGAAATGACTAAAGACGACAATATGAATGAAACTGAAGATCGCCTATTTATTATAACTATAGACTAGGCTGTATGGGCTTTAAACCTTTTGCCTTTACCATAGGGGTTAAAACGAATAAACTTAAAAAAATAAAAATAATACAAGGCCAGCTGTCAGCGACTGTCATTCAGCTGTCATTTCGTTCGAGGCAATCGAAAATATAAATTATTAAATCTTTCAATCGATGGCAAATCTAATTATCCAAATTGTTTGTAATGGTATTACATACTGAGTCAGTCTGTAAAAATGTTCGAGTGGGCGTATAGTGGTGCGAATAAAGCTGTGCCACGGAATGTGGGTCCTGAATGTGCTAACTATTTAACTCCTCAAAGACAAATAATTGAAACTATTATTGTAACAACTGTCTGTAGCTATGTGTCGGTAAGTTATTTATTTATTTAAATTGGATTAAAAATCTTCGCATTTTTCTTGTAAAATTTAATTACCTGAATACTTTGTTCAAAAGTCTTTATAAAAACATTTCAGGAGAGATAGTTCAATCAATGTATTTATAATAATCTCAAAAATACAGATGCTTTAAATTATAATAATATTATTTTACCCAATATTACTAATTTTAAATTGGAATTGCTGAAGCGCGTACTGACACAGTGTCCTGGATGTCGGAAACATGATGATTACCTAAAATATGAAAGAAATTCTTAGGGTGTTCACTAAAACATGCAGGCGCATGGAGTAGGTCTTTATTAAAAATAGTATGAAGCTGACCGCACACTATCACCCATACTAGTTTCCAATACAGACCCTCACGAGGGCACCCTCTCTATGCGTCCACACATGTTTTAGCAGATGCCCTTATCATAAATATACTTATTTCATTTTCATTAATTATTTGTTTTACGACTGAAAAGGGATGTCAGGAAAAAAGGAAAATGGGGACAGAATATTAATACTTTTAAAGCCTGACCAAAGAAATAATATAAACCTGCCCTGGGAGCGCCACATGTATATTTTTACGACTACGGCAACAGTTTCCCTTATAATATTAGTTCCATTGAAATTTTGCAATATGGCGAGGTTTTTTATTTCTCTGGTCAGGCTTTATTTAAATAATAGATTGCGTACAATCAAGAGCATGGCAAGCTAAATTTTTGGTCCTTGTTTACAAAGAGAATGTAACTCACTATGTTCACAATAAATTCATAATGTCTATTAGAGAATCCTAATGTGATATTCAGCTTGACCTGATTATGACCCAACATTTGAATTATAAAATTTTGCGTTTTACAGAACTTTAAAATGTCTATTTGCAATGTACATAATTTCCATGTTTTATTTTAATTTTAGATTAAAACATACCCAAAGCTGCAAATAATCCAGGAGAAAGAATACATAAAAAGTGACAGGGGTGGCAAAAGGTTACTAGTTATCCTCCTTGCCCTCTTATGGGGAATGGAGATAGGGTTCAAGTTTGCTTCACGTACTGTTATTTATCTCCTCAACCCCTGTCATGTGACCACTCTAATACAGGTATGAAATAACAGATGTATATTAAAATTTACTGTCCCAAAATTTATAATGTTTTAAAATACATTACAAAATTTTTAATTTATAAAAATAAGATATAAATATATTATTTTAGGCATTGTGTCATATTGTTAGGTTTTAGATTAAGCTTATTGAAATGAAATTGATCTTATAAAGTAAAATGGCATAACTTTAAATATTGAATAATTAAAACATTATACTGCTTGCTTATGATATCGACGCTGGAAAGGAAAAATTATCCAAGCGCCATTTTTGGCCAAACTGAGTTATATACATTGTTGGAATCGCCTGATTTTTCTGCGTCGTTTGGTCTTACTCACGTCCTTCTACGACGACTTTTGATGTCGCTTCGACATTTTGGAGTTCGCGATATTTCACTTTTTTTTTCATTACTAACCGACAAAATTTTCGACCATTTTTGAAAATTTGGTGGTTGTCGTTATTGTGAAATGCTACATTTGCCTTTGGTCAAGTTTGACATTTCTGTTCGTACGGTAATTACTTCACTTAGTAAATTTTTCCAGTATCTAGCAATATACTGTTTGGAGCATAGTCAATTTTTTCCTTAGAAAATATTTGTTCTTTTAACACTTAAGTAATTTTGGCTTATTTTGTTTTTTTTCTTACATGGCGCTTAGTTAAAATTGCCAGTTTTCTTTTTTTTAATACTTCTTATTGATTATAATAATTAATACGACTAAATACTTAAATTTGTGATCTCAATGTTCTTAAAACACATAGTATTATTATTGTGATATACTAGTAGATTTATAATACCTAACTAATGCTAATAATGTGTACCTAAGGGGCATATTACATTGTAAAAGATCTTTGATCATATATATGATCATATATTTGATCCTATTTATTTGACAATTTGAGTCATATCTGTGTATTACACTATAAAAGTTCTTTGATCATATTTCACGTACTATTGCTTCGGCATTTGACAGATTGATGACAGGTATTGACGTTAGGGTTACCAGATCTCAGCGAATTCGAAGACATCGTAATTTTTAGTATGGCTTGTTTTCTGTTATTTAAAATTTGGACAGCAAGATTATGCAAGTATATAATTAGAAAAAGAATTACATTACAATATTTGAAACATATTAACGAACAAGAAATTAAAAACTCTTTGTTTTTATATTTGCTTTTAAATTCCGAGTAGAAAAAATAAAAAGTAACTGGCAACACCTGTTTCTATGACCGTATTGGATCCAATCTAACAACAAATGTCAAAAATCTATGATCAAAGATCAAATTGAATCATATGTCTATATTACACTGTCAAATATCTTTGACTCATAGATCTTTGAGTCTCTTTGATCAAAGATCTTTGACAATGTAATATGCCCCTAAGTGTTGCTTTGTTAAAATTTATAAAACTCAAGACAGATTAAGTGCATTTTATTTACATTCTTTAATAAAATATTAATCCAAATTTCTGTAAAAATGTCATATGTCAAAATTATGGAAACAAAATTTATTAAATTTATATTTAGGTTGTTTTGCCTCAACTTCCACATGTTTTTTATTTTGGTATGGCAACTTTTACTCTGACATGAATTCTAAAAAAAGATATATACTACATTTTTATCGTACCTTTTTTAATCAAAGCTTGTCGGTTAGTCAATTTTTCCCGTCTCTACGTTTGAGGAAAATTTTACTAAGCGACACTAACTTTAAAACTAAGCATTATTTTTAATAGTTACATATACTATAATGTAGATTAAAAAATAAACAAATAAATTTCTAAGAACTAGGCATTTTGGACCATTACAAGAATTTACACGATTTTTTTTCTGAAAATTCAAACTTTAAACAGCTCTACTGTAAAGTTAGTCTGATGTCGCTTGGATAATTTTTCCTTTCCAGCGTCGATATAATATCAATCAACATTTTCTTATGTTATACTTTGATAAAATATTTCCTTAATTATATAAGCATAAATTTTGAGATTAGCAATTTTAATATGCACCAGGCAAAAGAAAGTGTATCCAGTTGTTTGGCTGCAGCTATTGTACATTTATGATTTCTCTTGTAAATGAGAATTTTTCAAAGCAAATTTGATTACTTGACAAATTTTGTTTATTGTTTGACAAACTTATATAGGTTCACAAATATTGTGTAAGCCATTGTTTGTTAAGTGTCGTTTCATGACACGCTCTGATGACGATCTTAGCGCCAATTATTATCTCGGAGACAAAGCTTTGCTTACATGTAATTGGAATTTTGTGTGCCCGATTTATTTATCTAATGTACCTAAGTACTCACTCATGCAAAACTGTAATTACATATAACACCGCCTGTCTTCCAGTAAACTTACAGGAACGAAACAGTTGTGAAAACCAAAAAATTGTTCAATATGTATTAGTAACACGCACTTGAACCTTGTAACCCACAGCAACATTGTTTGTCGAATTTATTTGCATAAGTGGTATCTTTAGAAATCAAAATTTAAATAAATTAATTTTAAAAATGCAATATCTTACAATTAAGTTAAACATACTCGTATTCCGTAGTATTCAATCTGATACGAAAGTGATCCTTTAATGCATCTTTCTTTTTTTTAGGCTTCTTTGTGTCCCACTGCTGGGCAAAGCCCTCCCCTCGGTTACGCCATGTGTCGCGGTTAAGCGCCTCTGTGCACCAATCTTTGTTGAATGCGTCGCAAGTCGTCTCTCACACCAATGTTCGGTATGAAGTCCGTGGCTAGCTTTGCCTATCTTTCCGGATGTATGCGGATGACATGCCTTGCCAAATCCCTTTTGAGTTTTGCACTTTTTTTGCCAGCGTCATGTCAATTAAACCCGTTTTGGAGCGTATGGGTTTCTTATGCGGTCAATTCTTCTCACGTGAAGCATACTACGCTCCATGGGACGTTGGCAAACCTTGAGCTTATAATAAATCCATTTATTATTAAATAAACGTATTCGTCGACATAATAAATATATAGTTGTCCATCTACCTCGACCCTTCTTTTTGTGCTGTTAGACATGATCTGAGTCTTCAACATTTTCCCTGTTAAGCCAGGTACTCATGTCGAGCGTCTCGTGTCCCCGAAGATATCAGGCGACTTTGCGCGACGCCGTTGCCAGACGTCGCCAGATAACTGATGAAAATTGATTTGTACGGAAACAAAGACACCGAGTGCGATGTGTGGCAATGTCGCGGGATGTCTTTGTGTCGCACGATGTTTGCCCCTAGTGAGTACGCGGCTGAATCTTTATGGCTTGCCGTGCTCAATTCTTGCAGCATGGTTTGTAGCTCAGTTGCACGAACAATGCGACGTCGTCCGCAAATCGAAGGTTGGTTGGTGAAGCGTTTTTAGGCAATTGGAATGCCTTTAGACGACCAGGACGACGCAATTCTTCTGTGAAAGTAGAGGTTTGGGTGACAGAGGGTCCCCTTGCTTTACACCACGCCTTACTTTAAAAGGTTTACTAGATTTTTAAAATTTGATACAGGCGGTGCTGTTTTGGTAGATGGATTTATTTATGTCTAGGTAGGATGAAAATCTTGTTTCTTAAGGGCTTTTAATGTTGCACTATGGTTGAGGTTGTGCAAAGCTTTGGCGTAATCTACAAAAGCTAAATATAGGAGTCTGTTATAATATTCTATATACTCGTATTTTTCTACTATTATATACGAAACTCGCACTGAACGCAGACGACACTGCGTTGTACACATCCCATCCCAATCCCAAAAACATCGCCAAGAGACTCCAAGAAGCGGCCGAGGCCCTCGGGCAGTGGTTCCGTAAATGGAGAATCGAGGTGAATCCTGACAAAAGTTTCGCGATCATTTTCACTCGCGGACCTTATCCTACGCTCCCCCCAGTTACTCTACTCGATCAACCAGTTCCCTGGGAGAGACAGGTGAAGTACTTGGGAGTCATCCTTGACTCTGCCCTTCGCTTTGGCACTCACATCCAGTCTGTTCGCAATCGTGCCGCCTCTGCTCTCGGCCTCTTGCACCCCATGATTGGGCAACGCACTAAAATGTCGCTTAGAAATAAGATTAGACTTTACTTAGCGTGCATACGTCCTATCATGACTTACGCCAGCGTAGTCTTTGCGCACTCTGCGCCTACGCATCTCGATAAGCTTCAAGTTATTCAAAACAGGTTCCTCCGCCGGCCTACTGGTTGTCCTTGGTTCGTTCGTAACATCGACCTTCAAGTCGATTTCGAACTCCTTTCCGTTAGTGGCTTCATGAAGGAAGCATCCAAACGCTACTTTGATGCCCGCCCGCCCTTCTCATCCCAATCCCTAAGTTGTTAAGTGTACGGGCTATTTCCCGCACCCCACTACGCGGTTCCGCCGCCGTCCCAAACATATCCTTTCCGAACGTGACGACGAAATTACTGATGCAGTTAAAGCAGCCAAAGAATTTAGATTACACCTAACAGAATGCCCTTCTGGTAGCGAATACCCTTCAGGTACAACGCCCGCACCCGCCGCCGGCGGGGGCGCGGCCAGAACCAAAATCAAAATTGAAAATCAGAGACTGAGCCCCTCAGGCGTCGTCTCCTTTACGATGTTTTTCAATATCAACGCGCTAGGCCGTGGTCCGAGGCTCCCTTGAGCCGCCCCTAGACGCGTTGGTATATGACTTTTTTTGGGGTAGAGTCTTCCGCTCCCCCGCAAGTCCGGTGAAGCTTGATTGGTCGTACATTTTCGACGCAAGCATAGGTCAATTAAAAAAAAAAACAAAAAAAAATCCACTATTTGCCATCTCTCCTAAGATCAAAAATTTGCTTCATAATTTTCTGCTTAAGACTTTCTGCTCCCTAAATTATCTATAATATTATGTTTTCCAGATATATTTGTTGTCAGCACCGCCGAGCAAAACTGTTACTGCATTGTTTCGGATACATTTGAACTTGTTAAATGGACCCTTGTTGGCCTTCTTGTTTCCTGAGACAGCTTCGAGAACGGTGAGAAATTGACCGGAATTGCCGTACCGCAGACACGGGAATATCATTCTGAGCACCAGCAGCTTTCGAGCCTACCTAGGACGCTGTACAGCAATTCAGGTCAAACTGTACCACCATTCACAGCAACACGCAAAATATCGAACAAAATCCTTCTTTGATGAATGGTTTAAAGCCCGAACAGAAAAAAAGCATGCCATATTGCGGAATTTCAATAGAACTAATTTTATAATGAAAATTGTTTCTCTCAACAAAAATTTACAGGTTTTATTTAATTTTAAATAACTAAAAATTGCTCAATGTTAATAAACCAATTTTTTTGTTTATTCAGCTAAGTTTTTTTAAGAAATCCCTGACAGCCATTAGATTTTTTTAACTATGTAACTGTACTTACCTATTTAGCTCAAATGAAAAATGAGTAATGAAGTGCTGATTTCTATTTTATTATATTCCCAGATATTTGCCGAAGCTGCTTTGTATTGGATACAACACGGAATGATGTTTGTTATACCGTATTATTTGTTGAGGATTGGAGGTAAGTTGAAGACCGTTTGTTTCATATTATTCAGACAAAAAGTCATTGACGCCTGCATGCATTAAATTAATGCGCACATTTTTACGATCGATACGAATACGATAAAGCTATAGAAAATTATCGCAAAATACATAATTTGGCATACCGTAGTAGAAGGCGAGGAGAGCGCGTTACCTTGCCAGACATTTGGCGTTACATTATTTTTAATAATGTTTAAGAAAATAAAAAGTACAATGAACTTTTGTCCGGATTTATATCATTATTTTTAATAATGTTCAAGAAAAGAAAAAGTACAATGAACTTTTGTCCGGATTTATATGAAACAGACATTATAATAATTCATCATTCATTCATCTTAAAAAAAAGTACATAGTAACTAAAGTAAAATCGTGTCTTTCGTTAAAAACGTGGCTATATAAATAGGAACATGGGATGGGATTTAAAAAACGTGTTTTTACGGAGATAGGGTACTGCTCAGAATTGCTGAATGGCCGAAATATCGGGATTTACAAACTGGAAGCCTAGATAGGTCAAATGCGCGGGGTTAATGGAGTTCTTACGTTAAAATAACTGTGACCATTTGGTTAAATTTGGTTAAACATTGCTGCCCCATTGCTTACATTTAGTGCCTATTGCTTCCATCGAATTTTAGAAATCTAAACCATTTGAACGCTTTTGACGCATTTTGACGTTCCCGATGGAATCAGCTTAGCGTAAACTTAAATAGCAGCGTTTTGTCCAGTGCTTTAAGGGGCCTACAGGTGCTAAGTGGCGCCCCCGCCGTTTAAAAAATAATAACTCGAAAATAATCAATATTTCAAAAATCTAAAATGGCGAAGAACTAGATGGTGTTCTGTAGGATGTACAGAAGCCATTAAGTTTATTTATTATATCTCGCTAGAAGTTAAAGATGGAACAATTGCGGAAAACGACAACTTTTCGCAATTGTTTCATCTTTAACATCTATGTCATCTATAATATATGAAGTTAATGGCTAATAAATAGAAAAAGTACATAATTTAATAATATATGCGTTTCTTTTGTTTACAGGTGTGTACAACGTCGAACCAATCATGGACTTCAATTGGTCAATTTTCAGCTATTGTTTAAATATGTTGTACCACTTCATAATACTGCAAATGATTGCCATTGTAAGTGTACTAATCACTTTAAGTTTTGATCGGTGTAATTCCTACTCTAAATTGAATTCCAGTTCCAGAAAAACAAATAACACGAACTCAAATATATGAGCTCAATTATTATATGTTTTAACCAAACTGGATGGGGGGTGCACGAAAGGAGCCTCCCCGAGCGGCGCATTAATTTATCCTATGCGCCCGGCGCACCCCGGGCAACAGGCTGCGCGGACAGACAGTAACGGTAACGCAGGCTGGCTGATCCTTTCACCACGATTCGATGGCGCATAAATATGTGAAAAAGGCTCTTTTTAGAGCCAAGAAAAAGCCTTTCTCAAGGCTAACAACATCTCTCGAGGCTAATAAACATACAGATCCAGCTCTGATTGTCCTTTCTATTAACATAGAGGGATTTTCCAACAACAAATCAGCAATGCTGTCCGACCTTTGCCTCAAAGAAAAGGTTAACATCTTATGCGTCCAAGAGACTCACAGAGGCGCGCACCAAACTGGAAAAAGTCTCACAAAGCAAGTCCGGTGAAGCTTGATTGGTCGTACTTTTTCGACACAAGCATAGGTTTAAAGCAATTTAAAAAAAAAGAGGCAAGCTTTTTACCCATAGAGGTAGAATTTTATTTTGCTTTTACCACTCGGCTGGAGGGCTCTTTACGTAGATTTCGTAAAACATCCCTACAAGTAAATACAGGGCAACCCACGACCAATCATTATGGAGATCTTTGGGGGAGGCCTTTGTCTAGCTGTGGACGTCTTTGAGCTGTAATTATGATAAGTAATACATACATGCACGTTGTTTTACCTAACGGGGTAAGTAATTACAATAGGTTCCTTTTACTTGTTAACACGCATAGCTAAATAACAAATTCGGAGCAAACTCTTTCTCGTTAAAACACGAGTCCTGTCCACGGATCCTATATCGGTGACTTGGTGAAACTGCGTTTAGAGTATCAAGTGAACTCTGTGGGAACCAAAACAACTTCAGTGAAGTTCTCGATACGGTTTAATCATACTATTATTATATTATAATAAAGATTTTTATTTTCGTGTGTGTGTTTGTAATGAATAAACTCAAAAACTAATGAACCGATTTCAAAAATTCTTTCACCATTAGAAAGCTACATTCACCCTGAGTAACTGTAACATAGGCTACTTTTTCCGCGTGAAAATGCCTCTTTCCCACGGAAAAAACTGTAAACGCGGGCGGAGCCGCGGCGGAAAGCTAGTTTAAAAATATAGGTACATATGACATTGTTTATTTTCCAGCCAGCCCAAGTAAACCTGAATCACATGTTATGCCCCGCGATACTGGACCCCTTCGACGGCCCCTGGTACCGCGTCGCCGCAGTCACGCACCAGGCCTTGCTGTGTCCACTACTATGCAAACTCTTCTGTGTTGTCTCAGAATTTTGCCTGACTAAGTTCCCGCCTACTAAAGTGAAACCGCAATTGAAAGATCACCTATACGATCGTCAAAAACACATTCTAAGTGATATCAAAGAAATTAACGCTGATAAAAAAATAATCTAACAGGATGTGACTGTAAAGACTAGCATGAAAAAAAGTATTATATTATATTCACGGGACGAGATGGCTGACCTAGTAATAAGGTTGCCTTATGAATGACTGTTTTGTTTTATATTCAGTTTTTTTCTGAACAACGGTCTATATTGGAGTGGATAACAATATCCTATTGGAGAGCCTAAATAAAGTTGTGAGTTGCGGTAAGGATGCTTTTTAAATATTTTGCATCACTTGATTCCGGAATCGTTACAATAATCTAGGAATTTGATAATGAAGAATGCCAAAGGTAATTTAACTATGAATGAAGTACCTATAGAGCTAAATTGTCTATCTTTTGGTTATCTCGATATATCTTTGTTTGTTATCAAAGATATGTCTGAGATAAATTTAAATTTATACTCAAAACACATTAGACTACATTTATTTATTGTTAATGCATTTTTTATTTTGTATCCAGTTTAATTAATTCATACTCAATAATAGATTCTTGTACGAAATTACGGAATGTAAAGAAATAATGTATTATCGCGTCCATTTAATTTGGGTGATTATGTAGTTAGATAGTAAGTTAAAAACAATAATTACCTCTAGGCTTTATCTCTAAGATATCGTCCAAACGGACTAATTAAAAAATAAATTATATATAGTAAACACATATGAACAAGGGCGCTAGGTGGTTTACGCACTACATAGATACCAAATTGGCACAGCACTTTGATTTTAGTATTTAGATAGTCAACACTTTAAATCAATATAAAATATTGATTTTATATTATTGATCTCATGTTGCAGTTACTCATACTCACCAAATGTACCTAATTCGTAAGAGCGCATTAGTAACGCCCGACTAGAAAAATAAAAAACCTCTGCCACGTTGCGGAATTTCAGTGGAACTAAAAAAAACATTTAAAAAACATGTTGCGCCCCCAGAGCTGATTTATTATTTTTCTGGTTAGGCTTTTAAATTAATTATTATTATGTAATGTATGATCGATCAAGCTTGAATTACAGGTATTTTAGAATACCGGCATTACGCAACTTTTTTTCGTACGTACCGGTTTATACTCGTAGTACCTATACTAAGTGCTAGTTTCCCTAAAATTATTTGGGTTTGAAATTTTAAATTTGATTTTTTCTGTATTAAGAGAGGATTTTAAAAACATCCTACAAAACAGGTTTTGCTCATGTTGCGAAGATTCAGCTGGCCTCAGCAATCTGATATTAAATCACTTTAGACTTAGGATTATTACGACAAGCTTTAATAAAAAAAAACAGCGTTAGCGTTATAATTATAATTAATACTTCTTTCATGGATCCGCTTTTCGTCTGCAAGTAAGTTATGATGTCATGTCGGTAGCTACTCGGTCGGCAACCTTTCTGCCCCACACCTATTTATTTATGGACGACGCTATTTATTTTAATATTTAACCGTTGTACACATATACAGGCAAAGGACAGCACATACGGAGATGACAGAACAGGTCTGTGTTTATTTCTAAAGACATGTCAGCAGACTCAGTATAGTTCGTGTCGGTTGGATGACTAAGGGATAGATTCACGATATGTACGTACAGCTAGCTAGGACATGCTGCAGGACACTTACACTACGAAACTCGTCCGTACTACTTCGGAATAAAAGTGTCCATCTGGAATATGCTGGCTACTGTTAGTGTCCAGCTTACCTTGCACTATAATGCCCGGTTCACATTATTCCAGTCCAGTGATCCAGCGGGTTAATCCAGTCCAGTAGTGGACTGGAGCATATCGTTTACATTATTCCAGTCTTTTAAGAGTAGCGTATTGGTAACACATCGGTGACAATGATTTCTACACTATTCCTAACTGGAATGGCTGTCTACACTATTCCAGTGGCATTGGATTGGGTGAGCTGGAATGAAAAGTTTACGGTCTCTCCTGTCACTGGACTGGAATGCTCACTGGAATGGGTACATTCCAGTGTCGGTTCACATTATTCCATTAGCATTCCAGCACTGGATTAGATTGCTGGACTGGAATGCTACTGGAATAATGTGAACCGGGCATATTAAAGCGTACGACAGGTAGCGTTTACCTTTTATTTAAGTAACCTACAGCTGCAGTCCTAACCGCCTGCCATCTAAGCGTGACCATTATTATAACAAGGGAAAGTCCTTAGTTCTGTTACTTATATACTGTTATTGCTATATTTAAACTAGCTGGTCGCCACGCGGCTCCGCCCGCCCGCGGGTATAAAAATAGGTTAATCCTAAGCTTATACTTACTTAAAATACCTACATATTAAACGTCAAAATCGGTAAAGCCGTTTCGGAGGAATATGGTAGCTAACACTGACAAACACCACGAGACTTTCTTATTTCTTATATATTAGAATGTTTACTACAAGCTAAACTCATATAGTCTAAATGACGCGCGCCTTTTTATGTTAAGATGGTCGTAATCTATAAAAATTATGGAAATCAATATGTCAAAATAGGCGATACCAATTATTAGTAACTAGCTATCCGCCTCGGTTCCGCCCGCGTTGACAGTTTTTCCCGTGGGAATGAGGCATTTTCCCGCGGTAAAAGGTACCCTATGTTACTCAGTCAGGGTGAACGTAGCTTCCTAATGGTGAAATAATTTTTGAAATCGGTTCAGTGAGTTTATTCATTACAAACATACACACAAAAATACAAATCTTTCCTCTTTATAATATTAGTATGATTGTATTGTATCGTTTTGATCATTCATGATGACTATTAAATTTTTTTTACATAACACATGTTATTTTATTTACTTTTGTTTTAAACAGAAACAGTTGAGTGCAAGGTAAGCTAAACAACGTTCTTATATGTCCGGTGAATAAGGGAAAGCGCGATTCTCTCCTTTATTCAACGTACATAAGAACGTTTTGCAAAAGTACAAAGAGTTAAGCTTAACGTGTATTAACTGTATAAAAAAGGACTGGTTGGTGTCCTGTGACTACGCGAAAAAAAAAAAACTTAATATTTGGGGATGGTTGTAAGTGGCATAATAGTTTTAACTATTCCAGACAAAAGTAGACAAGCCAGCCAGCACATGCGGTTGGAAATTCGCACTACGAAATTCACCCCTACTGCTCCGGAATACGGGTGCTCTAAAGGTCAACATGTCCAGCCGCATGTGCCAAATTGTTTACATTTTGTAGTCGAAATAGTTCTCTTTGTTCTGCAATTTTATCATGAATAGATAGTGGGGTATTGAATTGAAATTTGAAAATCTTGTGTTGGAGTGCATATTATTATTATTATTGTATATTATTTATTCCTTACAATGATCTATAATTTGTAATCGACATGTAACAATGATTCGAATAGATAAATGTTACTTTATCTTATTTACATTATGGCTGGATATAGCGATTTATTACACAGATAAGTTGCGATACAATATATAATCTTACGATTTTTGCAGGTAAAATTTTAATTAACTGTTTTTTGCCTAAGGACTTGCCTGAAAGCGTCAAAAAAAAATACAGGTGTAAGGAAAACTGACGCAGACAGAGACTGGAAGCCGTGGAGATGTGGTGTTGGAAGAGGATGGAGCAAATAAGCTGGACAGAAAGAAAGTCGAGTGCTGAAGTAGGTACTAGAAATGATTGGAGAAAATAGAAACCTGCTGGCGACAATAGATAACAGATAGGAGAGGAAAAATGGTGGGACACCTGCCTGATTGATACGACACGCCAACTTTTTGAAAAAACATTATGGAAGGAAGGAGATGACGGGGAAGACCAAGACGATACTTCGAAGTAACAAGTGAAGGAAAAAGTAAATGTGGTGTCGTATCAGGATTTCAAGGAATTAGCGGAACAGAGAGGGATGGCGGTTACTTCTTCACCTGCAAGAGCGCTGCTCCTCAATTACAGAAGGAGAAGGAAAAGTGACGCAGAGACTAAAAGTATCCTTTATACCTGTTATTCTGTCAGTAATGTATAACACATTCAATAAAAAAATCCGAACAATTTTTAAATTACCTACGAATTTTTATTCAGATTTCTGCTCTACATGTCAAAGTTCATTCGCCTCACCACCACCTTGTTCAAAAACTTATTTTTTATTAATGTGTTACACTAAACATCACTAACACAATAGTGGGTATAATAATGATACTTTTACTTACACCCTGTATAAAATGCTAAATTTATTGATTGAAATTCGACCAGACTAGTAAAAAATATTGCATACAAATACTAAACTAGATATAAAAGTTAAAAAAGCCATAAAGTAAAATATGACGATTGGATTTTCCGCGGACATGCAGGACAGGGCCTAATTATTAATAGGGATGTTGACTGTATTCAAAATAAATTATATTACACTATGTAGGAAACAAAACATCTGAAATTACTGTAGTATAACTTATGTAGGGGTGATTCTCGCCAATTTTATGATTTGTTATTGTAAATCAAAATAAAAATCGTACAAAAAAACGACAATACAAGCTTGTGACGTCGTAAGCTAGTATTCCCTTTAATATTTCATAGAAAATATTGTTTTTTACATTTCATAAAAAGAAGCTCTTTTACGCTTTTGTCGACTAGCCAGTCAACATCCCTATTTTTTAATATTTCCTGTAGTTACAGGTAACAGGATGGTAAGTATGTTATGTGTCCGTGAATGGGTATTTGCCCATTAGCATGTATTAAACTGTGTCGTCATGTCGGCGGAAAATGTGTACCCTGGCAGGTATCGGATTTTCCGCGAATATCCAGGGCCAAACTCAGTAAAAAAAACTAATATGTGTAATGAATAATTTTTCATAAATTCCCACTAGCGTAAATTTAAATAGGTCTTGTACGTCAAGCTGGTTGCATATTTTTAAGTGTCAGTCAAGGTAAATTAATCAAATATTTTATTAATTTAGTACTCCTGCCCGAGTGCACGCGATTTTACGACTATGGCAATAATTTCCCTTATAAATTAGTTCCATTGAAATTCCGCAATATGACGAGGTTTCTTAACCTTTCTTAACCTGATTAAAAATAATAACTGACTAGTTCCGCGCGGTTTGGCTCGCAATAATTATTCATAATTTAATAATAATAAATAAATTTTGTCTTGGACCTAAAATAATAATAGATTACTGGAAAACCTATAAATTCAGTGGTGATTCGTTACGGCTACTAGCGCCACCAAGCAATATTTTTTTTTTTAAATGAACATTCCCCTCACGGCGTGCGCGACAGCGCCGCTCTACAGCTTCTTCGTACGTAATTTTATATTTCTTCATTTAAGGGGCCTATAGGTGCAAAGTGGCGCCGCCGCCACCCTTTAAAAAATAATAACTCGAAAAATAATCAATATTTCAAAAATCTAGAACGGCAAGGATCGAGACGATGTTCTGTAGGATATACATAATATAGAAGAAGCCATTAACTTTATTATTAGCTTTCCGCCGCGGCTCCGTCCGCCTGCGTTAACAGTTTTTCCCGTGGGAATGAGGCATTTTCCCGCGGTAATAGGTAGCCTATGTTGCTCAGGGTGAATGTAGATTTCTAATGGTGAAAGAATTTTTAAAATCGGTACACTCGTTTTTGAGTTTATTCATTACAAACATACACACACACACACACACACACACACACAAAAATACAAATCTTTCCTCTTTATAATATTAGTATTATATCTCGCTGATTGTAGGTAAAACACAATATTACTTTGATCAAAGTCATTTTGCAAGTCATTTCTTTAATTTGGTGGTGCTAGTGTATTAGTGTTTAACCACAACAAATCCTTTTTCAAGTACGTTATGTCGCCTTTTTTACACATTTTATTACCATTATAATAAATTAGAGTATAATAATAGTGTAGCTAGAATCACATCCCTAAGCATAAGGATTTACTAGATCTGGAAACATTATCCTACTGAAATATTTATCCATCAAGAGGTGGACCCAAATACACCATAGAAACTTCAGTGTTGCCATACACAGCTGAAACTGTGGGATACAGTTTCTTGTTGGGAAGACCTGTAACAGTAATAAAAATGATGTTATGTCAGAAATTTGTAAGTAGGTATAAGTTAAAATATTTTTCAATATTAAATGGCTAAACAAAATGACAGTATACTATTACTGACCTCGAAAAGCAACACCTAAAAACTCATAATTTCTTTCAAAGGATAGAGTGTTATCTTCACAATCTAGTATTACGCGAATACGCTCACCCACCTAGAAAAGATAAAGCATGCACTTATATATAAGTATAGATAAAACAATTTCAATTTATCAAATTAAAATGATGTACTTCACTACATACTTGGTATTTAGGGCAATTATTGAGCAAAGGATAGTGCCCTTGTGTATCTCCATTATGGAGTAAGTGGTTGTCTACCAGATTCCATCCCCAGCTCTGGTCATCAGAGCCCAGTAGTCCTACATAACCTTGGCATTGTAGAGAAGCCTCCTTAGTTGAAATTCCAACCACAGCAACTGTGCCTAATGGACCCTCCCATATTACTTCCCATGCATGCCGACCTTGATGAAATCCAATTTTACCTCTGCAAGCATCTGTACTTTGAGCAACAGGATTCCTAAAAACATATGATAGGTGGATTAATTTGACACTGTAAAGAAGATGCAAGCTTACTCATCTTTGAATGAATGTTCGCTGAGAAAAATAATTATTACAAAAATAAATTAGAATTTAATACATAATACATATTACTCTATGGCACATCATCATCATTGGCCTAGTACGTCTATTTCAGATGATTTATGGTGCAATGTTCAAGAGACATTTTTGGTGGCTGAACAGAAAGATGTGAGAATGACACTAAGCCTGCCAAATTTAGTCACTTAAATTACATAAAACATTACTTACCTATGCAATGTGAACCCATTTTGTTTAACATAAATATTTCTCGAACAATCATATGGATTCCAAGCATGAAAAAAAGCTCTTAGTTTTGCTTTATATGTACTGAGACTGGACAGTAAGTCAGCCTTCAAAACTTCTTCAGGCAGTCTCTTGATACAGTGTGATCTCCAAACATCATTGTTTTCATCACTCAAAATTCTAAACCAACTTTGACATACCAAGGCACAGTTTTTTATATCTTTCAGGCATAAATAGGAAAATATGTTTTCCAAAATATGGTCTGGAACAAGCTCAGCTATTGCATAATCGTCGTAAATACATAATTGAGATAAACTATTAATTTCAAATTGATGCATTTTTACAATAATACGAAACTTCCACTAGTAAACAGCAGCAGGCAGGGAGGGAGAGGGATATGGATGGGGTAGGTAGGTACCCTGAATTGATTGAGACAGGCATCAGAGTGACATTGACAGACATGACATGACATGACAAGCCGATCTTCTAATGCACGGCCAAATAATGTA
The DNA here is from genome assembly GCA_948473455.1 of Teleiodes luculella. Classification (NCBI taxonomy): domain Eukaryota; kingdom Metazoa; phylum Arthropoda; class Insecta; order Lepidoptera; family Gelechiidae; genus Teleiodes; species Teleiodes luculella. Next base: position 8,115,876 of record OX419584.1, read on the forward strand.
AGGCTTACACTGAGAAAGCACGGCCAATATTTGTTTGAAGTAGAGAGATTTCGTAATGAACTCGCTCAGTGCGTGTGACAGGGCTTTTATTGCTGCGAATTAAATATGGAACGTAAAAATACCATTGACTCTATCTTGTCAGTCCCTCCTTTTCTTATTTGACAAATTAGAAAAGGAGGGACTGACAAGATGGCGTCCTTCCCAGTCCTATTCTTATTTGGCACGCATAGTAATTTTACGAAGGAACTTATTATTGAGTTTTAATCAACAGTTGTTGTGTTAATAAGTATTAGAGTCAATGGTCCTTTTCTTATTTGGCAAATTAGAAAAGGAGGGACTGACGAGATGGCGTCCTTCCCAGTCCTATTCTTATTTGGCACGCATAGTATAATGATGTAGTTTATCATAGTAAGATTTCTAAAGAAATAAACAATAATGAAGGTAAACAATTAATAAGTTTTTAAAAACCCATCAATTCCAAAGAAGATCGATAAGAAGGAGTAGGATGCGATTACATACAATCAACATTCAATATTGACTGTGTTCATTTTTATTCGCATCGAATGGAATCGCAGCGACTATTCGCTAAAACCACGGGCACACACACAGCTAATAGTCACTACTGCGATTGCATTCGTTGCGAATTAAATTGAACACGTCCAGGTTCCAAATTAGTACGCACTGTGCGAGTTCTCGCTGCGAGCAGGCCCGGCGCACTCCGCACCAGAGCTCCAGAATATATTTATATCTATATTGACTGAGGGGGCGAGCGAGTTGCCTTGTAGAACTAGCGGCGCTGACATTAGTCCAAACATGCAAAAAAATATGTAAAGCCCGAAAAGATATAAGAAGCCTGTTCTGTGGGCACTAGGTGTATATTTTTACAACTATGGCAACAATTTTCCTTATAAAATTAGTTGCATTGAAATTTCGCAATATGGCGAGGCTCCTTATTTAATGGCTTATTATTTTCGCGGCGACTAAAAACTGATATGGCGACTAACTGTTGGCAACTAATAAATTAATACGGCTGCAATCAAATGTTTCGGCGTTTATTTAATGTAAATAAGCGGCAACACCAGGCTATCTTAAAAACGAAATATTGGCGGCTACTTTAGGGTAGCTAATATATTAAGTACGACTATTGAAATTATAGGTGAGGTACTATAAATAATTACTTGGCGACTAATATAATTACTTGGCGACTAATATTATTATTCTGTCAACTGTTAGTTGGCATATAATAAAGCAAATTCTGGGTCTTAGTAAAGGGCAGCTATAAAATTAAAACGGATATTATTTATAATTTTAAAAGGTTTTTTTTAAAATGTTTCAAATTATAATTTAAATAAAAATGGCGAACGGCGCGAGCGGCGACTGTTGAGGTTGGGTAGAAGCGGGGTACGTGCGGGCGAGGGGGGACAGAGCGGGCTATTAGCCAATTTGATTTATTTATTTTTGATTTATTTATTTTTGATTTATTTATTTTTTAACTAAAATTTGATTATTTTTTTATTATTTTTTTTTTTTTTTTTTTTACATTTTGACTTTGACTTTGACGATGACAACTCTGAGGTCAAAATTGGAAAAAATGGCCGCCATTTTAAACATTTATGTTTCTGAACGGATTGCTCTTAAAATCGATATCTAGGGTCCCCAGTGGTGTCCAATGACGACTCTGAGGTCAAAATTGGAAAAAAATGGCCGCCATTTTGAACTTTTATGTTTTTGAACGGATTGCTCTTAAAATCGATATCTAGGGTCCCCAGTGGTGTCCAATGACGAATCTGAGGTCAAAATTGGAAAATATGGCCGCCATTTTGAACTTTTATGTTTCTCAACGGATTGCTCTCAAAATCGATATCTAGGGTCCCCAGTGGTGTCCAATGATGACTCTAAGGTCTACATTGAAAAAAATGTCCGCCATTTTGAACTATTTTGTTTCTGAACGGATTGCTCTCAAAATCGATATCTAGGGTCCCCAGTGGTGGCCAATGACGACTCTGAGGTCAAAATTGGAAAAAATGGCAGCCATTTTTAACTTTTTTGTTTCTGAACGGATTGCTCTCAAAATCGATATCTAGGGTCCCCAGTGGTGTCCGATGACGAATCTGAGGTCAAAATTAGAAAAAATGGCCGCCATTTGGAACTTTTTTGTTTCTGAACGGATTGCTCTCAGAATCGATATCTAGGGTCCCCAGTGGTGTCTGATGACGAATCTGAGGTCAAAATTGGAAAAAATGGCCGCCATTTTGAACTTTTATGTTTCTGAACGGATTGCTCTCAAAGTCGATATCAAGGGTCGCCAGTGGTGTCCAATGACGATTCTGAGGTCAAAATTGGAAAAAATAACCGCCATTTTGAACTTTTTTGTTTTTGGACGGATTGCTCTCAAAATCGATATCTAAGGTCCCCAGTGGTGTACAATGACGAATCTGAGATCAAAATGGAAAAAAGGCCGCCATTTTGAACTTTTTGATTTCTGGTCCGAATGCTTCCAAAATCGATATCTGGGGTCCCCAGTGGACTCCGATGACGATTCTGACATGACAATTGCAAAAAATGGCTACCATTTTGAACTTTTTTGTTTCTCGTCCGATTGCTTCCAAAATCGATATGCGACCATTTTTTGCAATTCCGATGTCAGATTCGTCACCGGAGTCCACTGGAGACCCTAGATATTGATTTTGGAAGCAATAAAAGTAGAAACTAAAAAGTTCAAAATGGCGGTAATTTTTTGCAATTCTGATGTCAGAATCGTCATCGGAGTCCACTGGAGACCCCAAATATCGATTTTGGTAGCAATCGGGCGAGAAACAAAAAAGTTCAAAATGGTAGCCATTTTTTGCAATTGTCATGTCAGAATCGTCATTGGAGTCCACTGGGGACCCCAGATATCGATTTTGGAAGCATTCGGACCAGAAACCAAAAAGTTCAAAATGGGGGCCTTTTTTCCATTTTGACCTCAGATTCGTCATTGTAGGGTCAGGTGGTATACAGTGGCTCACTTTTTTTCCGAGGGCTGTAACTCTGCTTTTAAACATATTGTGGAAGTTTTAATTTGACAACTATATTGCTTGGTTATCCTAGTTTCATGCTGCTAAGTCACTTTTCTCGTATTACTTATGGAAAAATAGATAAATGTAATTTTCTAAAAACTTAGAAATGATCCATTGTGTACCTAGGGGTTGACACAGTGGCTCAGTACCGCATGTACAATGGATCGGGGTAGTACAGAGTGGTTACTAAGAATATATACTGACTTTTTGTCGAAAATTCATTTACAATTGACTGTTTTTAAAGTAAGAATGTTTATATTTATTATTTTTTATAACTTAAGAGATCGTTCTAGCAGTATCGTTTTATGTAAATTAAATAACTAGGAAATTATAATCAGAATATTATTTATAGGTAATCGATGGGTAAAATCTACGTATTATTGGTATTTTTGTCTCTATAATATTGATATAATATTGATGATATTAAATAAAATTATACTAAACATAGTAAGTACCTACTTAGAATTCAGGAACTCACAAAATGTATAAAATACGTAAAAGAACCTATTTACTAGTTCTTCGATACCTAACATTATATAGTAATATATTCAGCTAGATTTTGAGAATTATACAATCATCATCTATTAATAATTCAAAACGATGATTTTTCCAGTGCTGTATTAAAAGTATGAAAATAGTACCTATACAAAAATAATAAAGTGCACAGTGAACCATGATTCACTGTGTACTTACAAGTTTTGAGCCAGAGTGCACTCCACGGCCATTTTGAATTTAAATCTTCTTAAGAAAAAAATTATTCTGTATTTGCCCACGAATAAAGCACAAATATACTGGTAATTAGTCATAATACGCGAGAAATAAACAAATATATCCATTCACAAGACTGAAAATGAGGTGGAACAAATCAAATCTTATCAAAAATCTCAACTTTTTCCCACGAAAAAATTAAAACTTCTCTATAAAAAACAATATACAACATAGCCGCCACCCGATTGGTTTTGGTAAGTTTGCATACCAAACGCTCTTGGAAAGTGAATAGGACAGATATATATCATTCTTACTTCTTCGAATACTGCCCCTGCGCCACTGTTTCTGCTATAGCCACTGTATGACAACTTACCCTACACCACTGGGGACCTTAGATATCGATTTTGAGAGCAATCCGTCCAGAAACAAAAAAGTTCAAAATGGCGGTTATTTTTTCCAATTTTGACCTCAGATTCGTCATCGGACACCACTGGGGACCCTAGATATCGATTCTGAGAGCAATCCGTTCAGAAACAAAAAAGTTCGAAATGGCGGCCATTTTTCCTAATTTTGACCTCAGAGTCGTCATTGGCCACCACTGGGGACCCTAGATATCGATTTTGAGAGCAATCCGTTCAGAAACAAAAAAGTTAAAAATGGCGGCCAGTTTTTCCAATTTTGACCTCAGAGTCGTCATTGGCCACCACTGGGGACCCTAGATATCGATTTTGAGAGCAATCCGTTCAGAAACAAAATAGTTCAAAATGGCGGACATTTTTTTCAATGTTGACCTTAGAGTCATCATTGGACACCACTGGGGACCCTAGATATCGATTTTGAGAGCAATCCGTTGAGAAACATAAAAGTTCAAAATGGCGGCCATATTTTCCAATTTTGACCTCAGATTCGTCATTGGACACCACTGGGGACCCTAGATATCGTTTTTGGAAGCAATCGGACGAGAAACAAAAAAGTTCAAAATGGTTGTCATTTTTTGCAATTCTCATGTCAGAATCGTCATCTGAGTCCACTGGGGACCCCAGATTTCGATTTTGAAAGCATTCGGACCAGAAACCAAAAAGTTCAAAATGGCGGCCATTTTTTCCAAATCTGACCTCAAATTCGTCATTGGACACCACTGGGGACCCTAGATATCGATTTTGAGAGCAATCCGTTCAGAAACAAAAAAGTTCAAAATGGCGGCCATTTTTTCCAATTTTGACCTCAGAGTCGTCATTGGACACCACTGGGGACCCTAGATATCGATTTTGAGAGCAATCCGTTCAGAAACATAAAAGTTCAAAATGGCGGCCATTTTTCGCAATTTTGACCTCAGAGTCGTCATCGGACACCACTGGGGACTGAATTTCTGCCGCTCGACTCACAAAATTACGCTCGTGTGGCCTCACCCTTACTCTGTCCTTCGAGCCATTTATCCATGTTTACTACTATCAAGACTAACAACTTAGCTACGGGACCGATGACGAAAAAAAGGCTATATAAAATTATATTTGCATCCTATTTTAACTACCCTCAAAGGATATAATCCGCCCGCGGGCGGAGTCAAAAGCGCACTCCGTAAACTTCCTAGTCCGCCCATGGGCGGATCCGATTCTCGACTTTAAAATCTGCTTTTTACGGCTAAACCATGAAAAAATCGCTTGTACGGTGTATTGACAAGTGGTAGAGCGTTTATCAAACAATATAATGGCACATTCACTTCACTAGTGCCAGTACAAAAAATTTAAAAAAAAAATATCCGAAAGTGACAGTTTGTATGAGCGTTGTGGAAGTGTTTTGTTTATTTACAATTTACAATAAGAATTTACCACAAATGAGGTCTAAACTCGACTAATAAGTGTTCTAAAGTGAATCAGTGATGTGCCAAAAGAATTTCTAACTAGAATTAGGTGTTTTCCAATTAGAAAAAAATTACGAAAATTTCCTTCGGCGTATTGGTAAGTTTTTTCCATTGTTCGATTTTCAGTAGGATAATAACGGATAAATACCGTAATTTACCTAAAAAGCAAACAAAAAACAAATAGTTCAATCAATTATCTGCAATATTCTCATATTTCATCAAGATAACCTATAATTTTGCAGAGTAATCTTGGTTCTTGCAAAACCTTGCAAAAAAAATTGCAAAAAAGAAAGGCGGCCATTAATCCTTGCCGAATTAGCGGTAGTAGCAGAAGTAGGTCGGGTCCGATGTTAAATAACGCCCTTAAAGAGTCGCCAAAATTACTTTTTTTGCACTTAATTATATTTAACTACACACCCCATTTATTTTAAATAGAGGCCCTGTAGTGAATTTTTTGAATGCCTATTTGCCTTTTTTTATCTGCCATTATGTTGCTGCTTGAAAATAAATTTAGTTTCCAAAACAAAATACTCGATGCCAGTTTCAATTTAAATACTACCTTCCAATCAATTTATTTAGTAGCCACTTCATGCTTAAAATGTTACCTCACATTAGCCGCCAACCCATTATTTTTAGCACCCATTTTTATTTTTTTTGTATGCCTGATTTCGATTAGTTTGTCGCCGGGTTAAATACATGCCTTATTTAATTGGTCGGGCTTTGCACGGAATATTATCGGTCGTCCAATATCGGGACACAAATTATAGGGTCGTACATTATTCTAACGTCATTTTGATCTAACAGTGTTGCCAATTTCGCTCTTAGAGATAAATATGGCTAAAAATGAAATTTGTCAGATCCAAAATAACATTGTCGGGCTTTAGGCACCTATTTCACTGGCGACAAAGACAAAAGACGAAAGGGACGCAGTTATGACTTAGAATGAGATACAAATATACCGCGCTCACTCTTGCGCATAACTGCGTCCCTTTCGTTTTTTGTCGCTGTCGCCCTGCCCCACCCGAGGAAAACGTGAGAACTAAAAATGACAACTCCCCTATGTTGAAGGTGATACGTATTAATTTTCGGTGCGTTGTGCGATTGCAACGCCGCTATTCCGTGCTGTGTCTGTGCCCCTTCCTCATCATAATATGGCAACACTGGTAGGTACTGCATGTAATTTAAAAATAAAGCAAACAAAGCATTAGAATTCAATTCATTTCATTCATTCATGGTCTAATTTTCATTCAAAGAAATTGAATTGAAGTAAATACTTATTTGAATGTCTGTTGTTTCTTGAAACGTTATAATTAATTAAACTTATTATGCCGGGTGCAGATTTGCCTATGAGTGATGAAGACTACATTATAACAAGAGCGAAAGAAGCACAGAAATACAACATACATTCTGCAAAAGCATGGATGCTAACAGCAAAAACGTTGTTTCCATCAAATTTTAAAATTCAGTTTGAGGCTTATTTAATGGAAAAGCAATCAGGCAACATCCAGGAAGCTGCTGAGTGTTTTAGTTCATTGATGCAGTCGCGACAAAATCTTCCTGAATTGTTACCTGAAATATCTGCTATTGCAAATGCATTGAAGACAACAGAAAGTAGCTTTTTAGTGCAGATGTTTGATAATATATCACCAGACATACAGCTGACAATTCTCAAAACTAGTGTGGAAAATAGTGATGATACAATGGAACATTGCCGTTTACTGGTCTTATTGTTGAAGAAATTTCCACAGTTGGGAGTAGACAGTTTGGTTAAAACTTTGATCAATTCTGAAAAGTTTTTCTATGACAACCGATATGCTCGATTGCTTGTAGTAGAAACTCTACCTTTATTGAGTTCTTTGGAGTCACCAAGATTGCTTCAACGTTTATTGGTGAAAGCCATTGATTTCTACAACACTTATGTTTATGATGAGACAGAACATGACATAGCTGACCCTTGGCAGAGACTGTATGGTGTTCTTGATTTGTTGGGCAGACAGTTAGGCTGGGATTCATATTTAGTGCAGTACACCAACAGCCTAAACAAAGAAACATATTTTCAGAAATTACTGCCATTGAGAAGTTGTGAAGACTGTCGACAGTTATTATATTGTGGCACAACATTTTTTCTACAATCTCTTTATGAACAAAGGTCTTTGAAAGGGAATCATATCTTAGTGGAATCACTGTGTGACCCTGATCAGCCTGTGTCAAAAAGGAGGAAGGGTGACATAGATGTCTCTGGGACATCTGCACATCAGTTCCAAGCTGCAGCCAATTGCTGGGAACTGCTGCATAGCAATGAAGTCATATCAAGAGAGTTCATGAAATTAACTAGTCAGTTACAAATGAAACCCTGGACAGAAGGGTTTGCTGAAGAGCTGGCTTTATACAGAGGGAGATATGAGGAAGCAATGCCCCCTTCTACTATCAATACACTGTCAAGTAACATAGTAAGAGCCTCAATAAACTATTTCCAGAATAAATTTCTTGCTTGTGTTGAGTGTTTTCAACTTGTATTAACACAGTTGCCCATTGTGGAAGGGTCTTTGGAGGCTGAATTGATTGTTGGAGGCAAAATTAGACATTTGCACTTCTTACCGCTTACAAAAGTTGCAATTGTGCATTATTTTTGCACATTACTCATAAAAATTTTGCTTAATTCTGGAAACACATCGGATCTTACATTTGGTCACATACTGGTCCTAATGCAGTTAGGTTGGCCACAGGAAGAGGCAATATTCATACACATAATGGATGCCATTAAAGAAAAGGGAGTTTTTCAATATCCCCTTTTCTCTGCATACATAACCCATATTGATATTGTAGAAGAGTTTTATTTTACATGGAATAACCAAGCAATCAATGTGGCTTTAGACATTTTGCCAAACTCCCAGCAGCATTTAGGACAAAGAAGAATTGGTACTCGTGGGGCTGACAAAGGAGTCAAGGAGGATTTCAAGCAAGCAATGAAAGCACAAGTTTCACGGAGTAATGAGTCCATTTTGAATCTCATGATTCAATTTATAACTTCTGAAAGAACTTATTTTCAACAAATTTTATAATGGAAATATGTAGGTGTGTAAGTACATATTATAACCATTTAAAAATAAATACAGTGTACTTACACTTTCTGTGTTTACTTATTTCCTATCTTACAATGTTCCTCAACACAATTTCTTTAGGGTCAGTTCACCTGGCGAGGTGATCAAAGATAGGTTAGTCTGAGGTTAAATATGTGGAATTTATTTTACAAGTCAAGTCACAAGTTTTATGTAAACTTTTATTGTAGAAAAATGCTTAATACTACTGACTTCCTTCATATGTTCCTACACCAAGGAGAAGGTTGCGTCTTGTGAAGTGTAAATGTTTGATGGGAGAGTTTTTGGTAGCAAATGATCGTAATAAATATTTGTCATCTTTCTGTACGGAGCTAGTGGTTCCATTCTCTTCTCCAGTTGCCTCTTCAGTAATAGCGGTGAAATCCCACAGCTTGATGGTGCAATCAAGGGATCCTGCAAAATTACGGAAAGTTATAAAAAAGTAGAGAGAATGTAAGTGTTAAAAAAAATAAAAACTCAAGCCACGCACTTTTGTACTTTGAATTTTTGTTTTTATATAAAGTCAGACCTGAAAAATAAAAAACCTAGCTAGCTTAGCTTATTGCTAGTTTATTATTATTATCGCGGAATTTTAAAAGAACTTATTTTATAATAGAAACTAGCTTCCTGCCCTGCGGCTCCGCCCGCGTTAAAATTTTTCCCATGGGAATGAGGTATTTAAAAAAACCTCTCTGTAAGAACCATCCTTGGACTTCAACAAACATTTTAAAAAAAGAATTGGTAAAATTGGTCCAGGCTTTGTTGAGTTATGCGCTTACCAACACATTTTGCGATTCATTTTTATATTATAGATTGTTACCAGAAACAAATATACACATGCGTGATGATGCGTGGCGACCCCAGAGCGATGTTTATATTTTTCTGGAATATACACATGCGTGGCGACCCCAGAGCGATGTTTTTATTTTTCTGGAATATACACATGCGTGGCGACCCCAGAGCGATGTTTTTATTTTTCTGGTCGGACTTTTAACCTACATAATCACTACATAGTATAAAACAAAGTCGCTTTCTCTGTCCCTATGTCCCTATGTCCCTATGTCCCTTTGTACGCTTAAATCTTTAAAACTACGCAACGGATTTTGATGCGGTTTTTTTTAATAGATAGAGGGATTCAAGAGGAAGGTTTATATGTATAATACATGCATAATATACTTAAGAATAATCCACAATAACCATTTTCCCGTGCGGAGCCGGGGCGGGTCGCTAGTATAAAATAAATTAAAAAGTGTGCAAGTTTCTTTGGCGTGCGGGCCGCGGCCCTTATATTATAGTGAATATAGAAAAAAAAAGTATCAATCAATATGTTTCGATAAATGGCATCAAGACAGGTCTCTTTCATTCTTATGGGTATCGAAAAGGATGGGAGAAGTATGAATTTAATTTTGAATTAATGATATTTAAAATAAGCAGCGCAGCTGTCAATTTTTATTGCGAACCACCTTCGCGTAAAATCGATGTTTGACGTCTCTAAATTTAAGTTGACAATCACTTGACCTTTTTTGTTCTTAAGAACGTGAAAGGACATATTATGGTTTTAATATGTAGAATCGGGCCCATTAATAACATAGCGTAATTTTTTTTTTTTTCACTTACGGCACACAGCACCAAATAGTAGTCCCTACAGAAGCTTCACTTGGCCACACATACGGCAACACGCAGGCCCGGCTTAGACTAACGCCATCTATCGAACTAATCAGTAGCTTTTTTTAAATTCATTTTCAAGTATAGGAAGCTTATTTTTTCAAGTCGCAAGAAAATTCCTCTAGGCTGTAGTGAATGTAAAGCCTGACCTAAGAAATAAAAAACCTGCTCTGGGGGCGCCACGTGTATATTTTTACGACCATGGCAACAATTTCCCTTGTAAAATTAGTTCCATTGAAATTCCGCAATATGGCGACGTTTTTTATTTGTCTGGTCGGGCTTGAAGCAATGCCAGGCCTCCGTCACTCCATGTACTTGCGCGCTATAACTACCTACCGCCCGGCCGAGCGGTCTCGGGCCTTTTGCGGACCAATTCCCCATTCCCTAAACGTGTTAGTAGAGTGAGTGGCGCAATACGCGACAGAGAGAGAGATGCAGCAACTTCGTCTTTTCGCCTAGCGCCGTGCGATCTGAATTGCACTTTAAAAGGAGCTAGGGTTGCAATTTATATGAATGATGTCGCCTAGTGCAGCTTCTGTAGCATGGTCTAAGAAAACAAGGTCTAACCACTAGACCACGTGACTGACAAAAATCTACGTCATCTTGCGCTATTCGTCCTTGTAGAATGCGTGTTAATAGACAAGGATGAACAGCGAAAAATGACGTAGGCTCGTGTCAGTCACGTGGTCTAACGGTTAGACCTTGTTTTCTTGGACCATGTTCTGTAGGGACTACTATTTGGTATTCTGTGGCAATGTGCTGACCGCATGGAGTACAAGAACCAATGGAGAGCGCGTCCGCACGCTTTTGCTTAGAAACAAAGTCACCAATTTGCGCGGGGGGAGAGGTGATCTGCGCCGGCTGCAATTGGCTGACGCGTGGCTGACGCAATGACATCTGATTCACTAGTGGTTAAAAACGTGGTAAGGTACGCAAGATATAACATATGTTTGGCGTGTGCGGTCGCCCCCGCAAGCGTTCTCCATTGGTTCTGTACTCCATGGCTGACCGGAGGCGAGCAGTGTGCCGTCGCGGCTGAAGGCGAGCGCGTGGAGCGGCGCGGCGTGCGCGGGGCGGGGCATAAGGGCGGCGGGCGCGCCGCTAGACACGTCCCACACCACCAGCTCGCCGCCGCCGCCCGACGCCACCCAGCGCCCGCACACCGACCACGACACCGTGAAGATCGCAGACTGCAACACAACACAGAAAAGGATCGGAACCGGTTTTTCATACACTTCACTACATAGTATAAAACAAAGTCGCTTTCTCTGTCCCTATGTCCCTCCCTTTGTACGCTTAAATCTTTAAAACTATGCCACGGATTTTGATGCGGTTTTTTTTAATAGATAGAGGGTTTCAAGAGGAAGGTTTATATGTATAATACATGCATAATATACTTAAGAATAACCCACAATAACCATTTTCCCGTGCGGAGCCGGGGCGGGTCGCTAGTGTTAAATAAATCACGATAGTTCAATTCAAACCCTATCCGACTATAGCTCTAACTAAGATCGCTAAGGGTAGGTTTAGTCCTGGGAAACATAATATGCAAAGCAACCGGCAGCCCTGGCCTTCGCCTGCCGCAAAAACAATAACTTTAATAATTACAGAACCGATTGAAACCGGTTTCATTCCGTTCTTTATCAAAAACCGAGTAACCAGAATATTTTTGGTTTGTTTCATTAAGTTCCATCTATTGCCGGTATCTGTTTTTCGAACGATATTAACAGGGATTTCAAAACCGGTTTCGATCCCTGCACAGGACACCCGTCCGCTCTCACTTGTACATATTAATTTGTAGTGAAAACAATATTAAGGGGCCTGCATACAGGTGCCACTTTTCGCAATTGTTCCATCTTTAACTACTAGCGAGATAATAATAAATAAAGTTAATGGTTTCTATATATCCTACAGAACACCGTCTAGTTCCTCGCCGAAATGAAATATTGGTAATTTTTCGAGTTATTATTTTTTAAAGGGTGACGGCGGCGCCACTTACTCCTGTGGGCCGCTTAAATTACAAATTTATATAACCTCCGCCACAAAACCGTTACTCAGATCCTTTCATTCAACAACTAGAAAACAGCTGATAATATTCAAACGGCTGAAGATATTTTCTTGGATCATAGCTCAGAACACTCTCGATTATGACACGTTACAAACAAAAAAATCTAGATCAAAATCGGCGCATCCGTTTAGGAGCTACGATGCCACAGACTGACAGACAGACAGACACACATGTCAAACTTATATATAACATAACACCCCTCTTTTTCGTCGGGGGTTAATAATATACCATACCATACAATTTATATACTATCACACATACACACTCTCACACACACACGCACAAAAAAACCCATTCTCAAAATTGTGATTTGTTATTTTTTCATATTATACATATTTATATGCACTGTACTGATGACTGAGAGGGGGACCTGGAGAGAGGAGAGTGAAAGAGGAGATTTAGTTTAGGCTCCAGTTGCCCCACCAAACAATCTTGTGACACCTGTTTTAAGATAGATTACCTTATGGCCAGTCATAATCCTGACTTGTGATCCTGTCAAGCAGTCCCAAACACGCACGGTGCGATCACTTGAACCAGTCGCAATATAGTTTGAATTCGGGTGGAATTGGAGGCACTGAAAGAAAAAAAAAAAACAATTTGGAGATTATTAATTTTACATAAGACACTTTGCCAAACCTTGCTTGGTCCGGATTTTTCTGTGGTTGCGGTGATTTATTTGTCAAACTGACTACCGCCAATTACAGATCATAGGTGCGGTTAAAGCAATCAAAGAGTTCCAGTTAGCAAAAATAATAATAGTAATAATAAACGCCGCCTCTTCTCCTTCTGAGAAGAGGTGTGGAATGCTCACATAATAATAATATGTGGGACATCTCACACACGGCCATCTGACCCCAAACTAGGCAGAGCCTGTACTATGGGTGCCAGACAACTGATATACATACATATATATAAATATACAACATCCAGCCAGACACAAGGCAAACACAAGTGCTCATCACACGAATGTTGCCCTTGGCGGGATTCGAACCCGCGACCCTGTGCTCAGTACCGACAAGGATGAACAGCAGATGACGTAGGCTTGTATCAAGACACGTGGTCGGAGTGTTAGACCTTGTTATTTTAGACCATAGGCCATTGTTAAGTTTAGTGCAAACGAGAATGAAGCTTACGTCGACATCGGAGAGGTGTCCGGTGAAGACGCGCAGCGGCTGGTGGTGGTCGGTGGCCCAGAGGCGCGCGGTGCGGTCGTGGCCGGCGCTCGCGAAGTAGTGGCCGTGCGGCGCCCAGCGCACGTCCCACACCGGCCACACGTGCCCGCGGTACGCCACCAGGCACGTCCAGCACTGCAGCGACCACAGCCGCACTACACACCCGCACATACATACACGTCACCACAGAATACCAAATAGTAGTCCCTACAGAAGCTGCACTAGGCGACATAATTCATATAAATTGCAACCCTAGATCCGTTATAATAAGTGCAATTTAGATCGCACGGCGCTAGGCGAAAGGAAGCAGTTGCTGCATCTCACTCTCTCGCGTATTGCGCCACTCTACTAATACGTTTAGGGAATAGGGAATGGGGAATTGGTCCGCAAAAGGCCCGAGACCGCTCGGCCGGGCGGTAGGTAGTTATAGCGCGCAACTACATGGAGTCACAGAATAAATAATAGTACTAGGTACAGAAGGCGCACTCTCTGATAGCAAACGTGCGAATTTAATTCTAGCTACCACGCTACTAACGTTCAAATTACATTGAACGCGTCGAACGTGACCCTGGCTATAATAGCCTACCGTTTGTCGATGCGCTCGTATCAAAACAAAACGCACCTTAAGACCGCGCCGCGAGAGTTCGTATTACCACAGACTAAATAATAGCGTCTTCACAAGCGCGCGCGTTTTTCCTAGTAATATCCGCCTAAAGGGGGAGCGCCCGGCGTAGGTACATTCTGGAGCTCTGGCGCGAAGTGCGCCGGGCCTGATGGAGTGACGGAGGCCTGACGTCACGTAACGCGCTTTTTAATTGACCTATGCTTGAGTCGATAAAGTACGACGAATCAAGGTTCACCGGACTTGATGTAACACGGAATCAAGGGAAAGTTGTACAATTTATCCACAAACACAATATTATATACCTACCTATGCACGCACCAGCAGCGTTGCCAGATTTTTTTCGCCAAGTCAGGATTTATGAGCGGGATTTTTTCGTTGAAAGCGGGACATAGTAAAAAAGTATATAATCAGAAGTCTTTTAATATTTATCTCTTTGTCTGAGTTCAAATGACGTTTATATGACAAAACATAGCAAAAAAAATTGTAAAAAATTATACATACATACATAAAGTCACGCCTCTTTCCCGGAGGGGTAGGCGGAGACCACTTCCTTCCACTTGCTACGATTCAATCAAACACACTTCTTTCGCTTCATCCACATTCATTAATCTCCCTATCCCCGAAAAACGGGACAGCCTGACCCGCGCGGGACATTTCCATTTGTATTTAAAAATCAGGACGCTTGGCAACGCACACAATACTACCACGAGTATAAAGCCTCATACTTACTTGCCTACATACTTAATACAACCATGTCGTATTTCACATCATATAATACTAATAATATAAAGAGGAAAGATTTGTGTTTTTATGTGTGTGTATGTTTGTATGTATGTAATGAATAAACTCAAAAACTACTGTGCCGATTTCAAAAATTATTTCACCATTTTAAAACTACATTCACCCTGAGTAACATAGGCTACCTTTTACCGCGGGAAAATGCCTTATTACGAAAAACTGTTAACGCGGGCGGAGCCACGGCGGACAGCTAGTAATTGATAAATACATTTTACAGCAAGATGCTTTGAAAATTATCTAGCCACGATGTTGCCTCGGCGTAAAACAAGATTTCGCATGTCACAATTATGTAACATAATACTGTTGGGTAAACGATGGCTTAAGCACAAAAATCGAAAATTAATAATTTACCCCCAAAAGCCTCCAGTTCATTATTTAATATTACAGGTCTGTCATACGTATACCATATTTTAAATCAGTCGGTCTAGTAGCCTCGGTGGAATTGGGTGTGGCAGACAGACAAATGGACAAACCTAACATAACCCTTTATAAGGCAAAACAATTTTACAATATGCATTCGTTTTCGACTTTATGTTGAAGGTATAAGGTTAAAATTAAGGTGGCAATATAGTGGCCACTGCCTTGTAAAGGTATAAAGGACCCGTTCTGCTAAAGACCACAAGTTAGTAGGTATTAAATTATTTTACCTGTAGCGTCTTCTGAGCAGGACAGCAACAAATTTTTGAAGGGATCAAACCCGACTTTATAGACAGGTCCCGAATGTCCAAACAACGTGCGACATGTATCCCTGTCTCTTTCTTCCATCATCCTTACAAGAACATCGCCTGAAATTATACGAATATGCATACTGAGAATATCTTATTATATGCAAATATGTACTGATAAAATTCTGTTGTATCATTGTTGAAACATACCTGCTTCTCTGTCAATATCTTGTAACTTCTCAGCAGATTTCATCCCTCGTAATTTTACTGGGGTCAATGTCCATACCTAAGAAAAACACATGTGTAGTAAACATTTTACAAATAGAAATAAGTCATAGATGTATACTAGCTGCAGCAGTTTACGAGAGTCGAGTCGTAGAGGTTATTTGGCTTACAACTGTATTTAGAACCCGTGTACCTGAATTCCATTATTTTTAAATAGCCTCTTCCAAGACATATTCTTGCAGCCATGTACCGCAGAACCCAGAAAATGCTTGAATTATTTGAATACACCAATGTTATATTTGAAAACACCAGGGTTGTATTTCGCGTCAGCAGCTAAATGCGGCTAACTGGTGCCCCTTGAGATAAGCCTATACTCTCAAGGGTACCACTTGGCCTGACCTTCGCCCACACGCATCTAGCTGCCAGCGACTTTATGTCAATTGTCTCGCTCCATTTAGGGCGTCTTTCAGTTCGTGTGCCGTATTACAGATGTGACTGACTGACACTTTAAAGACTGTCTGACACTTTAAATTGTTTATCCAAGTGGCTATGTCAGTTCAGCTTTGGTATATAATCATCATCATTATTGTAGTAGTCGTGGTACCTTAATGATGGAATTGTTGAAGCCAACAGCGAGCAGTGTGGAGTCGTCGCAGATGTCAGCGCAGATGGCCGAGTGTCCGCTATTCAGGAGCGTGTAGAAGCAGATGGAAGGCAGGCTCTCAGGGCCTAGGGCCACGCGTTTCGAAGCCTCGCGCAAAGCTTTGCCCTTCTCAAGCTTATCCGTTTCTTTTCTATAAATAACGATAGTTATGTGATGAGGCTGAAAAACTGCATTTGATCACACAATATTTTAACCTTAAAATGCTAAAACATAGAAATTTAAAATCTAGTCAGCACTTATAGAAAAACCTCAAACCAGTTAATGTTCTAGGAATTAATACAGTTCTATCTTTGGAAGCTTGATCACTTCTGGCAATTTGTTTTATCATGTTTGAAATAAAACAAAAACTTACAATTCCGGTAAAGGAATCCTGTCATTTGGTGGTGCATTAGGATCTGATTTGGGCTTTTTCATAAAGATATTGTCTTTTTTTGCTTTCTTTTTCTTCGGTTTGTCAGGTGTCTCTTCTGGTTCTTCTTCGTCCTCTACTGGAGCAGGTAGGACTTGTATATCTGGTTCTTTCAATAGCCCGTAGTATACTTTAATACGGTTTTCTAAAAAATAAGTTAATGATGGATACAGTTTATCATACTATTATTATAAAGAGGAATGATTCGTATTTTTGTGTGTATGTTTGTAATGAATTAACTCAAAAACTACTGAACCGATTTCAAACTTTCTTTCACCATTAGAAAGCTACATTCACCCTGAGTAACATAGACTACCTTTTACCACGGGAAAATGCCTCATGCCCACAGAAAAAACTGTTAACGCGGGCGGAGCCGTGGCGGGAAGCTAGTTCATTATAAAAGTAAAGTTGTATTTGAAATACTGGAGTTGACTGGGGCCATCTAACTCACCACTTTTAGTAGCTTCTCCCAGCAGTCCCCCTGCAGTGGCCCTCACCTGGGCAAGGGTACGCCCTGGCCCATCGTGTACTTCTATTTGAATATGATTGTTTATCATGTTAATGATCACTGTGGAGCTTTTCTGCTCATGTAGGAACCGTTTCAACTGTGATGAAGCATCTCGTGACAGCTGGACTACAAATTTGTTGGAACTGAAATAAGCATTTAATAAACAAACAGAAATAATGAAATACCTGATAAAACATCAGAACAGTATGATCAACTTCTGATATTCATATTTAGTGGTGTATGTGGGGTCCAAATCATATAATGCTTTTTAAATATTTATTTGAAAGACTACATTATCAGGTAAATTAAGACACGGAATATTAATTAATTAGTGCGGTAAAATCTTACGTGTACACCTCAGCAAGCTCATTGCCTTTAATTTGTTCTTTAGTCTTTACAATAGACAGTCTGTTTAAGTCTTCTTGGTAATATTCCTCCTGTTCTGGTCCAAACTTCTCCAAGAAAGTCGCTGCATGTTCGTTGTGGTCATACAGTACAAGACTCAAGTACATGTGAACAAATACTGGGTATAGCAGTGTAGATAGCTCATGCTAAAAATTAAAATATACCTACTGACTTGAAAAAAAAAAGACTGACATATCTAATCAAACTATCAGCAGTAGCTACATTTGCTGATAAATATGGTCATTGATTTGATAAAAAATACACCATAAACACACAATCATGATTGCTTTTGTAAGTTTAATAATTTATCTATATTTTTTGAAAATTGTAATTTCCTGCAGGCAAATATGGTTATGCTTGCTTTTTCTTACCTTATACATATCTAAGGAATTTTCAACAAACTTTTTCAAACTGTCGTAAGCTAATTCGTAGCTATATGGGTCACTTTCGGTGTGGTGAGCAGTGAGGATGTTTGCTAGCTCAACCTCAGGCAGATCCAAATTTTCATATTCCACATCTCCTAGACTCGCCTCCTTTCTTAATATTTCTTCAGTACCCTGTAATTTTATACATAAAACAAGTCATTTAGATCAACATCAAGTTAACATCATTGAACCATCTGCACTTCATTATGGGTTATACCTTTAAATTATACTTTCGTAGCAATTGTAAAACAGCTAACAGTGGAGTGGATTTCTCTCCCATGTTGAGGCTTTTAATTATACTTTAATACAGCTACACTCAAGTATTTTAAAATAAAATAATCAACTCAAATTTACTCGAGCGATAAAGCTTCTTTATTTGACAGAGACTTGACTGATGACAGCACAGTGTTTGACACTTTTGACAGTGGTTTGACAGTCGGGGGGCTTGTTGATGTTGACGGCAGCCAATTATGTACGATCTGATAATTCACGCTCCGAACTTGATGAATGAATGGCCAGCTAGACTATAGACCTAATATTATTAAGATGACGCACCACCGCGCGCCACTCGCGCGTACGTGCTCTGTTTTTCATTAGACGAACGTAAAGGAGATGTAAAATTTTGTATGGGAAGTGGTTTTTTATTATTTCAAGAATTGAACGGGTATTCTACGCATATAGGGTAAAAGGGTATATTATTACGATAATCAGGATCACTTGAAAAAAAAATAAAGAAAGCTCCGTTTTTTTTATAAATTGATTCGAATATTGGTTGGTAGAAAAATAAACCTAAGATCTGGCAATACAATTATACCTCTGGCAATCCTTTCAAACCGATTTTTTGTTGCGTAGTTGCTGTGAATGCTTTTTAAGAAAGAGATAGCGCATAGTATAAAAATGATCTATTGTCTCTTTCTTAATTTTTATTAAGATTTAATCGATATTTTTACTTTTTTTCTGATTTTGTGTTAGTAGAGTGTTACTTTGCGCCAGTGTCAACTGTCAAGTTTATTTTCAAGGTAGGGAAACTAAACGCTAATTTCGGTTAAAAAGAAAACGGTTATTTTTCTGACTGTCAGTTGAATACCTGTCAATCCTGTCATCTATCACGTTGACATTCCATTTTTTATTTCTTGTTTACTTTCTCTAAAAATGAAACGAAAAGGCCTCAAGTTCTTCAATAATTATTTTCATTAATTACTGCAAAAAAAAAGACTACAAATAAAAATAACGTTATACTTGGCTGTAAGATTTTAATACAAAAAGATAATATTAGAATAATAGTTCTTGGAAATTCATTGATCGTTCGTTTCATTATAACTTTTTAGCTTGAATAAGTTTGCAATTTTTACGAAAACGGAGCATCGATAAAATAATTTGATTAGTTATCCTGAAACCCACTTACATAAGCTTTCTAAGTAGGTATACTACTTATCCGTTCAATTTTTGGCCGAATAAAAAACCACTTTTTACGTCTCCTTTGTAGAAATCTAGTGATCTTTTCGACAAATTGACATAAATGACTCAGAAATTATCCAGATAGGAATTCCAATTCATGGTTTTTTACAAGTCAGGTTATGTTTGTGTATAATGGTAGCTTGGATTTTAGGGCACCTTGACTCCAGGTATCATAGGTTCAAAGGGTGAGATGCCATGCCTTTCTGGTAAAGTAAGATACAGATCGTAAAAAAAGACAAAATAATAGTAAAAAAATCTTGTATCGAACAGTGTCGATAAAGTCCGGTCAAGATCAAGAATGCAAGGCCAGAAATGTGCGGCCTGCTAATAGGAATTCATTTTGGATTTGAATATTTTTAATGCTTTCTTGTATGTACATTATTTGGTCGTGCATAATAGTAACTTCGTGTCGATTTGACACATCTAACCACCATTTGACTTTGACATTTCCATTCCGTTCAACGAAACGTATTTTGTGTGTTCCGTTCTCCGTGACAATAAAATTAAATGATATGTAACAATTATGGTCTATGAGAAAAAAAACACACACAAGCAGGATTTCCATTTTCCGGTCTTTAGTAATGCCCTTAGAACATTCTTGCTTTAAAATAATGCAATACCTTCGTCATCTGTATCGCTCCCACGCACTAATTTCAAGATTTTTATAGAAGACAGGCTTTGTTGCAATGCAGATACCTACCTACTTACTTTACTACTTAGGCTGAAACTTAGGCCTAAGGTCCGAACTTTTTGACCAGGCATATTATTTGAAATTAATGATTAGGAGTTTCTGTCATTCGCTCACTCGAAGACAACCCGTAGCCTAATCGGTAATATTACGCCTGCTCGGCCTGCCTTCGAAGCACAGGGTCGCTCAAGCTCGCAGATTTGAAACCCGTCCAGGGCAAACATTTGTGTGATGAGCACTTGTGTTTTGCCTTGTGTCGCCAATATTATTTTATTCTTAGATCATTTTTGCTACTACAACGCACCGTTTATGTAATATTGGCGAAAAACCTAAAAATGAGACCATTGACCCCCCCTCTCCCTCCGGCTCACCTCCTAGACGTCGGGACTTTTAGTATGTTTTATCTCTAAGCACTCTGAATAAGTTTCTGAAGAAATCGCTTAGGCTCCCGCTCACGCACTCTACAGCCTCCTTTGAGCCATTCGTTAATCGAACTATAGGCATAATAGGCAATTTTTTTAGGCTCTTGGGCACAGAATAAATAATAGTACTATAGGTAGTTAGAGGTAGTTACTTTGGGATAGATGGCCATGTGTGATAGGTATGTCCCACATATTTAATTTATTATTGTGGTGTAACTATAATATGTATTACTACGTCCATGATTAGGATTGTATTTTGATTGATACGTTGATTTTGCGACACATCATACAAAACAAAAAATGTTTGGTGTGAGTGAGCTCATAAGCAAACGCCTAAAGCCTTTGGAAAGGGTCCACGCTCACTGATATAACTTTTAACTACTATGTTCTTTCCCAAGGTGTATTCTATGTTTAATCAAAATCGGTTCAGTAGGTTCGGAGTCTATTCAATTATTTGGAATATTTTTTTTTACCTCTGGTTACTTTATTGTACTTAGTTTTAGTAAGATTTTAATAAAACAGAGTATTGCCTATGCAAACATTAAGATATTTTTTGAAATTGGTTTAAGTACTTAGGTAGTTGTTTTGGAGCCTATTCAATGCAAAGAAACTATCAAATCTTTCCCCTTTATAATAATTAAGTACGAGTAGGTATATGACCAAAGTAATACTATAAAAACAATATTTTGTTTCTGGTCATGTATATTTTGTTACAGGATTTATGGTCTATCTCAAATCAAAGAGCTGGAAAAAAAAACAGTGCGCTTCGACGTGCTTCGACTGTACTATGCTACGGTAAGTACTACGCTGCCCCGTGCGCCGTGCGTCTCGTCCGTCGTAGCCATGTCGTAGCATAATTCGTAGCACGTTGTATGCTGCGTTTTGGCACAGAATAATTAATATGGTTTTGGTATTCTGTGGCTGCGTAGCCTAATCGTAGCAGGGTATATTTACGCGGGTAGAGTAGGCGTTAACCGTTAGAGTACCTACGGTAAAATAATACGGTAGAAGTAAGTTAATCCCTTTTCTTAGCTACACTCCGCGCCAGGTGTGTAAGTTCCCAGTTCTCTAATCTACATGTGTACACCCGACTTTACAACAGTATCATCTTATTTATTTAGAATTCTTATGTGATCTACAGCGGGTTTTTTTTGCACTCCAGTCATTACGCCGTATGTACATCCTACCTGAGTATAACTATTAAGATTTAAAACGGGATATTTACCCGTGTGTGTATTTAACCGTGAAAGTTTTAAAAAGTATACCTGAGTATATTTGGACCAACCTAACATATTGTGTGGGTGTCGTTAGCAAATTATCCAGGGAATGGCCTGCTGCTTCTTACAATTGACAACAGCGATTTCTAACCCGCCTGCCAAGCGTGGTGATTTTGGTTAAGCCACCTCCCAAATTAAA
Organism: Teleiodes luculella; assembly: GCA_948473455.1. Classification (NCBI taxonomy): domain Eukaryota; kingdom Metazoa; phylum Arthropoda; class Insecta; order Lepidoptera; family Gelechiidae; genus Teleiodes; species Teleiodes luculella. Next base: position 8,138,215 of record OX419584.1, read on the forward strand.
GACCAGTCCAGCTGTAGACATCTGACTGATAGAATAATGTGGTCAAACGTTGGAGTTTATCGGGAGTTTGTATAAAAAATAATAGACAATGTGTATCAGTTCTATTGATTTTAATTTGCAAAATAAAAGAAGGAAGATTATGCACAAGTGACGTTTGCGCCAATGCCAGCGATCATGCAGCACGTGGTTCGAGTTGAGTTAGGAATGAAATTCTTCCCCGGCATATGTTTTTCCGGATCCATATGATCTTGGTGTACATGTACCTACATGTACCTACTTGGTATAAACAGGAACAGAATAGATATACATTCAGGGGAAACGCGTATGTTATCGGTGAGCTTGTATCATTATCGGGCACGTCATTCTTTGTATCAGTTGAGATTGAGACTGTTCAAACACGAACTCATTTAAACAGGGTGTGAGTAAGCTTAGCAAAAACTGAAAGACTTGCTCAGTCAATGGAGTACATCTATTTTTCCTTGAAAAATAAATAATTAAATGAATTTAAATTCTTAACTGAATATGAAATTATTTTCCAAAAATAAAAGTTATTATACGAGTTATATTGATTTAAAGTTGTAGGATAGAAAGAGAGATCCGACATGTACGATGACGTCACTGTACATGTCCGCCATATTATTTTCATACAAAAAGTTGTTTTGCAGAAAGAGACAGATAGATTAGCTTATAAAAATTGTATATCTCAGTCGTTATTCAGTCGATTTTGTTACTATTTTTATAATTTGGGATATTTTTGGAAAATGAATTGAGATATTGAAATTTTGTTTCATGCTTTCCTCCGATTAAATGACTATTTCTTGGTGTCGTTTCTCTGGGAATGTTGCTCAAATCACAATGAGCCAGTGAGTCCTTCCAGTATTTGTTAAGCCACCACTTACGCCTTGTAAAATTATAAAAAAAATACTGGTCATCAATCACATCACCGTGCTAGATAGCCGCTGGCATTGTGTACAGACAGACTTATGATCGTTGTACAACTCTGCCTGACGCTCTTTGAATTTTGTTCGAATCCATACCTATTGTAAAAGCATATTTTGTTTTAGCAAATAGTAAAGACTTCAATTAAAAAACTTCTACAAGGATCACGTTCCTTATTAAGTTACATTAAACGTTATAATAAAAAGAGATATGTCTCGCAGGTACCTTTCTCTGTAATAGAGAAATACATAAAAATCAATTTATTAGCAAATCTACTCTAAAGAGGATAACAAAATCTACCTATAAATTCTTCCTATAAGGAATAATAAACAGATCTTAAGACGAATTGAAGAATAAATCGTTAGTCTTATTCAAACTGTAGCAAATGTACACTAATTATTTTGCGAGTCTGAACGCTCAGTCTTAAGAGCCGTCTATTATTACCGACACAACAGTAATTATTTACAATACTAATATTGTATCAGGAGTTACGGGTACTAGGTACAATACTTATTTTATTAAGAGGGCTTATTAATCATTCTATTATTTAATACTAAGGTTCGCTTCTATGCTTGGTCGTCGATAAGTAAAGCTAGAGGGTTTATCCAATACAAGTTTCATAAAACTGCTTTAAAAATTCCAGTGAAGTGAAAAATGTGAAAGTGGTTAATTAAAGGGTTGTACCTTTTGCTGCTTAAATTAAAACACAAAAATTTTCCTGTTACGCAGCGAGGATAAGTGCCAAAAGGTTTATTTTAACGACTTGCTTTTTATTTCAATTCGTCTCTATTTTTAATCTTCCCCGTTCTACAGGTACTTATTTAAAGGAAAATAGTAAGGTACTGAAAAAGAGTAATTTCATATAAAGGAAAGCAATAACACAAAATATTTAAGTCGCTACACACGAAATTATGTTGCTAAGTAAATTTCTTTTACTTACATTATAAACTTTATCATGTTACTTACTTTCGACAAAATAACAAAACATGTTACATCAAAATTAGGGAAAGAAGGTTCGAGTGTTGTCTAAAACAACAGCTGTGTGTACTTGAGGGTCCAATCTTAAATATGACATTTGTTTTAAGAATTTTTGGACAATAATGGTAAAGAGGCGAAACTTGTATATTAAAGTATTCCTAAAATATTAAAGCTTGGGAGAATACAATTAAATATAACTGTACCGCTAGGGTCTTGAGCCGGTGTCTGAGAGCATTTAATGTGATATTGCTTATTGTGTAATCTTTCTAATATAAAACCATTATGAAACATATTTCATTTAAACATTTGTCAACAAAAATATTGAAAACTCTTTCAGTCGTGAACGGTAAGTGTAGTAAAAAAAAGCACGAACACTTCAAAAAGCGTAAATAAAATATATTATATAATTTAATAACGCAACCAAATATGTAGGTGTAGGTACTTCATTTAATTACAAATAACAATAAAACAGTGAAGTTTCCAAAACCCACAATTCTAAATAAAGATACTTCATTTTAACGAACCTCTCCAAACCCGGCTCTATATCAATCAGTACATACCTAAACAAGAAATTCGTTGGATGTTTGGCCTTCAAGTTACGGGCAAACTTTTAGGTTGGCGCGAGATCCCTAGCGCGCACCGTATTAAATTACAAGTCTTGGCTGGAGCAGTTGTGTTGGTCGAGTGCCCTGGGCGGCACTTCCTCGTAAGGGACGACGTGGGCTGCGGCCAGCTCCTTGGCAGTCTTCTCCGCGGCCCCCAGGACTCGCAGTAGGTTCAGTCCAGCCAGTTTCTTCAGCTCCTCTATGCTCCAACCCTCTTCCATGAGTTCAGCAAACAGCAGCGGGTACGACGACACATCCTCCAGACCTTGGGGTGTACTGGCAACACGCATATACAATAAACACCTTGGTATCTTTGTCACACAAGATTACCTCAAACTAAAATAAGACAGAGCCTACTAGACAGCTTATATCCTCTAAATAATTTACTGGATTGATTTTTATATGATACCCAGTTTAATATTTATTTTCTTATATGTTGGTAAGTATATAAGCTGACAGCCAGAAAACTAATCCGGGAAGCGGGACTCACAGTATTTCACACATGTCTTTCACATTTCTTCTTAGTTGTTAATAAAATATAGAAATCAATATCTCAATAGAGCCTTATATTTCGCTGATTATCATGTAAAAAAAAGCAAGTTAGTGATTTTAATGTAACATAAATAAAATACTAATTATTATATTTTATCATGATGTAATCAAGTTACGTAAGGATTAAATAAATATTTTTTATCATAAACCTCGAGTAAACGAGCTGTAATTACGCGAACAGCATTTTAAACGAGTATTCAGTTATGTTCCAAAAAACTGAAGTGCATTAGGCAAATGACTGATTGGATTCCTTCCCACTTCGTGTAATTGTAACTGTCTGGGTTGTCTGGGAGTTTGCCGTGTTGGCGTAGACTGTGGAACAAAGAAGGGAGGTACGGTACTCACAAGTTGATCCCATCGTAGCCGGCGCCTAGTCCCACGCTGTCCACGCCCGCTATATCCCGGATGTGGTTTATGTGCGCTGAAACAGATTTTAGTTCAATACCCTGAAAAGTATCAACTCTGTTCGATAGTTTACGAGCAGCAACTCTACTTAGGTACTTTAAATCTGGACCGATTCCTAAACTTGTATTCTTGTATTAACCTGTTATTAGTGCTGCGTTTTTTTCTACGGCGTATCAGTCTTGTAGCGTTTTTATATGCAGTAAAAAACTAAAACGTAAGTAGGTAATACCTACGCAACATATTAATGTATGCTTGAAAACTTTCTAGTAAAAAAAAGAATAGTTTACTTGTAGTGCTACGTATCCTGTCTACGCCGTAGCAATCTCGTAGCATATTGCTACGGCGGCTAAAAAAATAAAGGAAAAGCTATTGAATTATGATACTATAGATTTTAAAAATCAGAACGCGTTCATAGGATAGGCAAATGCATTAAATTTTTAAATGTTTCGCCTCTACGGAATAATGCTCTAAGGACAAATATCCAGCCGCATGTGTTAGCTATTGCACATCTGCGATTTCTATTGGTTGGCATACCTATAGCATCCTGAACAGTAGCGGTCTCCTTGCAGGTGAGGAATGATGTATAAAAGTTGACCATGATGAGGCCTCTGTTGGCTGCGAGCATCCTCAGCACGGTGTCGGGCACGTTGCGCGTCACGTTGCACAGCGCGCGCGCAGACGAGTGCGAGAAGATCACAGGCGCGCGCGACACAGCCAGCGCGTCGCGCATCGTGCGCTCGGACACGTGAGATAAATCCACGAGCATTCCCAGTCTGTTCATCTCTTTTATCACCACCTGGGAAAGGTACGATGATTGGTAAATTAAGCGGCAGTGAGCGAGACAGTGCTCGGAGAACTGACGTCCGCTAAAGCAGTAAGGCTGCCTAGGTAAATAAGAGACCAATGACGGTAGGTTACCAGAATGCGAGGAGCGCCGGACTAGCGGCTGTGGATCCCTTGGTGGAAGGTTTTTATTCAAGAATGTATTTGGCTGAAGTGATGACAAAAACAGTCATGCATCATATGTATGCTTGTTCATTTTACAAGTCAAGGTATTCCAGTCACTATAAGCCTTGTCGTTAAGCTATTAAAAAATCTGAATTATGTAAGGGATATTAATTTACGGAGGCATTGAGGGGTGTTGAGGCAGATTAAGTCTAAATAAATAATGTTTACCCTTTAATGTTCCCAAATTGTACAATCGCGCTTCTGTTGAAAAAAAACGAAAATGAAAAAAGTGTTTTGTTTGTTTCATTGTTAGATGCTCTCTTCACCCGGTAAGTGACTAGAGAATACTATTTATTTTCTATTAAACTGACTTATCTAACTGAAAATGCATAAAATGTTTCATACAGTAAAATTGACTGAGACGAATTTTGTTATAATATATGAACGAAACAAGACACTATGTTACGTATAGTACCGTAAACAAGTTGTTGGACGATGTTACAGTTGCAGTCATAGTAGCTACAAGGGGGTGCATGTTTATGTTTACTGTACGTTGCATACTGTGAGTGCTTCGAACAAAAGGAATATTCGAAAGTATCGTAGTAACGAAAACAAAGAGCTGCTCGCAAGCACTCGGAGTTCATACAAAGGAAATATTGCGGAGCCGCAGGATGTTTATAATTATGGCACACCCACTCTACCTGAAGTCTCAATCTTTACGGTCGCGCTTTGAGTACCTACTTGTTTCGATATAACGAGTACTTCGAATGTGAGACCGTCGTCGTGCAATATTAGGCAGCTTGTACATTTATAGTCATGCACGTACGTGTGGAGGCTGACGGTGACGTGTGTATAATAGGAGCGATAGCGTGTCATTCTGGTAGATTTATAGCATAAAATTAAATTAAGAATTTAAGAAACCCCCGCCCGCCACAAAACCGTTACTTGATCCTTTCAACAACTATAAATGAGCTGATAATCTTCAAATGGCTGAAGATATTTTCTTGCTTTATAACTAAGAACATTCTTGAATTGTGACACCTTGCAAACATAAAAAACTAGATCAATATCGGAGCATCCGTTCAGGAGCTACGATGCCACAGACAGACAGATAGACACACACGTCAAACTTATAACACCCCTCTTTTTCGTCGGGGGCGAAAATCATTGTTTGAGTTTATTTATTACTTTACTTTTCGAAACGTCGCGTCAGTGGCCAAGTGATTCAGGAGGCGCGGGTTCAAGGCTCGCTACGTACTAAATGTTTTTGGGTTTAGATTTCATATTGTCGATTTCGTTACGACGACGTTGAAAGAAACATCGCGAGAAAATCTGCACACAACTGCGAAGTAATTCAGAGGATGTGTGTGAAGTTGACCAACCCGCCCTGGCTTAGCGTAATCGAAGACCTGTTCACCCTGATGTAAGGGTAGGCTCGAGCCCTTTGGTGAGGACTTGTGTGAGCCGGCAAAGATCACTTTATTTTAAACAGGCTTAAAGGAAAAAAAAAAACATTAGGCATGTTTTGCGTGGCGGCGCGGTGGCATTGCCGCTATATACCTATACATACATATATTTTTTTTTATCAAAAACACATACCTGTATAAAACCAATTTAAACAGTCTGGAATACTAAACTATGTCAATTGTTTATTCATCGTATTGATTGAAACATGTTTTTTATCAAAATGATTTTAAGATATGAGCTCACCCGTGCACGTCAAATTCTAAATCCTATTTTGAGTGCCAACCACGTGCCAACTCTATGAAAGATTGTCACATGAATAACATCAGTAATACTTTTCATCTCAAAATCTCAAATGTTTAGATTCTGCCCAAACAAACAGACAGACAAGAATCCGAGTTAATTAAAACATAAAAACAGTAAGTAAAAAAATAAAACTCTCCACAACAAGTCAGACTTAAATTATCTTTAAAAGAGATAACGACTTCCCTAAGACTGCGATTAGGGAAAGAATTAAAACGAAAGGAAAGATAAAACGCAATTTTAGTCCAGTAGCGGTGTAAATCAACTTCGGAAGGTTTAATTTACTTTTTATTTGTATTTCCGATTGAAGACTTCCAAATAAAGAAGTTTCCTCGCAATAGAATAAAGTTCAGATTTGGATCGTCTACGATGGGCTTAAAGTTTATTTATGAGCAATAAAGAAGACTTGATGTTTTTTAGTTCCAAAATTTACTAGGTGAGTGGAGTTCTTATTAAAATTGTTTTAGAATTCAATTAGATAGGAGAGGAGATCTACTCGTAATTACGGAGATAACTAAGGATTAAAACGGTATCTTCCTATTTAGTATGACTGAGTAATTAATTTCGTAGACAATTTTTAGCAAGAAAACAGATTGGAAAAAAGAATTTCCTCTGTTCCAGTAAAAAGAGGCTCGAGGCTATTTCAAACCGATCCTCGATACGAGTACCTACCTGTGAAGAATCAACGACAAAGTATTTTTGATTAAATATTCAGAGTTATTCCATGTTCTTTTAAAGATTTTGAGTACGTTTTACATGACTTCTATTTATTAACTTCACATAATAGGTTTTAAGAATCTTTCTACTTCTTCGTTGAAACTGTATCCGAGATCAATACTAATATTTCTATGATCAGAAAGATACAAAAAATATGCTAGTATTAGCGTATAGGTAATAATAGTTTAAAGAATTGTATAATTTAATTAACACGCTTTTATTAGGTCGACCTGTATGTAACTAACTATGTAATGGAATCTAAGGTAACTAATTTAACCATCTTCCAAGGGTCGTAGCGTAATGAAAATTGGCAGCTTTAAAGACTGTTCCAACAATATGAAATCGCGTAGCATAACTATGTAATAAATAAAGTGATATTCAGGTCCACACCATGAAACAAAAGCGCTAAAGTACTAGTTAAGGTTGTATTCCGGACTACGTTACGTTTTCATAAAGCGTTTATCAATAGGTAAAGGACGGGAGCCCACGGCCAATGAACGAAAAATGTAAGCATGGCACATCTGTATTGTTGGTGTAATCTATCATTGATACCTTGCCAAACGGCGTTAGGCCCCGCGGCGGCACGGCGGGGTCGGTTCGATCTGGCGAGGCGCACTCAGCCCAGGGAGTGTCGCAGGTGGAGGTCAGCGTGAGGTAGCGCACCCCCACCTGGAACAGGGTCCGCAGCACGCCCAGGGAGCCCCCGATGGCATGACCCCCCTCCACGCCCACCAGCGAGCATACTCGGTGGTTCGTATGCGCCGCCACTATATCTGCGAACACGTATCACTTGCCAAACCTAGTCAAACAAATGAACCCCCATCAAAACCCGACTTGCTTGTTTCAAACACAAGTACACTTGCGAGCTTACCAATAATGAAATATTTTTCATAGAGATTAAGAAATAATATTCTAATGTGAAATGGGTATAATTTTCTTTTTATTACCTCAACGTCAAAAGCAGTAACAGAATGTACAAAAATGCTTGATTTATTTCCTGTTAGATTTTTAAAAAACCCTGTTTGCTCAACGCACATTTCCACATAACATTAATTTAAACTTTTCCGGGTGTCGACGATGGTGTTTTAACGTTTTATGTGGGGAATTTTAATGGTATGAGATGAGATCCATCTCGGTAATTTGAAACGACGGCTTCCAGTGATAAATTAATTTAAATAAAAGATTTATTGAAAAAGTATCGCAATAAATAAGGTGAGTAGATTGACGCCGAACACAATGGAGACGGCTTCATTCCGATCGTAGCTGAATTGAATGAAAAGCTCTAAATTATCGATTTGAAAAGACATTAAGTAAGATAAACAGTTCCGATAGTGAGTTATGCAAACAAACGATCATTCATTTAAATCGACCTCATTTGAAAAACAACGACTTAGAGGGAAACTCAGCAATGGAAATTATTTCACCCATTTCAAGGATTTTAAAAATATTACGGAGTAAAGACAATTAGTTTTTCATGCAAATCGGCGGGATGGTTTTGCATCCACTCTTAAGTTGATTACAAAAAATAAAATTAACTGCTGGCCGCTGCCGCTGAGCCGCATTATGATTTATTTAGCTTCCTGAATACAACATTTTTGAATAAAAGCTTGTGCAAATGCGGATGCCATAGTCCCGTACTACGTCATGTGTGAACTGTGAAGTGAAAATAAAAAAATGTCTGAGGATTCATAAAGTCTAGGATGCTTATCACTTTTATTACTTTTTTCATCTCTCAGTTACACATCATTACACGAAAACAGGAATGCTTACGACACGGGCCCCAAAAAATAACAAAATGTTTGAGTAAATGTAAAAGCCAGATATCCCGCAGAAGAGAAATGATTCTTTCAGACGCTTAAGTTTTCGTTTTGTTTTTTTGCACCGAAAGCTGGAACTCTTTCGTGAATTTGTAATGACTTTGAATAGGGGCTGATTGTTAAACGATTCCTATTGTCGTAGCATTTTATGGAGACTGTTTTATACGCTTTTTCCTTGTCAGGTTTATAAGACTATTCCGTATTACCGTACCGAATCGTATTCGACAAATGGTAGAGGATGTAGGTGATGCGACGTGTATCAGCGGCGTCGTTCGTGTGTGAAGGATGCTCTTACCATCAGCGGAGGTGCATAGCGTGAGCTGCGGCTGGTACTTGTCAGTGAGGCGCTGAATGAGGTCGATTTGCTCGAAAGTCAGCTGCACTGCGTCGCGATGCTGCGCGTCGCAGGGCACGTACGCGGCCCAGAACTGGTGCATGAATATCACTTTGACGTACACAATGATTAAATATCACGCACGATTCCCTCCGCTTCGAGCGATGAGAAGCTCGCATCAATCGGTCTAAGGCCCGCACTGCGGGGCCCCACCGCTGCTCATATCCCCAAGGTTTATAGGGGTTATACTTCTTAAGCAGTTTGATTGAGTTTGGTGGTGCGACTGTTATACTTATAATAATGTTTCGGGATTAATGGTTTTGAATGTTATATATTATGCTATAGTAGGCGATAACTACACGAGGATATTTTTTATTTGTATTTTCGAATGTTTTATTTATATTGACGTGTAGGTAAGTAAGCAAGTAAGTAAAAACACTTTGTTTCACACGGAAGGAACGTGTATATTATGTATGAGTAAAACATAGTTTTTATGAAAGAACATTTTACAATATATTATACTTAATTTGTAATAATTGATAAATTATTATGAATATAAGTATTTAAATTGAGTCAGCGGAAAATGGAGATTTTAAAAGCGGGATATAACGATAAGTAGGTATTTTGAATATTTGAACGTACTTGTTTAATCATACATTTAATCATAATAAAGTTTAATTGAAATAAATATTTTATCCATAAAGTTATCATTTACAAAGTAAGAGTTTCATTAAATTCACTGTATCGAGAAAAAGTAAAAAAAAAGAATAGAGAAAGAAGTCTCATAGGATTATGTATGAATAGTCAAGAGTAAATAATGGGCTAGAAAATAAAGAAGGTAGGTGTTATAGGAAGGGAAAGTCATCAGGAAATTATTATAGGTATATGAATACATAGCAAACGAATGAAGCTTTTTGTTTCTCTCTCACTAATATCAGATACCAGTAATTGGGTTCTGGTTGCTAACCATATAATATACCTAGTTGAGGTGCAGGGCAAGTAATTTCTACCTCTATGGGGCAAGTCGTCTTGGGGTTGTAATTGCTCCGAAGGGCACGCAGCTTTCTATTGGTCGAAACTGACGGTAAACAAAAATGTCGCAACAAATCTCATTAAAAAATCACTGATGTGTCGACAAGACCGATATTATTTTAATAATACTAATTACATTTGTATTCCAAACAACTACCAAAAAAGATCTTTCTTACTCTATGTTGCTAAGCCATCAGTTACATTATGTAGCGAAATTTTTTTAATAGAAATACCTACAATTTTATAGATCCATTATTCGGATCAGTAACTTACGTATTCTACTGAAATCATCAATAAAGTATTCGAAGTTGAAGTTTTGATTAAACTGAAAAGTCACGTTGACTGAATACGTATCAAATTCAGAGTCTCGAAAACGAGCAAATGGGCCGTCTGGGACCGACTGGGACGGATTCAGTACAATTATTTACAAGTAGGTAGTCGACGTTGAAGAAATTCAATAGCATAAAACCATACAGATTCTTCACAGATATGTGGAATTTTTATTATATGTGACTTAATAACGTGCATCTAGAATAAAAATAAAATAGGTAATTAGTAAATAAATGGTGCGATTCGTTTGTATGAGCTCGCATGTATGTTTTTAAGGCACCTTTATTTGTGGCTCTACGCGACTTACTATAAGAAAGTGATAACTTTGATCACGAGATCCACAAACATTACATCTCAAATTACAATTAATAATAATGATCATACATTACGTACTCGTACTTAGAACGCGTGGCAACTTTTCACGCGTAGCTTATTTTTGAATTGCCGAATTAATATATTTATAAACAGTTATTGCGGGTGTTTGATAAAGAAATCGCACATAATATGGGCACCTGACCTCAAACTATAAATTAAACTAAACTGTACTAGAAGGCACATATTAAATAGATTTGCAACTTATATGTATGTACTGACGACAGTATAGCACTTTTCTCTCTCAAGAAGGACGGCTTAACTAAAAACGGAAAATCGGTAAACGGGGTTTAATTACAGAGTTCGATGTTCAAAACATCTTGAAGGTGCTTAAGAACTTCCGAGACGCGTTAAGCACCTAAGGGTGCTTAATATAACTCACCTGAGCGGCGACTCGGCCCTGCTTAAGCCGCGGGAGGTCCGTGTGGCTCCACGAACTCGTGGCCCACGGGGAGATCGTCCGCAAGTCGTCATCGAACCTGAACAACATATATATGTAGGTAACAATATATATATATTATGTTCAATCATTCGATTATCTGGAGCGCTAACTGTGGTCAAAAATAGGTTCTACTAAGATTCTTGTCGGCAGGGCTATAAAATAAGATTTTGTTGGATTATTTGTTGCGATTTCGATTTTGTTTTACAACGAACGCGCGTCAGCGTTATGCTTAAAAAAAACTACATTTCTCATGTGGCTTGCAAAGTCGTAGACCGACTTCATTAACCTGGAAGACTTGACTTGTATGTAAGCCTGCATCGATCAAACCGCGAGCGATCCGTTATTGTTTTTATTGCGTCTCGCGCGCAGATCGCTCTAATCAGTACCGAATTAACATGCTGGACTAGTAGGGACACGTAGGGAATAGAGTGACAGAGAAAGATAGTATTTTTTATTGGCTTCTTGTTTCACTCTTTAAAATTGTATCAGTACTATTAATTTCTGGTGTCAACAAAGAATATTTGTATTTGTATTTTATAAAACAAGGTCTCTAACATACCTAAAATCCTTAATCTTATTATGTAAGAACTTTCTAATGTTCCAGGGCAAGTCGTTGTGTCCGTCTACGAGCGGCGTGTCGTGCAGCAGCCGCTCGGCCAGGCGCAGGCGCTCGTGCAGGGGCGCTCCGGGCGGCGCGCGCAGGGCTAGCGGGCCCGCCACGCACGCCGTGCCCGCCACCAACACCAAGATGGCGACCAGGCACCACCGCCTGTGCCATATCGAGAACCCTGCCGAAACACATTCCTTCTTACCACTAAAAGTTTGGTTTAATGACCGAATTCCGACAAGACTCAGCTCCGACAAGACATTACTCCGACAAGTTCGGTAGGTTAGGTTAGGTTAGATTTTATGTTTTGTCGGAGCAGAGTCTTGTCGGAATTCGGTTTTGGATTCTAATTCTAATTCTAGTTTACCACACGTTGAAAGACCGTAAAATTCTATTCTTCTTATTTCAAGACCTTTTGGACAAACTTGTAACTTTAAAAAAGAAAGGCACGTCAAGATATGAGATGAACTTCTACATCTTGGACCGCTCGTTTATCGTCAAGCGCAGCGCTAGTGGTGTGCGTCTATCGTTTATATGAAACGCAGTGCGCATATCGTCACCCGGCTGAGAAAACCTCATAAAGGACAGCTTTTGTCAAATTCCTTCTTTTTACAAATTGGGCGAAAAAACGCGCAGTGTTTGCACTATAAAATTTACGCAATTGTTTTGAAGCTCTACATAACCATAACTAAAAATCGACAGAATTATTATTTACCTATCATACTTTTTTTAGTAGGTAGTTTTTGTGTCTCCTGTAAAAGATTTTTTGAAAGCATTTAGTGGTTTTTCTCAGCCGGGTGACGATATTGAAAGCTCCCTACGCTGTGCTCAAACATATATTTTTTTATAATAGAATGAATCTTGCAAAATTTTTTTTGTGGATTCTAGAATAAATTGAAGTAGAAAATTACCAGCCGATCTTATTATTTTCATTACAAAAAGCTAAGCTAACAAAGTTTTATAGGTACTAGAGAGATGAGTGTAGTACTGTTGCGGTACGTAATAGGCGTCGACTAAAGACAAACTCTGTCATGCAGAGAAAGTTCCGTGAGTGTAAGCAAACCCCAACTTACTTTGTCTGGCATAAGTTTGTGCTCAAGTTTGGGGTCGTTACGTACGAATATGTCATTGGAATGAGTCGAATAGCGGAACGGGCCGGATAAAGCCCGGAGTTGCGCTCGGGCTGGCTGCTTTGTCGAAATTAGTATTCGAAACACGACTGGTGACCCGACAAAGGCTACAGAATTTTCAACGACAGCGGCAAATAAATTTCATCCCATTACAAAGGCCTCAATGAACTAACAAATTGACGAGACAGGTAATTATAGTTTAAGCAAAAGGTAATTAAAAACAGATTTGTTTATATTAAATTCTTTTGAAAAAGGAATGTTCCGTCTGTCCGTAGAGTTTTCTCAATAGAATAAATGCATACATCGCTGTGCTTGCTTATATTACCTACTACGGGACACTGCAGAAAATGCCAATATTGCAACTGAATTTACCATTTTACTGTCTGCCCAAGATTAAATTTAAAACTGCACAGATAGTCAACGGTGTGGAAATGAATATAAAACTGGTTTTGTTTTCATCTAAACTCACTCACTAAGGCAAAGCAGTTGGAAACTCACATTTAAAGGTTTTTCTCAGTGACATTTATATAACTCCTCACCTCTCGTAGAAACTTCTTATTTTATAGGCTTGTTTGTGATCTACACGGGTCGATGCCCGAGGCAAATAAGATAAGTAAACTGGGAGGAGGACTGTAAACAGGAAGATTCCGATCCAAAGTCATAATTAAAAAAAGCTCTCTGGATAAACCTGATAAGGGTCCCTTTTTATAACTGTTGGAAGGGGTCTTATATTTTATAAAGATCAAATGAAATATATGCAAGCTGAATGCGAAATGAATATAGTGATTCGGTGGAGTTTATGAGATTTTTCAACCTTGATGAGGGTAGGGGTTAAGCAGGGTTGTTGGTTAAATTCTGCGATTCATTCAGATAATTATTTACACATGATACCTATAATATCTTAGTGCATATTCTTTGTCTCCGTATAATGTTCCTTATCATTCATTGCTATTTAACCACCTTATAGAGGGTACACAGAAAAAAATACTTTTTTGAAACAAGAACCAAATATCTCTCAACGAATATTACTTGATCTCAAATATAAATTACTTGAAGTAAGATAATCGCACTAACGTTTCAAAAATGAAAAACTCTTAGAATTCAAGATTGAAAGTCTTGTGACAAAATTTTTATTAATTGGTTCAAAATAAACATCTTGGATAAAAACAGTTGTGTTTCTTGCATTAAGAATTACACTTTCTTAGCTGCACGATTTTGATTCAAGAGTTAATTCTTGTACCAAAGTAGAATCATATTTAACTAGAGAAACAGCTTAGATATTGAATGAAGAATTTAGAAATCTTGAACCAAGTTTTATGTTATTTGATATAAAACATTAATCATTTCGTCCAAGAATCACTTCATTATTTAATGAAGAATTACAAATATGTTAGGGCAAAACATATGTTATTTGATATAAAATATTAATTACTTTGCTCAAGAATATGTTAATAATTCAGTGGAGAATTTTAACTATGTTGAAGCGAAAAATGTGTTACTTGATATAAAATATTAATTTCTTCGCCTAAGAATCAGTTAATTTTGTAATAAAGAATTAAAACTTTGTTAGTGCAAGAAATATGGTACTTGATATAAAAGTTTTATTATTTCGTCCAAGAATCACTTAATTATTTAATAAAGAATTACAAATATGTTAGAGCAAAACATATGTTATTTGATATAAAATATTAATTACTTTGCTCAAGAATAAGTTAATAATTCAGTGGAAAATTTTAACTATGTTAAAGTGAAAAATGTGTTACTTGATATAAAATATTAATTTCTTCGCCTAAGAATCAGTTAATTTTGTAATAAAGAATTAAGACTTTGTTAATGCAAGAAATATGGTACTTGATATAAAAGTTTTATTATTTCGTCCAAGAATCACTTAATTATTTAATAAAGAATTACAAATATGTTAGGACAAAAAATATGTTATTTGATATAAAATATTACTTACTTCACCCAAGAATAAGTTAAAAATTCAGTGAAGAATTTTAACTATGTTAAAGCGAAAAATTTTTTACTTGATATAAAATTTTTTTTTTTTCGCCTAATAATCAGTAAGTTTTGTAATGAAGAATTCAGATTTTGTTAAGGCAAACAGTATGATGATTGCTATAAATTTTAATTAATTTATGATTATGTTAAAGCAAATAATTTAATCAGCAACATTAGTTTCCACCGAGGAGCACGACCCTCTCTAATTTACCAAAGGCAAATAGAGGGTTTGGCCAACACTCCCCACCTTGGCCAAAATATATTATACTTGATACAAAATATTTCAGTATTTTGCTCAAGAGTAAATTCATACTTCAATCGTGAATTTTGACTATGATAAGGAAAAAAATATGTTCCTTGGTAATATAATATTAATTTATTTCCCTCGCAGGAATCAGTTAATCATTCAGTGTAATTCTTCATTCAGCACTATAGATAAGTAAAAGCAAAAAATATGTTAACTACTTGATATATTAAGAGCAATAATATAAAACTTCATGTAATTTTAATCACAAACCATTTTGTCTCCTATAGTATCTTACGAGCCTCTTTTAATCCCAAAAGTATGAATTCTGAATAATGATTAATTAATAAAATACCCATGTGTTTTTTCATTTATCATGCAGGTATGCATGTGTATGTAAACTCTTTATTGTAGAACTAAAATATAAAGAACATAGAACATTATATTGAGATAATGACGGCCTATAAAAATAACAAAGAACCAACCAATATTTTTTTTAATTCATTGTAGGTACTTCAGAAACTTAACTACATTATAGGTACCTATTATATTCGAATTACTTAAACGCCCGCTTTATTTTCGATTCTTCTTTTGGGAAAAAGTTATTTCCCGCGGTAAAAAGTAGCCTATGCCACCTGGAAATAGTGTAGCTTCCCAACGGTGAAAGAATTTTTCAAATCGGTCCAGTAGTTTCGGAGCCTATTCAAAACAAACAAACAAAAAATCAAATCTTTCCTCTTTATATTATTATTTTAAAATATAAATTGCTGTTTGATGTTGCTTGTTATTATTATTATTTAAAAAAATATCGCGGGCAAAAGCAATTACCTAGGTACCTAATTTAATTATTATTGCACTTTCTTTTGACTCAAGAATCAAATTAAAATAAAATCTTGAGCCAAGATTTAAAATTCTTGCCTCAAAACTCAAGAATATCTGAATAGTTTGGCTCAAGAATCAGATTAAAATAAAATCTTGAAGCAAGATTCATAATCTTGCGTCAAAACTCAGGAGTATTTGAATAGTTTGACTGTTACCAGTGTTGCTATTTTAACAATTTTACCCCGACATTGTGGACTTTAGGCGTACTTTTTGACTAAGAGAACTGGGCAATCGAAACTAAAAACTTCTTTTAAAATCTGATTTCAAAAACAAAAAGGTGACAGGCATCTATGGGCGGTGATGTTCACTTACCAGCAGATGACTTGCATGCCCGTTTGCTTGCATTTGCACAAATACATTTTATTATTATAATTTAAAAAAGCATATTATTATATTTAATCGCCCAAGTAACAAAAAATTCGAAAAGGCGTACCAAAAATACAGACTTGCTTCACTAAATATGCACACTATGAAATATTATTTAGTATGAGTAAGTAGGTACCTACTGTATAAAACGAATCCAAAACTTTTTTACCGAGTGATCTCTTTTTATCTCAAACTAAATTTAAAAAAAAATCTGTGTCTAACAAAATACTTAAAACGAATTTCTTTATAATCTATCATCTAATAAATATTTAGTCATCTTAGATCTTTCTAATATATTTGTTTTTTAAGTATAGGTACATGAAAGCAAACGGACGGACGACTTATTTCTGCGTGGTTTGCCCTTCGGGCATAAGAAGTAGGGATGCCCGATACACCGCTTTGTATCGATATATCGTATCGTAACGTATCGAAAGGCTTTGTATCGATACGCAATTCGTATCGTATGCTTTTGTATCGATACTGCAAATATCGTATCGAAAATATCGCATTGGTTTTTAAGTAAAATTGAGGTTTTATTTTTAGATTTATTTATTAAAAAACTAGTTATCCAGTCCAATATAGTATAAAACGCAGTATAAAACTAGTACCTGGGTTAGTTAGCAGTTAACGAAAGAAGAATTACAACAGGTTCTAGTCTATTTCAATTTTCTGTTAGCGAATTATCTGCAGAAGAATAGTGTCGTCGAACCAACTGATATATATTTAAGGGCCACACCCTACATAATAAATATTGTTCACAATCCACTTACTCGCATATTACAAAAGTGGTGTAGACTACGATACAAGTACAGTAGCCAGCACATGCGGCTGTACACGTTGACCTTGAGAGCGCCCGTATTTCGTTGCGGTAGGGTTGAATGTCGTAGTGCGAATGTCCAACCGCATGTGCTGGCTTCTGTACCTACACCTACAAGCGGCATTATGTACAAAAAAAGTTCCGAAACGCAAACGTAAACAAACGTCAAGGCTGTTTGTGTGATACGATATTTTTGATGCGATATTGCGATGAAGCGATACGATACAATACAGCGTCGTATCGTATTGGCGTGTATCGATTCAAAATATTGATTGTATCGCATGGCTTTGTATCGATACATCGGGCATCGCTAGTTGAGAGCAGATGAGTGTAGGTAAGAAAACAAAAAATACCTAATGCAAGGTGACGCAAAGCCGAGCTGATAATCATTGCTATGATTATGCGTAATATATTTAAATAAGTATAATTAAGTAAATATATCGGTATTATAATGCTATTACATACATAAAAACATGGAATAAATAAATACTATACATATGATGGGATGAGGTTATTAGTAGGAGAGCTAGCGACCTAATTCGTCATGTGGCTTCAGCTGTATTGACACTCCGTTAGCTACTTCCCTGAACAACCATTTCCTATAATCTTCGTGCTGGCAGGCCGCGAGCGGTGGGTGCGGGTGGAATCGGGTGGGGAAAAAAAAAAAAATCATGTGGGCTCAGCGACTTTAATTTTTTTATTCGCTAGCTCTTGGCCTATATATGTTATAGGGACATTCAGAAAAAAACTTGGGAGAAAATTTGGTAAAAGTTGGTAACACTGCTTTCTTTCTTTCTTTCTTTCTTTCGGATTTCATCTGCGGCGTGCGTGGCGGCATTTTACTGCTTGCCTTTTCTGTTTTAATAGTGTTACAGATGGAAGCAATTGAAAAATAGCAAAAGTTACAAGAATACAATTAAGAAAATCAGTATGATACAAAGGTGAACTGGACCTCATAATTACCTTGACTACATGTTACATATGTAGCCAATGAAGATGTTGAAGTTTGAGTGCTTCTACGTTTTGTTCCTGAAATGTACAGAAGATTCCGCACCTTGTCCACTAATTTGCCTTTAGCAGGCACATATCTTCCCAAGGCAGATTTGGAAGTTGGGACAGCTTTCATGTAATAGGTATGTGTATATATTCTCAGTTGGAAACAGTGGTACAATTTTTGCAGCTATCAAATTAAATTGTAAAAAAATACTGTTTTACTTACCCAAGCAAAAAATTTATTTCAGAGTTATCCTCAAATAGTGATACATAATAATATTTAATAATACAATAATAATATAATAATAATGATACAATAATAATGAGCCTTGGAAACAAGTAATTGAAAAATGGAATAACACGTATGATGAAGGAAAGAGAATTATAAAACTGTTTTTGATTTTCGAAACTTGGAAGATATTAAAGGATAGCAAAGCAGACACACTGGTAAGACATTTTGCGAAAACGAAGTTCCGAAGAGTACCTACTTACTTATTATATTAATTCAGACATGGGTACTTGCATACAGATAAGATTTAATAATATATTTTTTTATGAAATTCTATACCTACTTTTTATTATTGTTTCAGATATTTTTGGATTTTGAGCGACAATATACAGAAAAGTCACTTAACTTTTACAAAAACTGGGAAACATTTTTCTCAAAACATAACTCTCCGAGAAAATGTAGTAACCAACACACATGCAAAAACGCTCATTGATATTCTAGGAGACATTACGGATGATGGTACGTAGCTATTGTGCAAAAAATACTAACCAAATTAGGGGTAATTTTCTTTGTTCCTACTCTTATGTTTTCGCCGAGGGATCTGTACCTTACTGTTATTTTATTATTATGATATCCTAATTTATTACTAGCAGTGACACGGAATGCTTTAAAATGATGATAATGGTCTATTAGATCAATTAAATGGAGCTTCTCTTTTAAATATTTTTTATTTTCAAACTGGAATAAGAAAGTATATTACTTACTACGACATTTTTTCAGAGTATTTATTGTTTGTAATATGTTTATCTATCGATTGGCATATGTTTTATACCTGTAAATCAAAACTCGACTTCTTATTTTCATTTCAACTTTAGGTATGCCAGGCTTCATACAAAAATTTTCGATCTTTTTTTGAGCACTTTCCGACATACTATCGGCCTGAAATTTAGCATACACCTTTTAGTTCTAATGACAATGCAATATAGTTAAAAAATAAAACGATTTCAGATTTAAATCTATTTTAATTTTTATTGCTTTTTTATTGTTTATTGGTTATTTTATTCCTAAATAAAAAAAATCTGTACGTATTCATATATTTTATCATGTTTCAGACTAAAAATACCAGTGCAAATGTACCTATTGGGTTATTTAATACCACCGAAAGGCCGCAAATCACGCAAAATGAAAATTTCAACGACAGACTCCATCGAGGGCTTATTGATTCAAACAAATGTAAGTATATATTTATTTATACATTCACGTACTCACCACTTAGTCTTATCAAAGTACCTACTTTTAAACAGACATGTACCTACATTTTAAGCTTAGTGCCCTCTAAATCTATGTTTGAGTATAGATTTAGAGACCCCTGAGACCAGACAAATTCAAATCTTTTACCAAGATTTAGTACAAAATAGTTCATTAGATTTAATTTGTTACATGTATTGTTCCAGAACGCAGGAGATATCGACAAGGTCATAAATCAACAGAAAGAAAAGGCTGCAGCACAAAGTGACACCGTGCAACATTTTCATGTCTATTGTAAGTGTATTCGATTTATTCGCGACTCTCTGTATAATCTTTGTTGTCGTTTTATTATAAGTGGTAATTTTATTTTTAAGAAAATAACGCATAGTTAACTAAAAATGTAGGTGTAAAATTAATAATTATGTGTGGTTTTATATATTTCAAAATATTCAATAAAATGTGTGGTTTTATAAATATGCCTCTTGTGGCAATTCGATGTGGCTCAGGCTGGCTGGACAAATCGTCAAAATAGCTTACAAGCTGGCTGGATTCGATTTCGATCGATTATCTGAGACTGTGTAGCGTCACACACTCTGAAATAAGGAGGTCCAGGTTGCAAAAGGTCCAGGGCGCAAAATGTACAGGTTGCAAAAGGTCAAGATGGTAATAATAAGACCTTCTGCATCTAAAGTAAATATATCTTATGCTCCTAAAACGAAACAAAATTGTTTTTGTAAGAAGTATTTTTTTATGATTATTTACTTTTGATTTTAGATAGGTAACAGCATATAATCAAACGATAATGAATTAAATAAAATTTACTTAACACATCTCAAAAAGATTAACGACATGTAACAACATCATAATCAAGCACTAATAAATCAAATTATAAATATTAAACATCCATTTAATTATTATTGCATTCAATTCCACGTTTCTTTCCCTATTGTCTTTACTAAACGTTTACTCAATATTAATAACTTTACCTCAAACAGTTGGTCAACGACATAAGGTTTAAATGGATGTTTAACATTTATATTTACGATGAGAATTACAAAGTGCAATTTGAAAAAAAAAAACATAGATTTTTTTTTTAAAGTTAAGCTTTTGGGGTGTGTTTAATTTGATTTCTTAGTGCTTGATTATGATGTTGTTACATGTCGTTAATCTTATTGAGATGTGTTAAGTAAATTTTATTTGATTCATTCTCATTTGATTATTATTTGTTACCTATCTAAAATAAAAAATAAATAATCATAAACAAAAAAAAACGCTTCTTACAAAAAAAAATAGGTTGACATTTTAATAAATAATAATTGTTATCATCAATTTTGTTTCGTTTTAGAAGCATAAGATATATTTCTTTTAGATGCAGAAGGTCTTGTTATTACCATTTTACAATACAAGCTGGGCCTTTTGCAACCTGGACATTTTGCAACTTGGACCTTCTACACCTAAATGGTTTAGCCTAGCATAAGGTGCCCTATTGACCTAGTTAAATGTGGGCTATTTCAACGATTTGTCCAGCCATATGGGCCACATGCAATTTGTAGATTTATGTCGTTTTATTAATTAATAAGTGGTAATCTTATTTCTAAGAAAATAACGCTTAGTTTACTAAAAATGCAGGTGTTAGTAGGTAATTAATAATTATGTGTGGTTTTATAAATTGAAAAATATTTAATAAACTAAGTATTAAAGTAAGATTTATTTTATTTAAATCACTAGCGTAAGCTTTCCTTTCCTTTACGTATAAATGTGTTTCAAAATGTTTATAATAAGGGTTTGATTTATTTATTGTTCACTCGTGTATTTATAGTAGTGAATGACTAAATTATAATAATTATATTATTATTATTGTCTGCCATATTCTGTTATGTACTCTACATGTTTTTCTCTTAGTTTCTTCCTACTCTTTAAAAAAATGGTGTTAAAATATCAGTTTTGGTAAATACTTATCAATACCCGTTAAATGGGGTTCGCGATTACGTAATCCTAGCAAACATAATCGTAAAACCCATTTTAACCGAGTATTGATACGATATTTACCGAAATTGGTATTTTAATGCCATCTATTTTAGAGTAGGAAATAACTAAGAGTGAAATATGTAGGGTATTCGATAGCATATGGCGCTTGTACGGAAACATATTTATACTTGAAATAAAACACAAAATATATTGGATCAAAATTTAATGCTACTTCATCTAAGTAATGTTCCATTTTGCTACAAAATACTTAATTTCTTAGGTGAAGACATTTAAGCTTTCGAGTAAAGATGGACACATAATTGAATGGAATAAGTTTCCATTTTACAACAAGAATTTAACGCTCTTGAGTAAATCTTTAATTCAATTTGAAACAAGATACATAATTTCTTGGGTGAAAACTTCAAAATTTCAAATAAAGATTGAGATATTATTTGAACGGAATTTGTTTCTATTTTACAACAAGAATTTAACGCTCTTGAGTCAATTATTAATTTTATTTGAAACAAGATATTTTAAGTTCTTGGGTGAAAACATAAGCATGCTTCAATCGAGAATGAGATATTATTTTAAACAAGATATTTTAAGTTCTTGGGTGAAAACATAAGCATGCTTCAATTGAGAATGAGATATTATTTTAAACAAGATATTTTAAGTTCTTGGGTGAAAACATAAGCATGCTTCAATCGAGAATGAGATATTATTTTAAACAAGATATTTTAAGTTCTTGGGTGGAAACATAAGCATGCTTCAATTGAGAATGAGATATTATTTTAAACAAGATATTTTAAGTTCTTGGGTGAAAACATAAGCATGCTTCAATTGAAACAGTTTCACACTTGAAGCAAAATCTTTTAGATTTCAAAAGAAGAAACAGTTGAATCTTGATACGACAAATTATTTCTTGGGCTAAGAACTATAAGACGAGACATTTTATATCTCGGGCGAAGACATTTTCGACTTTCCTTATATCGAAATGCGAAAAGATCTTGAATCAAGTAAACTTACTTGAATCAAGTAATTTTTTTTTTCTGTGTAGGTACTTGAAAAACTTACCTTAACTTATCTTACCTTTGTATTGTACCTACAATTTATAATTGCGAACGATATCTACCAAGATAAGTTTTTCAGGTAAAAAGATTAAAGTTTTCAGCCCCGCTGGGTTAGGCTGTGGCTGCGAGCTATCTTATACAGGAATTTAATTTGAAAAAAAAAAGAAGAAAATAAAACTTTTTTCTCCAATTTAAGTCGCTAAAACAAATTTGGAGGATTTACATATTGTGAGGAGTGCCTATACAAAGTTGAATTATTTTAGACCCAGAGAAGCGATGTTTTCCGTTGTGGACAATACGCTATGTTTTAGTCGAGTTAAATTCATTTGTTGGAATTTTTTCAGACTGCTTGTTACGTATGTTTTAAATTAACAACATACATATAATATGAAAAATTTTCCGCTTCGTTGTAGCGTATCTAATAGGTAGCATTCGCATTAGCGGAATAACATCAAAACCAATTTGGGTCAGCGATCGCTCGTTACGGGGCTTCCGATAATCTTGCTGTCACGCGCAGCTCGATCACCGCTGGATGAGGCAGCGGCGGCGCGCGCTTACCGGGCTTAGTCGGCCCCGTACGAGGTTCAGCCCTGCTCACCCTTATTCAAATGTCGAATGCATCCAAAATACTAACCCAGAAAATAACGCACGAAGAATATGACGTTCCTCTAAATTGTCTAAATTTATCTGAAAAAATGACCAACCTCGGAAAAACACACATTATAAAGGCGAAAGTTTGCGAGTGTGTATGTTTGTTACATCTTCACGTCTAAACGGCTGAAGCTATATGACATGTTCTGTCATACTAGTACTTATAGTTTTTGGACACTCTGTATATCAAACAGTGCTGGAAAGAAATCGTCTAGAACTATTTGCTATCGATTTTTATCTCCCACTTCTCGCTATTCGTTTTACGTTTTTCTCTTATCTGTTGAAAAAGTGAAAACGATCAAAGCAATACCGTCATAAAAGAAAACGTATACAAGGCGAGCATAATAAAAAAACATACAGTGAAGACTTACATAAGAGGTAAACGCAAATAATGAGTGTGGAAATAAATATGTATGTTTGTAATAAGAGGCGTAAGAATGCCCTTACCCTGACAATTTTTTAAATTATATTTTTTGTCACTTATCACAAATCTTAGTCTGGTCGATCAGAGAGTGCGGGATGCGGTACAAAACACGTTGTTTTAGGTTCGCCTAAAACAGCAACACAGCGCGTCTCGGAAAAGGGTGGTGCGATATATGGACCTTTCATTAACTTGGTGATAGAGCTAAATGGTTGTGGATTTGAATAAGTAGAAAAAAATACTTACTTATACTGTTCTAATTTCAAAGTTAAATAGCAGTAAACATTAAACGGATGTTTCTTCATTCGATTTCGTTCCAACAGCTTTTCGGTCGTGCCTTCAATGTTGTACATTTTCTTTTGGGAAAAGTAGCGTATATATTATTTAGGTATATTATTTTTTTCCCACTATCTATCACCACAGACTGTCTGTATTTTGTCGACGTTATTGTACTATCACTCTGCCAAATTTTATCATAATTCGTTAAGTCGTTTTGGCGAGAAAGTTACGATTTTTTCCTCACTTTAATACATCACTATAATCCGCTAAGTTAACTCTCACTTAAGAAAAGATATTGCACTTAGCAGTAACACAGACACTTGCCGAGTAAAGTAATATGGCAGCTATAGGGCTTATGGTAGCTATATACGCGACCCGCTCGTAATTGGTAATGTAAGGCTTAATGAAATCGTGAAAGTGGTCATGCTCCCCGATCCACTTCAACATACACATAAATAAATGTAAAACATCCTACTAATATTATAAACGCGAAGTTTGTGAGGATGGATGGATGGACGTATGGATGTTTTTTACTCTTTCACGCAAAAACTACTGAATGTATTGTAATGAATGACACTTTACAATAATATTTTATTTATTTTATTTTTATTTATTTTATCTTTATATCACTATCACTACATAGTATAAAACAAAGTCGCTTTTTCTGTCCCTATGTCCTTATGTCCCTATGTATGCTTAAATCATTAAAACTACGCAACGGATTTTGATGCGGTTTTTTTAATAGATAGAGTGATTCAAGAGGAAGGTTTATATGTATAATACATGCATAATATACTTAAGGATAACCCACAATAACCATTTTCCCGTGCGGAGCCAGGGCGGGTCGCTAGTAGCTTATAAATCAGAATAACACAAAGGCTACTTTTACCGCGAGAAAATATCTCATTCTTATAGGAAAATCTGTTAGCACGGGCGGAGACGCGGGACGGAAAGCCAGTGCAAAATAATAAAAGAACAGCCTTGGTAGTTTAGTGGTAAAACGTTCGGTTCACGGAGGTTCCTGGTTTGAATCCCGGTGGAGTACTAGTCAAGCAAATATGCCTTTGAGAGACTTTCTTCGGTTTGGTTAGGTCGTTACAGGCTGAATCACCTGATTGACCGAAAAGAAAGATGATTCCATGCTTGGGAAGGCACGTAGAGCCGTTAATCCCGGCTTCTATCTACGGATGTAGTCGATATACGAGCTACGAGGATATCTTGAAGCCTTAGGTGGCTCAATAATTCTGAGTAAGTACTTAAGTAAAAGTACACATGTGGCATAATGTCTTATTTGACTCTAGTTTATCCGAAAACGTCCACTGTCGGGTAAAAGCTTCTCCCAAAGTTCGAAACAAGGCATCTAATGGTAAATGGCGTTGTTTTATAAATATTCATTTATTTATTAACCGACTTCAAAAAAGGAGGAGGTTCTCAATTCGACGCGTATGTTTTTTTTTATTTTTTTTTTATTTTTTTTCAATTCTTTACACAATAAATCAGCTCGCAAGTTGTTTACCGTAAATGCAAAGTTCACTTTTATAAGAAACATCTGTGTTGGTTTTAGTGGGGAGAAGTTGTATAAATTAATGATCACTCTTCGTCGACTTCGCTCTTCGCTCCCAGAAGGACAACTTAATACATTTCGCCGGCTCCAAATGTAAAGCCTTTCAATTGCAAGGCCCTAAATAATCTCATAATGAATAATGAAATATAGCCTAATTTGTCAGCTAACGTAGGTCGTGATGTTATTTAGTTTAGGGAGAGGCAGATGAACGAAAGAACAGGAATTTGGAAGCAGGCTACATAAAGCTTAACTACCGGATAGACGGATAGGGGTGACGCAGGGGCGTATTTACCCAAGACCCTAAACCCGGATATTTCCGCGTGGCTTCAATTATAGCCGGTCCATTAGGGTAAACTAACCCAGTAGGAAAAACTACCCATACTGTTTAATAACTTTGAGAACATATAACTTATCTAACGGTTATTGGCCATTTCCATTAATATAATCGTGCAGGGCTGAGAAAGTGTTTGGGCAATACGCGTACGTACTCAGTTAAATTTTCATCTTTATGTTCCATTTTGGTCAGAGCGTTTTAACGTTGAGGTTAATAAGGTCGTTCACCTTAACCTTACAACGCCCATGAAAATAAGAACTTAGATTTAAAGGGCTATAAGATAGTTTATGAGAATCTTGATTCAGAATTGATTTCACTAAAAGTAAGATTAAATATCATAAATATTATGTATAATTATCTAATTTAAATTTATGTATCTAGTAAAAAAAACATAATTATAATGTCTGGAGCGTATGTCCGAAGGGTTTTTTAAGGCCAAACCCTACACAGTTGTCATCCCTGATCAGCATTTCATTAATTTAAAGGGGATTTTCATTTTGAGTTCCTTTTGCGAGCAGATTAGGGCATCTCCTCCAATGTTAGAATATCGGATAATTTATGTTTGTCTGTAACCATTTTTTTTTACAATTAAAATTTAGTTTTATTCTGTATCGCGTTTGTACTGATTTTTTTAAAACACTTCTTATAAGCTCGTGGTATGTACAAATTAAGTTCTGATTACAGCATTCAACAAATTAATTATTATGATGGTTACCACAAACGACAACAATTGACGTTGGTTGTAGTCGAGCACACTCCAACCGATAATAAAGATAACAGAATCATACTAATATTATAAAGAGGAAAGATTTGTACTCGTATTAAACAATAAACAATAATAATTTTGTTTTTGTATAAACTCAAAAACTACTGTACCGATTACAAACATTCTTTCACCACTAGAAAGCTTTATTCACCTTGAGTAACATAGGCTATTTACCGCGGGAAAATGCCTCATTCCCACGGGAAAAACTGTTAACGCGAGCGGAGCCGCGGCGGAAAGCTAGTGTAAAATAAAATATTCGTAGCGGTAACAAACAGCTCATCATAAAATATTACAAACCTATTTTTACTGCAAGCAGCAGCGGTCAACAGAGGATTATGACTAACCAGTAGCAGTAATGAGTTTTTACTATAGGGTAAAGGAATAAAGAAACAGATTTTCCGGTACGGACTTGTCGGTGCGGGACGGTACGGATCGGTGCAGGTTACTCAACATAATAAAACAGGTAAACTAGTCTTTCTTACTTCGAGTTCGTCGGTTATAGCCCGTATGAGCCGGTACAGGCCAATCCAGGTAGTCTGTACGGGTAAGTCCCAATGTTTCTCTTTGCGTGAGCGCAATAATAAAATAACATGGGGATATTTTCGGTACCTACCTACCCGTACTGGTGTGTCTGTGCAGGGAACCTGTTTCTTAATATTCTCACCCTTAGATTAAATACATTGATAGATCCAATCAATAAAATGGAAAGCAAATTATAACATTATCAGCAAATGACAGCGAAATACTACTTGATATAAGCCAGATTTTGATGGATGTATTCTTCGAGTGGTATACTATCAAGTCTATGCAGGGGTCGTTATTAGTTATGATTGAGTGATAACTAATAACTATAAGTATTAGCCAACTCAAACTGACAAAGGTAAGGGTATACTAAAGAGACAACTTAAAGCTATTTATTTTTCCGTGATTGGTTTGTTCACATTACAGGAATTCCGTTAAATGAATAGAGTAATGTATGTATAATGTCGCAGGGAAATGAAGAAACTAGGGATCCACACAGAGATCCATTTTTCGGAAACTTAATTTAGTGTAATGATTGAATACTAAAGAATTTCCAAACGAAGACGTTAACAAGAAAGTTCGTTCGGTGAAATCGCTGATATCCTGATATCGCAACGACATATTAATATATTTGGTGTGAATGTGGTGTGTATTGGTTCTGACTTGAGGAGTTGCCGGTGGTGGTGGAGCTGTGGCTGGTGGTGGAGGTGGTGCCCGTGGTCATCCACTGCGGCGCGCCGGCCTGCTTGCACGCGCTGCACGCCACGCTCGAGCTCTGCGCACGCTCCGTCACGTCCGGCGCTGGCGCACACTGCTTCTTACCCTACGGTCACATTTTTCATCATTGACAGCTCATATTGTCCCTACCCAGGTGAAAATCAGGGTGAATAGGCCTAAGTCGACCACGCTGGCCAATTGCCGGTAAGTCAACTTTGCACAACCCTTGAATTGCTTTGTAGGTGTGTGCAGGTTTCCTTACGATGCTTTTCTTCGCCGTAACAGAGTCGTATAAACGTACATATGAATTCGAAATCGAAATCCCATTGATGCGTGCTGGGGTTCGAACCTGCGACCTTCCGAATGGAAGTCAGCGGCCCTAGCTAGTTGGTCACCGACACTTTCAACCTTAGAGCAACGCGGTACGGAAGGCCGGCGTTGCTCTAAGCTTTCAACAGTCACAAGTACAACCAATGTAGAGTCTCTTTTGAGAAAAATACACACTAACTAGTACTGTGAAAGTAATGGTGGTGAGCCTTTATGGTCTAGATAGCCTAGGAGATGCAGGTACGAGTCCCTGGCTATACGGTCCGTACGCTGCGTGCTTTGGACAGTGCTCACAAAAATAATTTCATCAAGTTCATTTCTCTCATTAGAAACAAAGCCAGTCTGTAAGATAAAAAAAGTCGGCGGGGCGCCAAAAATCCAATCACATTCGATTTTATACAAGAGAAAAAATATGAAGTTGACCCGTATATTTGGTGGTTATATAAAATAATAGGTAAATATTCACCAGCATTTTAGATGAACTTGATACTCTCGCATTAAAAAGTCTTTAACCATTTTCCGTCTCCGCCGCGGGGGAACTATGATAGACTTTATGTAGATTGACAGATTGTCTTTTTTCCTCGTGTCAGTCTGCCAGTCACGCCGCCGTGGATAATAAAAGTGATTGCGTTTAGCATACCTACACCCAGACAACACCCAGGATCTTATTTCATGCCTTTTGCAGAATTCATAGAAAGCTTTTCTTTACTAAAAAGTATGATTCTATAGTACTCGTATTTCATCACGAGCAAAATGCAGATTCACAATTTGTAGCTTGTAAAATTTGTTCGATAAAGTAGTAATTCGACTTAATTGACCCTTAATTACTCGCACGAAGAAAATTACGTAACTGCTCGCATGGGGTCTCGGGTAACCCCCAATTTAGGGTATTATCTTTTGTTATAATTAAATAAATATGTAAATAAAAATATTTTATTTCTAAAATTGGTTTATTATTACTCGTATCGTATAATGAAATTTTAAGAAACAAAATTAAGTTATATCTGCTCAGAATAAAATTAACGCAATTAAAAATGATATTAAATCGTTAATATTTTGTGATGAGATCATACTAATAATTATATTTTTTTGTATTACTCAGAACCACTGTTATCACACTGTTGACAATATATCTCACAGTGATCGTTACATGGCAAAATACACCCAGCTCCGCCAGTCATATAATAATTATAGCTGAAAACACCTTCTAAAAATGAACATTTTTTATTATTACGCCATGGTAAAATATCCGACAGTTTTTTTTTTAATTGTGTTGAAAAGGTACGACTAATCAAGCTTCACCGGACAGACACTCCGACAGATCATCACATAAAACTATGTATACATACCTAATAAATAATTTTTTTTTTCACTGGTTACCATTATTTTTTATAATTATTAATAACTCTAATAATGTGTCCCAGATAATTAAAAAAATAATTCCTTCGCGGTGTGTACAGGTTTCATCACGATGTTTCCCTTCACTATAAGAGCGTCGAATAAACGTACATTTAAATTCGAAATTCGAAAATACATTGGTAAGTGGCGGGGATCGAACCGGCGTTGGCCCTAGCCACTAGGCCATCGACGCTCTTCGACGAATAATGATTATAAAATGTTTGTTTTATTTCTTGTAAAGTAACAATAAACAAAATATGTTTGTAATTGTGCTTGTTTTAACTTCAAATAAATAGAGAACCTCGGGGCAGAATTTGATGCGCATTGGCACAAAGAAATATGAATATGATACCTTTCAAACTAAACCAGTCGAATCTGTGGCGGAAGTGGGTGTGCCGCCTATACATTTTTGCCCACTATCCTTTAACGCATTTTTTTGCATTTGGTTGCCACTTTTCGATCGCTTTTGCGTGAACAGTTGTTACAACAACGCCCACGCTTAGCTATTGATGGTGAACTGCGATTTTCGTGATCATTACTAAAATGCAAAGTTCAGGGCGAGCTCCTAGCTAGCGAGGGCGCAGGGGTTTTGGGAACATGACAAGTACTTTTTCTTTTAATGCGAAAGTGCTTAGACCCCATGCGAGTAATTTAAGGGTTAATAAATAAGCAGAGATAGAAATACGATTTCACTAAATTATTTTTTACATATTTTCATGTTTTAATTGTATTACAAAGCAATAAAAACATTTAAATTTATATTTGCAAACATTTCTGAAAGCACCGTGTCGTAAGTAGCTTGTCTCGTAGCCTCTACGCCGTCGTAGTAGTTCGTAGCAGAAGTGGCGTAGCAGTTTGTAGCGTATGGAAAAGTATCTCAATAACAACCTGCCATAATTATAGGTATCTACACATGCAACATAACTCAGCTAAGTATGGTAGAACAGACCTGTGTGTCGTAGAAGATAGAAGGTAATCTCGCAGATCGCACGGAGTTGCAGGTGCAGTGTGCTTGGGCAGCGCGCGGCGCGGTCATCATCATGACGTCAGCGTCCGGGAACGGCTCCCCGTCGTCGTCCACTAGGTCCGTGTGCGTACTCCGGGACCCCAACGTGTCGTCCCGCGCCCACGACTCCGATATCCTATTATCCCTAAACCGCTCGCTCGGAAAATCGTTGTATGACATTTGCCGTCTTATGCTTCTACATCGACTGCGATTATCTAAAGTGGAAAATTTCATCGCGTCTATTGAATTTCTGGATATGATGTCGTCATTGTTGTCGAAGCTCCGCATTTTTATGATTTTGTGAGGCGTTCTTCTGCTCATGTCGGAACTAGCGGTGCATTCTCTTAGTCTGTCGAAACTCTGGTCCACATTACCGGAAAAGTTCGCATACGTAGATAAATGTTTAGAATCGTCCTTCTGGTGCGTTGGAGTAAAAATACAATTTTGGCTATTGACTCGCCTTTGAGACTTATCTACTAAAGACAACATCGAGAGCTTCTTAAGTGAACACGACGAGCCCGACGTTATTTCTGCCAACTGAACAGCGTTTTGATGTTTTTTTGTCATCGCGTCACCGCCTATCCTTTTTAAATTAGATAACTTTCGTTTTATTTTCTGCATGAGCGTATTCGTTTGTTCGTACGATATTAACTGTTTTGATATATAGTTTGATACACCTATTGTTTTGCTTTTATTGATTTTTCTGTCCAAGCTACGATGAGATCCGATAGCAAGATGGCTTCTTCCGGCATCGCGTTTGATCCTCTCAAGATCGTAAATGTTGAGGGTGTGGCCTCGGTGATCGCCGATGTCTCGGTGGCAGTTCAGGTAGTTGTTCTGTTGTATGTTGCAGTTACAGACTAGGTCGAACTCTTGTTCTGATATGTGTTTTTCGTGGCAGTGCCTCTGTGCTGCGAGGGCGAGGCAGGCTTCGCAGTCGACGCCGAGGAGGAGCTCGAGGCTGGTGTTGCGGATGAAGCCGTCGCTGAAGGTGCGAGACCGAAAGTGGGGCTGGTGGGGCGCCGTGCACTCCCAGTTGGAAGGGTCGGCGCAGGCGGCGCCTGCCTCTCCCTCCATCATGGTGGCGGCGTCTCTGTTCACTTGTATAACCCTGGGCTGCCTCGCCCGACCCTCGCTGCGCACCGAGCTGCGCGACGGCGAAGGGGACGGCCTCTTCGAACTCTCCACTTGAATCATATTTGGCTGTTCAAGTAGCACTCACTAGCGACCACATTTCCTGTGAACAAGGTGAAATGTTATTTTATTAAAGTGACTGTTATTGTTAAATGTAAAGTGTACTCGTTCAGTGCATCAAAGGAATAACCGGATGTGCTTGGCAACCTAAATATTTATTTGAAAATTAATGTTATTTCTAAGCATTGTAATTATGAGTATGATTAAGGATAATTCAGTTAAAGACATGTATTTTGATTATTTGCTTTAATTTATTTTAACTTTGCACTTCAAAAAGATGAGCTTAATACCACATAATTTTTCTACCGGATAATTACAAGGAAAACATAAAACAAAGCGAATAAATTTGAATACCTACATCTTCTATATTATAAAACTGTAGAGGTCGAAAATCTGTATATAGAAAAAAAAGCTATAATCCGAGTTAGAAGTTAGGGGGATGTAAGAAGTGATATGGAACATATCCTGATTTTTTTCTATCTGTTACTCGTGTACGGGCTAATCTCCGAAACTGTTTGACCGAGTTGAATGAAATTTTTCATGGTAGTACCTTATATCCCCGGTCAATATCTCAGATAGTTTTTACCGCGGGAAAATATCTAATACCTACGGGAAACTGCACGGAAAAGTCAATAAACAACGCGGGCGTAGCTGCGGGCGGTCAGCTAGTACAGTAATATACTGGCAAAATTATAAAATAACAAGGAAAACTTTACTTTATAGTGTTATAATAATAGAAATCAGAGTGCATAAACGGGGCCGGTCCCTTTTGACCACCGTATTTTATTAGGCTCGACTCTGATCCGGGGCGTGAGATGAATTGTTATAGCTTCACAAAGGATCAAATCCAGAGTTATTATTTATTCACTTCGCTGAATTTTTACTACTTCAACTTTCGCTCCATTGACCTGCTGCTTGGATCGTATTTACATAAATCTCATCAATATATTTGTAAAATATGTTCGCTGTGCTGTTGGGTCCAAACGTTCCGTGAATGCTAAAGAGAACGAAGGTTTTAAATTATGTAGATTGTAGATATGGTATCTTCCTATCTTCTCACTAAATTTGATTATTTATATACGGTTCAAACGCAACTAAGGTTGCATGTTCTGGTACTTCTCAACCGAACGAATGCCTAAAATTGATTATGTTTATCAATCGTGTTATTAAATTACAGACAGATAATATGCAAAAGTAATTGTGTAAACAGAATTTAACTTTTACCTATATTGTCTTATCATAAAGGAAATGTACCTATAGTGTTTACTAGAAAACAAAAAAAACCGTTAAATGGCAATTTTGTATGGAAGTGAACATGTCCTCGTAATATTTGATAAGCCGTCATAAACCCTGTATTATACACGCTTTTAATCTGATTACGTTGTTAGTTGTTAAATATTCTGAGCTGGTTGGAAATTGGAAAGTGTCTCGCACGTAACAAACGTTAATAACCGTGTTACTAACAATCTTATTAGCAGCTGGAAGAGTGAAGCGAGCACGGAGCGCACGCTCCAAACTTGAGGAGGCGAGATTGATATCGCGTCGGCAACTCGAGATCGCGACTTGGGCCCGATAAAGTCACGCGCGGTGTACGACCACATATTAAATAACAGAGCTTACAACACACCACCGTTATCGCGCGTTTGCGGGATCGTGTATGTCGCATTCCGTATCCGTATCTTGATTCCGCTTGTCGACGCAATGAGGCTAATTTATTTTTCTCTTTCACAGGGCAGCGACGCGTGGAATGGACACTATTTTTCACAGAAGCGTGCGTTTTCTTTTACTTGTACGAGTGAGTATATTTGGGATTTTAACGTGGAGTAGAGTTTTGCAATCAGCGGCTCTCGCGAAACATGTCATAATAAAAAACTAGATACTTAAATAAAATCAATCTCTTTTGTTTAGATAGAAGCCATTTTAGCTAACTGAACATTATACCACCAATGGAACTTATTAACAATGTCGATAAACAATCGAAATGAAAGCGGACAACCGAGTGCTTAATCAACAAAAGACCTTTTCTGCTAAGTAGGGATTCGACTAATCCGTAACAGGACGTATCCAATGTGGTACAAAAACTCGTCAATTGAATTGGCCTACGCTTTATTACCCGTGAAAATAACTGAATACAACGGCGACATTCCACTCAGACGTGACTGGTAGAATTTTGAGTTTCACACGGATGTGATTGCGGACTTACGAACGAACATTTACGAGGCTAGCACTCTATGAATAATGTGACGTGTTTACGCTTCGCGAAGAGGCCGGGTCTGTGCTCAATGGCGCGGCGCTGCGCTGGTACAGCTACAATGGAAGATTTCGCAGACTAAGTCACCAGACGAGACGAGAGCCCGCCATTTTTGTTTTATGTTTGTTTTAGTGCTCCCGGATGACAATACAGCTATTGTGTTGAATGTTCATTTCAGCATTCATTATCGTCAGATTATACGTGCGGCAAGGCTTTTGCGGCTCTACTTGCCGTGTCGAGGAAATAGCTCAAACCTTACTAATATAATAAGCGAAGTAATAAAGGAAATTTGTGAGGGAGGACGGATGAATGATTGTATGAACAATAAATTGACGGATTTTTATGAAATTTTACAATATTATTACTTGTTCATAACGAGGCTATTTTTAACCATAGTAAAATGAATACTAACCGCTCTTAACAAGCCAAGAGGTGAAGCCGCGAGCCCGAGGGTCAGTATTTTAATAAAGCTGACTAAACAGTTCGGTCTTTGTATAAATCAATAGTAGAGCCATGCAAAAACACCTGGCGGTTGGTTCAAAGGCCGGGAGAAATTAGTTATTGGACTCCTTAATCATTTTGATGCGTACCTACCCAATAAGACCCTTGTAAAGTCTTAATATAATAATTTATATACAAACCAATTGCCAAATGTACGGCTGAGCTTTATTTGAAAACGGCACGACCGATTTTACCGATATTTTTTTAAGTCCATGATTATTATGAGGACAAAGTTTGTCGGAAAAAAATACCCTGTGGAAATTCGAGCTAGGTAAAAAAGGATTATGAATTTGTTTCTTTCAAATTGTATACTTACAATATATTTTACCAAAAAAATAACGACTTTTTGAAGCAACTGATATCATAACCTATAGGTTTCTTCATACACTGTATGTGTGTAATGTAATGTAATAACATTGACTTAATCGTATAGTTTTTGTTCATTATAATATTATACTACAAGCTATTTGAACCCTACGTTACGCACTTAATATGCGTTGTTCATTACTAATTAGTCGTAATTAGATGATTTAAATTCATGACTGGAACCCGGTAATGTATGTTTATTCTCTCTTAATTATGTTGGCCACAATACATATTTATTACATCATTGATGTTTTTTCGGTAAACCAACAGCCGGACAATGCCCGACGACGTAGACATAACGTCGTATAGTGTGTTACAAATTCTTCCGTCTTTTAGATGGGCTTATATTGTTTGGCCGTCTCTGAACATGGTTCCATTAACAGAATAATGGAAGATCTACAGGAGGGAAAATAAAACGAGGAGAAAAGATTTCTCTGAACCTAAGCGGTCATTTGTAAGCGGTAGAGAAAAATGTTCACTCGGCCAGAAAAATAATCGGTACCAGCAACTGGTAAGCGGCGGCCGCTACATTCCTCAACATCACTGTGATGGCCGGATGGCCGGTGCCTTAAAGCTCACCTAATTGCGGCTTTCCGAACTCCTAAACTAATTTCACGGCCATTTAGCCTTTTTATACTCACATCTTCTGTTCTTTTGTTTGCACAGCCACTACGTTATCGAGCCGTGTCGATTAGTTTAGTGGCCGCAATTAATTAATCAAACTTGGTTTAATTGCGGATGTTCTGCTGACATAGTGTTTGGAAGACAACAGAGTATCGTTGATTGAAATAGATTTGGAGAAATGTGTGAATAGCGTCCGACACTATAGTCAGATGCTTGGAAATGACACCCGATATAGAGAGCTTACTGATACAATCTTGTTTGAGAGATACCTTGCCTTTGCTACACGACTCTCTATACAAATTGATTATAACTGACAGGTAGAATATGTTTTCGGGTATTACATTTTACGAACACCGCAGTAAGCTTGAGATGAACATAATAATCTGAAAGGGTAGATGTGATAAAAACCATTTATATATTCGTAAACATTTTAAAAGTTAAACATGATATTAAAACCTTGTATGAATATCTTTTTACAAATAAGACTTTTAAAACAGATAACTGTCTATAAATTTTATACACACAAAAGTAAGATTATATTTACACGGGCAGCCAATTCCGAAAGAAAGCTTTATCAGCGTTCTAACCAAATAAATAAAATGTGAATGGATCCAACATGAGTATTATAATGTACTGAACCTTATGCAGTTTAATAGTTTTCAATCTGTGAAAAATAAGCCGCAATAGTATCATGTGCGTCGAAATTTGCTATTTGCGAACTTGGCATGTCACACTCCCGCGTGTTTAGAAATGAATTGAATATGTGGAGCAATCTCGTATACGGCTGAATGACCCCGAATTAGTCAGCCCGTCCAATGCTGTGAATATCAGACAGCTCTGGTACGATTCATTTCACAATTTAAAATATCATCATCTATATAAGTGTAGATAGTAACATTGTGGGTATGATCAAATTTCCACTATGTTCGCATTATCACTTTTATGAACTCCGTTAATATGAATGTTCACATTGCTGAATTCCTTTGTGAAGTAAGTATAAAATAAAATGTTGCAACTTGTATACAAAGCTATTTACATATTTATCTTTTCAACATAACGATCTCCTAGGGGAGATATAAAATGAAATACAAAGTACATTGTGCTAGGAATATTAATATGGTTTCTAAATTTGAAATACGTATTATAACAGAAGTCGGGTATTTAGCAAAATAAAATCGTATTGTCGGTTTCCGGCAGAGGATTAGGGATCGGATACGGCCAAGTCTTTGTTTGTTTGCCTAAATGAAGGTACTTAATGTCCCACATTACGAGCGGTTGTGAGGCAAGGAGGGACGAGCTACAGCCAGCCGACGAATACAGGATTATGTGGAAATAATGAAGATCAATGGGCACTGTTTATTGGAGCCATCCTTCCTTACTCCCTCATCCTTGTTAACCGCCAGCAAAGGCGCAGTAAGTTTGCCTCTTTATATTGAGGACTTCGCGCCTTCAGTAGTCAAGTGAGTGTAAGAGTACGAAGAGAAGTACCAAAATAAATTCTGTTATTCGCAAGACTTTTGTAAAGAAATGTCGTGTATTTATCACCAGTACCTATCTATTTTCCCTTCCGTTCAATATATTCAACGATCTGTTCAATAAATTGAATACATTTTTGTCACCGTATTAGACTACCTACCGTACCACAGAATATTAAGACGGAAAACTTTTTGCTTTCTAAACCTACTTTACTGTATTTATAGGTAGCAAAGTGTCAGTTTTCATAAGATCTGTTATACAAAAAATATTGGCTTTTATAGCATCCCTAAAGAAATTGATATACTATACTTATGCAACGTACGATGTAGATGCTAATGCAAGTTTTGACGTGTTTTGAGTTTAACATTTCTATGGTACGATATGGCTACGTATTGAGTTTGCTCAGTCCGGGCTTGTTTAGAGCAATCTCTGCTTTTCAGAAAAGGGTCATGATTAAAGAATAATTAGGTTATTTTTTATCCGAAGGAAGAGGCCTCCTCCTCGGGGAAAACTAAAATTCCGCAAGCCACTTAAGCTTGTTATTTTATGTACAGGAAGAAGAGTAGATCACCATTGTTTTATAATTTTAGATCTATTTTTGCAAATTAAAGTAAAAAATATACATAATGGTAATTTGATGTTCCTTTTTGTTATTTCTTTAATTTTTAAAACTAAACATTATTTTTGACATATAGAAAAAGAAACTCATACAATACAATACAAATACTTACAACAAAATGGAAAACTTAGTACATATACCGTTAGGCAAATGGTAGCCTTATTGCTTATTATTTTCATTCAGGCAACCCTGTTATAGGTATACGAAGGAATAAACATAATATTAACAAAAGAAAATTAACAAAACAAATGTAAAAAGAAAATAAATAAGTAAAAGATGTCTAATGAAGTATATAACTAATACAAATATATATAAATATTATATAAAAAGTTCATTCATTTGACTAGCCAGGTAAGTACCTACCTACCAAGTAAAATGACCTGCCTCCTAAGTTCATATTAGACTTTCAGGTGTTTCACATTCAGGTGGCAGCCAGCAAGTGAAGTGAGGCAGTTGGAACTCAACTGAAACAGCAATATAAACTGGAACAAACTATAGCAATCTTTGTCCAACTCCAAATGTATTCGAATTCAATTGGTTTCTATTCCATAATTTTCGAAATGTAGGAAACTAAGGTACGAGTATGTTATGTACATTCCGGAACTTACCTAATGTAGAATGTATGTATATTTAAAAGTCCAGAATGTTGGGTACTTGCTTTACATCTTAGTACATATTGCATGATGGATTCATTGGTTACGCTCTAGTGTATTGTTATTGGTTTTTTTCTTGTGAATAATGTAACATTTTTCCCTCCTTGTTGCCAAACTATACAAAATTGAATTATAACTGTTGAACCTCTTCGGTTTCGGATTTCAAATTTAACACCCTGTCAGTTTTTACATTCCTAAATAACTTCTATTTCGTAACACTTTGCATTTGCTATTATTTTAACTCTATATTAAAGCGAGCTTTAAGAGTGATCTAATCTGGTTTTAATTCATATTTATAAATGGTTGTAGGTTAAATATGAATACGGAGTCGGTGTTTCCCAAAAGAATGTTTTAAACCCCATCCAGCCAGATAAATGCGTTTGCAGATGGTGGGTTTTCCAGAAAACTAGCTCTGATGAAGTGGCTCATCAACAACAGCTTCGCTGGTAATCTACATTCCTACCTTAGGGAATAAATATACATAGAGCACGCGCATCGCTCCGCTGCCTTTATGTCAAGCGTAAGCAGATTTTGTATAGGCGGTGAAATCAATAACATTTTTCTTTTTGCATTTGTTCCTCGAGTCACGTTTGCAACTTATCACTGCACATTTCAAAATGTTCTCCTTTTAAATTACGTATTTTCACCGGGAAAAACAATCAGCTCCGATGACCATTTGATACTAAACGAACGCGCTGAAGATATTCGGACTGTTCATCTTCGTGCTTACGTTTCATACTCGATTAGGCGTACTTAATCCCTCCCAGCATTTTTTCTATTTATACTCTAAGAGTCCTACATAAATGTGGCACTGACAGCTCAACAAGACCTTCACGGAGAGTCATACGGTCCCCCAAATAATGTAATATCAAAATTTTTTACAACGACTAATTTTTATCACAAATAACGTTACAACGAAAACACTTTCCAACAAAGGAACTTTACTTCAAAAAAATTATATATCCAT
Organism: Teleiodes luculella; assembly: GCA_948473455.1. Classification (NCBI taxonomy): domain Eukaryota; kingdom Metazoa; phylum Arthropoda; class Insecta; order Lepidoptera; family Gelechiidae; genus Teleiodes; species Teleiodes luculella. Next base: position 8,177,644 of record OX419584.1, read on the forward strand.
GACGAATTTCTAGGAATTGATGACAATAACGTTACGTGATGATGTTACGGCCCCACCAAGGGGCTTGAGCCAACTGAAAACATGTTATACATTAAGCACTTCATACGATCATAGAGGAAGAAATATATTTTTTTGGGTAGAGACGTAATATATGGCGACCCGATCCTTGTCAACGGCTCAGTGATTTGGTAGCTGAGATATTATTGTTTTCCGTCAGTTTCGACCAGTAGAAAGTCACCAATAGAAAGCTGCATGACGTTTGGAGCAATCACAACCCCGAGAACAGAGAGGTTGGAATGTCGCGCTTTAGTAATAATAATAATCATAATAATCTTTATTTGTAATCACAAAAAGTACATTTTCTTGAACGCGCTGAAGCTTGCGCTAGTTTGTACTGTTTACAAGCTTCAGTGCCTTCCCCTTATTGCTACTACTGACTGTATTACAACAATAAGTATAACAGAAAGATTAAAAAAAGTTACATGACTTTATAATATGAACAATAAATAATAATATGGCCGAATCTTGTATTACATTCGGATGGTTTCTTACAGAATATTCGGTATATTCAGATAGTATATTCCCACTTCTTTGCCCTAGACAACCCCCCGGCACCTCAGCTAGTTGAAAGAATTTATATTTTTATGGTTTGCATGTATAACGTCTCTATAGTATTCAATGCTCTTCGGATACGAGGTATGTTATTGGGGTGACAACGCTATGTTCAAGCGCTGAGCCGTTATTATGGAGCGCGTGAAATGACTACGTAATGAATGGACATGATTACCGCTGTTGTGGTGATGCATGGTAACAATTAGTTACCGATAATAGCTCGGAATCGGAAATTAGTGTAGTTGCGTTACGAAATTACAGTAAATAAGTATCATTCTTGTTAAGATTTTTGTTTAATCATTTGTTAGGTGAAAACAATTATTATCAGCCTACCAGGTATAGCTATTATTTTGATTTACTACTTTGCGTAATGACTGGTTTACTGGCTTAGAGTTGAACTAAAGCATTTGTAGGTACAACACAAGGTAAGCCTGTAATTTATCATATTTTAGACAATGGGCAACAATAACTTATGTCACAATAAATTGCCATCCCCAATACGTCTGCCGTACATAATTTCCTTTCAAAAGAAAGGATACAAGTCAGTGTTTGCAAAAAGACTATTCAAATTATTTTCTTATACTAGCTGTCCGCCCACGGCTACGCCCGCGTTGTTTTTTTTTATTTCCCGTGGTAAAAAGTATCCTAAGATGTTGACCGGGGATATAAAGTACCGCCATGCATTTTATTTAAATCGGTCCAATGGTTCCAGAGATTAGCGTGTACAAACAGACGGACATTTTTTCAATACTTGTACTTTTGTGTTCAGCTACACTCCCTTTATCACCTACAATCAGTTTTTTGAAAAACAAATCATTGTACAGACACGCCGATTCTTTAGTTTTACTATAGTGTAGATCTACCTATGAGGTCAATAACCTTCAACCCATACGAAGAAATAGAAATCGTCATCAACATTCATCTGTCTATGAATGTTATTGTCAGTGATAACAGTGGAAATGCTTACTGCTTTATTAATTTATTTATTTATTTAACAGTTTGTTGTACACATAAACATACAAAGGACAATCACATGTAGAGAGACGACACAACAGGTCTGCTTATTTCTTAAGAAATATCTTACAGCAGACCCAGAATATCTTTTTAGTACTAGAACAAGGTAGGCGTACACATTTCGGAATCAGTGGAGGGTAACCGATATGGCACGGAAATGGCAGTTGCCCCATACCCTTTGTAATGCCGCAGTAATAGATGGGAGCGCTTACAGTAACTGTGAGCCATGTATGGGCGATGTATCATGAGCATGACTCGTATTATTTACGACTCTGCTTACAATGTGAAATGGAAAAGCATTTAAAACCCCTGAATATTATTTTTTTCTTTAGCGTGTGCGTTTCGAGGTTAACCTACCTCACAAACCCTGGTGTCAGAATCATAGAGCTGCCATGGCTTCTGACATGGCGAGTGTAACGACTACATCCGTAGATAGTAACCGGGTCTAACGACTTTACGTGCCTTCCGAAGCACGGAATCATCTTCCTTTTTGGACAATCAGGTGATTCAGTTTTCAATGTTCTAACTAAACTGGGGAAAGTCTCACAAAGTGATATTTGTTCCATGTATTGAACCGGGATTCAAACCTGGAACCTCTGTAACATGAAGCGAGCTTTTGACCATTTGATCACGGCGGCTGTTTGAATATGTATTTATTTGATCATAGAATCGCAGTGTGTCTAGATTTCAAAAAATTATAGGAAAATATATTTTGAGAAAAGTATTGTATAATAAAAATAACCCAAAGAAAAATATCCCGTTTCAAATTATAACAGTTATGAAAACAACCGTGAAAGTTTAATAAGGTGTACAAAAAGAAGTCGGGATTACTCATTTCGTAAGGAAAATTCACAGAACTACGTACGTATATCGGGTAAGGGTGACATAATGTTACGTAAATAAAATATTCAACAAGCCTATTTGTCACCCCTTAATGCATACCGCTGAAGGGTTCGACATTAATAATCCTAAAAATCTACCACACTCCCTGCTTAGCTGCGTAGTAAACTGCTACGCCACCATCGTAGCCGCGTAGCAAGTGTGAATATATGAATGAAGTTAAGGATAAAAGTAGCCTTTTCATTATGTTTTATTTTGTTCAAGAGATTATAATACTTAGTAGATTGTATGGAAAAGGAACAAAATAATATTTGTTATTCGTTCATTACTCGTAGTTGCGTAGCTGCCGCGTAGAAAGCTGCTACGGCGTCGTCGTAGCCGCGTAGCAAGTGTGAGTGTAACTATAAATTAAGTCGTTGTCAAAAGTAGCTGTTTCATTTTACTTTAAGAGATTAAAATATTATGTACCTAGATTATATGTTTACAAAATCATATTTATTAATCATGAACAATAATGAACATTGATTGCGTAGCCGCGTAGAAGTCTGCTACGACGCCGTAGTAGCCGTGTAGCAATTTAATATTAACTATGCATCGTTGAGAAAATTTGCCGTATTTCCTCCGTAGTCCTTCAGGAGACGACAAAAGTAAATTGTATTACATGGGAACAAAATCATATCTATTAATCGTCCACGCTGAATGCGTAGCTGCGTAGAAATATGCTACGCCGTCGTAGCTGTGTAGTCGGATCAAGAAGCGTTAGAAGTCGTAGCAATAAAGAAAAAAAAATCTACCTCTATGGTCATAGCCGAAAGTAACCGTATCAACTGACTTCAGGAGATAAAAACTAGGTAGAATAACAAAGTAACAAAATAATATTTTCTTGAAGACGGAATTATTTTGAATCCAGTCGAGCGAAGCAAAGGATAAAGTGGAATCATGAGCGGAGTAGTGAGGGTTTCAAAATACATCGTTCAAGTAAAAATATTGAGTCACTCTACATTTCATTCCCTTCTTTGAGGAAAATAAAAGAAGCGGCCAAGTGCGAGTCGGACTCGCCCATGAAGGGTTCCGTCCGTAACATTTACGATTTATGACGTATTAAAAAAAAACTACTTACTAGATCTCATTCAAACCAATTTTCAGTGGCAGTTTGCATAGTGTCGCGAAGATTGCGAACGTACCTACCATAGAGATGTAGACGAGGCTCTTTGCCGTTAGGTTGGTAAGTTTGAGTTTGGATGTGTCAGAAATGGCACATGCTTTTAGAGGTTAACTGGTGATTAGATTTTTCCAGTTAGTTTAACGTTCTCAAATAGTTGAGGGTAGAATTGTTATAATCGACCGGAGTGAGGTTGGCGCGGTGACGTTTGACGTACGCTTAAATAGCGTCGCCCAGCCGGCGCGCGTTTCTTGGGTCTCGAGCGGTCGTAGCGAGAGGTCGTCAAGGAGGTGAAAAATAACCGCACTAAGATCTTGGATACAAAGTAAAGATGATGCAATGAGGTAACGTTAGAGATAACGTAAGGAAAGCCGGTGAGTTAATTTCCTTCCTAAACTATGTAAGTAATTTCGGATATATTTCTTATAGCCACGTTGTGGTATACGGAAAATATGTATTATCTAGATTTCAGCTACAATAAGAACTTTAGAGAATCAGATCTACAAGAGAGAAATGGTTACAGAGAGTTACCATTGAAACCTGAGGAGGGTTCCTCAGTAGTGTGTGTAAAGAGAGCACAGAACATTGATACTGTCACATTAGAATAGGTATAGATTGCTAGACTCACTGAAGGTGAGGCAGGATGATGATAAATATATAGAGAGAAAAAAATGATAACTTGGCTGGTTAGGGAAAGACTATAAGGGGCAGGTGGAGGTCTTTCAAGAGAAGAACATAAAGTTCCTTTGTGACAGTGTTAATAGTAAGAAACCAGAGAGACAGAGAGAGATACAAAATAGTAAGATGTCTGAACTGTTGACATTTCATTATGTAATTATAGAGTTTATGTATAATTTCTTATCGCAGGTAGTAAACTTCGCGATACATAGTATATAATATACATCATATATATTTTTTAGTTTTATCATTCTCTTATTTTAGAAGTTACGGGGGTTACACACATTTTACCACTTTGCAAGTATCTTTGTAAGTTTAGAAAAAATCATATTAGAAACCTCAATATCATTTTTGAAGACCTATCCATCCATAGATAGATACGCAACACGTATGGGTTCGATGAAAAAAAAAATTTTTGAGTTTCAATTCTAAGTGTAGGGGAACCCCCATAATATATAATTCTAATAATATATATTTCTATTTTTGTGTGAAAATCTTAATGCGGTTCACAGAATACATCTACTTACCAAGTCTCAACAGTATAGCTCTTATAGTTTTGGAAAAAAGTGGCTGTGACATACGGACAGACAGACAAGGAGACAAGTATGACGAATCCATAAGGGTTCCGTTTTTTGCCATTTGGCTACGGAACCCTAAAAAAACATTTTACTCTCTGTATTACTACGCCTACTTTGTTGAAATATTCAAGTGTTAATGAAAACATTATAAAGTAGCTTTCGCTGAATTTGAAACCAAACTCAATTTGAAATCCAAAACTCAATTTGAAAAGTTTCATCGATTTCTGGAACACATTCATCGATTTCTGGAACAAAATTCGATTTAATATTTAATGATTAATATAATGCCTATATTTGGTTAGTTAGTTTTTCTCACACCATTCACTGTGGAGTTTATGGATAGGGTGTAATCAGATGCTTTGTGCTGGCTAGCGGGCATACACGTGCCTAATGGACGGTGTTCATGAATTATGCACTAATTACAGCCAGCAGGGACTGTGTGGGCATTGGGCGGCATCACCTGGGGTGTGATCCCCTGTTAATGCTAATAAATGGACTATGATTAGCTTCCGTGACTGCTAATAAATTATAGACAATTTTATGATGAAGTGTGCTAAATGTGTAAAATGTATTACGGTCTTCTTTTTTTCTAATATTTTAATAACATGTTTCTTTGGATGTTTTTTTTTCAACTTTGGTTGTGAGTTTGGCGGAAACCTGCGTTACTTTGGAACCGTCCTTCTATTTCATATAAAAACACATCAATCTCTCTCGTTTTGACGTGAAAGAAAGACAAACAACAACAATTTCTTATTATGAATATTTAGATTATTATGGAAGTGTGTGTAGTCAGAAAATAAAACTTTTGTAAAAGTTAATAGGTATTTTTTTATTGTACACGTTGTGTTTCGAACGCAATATTTCACTATCGAGCCCATATTTATAGAAAATATTATGGTTTCAAGTCGAAAATAAAGTCTTTTTTGTTTCGAAGAAATTCTGAGGGATGAAATACATACCTGTACCTATAATCATACTATTATTATAAAGAGGAAAGATTTTTATTTGTGTGTGTGTATGTCTGTGTGTGTATGTTTGTAATGCATAAACTCAAAAACTACTGAACCGATTTCAAAAATTCTTTCACCATTAGAAAGCTACATTCACCCTGAGTAACATAGGCTACCTTTTATCGCGGGAAAATGCTTCGATCCTACAGGAAAAACCGTTAACGCGGGTGGAGCCGCGGCGGAAAACTAGTTGTTTAAATAAATTACGAAGGTATATCGTAAGTAAAAATGTGTAACATCATAAGCTTTGACAATAATATGGAGGTTGTTTAACAATATTATGTAAATAGCGTAGTCCGAGATCTTATCGTAGCTAAACGTCAAAGAATTTTGTGATATAACTTATTTTATTACACAAGATTAGACGATAAAGCTAAGTATTCAAAGCCCAAAACAAAGTTAGGCGAGATGTCGTCCGTGAGTTTTACACGTAGGGAGGGCCCTACTAGCGGAAATTTATTAAAATTTCATAATCCCGAGGCGGTACACCGCACTCGCCTCGCCTACTCGCAGAGGTATATATGCGCGGAATTTCAGAAAAATCTGTGGGAATTTCGCGTAAAACCACTTTGCCACCCTCGTGGCCTCACCCTTTCCGATATAATTGGAGGATTTCATCCCATATTACACGGAACTGATGGAATATTCTGATCCTTATTATCATTTTGTTGGCTTAGTTTTTTTTACTGAATTAGATAGGTCTAAAGTCTAAGAGGCTACTTGCCTTCAAATAAAAGTTTAGCTCTCTTTGATGGTGTGTTAAGACGTTGATGAATATTGTTTTAATTATTTAAGCGATTTCTCAACAACAGTAACATGAGAAATAAGATAAAATCTGTCTTCACATTAATATCTATAATTAAATTGAATTCAATTCTGTCATATACCTTCTATATAATTTTTAGTTTTGGAGTAAAATACTTACGAGTATCTAGTACAATTTCAATAATTAAAGTTTCTCCATAGTAGACGCGTATACTTCCAAGATATTTTTGTTTGGAAGAATGGCCAAAAGCAAAGGTTTGACGTAACTTTTATCTTTAAAAAAATACTATGTAATATATATGTCACCGTAAAATTGTAAATACCGTTAGATTACAATTTAACTCGCGTGATTGTAAACTGTCGAAAGATTGTGAACTAAACGTACTGATGACAATTCAACGCATTAATTTTCGGTAGATTGTAATCTATCGAAGTGAAACTGTTAAATCACAATCTGTCACCCGTTAAATTGTCAACTGTCCAAAGGCTGTTTCTGATTGGTCGGTATTACAGCAAGCCGTTCTATGTCCATACAGTTGGGAATAAAACACAGGCGTAAGTTGAATAAAATTAATGCACTTCAAGAATTGTGACATCAAGTATTTATCTATTATTAAGTACATAATCAGTAATTTTTACATCGTATTATGGTATATTTTTGGAGACTAACACTAACTCATTTATCATTCAAACTACTATTCTTCGATTAATCATGGATTCATTTTACTGCCACAATAATTTCATAGAACTTATTATAAAGTAGTGAGTTATTTTCAACACGAAATCAATTGAAATTCACTTAAACACAGATTGTTTACATTAGATAATAAACGAAAAAACAAACAAATATGGCGGCGCAGAGCATATGACGATCAACCAATCAGCGCGCGAGATGCGTTCCATCCTATGCCATTTCACAATTTGACGGTTTAATTTCGATAGATTACAATCTATCGAAAAATAATCCGTTAAATCGTAATCAGTATGTTTGGTTCACAATTTTTCGATAGTTTACAATCTCGCGAGATAGATTGTAATCTAACGGTATTGATAATCTTACGGTGACATATATATTAATTGAACTTTTATTGATTAATTCATCTAAAGAGCACATAATCATGTTCATTTAGTTTTAATTGATACTAAAAATTTTCGTCAGCGATAAAGTGTTAAGAAGATAATATTTGGAATAACATCTTCATGAGAAAATCTAATATTGATAACGTTATGTATACCCAACGGTTTACTATTTTAAACCTTCACGAAATCGTTTGACGGATTCTTCATTTGCTCAAAATTGATTAAAACATCAGAATAAGGATAGATTTTCATGTCTTGAATCAATCAGTCTTGAAGCATGAGTGCTTGATTCAAGGTAATCATATCGGGCAAAGTAATTTCACATTGCAGTTGAAAGTCGTACATGACACGTAGTAAGTTGTAACTTTTTATTATTTGCCTTTACGTCTAGCTGCTATACTGATATATCAAGTGTATGTATATCAACATACTGAGAGCCTTTTTTTTTAAGTAGGCACTAAAACGTGAAACATTTTCCAGAGTTTTTCAATATTTGTATAAATAAATCGATGGTAAGTTTTTAATCAAGTACTACATAGTCCTAAAGTCTGTTTTCATAAAGTTATTTTTTATACTATGATGATTAAAATGTAATATTCAATTTTAAATGGTACATAATAAACATATTTTGGAAGGAGAGTTGTTACTGCGGGAATCCTGCAAAGTACAGTTGAAAAAGTACCATTTAATGGATTATCAAACGTATTGGAAAAACAATATTTCACTTTGTTATGACACCGCCCCTTCAGGGCTGTTAGGGCCTCTCCTCCCTTGATTTCATAATCTTCCAATACTCGGGCGGTTTTATTACACCGCATTTTGTCTTGTTTCAATTCATTCTGAGGCATCAAAACGCTACCCTTCTGACAGCGATTTTAATTTCATGACCTTCGAAAACAAAACGGTCAGTAATCTTGGTGAAATAATGTGATTTATTGTACCTCTAATAGGGTATAGAATTTCATTATTTCAATTAAAGACAGCCTAAAATATCAATGACGATAATTAAGATAATAAAAGAAAAGCCTGGTCGTTATTTTTCATCATTAACATTGGTGTCAGAATTATTACTCCGAGTCGCCTATGACATTCAAAATATAATATTTACTCCGTATGAGATTAAAATCCGGACCGATCGTCGTGGAGATCTTTGGGGGAGGCCTTTGTTCAGCAGTGGACGTCTTTCGGCTGAAATGATGATGATGAGATTAAAAAAAACACAGATTTTGTGCCTTACACGACTATCGAGCACATTGGAAATAAAACTGTTATGTGCTAAGAGCTAAACGCAGCCTTGTAAAATAGTTAATAAGCGACGCGACAGATATTAACAGCTCGCTTACAATTATAAATCGACTTTTTTTTTATTGTCCTATGCTTGTGTCGCAAAAGTACGACGAATCAAGCTTCACCGGACTTGCGGAAGTGCAGATGGCTTTACCCCAATATGAGTCGGCATAGAATAATTGTTTACCTAGACAAATAATTAACAGACGGCCGCAACCATCGGGCTGCGACAGCTATAAAAACGGGCTGCTTTAAAAAAAATACTGTCATGATATTGACATTGCATACCAGTCATGCGGTAGTACGAGAGCATCGCTTTGTGGGTCCGTTTTGCATTAGCACGTTGCTGCCGTAGATTGCTGCGGGTGCCTTTGTTTTGTTACTTATATAATTACTAGCGACCCGCCCCGGCTCCGCACGGGAAAATGGTTATTGTGGGTTATCCTTCAGTATATTATGCATGTATTATACATATAAACCTTCCTCTTGAATCACTCTATCTATTAAAAAAAACCGCATCAAAATCCGTTGCGTAGTTTTAAAGATTTAAGCGTACAAAGGGACATAGGGACATAGGGACATAGGGACATAGGGACGGAGAAAGCGACTTTATTTTATACTATGTAGTGATAAGCATTGCTGAACGAGGGCTCGAGAAGGGTCCAAGTTGTGAGAAGACTTTTATTGTGTAGGTACTTTTATTGTATTGTATAAGTAAGTTATTGGTCGATTCTTGTATAGTGAACTAGCTTTCCGCCTCGCGGCCCCACCCGCGTTCACAGTTTTCCTCGTAGGAATGTGGAATTTTCCCGCAATAAAAATGGTACTATATTACTCCTCAAGGTCTATTCTATCTTTATACCAAGTTTCATTAAAATCGGTTCGTTACTTTCGGAGCCCATCTAATACAAACAAACAATCAAATCTTTTCTATTTAAATTAGTGTAGATTTCTATGAAATATAAGAGAAGAATTAATTAATATTCAGAAATCTTGAATTTAAGTTGATTTAACTATCTAATGGCCTATTTAGTAATTAATAATCTTATTTTGAATTTCAGTTGTAACAATTTCAGTTTTTTATTATTTCAGGTACCTATGCAATGTTTTAGTGACTACTCGAATTTAAGTTAATTATCCCTACTTTCATTTGAAAATTATTAATATTCTTGTTAGGATAGCAGTATTTAATTTGGGTTCAAAACAATGTGATACCAGCCGTTGACACGCAAACTTAAAACAAAGCTGATGTTTTATGTAAAGGGTCGAGACCAACTGTTGTTACCAAAGTGTTGTTTTCAGTTTAACAAACTTACTGTAACTTACACCAATTAAAAACAAAAACTATTGTATACAACAAATTATTTTTCGACGGTAAATCTTTCACAAATTCTTACAAAATCGATATCATTTTTAAAACACGGCAATAACCCCGAGAGAGTAAAAAATGTGATTAACCTCTTTCACCTACGTAGCGCGCTCTTAATTTTTAGCACCAAGCGAAATTTAATTAAATGCCAGGATTAATTAACAGCAGACTGATTCAACATGTTTGCTTTCTAAATTAAGGATTAAATTTGAGCAACGGTGGTTAATTTTCAAACAAGGATCACATATAAATTCTAAATAGAAATTATTCTACAGGAAAGTTAAAGAAACTAACAAACTTTTCAACTAAAGGAAACAATTTCTTTTACAATATTGAACAATCACTGAAATTTATAACTGATTTAGAGTGATACTTACATAAAAGTACCGTAAAAGGAGCACTTATCACATGGATATTATACAGAAATGAATGGTTCCACAGGTGCTTGCCATGATATTTTAAGTGACATTAGTCTCGTCATTTGAACACAATGGGGCCGTATTAATGGCACGCTTTTAATAGCGAGCGCGGTGAAAGGTTACATTACGTGCGCGCTCTCGTGACTCCTGTGAGTCTATATAGAGGTAGCAGCGAGGTAGCGGCGAGGAGCGGCGCGGCGGCACACGGGCGGCCGTTGGGAGCGCGTGGGTCGCACTGCCTGGCTCCGCCGGAATAATCCATACATACAGCTCCTGTAGCGAGGAGGCTGTGCTTACCGGACCGCGGGCCGCCCGGTGCCCGGCTCGCACCGCCAGCGCCCGGCGCCCGGCGCCCTCGCCGACCTGTACCCATGCATGTTGACACACTTACAAACAGTGACACGCCGCTACACAATCTGCACCCTCCATATGCAAGCGTATGTAAAAACGCTACAATGTATCGATTACGCTCCAAAAAGCCCTAACTGAAAACAAGAAATAAACTAAATTTCCTCCAAACCGAGTATCATTAATCTCTTCTGTGTGAATGGGAAGGTAGTCGGTAAATAGGACTTGTGTGGTTTGAAAATGATCCCCGGGAAAAGTTCTCGAAATGAGTGAGGTATTTAAATTTAATGGTTATTGTTTACTAGCGACCCGCCCCGGCTCCGCACGGGAAAATGGTTATTGTGGGTTATCCTTCAGTATATTATGCATGTATTATACATATAAACCTTCCTCTTGAATCACTCTATCTATTAAAAAAAACCGCATCAAAATCCGTTGCGTAGTTTTAAAGATTTAAGCGTACAAAGGGACATAGGGACATAGGGACATAGGGACGGAGAAAGCGACTTTATTTTATACTATGTAGTGATAGGCCATTGCGCGGTAAATGCATTGCTCGCGATAGTAAAAGTTAATTATTATGGACATCGGCGAGATATGAACTCTATTATAAAACAAAGTTTTACCATATTTATAGAATTATATTTATGATACAGACAAGATTGATCATGAAGGAAAAATGGTGCTTTAAGTAATCCAAATTATAATTTAGTTAATCGATTGCGAATGTTTTGTTATAATACTCCAACACATACATTTAGCTAGGGTAATAAAATAAGTCTGCTGTAGATTTCTTGTTCTGTATTGTTGCTATAACAATAAATAACGTTGACGTGACTAGCTTATTAGTCGCTGCATTAGGTAGGTGTGCTCGGAGGCAAAAGAGATTTCTGATTTGGGACGAAGCCTTGTGCAGTTAAAGCTTCTTTAGTGTGACCTGAAACGTAATCTACCAACTGACACAACTGTACGTAATAAGTAGAGTCGACTCGAATCTGCTCTCAGATTGAGTCCTGTTTGTTTATTGACCACTTCATTTGTATGTGAATGGCTTTTGCAATGATTTATTGCTCCACTGTTGGCTTCCATTTCATTTAATTCATAACCACAATAACATATTTTTCAGAACACCTGCTTTAAAAGCGCGCATATTTTTCTGCTTTTTTAATTCTCAAAGAGGTAACCTTATTTATTTAACTTTTAAAATATTATTTTCGTTAGTAATCTCTAGAAAAAGTGGTTAGTTTATCAAAAAGCAGTTTAAAAGGATATTAGTATTTCTCGGTACTTCGGGTTATTGTCGAATTTTGTTTTATTTCGCAGATGTTAAAAAAAAATAAAGTGAAAAAATATAACCCTTGATAGAGAAATAACAAACCGCCTCGAGTTCGACTTTAGAAAACTACTTTCTCCCCTCGTTGAACAATGTACTATTATTTTCACTAGCAAACGTGTTAAATCGTGTATTGTTTAGAAAGGACAAAATGTGCATGGTGAACCATAGAAAATGTTATATTCAACAATACTAAATTAAAGTGCCAAAACAAAGGAAAACTGTTAATGGCGTAGAATTAAATATTTAATGTCACGGGTTAGCAGAGAAATGTTGGTCTGCACAGTCCAGTTATGTAAATGGATTACTAGGTGTTGCCCGCGGCTCTGGACAATTTCAATTTAAAAATGCATAATTACCCTAAAATGGAGCGTCTTAAAGACTAAATAACTTTTTACCAATATAGAACTTTTCCCTTCTGGCGGCGGCGGCGTCATTGTATATTTATGCAAAATAGGTGATCAACATCTTCATGATATTTTCAAAGAACAAAGCATAAAACAATACAAACACCAAATATTTCCTGATTATGATGATGATTAGTTTACTAACTGGAAAAACTATCAGAGGCGAGGCTAAGTAAGATGCTATGGCCACGTGATCAGAAGGCCTGAGAGCCACATGACCAGGAAGCCCCTAAAGTTCAGTGTGAATCAAAATGATGCGGCAGACTCCACCTTTCATGGCTTAAGCTGTAAAAAGGAATCTTGAAGAATTGGATGTAGAGGACAGAGATTGCCGGTCACGGTTGGTTAGGAGAGTCGACCCCAACTAGACATGGGATAAGACCGGAGAAAGAAGAAGAAAGCGATAATTATAAACAAATGTTTTTTTTTATTTCGTAGAATATTTACAAACAATAACTCAGTGTCACGTCTAATCAAGCTTGATAACAGCCCATTTACGCCCCCACGGCTCGAGCCTACCCTGAAGTCAGGGTGAGGAGGTCTTAGTAGACCACGCTGGTTGGTCCACTTCACACTTAACCTTTGAATTACTTCGCAAGAGTGAGTATAGGTTTTTATAAAGCGTGGTAACTATAATCGTACAAATATATATATTCGAAAATCGGAAACACATTGATATATCCCGAGGCTTGAACCCGCGAACTTCTGAATAAAAGTGAACGGCCCTAGCCACTTGGCCATTGACGCTCTTATCAAGTAAATATACTATTACTATACATAGGGAAATAATCGTTTTTATACTAATATCTGTCTTGTTTCTTTTTTGTATTTAGAGTATTTGGTTTTATTTTAAATCATCAGTTAAAATCCTTAAAAAAATTCAAAATTCAAAATTCAAAATATATTTATTTGCAAGAATACTTAATTTACATTTCAGATGTTACATTTTTAGTAGGTAAGTCGCAGTATTCCACCTTGACTAGGCATGCAAATATAATGTCATAATAAAGGCTATCTATATAAAACAAATCAATAAAGTTACACATTAGAAATCAATTATCAATGTCAAAATTAAAAACTAGCAAAATATAAACAATGTCAATTAATACTTAAATTCTAAAAACTCGTCAACGGTATAAAAAATGTTATCCAAAAGCCAATGTCTCAATTTATTCTTAAATCTATGTGACTCTAATGACTTCAAGTCTGCTGGGAGTTTATTATATATGTCGATACATAAATTATACACATTTTTCTTATAAACAAAAGATCGACAAGGGGGCTGGAACAGCTTGTCCATGTATTGAGCTCTCACAGGTCTAGTGGTGCGATCTTTAATCAAAGGAAACTGTCCATGATTACTCTTTACCAAGATGCATATGTCCTTTATGTACATACAAGCTATTGGCAAAATCCTATATTTCTTAAATAGAGGTCGACAGCTATCCATGAATCCAGCACTTGCAATAGCACGTATGCATTTCTTCTGCAATATAAATACTCTATTTACATCTACAGAATTACCCCATAAAACTATACCGTAGCTCAATAGGGATGACACATATCCATAGTAAGCAGTTATGGCTGCTTCCAGTGAAATGGTTTCCCTTAATCTACGTAGAGCAAAAACAAATCTGTCCAACCTTTTGCACAATGAGTCAATGTGAGATTTCCAGTTAAGATGTTTATCTAAAATTAAACCTAAAAATTTATAACTATCAACTTCATTAATAATGTCATTATTGTAACTAATTTGTAGAGGTATGGGGGATGTCTGGTGTGATAAAAATTGCATTACATTGGTCTTCTCCACATTAACTTTAAGATTATTAGCCTCGAGCCAGGATATTACATTTTCAAGAGCTGTATTAACATGCTTTTGAAACGTGTCTTTGCTTTGACATTTGACAAGAACAGTGGTATCGTCCGCAAACAGAAAACATTGATTTGTCATAGCATTAGGTAGGTCATTTATGTACAGTAAAAATAATAACGGCCCAAGAACACTGCCCTGGGGGACACCAGAAGAATTTTCTAGCAAATGGGATCTATAGCAAACCTTGGTGAAAATATTTTTCGAGTTTAACCCAGAATTTGCTGACACTTTCGTTATTTCTACACACTGAGTTCGCTTTCTTAAATAGCATTCTATCCAAGAGTGAGCTTGACCTCTGATTCCATATTTCTCTAGTTTTAATAACAATCTATCATGGTCAACAAAATCAAACGCTTTGCTCATATCCAGGAATATAGAAACAATTGGATTTTTATCATTTAAGCTCTCAGTAATATATTTTACCAGATGAAAACAAGCAAGTGAAGTAGATGAATGTTTCCGGAAGCCAAATTGGTTAGGATGAATGATTTCATGTTTATTTAAAAACATATTAATTCTGGGTAACATAGCTTTTTCAAATACTTTAGAGAAGACCATTGGTACAGCTACTGGCCGGTAATTATTTAAATCAGTCTTATCTCCTTTTTTATACAAGGGCTTAACAACAGAAATTTTAAGCTTTTCAGGAAATACACCTTGTGTAAATGAAAGGTTGATGATATAACTCAATGGCTTACATATACAACTAGCACAAGATTTTATTATTTTTGTGGGAATGCCATCATAACCAACAGCTTTACTATTTTTAAGGCTCATCAAAATATTAAATGTCTCTTTTTCGTCAATAGGTTTTAGAAAAATAGTACATGGGTTATTGGGTAATTTAACGAGATGTTGTATTTTATTGATATTATTAGAACATGTCAGATTAACAAAATAGGAATTAAATTTATTGGAAATGTCTTGTGGATCAGAAAATGTCAGATTATTGTGTTTTATTTCATTAATGTCATTGTTAGAAATAGCATTTGTTAAGGTGTTTGATATAGTTTTCCATGTTGCAAGACACTTATTTTTACTATTTTTTATAAAATTTAAATTATTATTTCTTTTAGCCGTATGCATACATTTTCTTAACACTCTCTTGTATTTATTTAGCCTTATTTTATTTATGTTTTTGTTTTTAGCCTGTAATTTATAAGCCAGAAAAAGTCTATGCTTAGTTTTGATAGATCTCTTTAATCCCTTCGTTATCCATTTATTGTTTGTGGGTCGATTGTTTATTTTTACCTTAATTAGAGGAAAACATAAATTATAAAATAAAAGGAAAGTGTCAAAAAATCGATCAAAAGCATCATTTAGTGTATCACAAGTGTATACGTCTGAAAATGATAACGAAGATATGCATTCGCAGAATTTTTTCATATTATCGAGGCTGTAGTCCCGCCTGTAATCAAACCATGATAAGTGGTTTTCTACTTTTTCTTTAACTTTAAATGAGATACTTTGAGCAGTTTCATGGTCGGCTAAGTTAAGGCAGTAAGTTTGAGTTTTCACTGTCTTAATATTGCTCGCAATTTGGTCTAAACAAGATGTTCCCCTGGTTGGTACAGTTATGTGAGGTTCCAAGTCATAATTGTGCAAAATCGTCAATAGGTCTTTGCTTAATGAGTCATCTTTTAGTATATCTATATTCCAGTCCCCGCAAAGTATTATAGATTTTTTTTTAAACTTATTACTTAAATAAAACAAAAGTTTGTCAAGTTGAAGCAGAAAGATTGCAACACGTGATTTTGTTCGCACTGGTATTCTATAAATAGTCACTACAATAATATTTAATTCAATAAAAAATGTTCCACAGCACTCAAAATAATTAGTAATTGCAATTTGTTTACAATATTCTATACATTGGGTTCTATATCTCTTTTTGACCAAAATACAAGTGCCTCCTCGTGATTTGGGTCTGCAAAATGTAGCAGCAAGATTATAATTGTTTAACTTTATATTATTCTCGGAACCTATCTTAACAAATGTCTCACTGAAACAAAGTACATCTATCTCATTATGCTTCTCAATCAATGTATTACATGTTAGTTCAAACAAATCAAGTTTATTACAAAGGCCTGCAATATTTTGGTGCAAGAGATTAAAGTCACCAGATGTCAAATTAATACAAGAATTATTCACGAAAAAATTTATCTTCAGTCTGTGTACCTTGATTTTTTGTCGACCTATTTTTGATAATTGAATTTATGTTCTTACAATTAAGTTTTATAATGTCAAGTACAAAAGACCTACACGTGTCCACTTTGCGCAGATTAAAATTCCAAGAATTACAATATGTTTGAGAAAAATGCATGTGGTCAGTATTATTGCTAATTATCTCTAACATTTCATTTAATTTATATGTATTAAAATGTTTACTATTACATATTCTACCAAATAATACATTTGTTTCTGTAACTACATTTAAAAAGTGGAACAGAGCTGATTGAAAATGTATCAAGTTTTTATCATGTGAGCCAGCTAATACTATAATATAATCCCTTTTCGTCAGTTGTTTACATTCTGAAACGGAGCTAAAGAGAATTTGCTGAAGTGAAGCCATCGGTTTTATCACTGAAGTTACGATATAGTCATCTCCTAATTTCTTTTCTAAAATGTTACGAAGATCCCTCCCAGATTCGTCTGCCAGAAGAACAATTTTACGTTTAGGATATTGGTGTGATTTAGCGTCGAAGTGTTGTTTTGTGTCCAAACCTGTAGAGTTCAGTAAACTGGAGTGTGATTCTTCCTGATCGTTATGTATTATATTTGATAAGTCATTTTTTTCCAAATCGTCTTTATTTATCAGTTCATCATCTTGGTTCTTTGTTAAATTTAAGTTAGTATTTTTAAAACCTTTTCTTTTAGTGTTATATTTTGTTTTTTTTGCTGTACCCTTACATATTTCTGTCAAACGTAAAATTGTATTATCTCTAGATTTAATTTCATTTTTTAAATGTTCATTTTCCAATAAATATTTTTCTATAAGCTCATCCGATATTTGTGCTTTTCTTTCTAACTCTTTAATTTTCTCCATTGCTTCTTCAATTAAATTGTTGTTTATAGTACTTAGGTCTGGACAGCTTCGATTACGATTTGCAGTAGAGCAGTCTTCTGTCATGTCATCAGCAGAGTCTAGAGATTCGAATGAGTTTTCTGTGGAGACATTAACTACATACTCCCTGCGCTTAGTTACATTCTCAGATGGAGTGGAGTTAACAATACTTTCAGGTTTAGATTTATACGATTTGTTGCTCGAAGTTGATGGCGTGACTGAACTCTTTGACTTGGTCAAACAAATACTGCATTTCCATTGTTGTTTTTTTTCAACAGGCATCAAATTAAATAGTTTTTCTGATAAGTAAGTGCATTTTACGTGATAACTATTCGTACAAATTGAACATTTTAATAACTGTCTCGATGTTATGTCCTTCTGACATTTTTTACATTTTGTAAGCATGTTTGTTGGTAATTTTCATAAGTATCATAAATGTAATTTTGTAAATAATATTTAATTTTAATTATTCCATCAGAAACATATTTTATTACAGCGCCCTCTGTTTGTTTCTAAAAGTACTATTATATGAGTACTTCGGTAGATGGCGGTGGTAATAAAAACTAGAGAAATTCATATACCCTCTGATCTTGCTGATTCTTTAGTATATTAAAATTTTTTTGCGTAAAACGTAATAATGTCAAGATGACAGACTTGGTTTACTCCTCCAAAGTGACAGTAGTCCAATCAGCTGTTTTCGGTAAATGCAGATGTGAAGTGATTCGCTGGTTTTTAAATTCAATTCAATTTAAATTTGTGTTTATAACTGTGATTATTTCACTTACTTGATGTAGGAAGTGTATTATTTTAAACATATATTCAAAGAAAACAATACACCGAGCTGTTCCGTGGTAATACTTGTTGGATAACCTAAAGCACAGAGCCCTGACGAATGAGAAATAGAGTTTTACTTTTCAGAAAATTACAATAAATATTTTACTCTTATTAATAACCAGTGGACTTCAGCTGATGATGATAAGTAAAAAAATACAAACTAAAGAATGCTCAGTTTGAAACATTAAGTTTTATTACGAGGAAAGAACATTCCAAATAAAGTAAGCGTAAGGCAATTCTTGTAAAGAAAGGGAAAGGGCGGAAAGGTAAGGAGCAAAGTAGATGACAAGGAGGCAGCTACACCTCTCGAGAGCGAAGTAAAAGATGTTTGGGTCGCGTCCACTGACGTGTACATTTATGAAAGCTTCCAACCCTCTTCAATAAGGTAAAGATTTCATACGGAACTCTTTTGGCAACTAGATTCTAACACTGCTATTGTAACGCAAGCTTTCCTCTACTACATTTTTGAGAGCTTTGCTATTTTCCTGCAAAAGTAGGAAACAGTAAATAAGGAGTAGTATCGTTGTCAGAAAAATCTAGCTATGATATTAGCTTTCTTCTTAAAATGTTTTCAGAAAGTTTCAAGATTTTATGCTTTTACTCTGTACTTTTGCTGAGACGTTATCTTTGTAAAAAGGAAAACCAAATAGCTTAAATGAAAACAAAATTTTGTGGATTAGATCTGGCTGGTGTCTGAATACGCGTTATTATCATTAATTATGTGTTGAATGCACCGTCTCTATTCCGTATTTAGTATTGTCACGGTAGATAGTTGCGATATACTCGTAGTTTACTATACCTCGGCTTAGTTTGCCATAAGCTTACCTGTAAATTTACCGGGGAATATTAATGCTTAGCGCGTTTACCGACGAGCTTGCCGCTTCTCGAGATAGCGAGCTCGGTGGAGCGCATAAGATTCTCTATCAGAAGTTACTATCAATTCCACTAGTAGTGATCAAGAACCGGTTATCAACTTAGAACTAAAGATAATTTACTTTCAAAAATATTTAGATTTTTTTAGATTTGTAAACAATTCTTAACAGGAATAAAAATTTCTTTTTTAGCTTGCAGATTTGCAGAGCCCGTCCATCCAGATATTGCCTCTGAAAACCTGCGATTTTGTTGCAAACGGTTGTCCTGAAAATATCTTTTAGATTGTAGGAGAATGGTTCATGAAAAGATGAACGGCCGATGACGTTATAACGGCTGATATTCCAATTCTGGTTTAGGTAAATCTTCTATTTTAAACGAAATTTTAAAAACAAATCTATTTGCCGATTGTACTTATTTGATCCAATTAGACGATTTGTTATATAGTTTAATTAATGTTTAGTGACATAACTGTTCAAAGTTGAGAAACCTACTTTTACATAGTAGCATTCAGCAAACTCAAACTGCAAATTGTACAATGTAATTTACTGCCAAAGGTAAAAGCTAATTTTTCGCAGGCGTGTCGAACACTGCAATAACAATAAACGCTACGTTTGTTTTTATAGTCTTTTCAAACGTTTTAAGCTAACAGTTTTGTTTTCGAGGGTCCAGTTCAGTTACATTCATTTAACAAAGAACATTTTTATGACTCCGTTACGAAGTTGGACGAAGAAAAATTTCCGAGTAGCTCGACTTAAATCGAACCCAATAATTTCGTGGAATTGCGCCCTGCAAAGGAAACGATTTCAACAATGTCGTTTACATCAAAACTCATTTAGCGAATTTTTATTTCTTAAATTTAAGCAATCTTCCAAGTTTTGACTTTAAATTCACTTGAAGTGTAAGATAAAGTATTCAGTTTTCTATCTAGTTTTCAGTGTAAGAGCTCGAGGGAAGTTTGTCACAGTGGGTTCTCCTAAAATGTTCCGTCTCCCTAGTCTTTGACCCGCCAGGCAGATAAAAACAACCCGCTCTAACAGGAATTCCTTCAAATACTGTTAATGGAAAGACATGCTGTAACATTGTCATCTCGCTCGTATTTTTGTTTCGGACTCTAGGGATTTATCAGGACCTTTTCTTATGGGTTACCGAAAGGGTGAAGTTAGGATTTTGGTATCAAGTTCAATAACGTTTTGGTCCCGGTATTATATTGAAATTGGGACGGCGCGGGCGGACGTAGGTTCGTGTCTTAAAATAATAAATTCAGATTCATAATCCTACGTCGGGTACTAACTAAATTATTATTTCATTGATTTATTGTTAATAATATTAAATAAGAACTAGATTCATCAATGTGTACTTCCTTTGATACTTAATGAATTTTTAGGATCTTGGAATAAACACAGTGATAATTTGGTTGATCATCCTTAAGGGAATAATTGTATACATAAATATGACTTTTCCTACAGGAATAATTAAAAAATTACGAGAATAAAAACTGCTGTTCATATATTTTGCTCCCGTGAGAATTCATCATTTGTAACCAGTTAAACACGGTGTTCAACAAAAATAAAAAGAAGCGATAAACGTGAAAGTATTTTTAATACTTTACTTAAAGGCTTTTTTCTTTAATTGACCTATCCTTGTGTCGAAAAGGTAAGACCAACCAAGCTTCACCGGACTTGACTTAAAGGCATCTATAATAATATTGTACGATGAGATTTTTACCATTATACGCTGGAGTATAACCGGAGAAAGCCTATTTTGCTACAATGAATCAACAAGCATCTATCAAAATAAGGCGCTAAAGTAAAGCCAAGCCATGTTGACTCGGCGGCGGCGGCTGCTCTCATTCTGTGCCATAAAAGAGTGGATAAAACCTCTCTATTGAAAAATAACCTTATTTGTTGACGTCTAGTGTGCTTTGGAGGGAAATAAATTTGTTCAGTAGGATATGGGAGCCTTGGGGCACTCACTTCCTCTATTGTATGAATTCATGCTCTATCGTAGAGTTGTTAGTTTGTGATTCCACGGATTTTATATTCGTTTCACGAATGCATATTACATCTGCATTGATTATTATGTAGCGATCCTGTACTGAACCTTAGACGAAAAAAAGTAAATTTAAAAAATCTAAAAACCCGACTGCTTAAAAAGCGAACTAAAACAATAAAACCAAGATGATAGTAGCATGTATAACTGAAATCCTCTTTTTCTATAAATTAAAATAGTCAATTGTTGTTATCTGTCTTGAGCCTGCCAATTTAATGGAGATAGATAAAGTCGTAGTATCTGTAAAAAAAATATCCAATCAATATATTCTATTTTTTAAATTTAGATTTTTTAGGTACCTATTTAGGATATTTAGATTTTTTAAATTTACTTTTTTATTGAATATTTTTTAGTTTTATGAAAAATGGTTTAAGAAACATTATCTTCATTTTGAAGGACCTATCTAATTATGTGCCACTTAATATGGTACTTACGCAAACATTTGTTTTCGTATTTTTCGGCCGCCATTTTGATTTTGTTAAAACAAAACCTAGCATACATACACAGATACGCATGAAAAACATAACCCTTCCTTTGCAGTCGGGTAAAAAAACTTTGGGCCTAGACAGTGAAATATTTCGATTATCATCCACACGTTTATATTGTCTACTTTATCATAGCAGCAGCGTGATAAATTAGCCGAAAGCCCTTATACCAAATTAGCTGCTAAACTAGATAGTCTAGCTAGCAGCACACTTGCTGTAATTAAGTGTTGTATGAAAATAATAAATCGGACGAAATTTCCTTTATTGAAAACCGCCCGCTGCTATGATGAAGGGAACTTGGAAGTTTTCGTATACTAACAGGCAATTTATTAAGACGTATATATAAAGCCGAAAATTTAAATAAATAACAATATCATGTATATATGTAATTATGTACTTTAGGTATTGAATAGTAGTCCCTAGTTTAACGAATTATGCGACGTTCTAGAGTAGGTCAGATTTTAAACAATTTCACGAGTTAAAAATTGTTGTATAGGCTGTTAAATTTTGGCTTGGCTTAAATTTTGCGTATTTCGCTGCTGTTCCAATAGGCTAGCTGTCTAAAGTTTGGGTGATATTTTTACGTTGAAGCTCTTGAGGATAAATGGGTAGTTTTATAAGTAAGTCATAGTGAGGCGGCTCATTGATTTATTCGCAGATCGGGGGAGATATCCCGGCTCGCACATTACTCACGCAGGCGTCGCGGTGGTGGCCGGACCGCGCCGCCCGCGCCCGCGCCAACTTTGGAAGGGATACAGGATTTGCTCTGCTAAACTAATAATTTACCCTTGTCTAATATGTTTATTAACCCCATCATAGTCCCGTGAAACGAATTAAGTCGGAAATTGTTTAACTTCAAATTATCAACAGTTTATTGAAACAGATAGGTACTGATAAAACATAATTTGAATTAACTTATTTAAAACGTTGAAATATATATTTTTTTACTTCAAAAGTCATGTTTTTAAAACAGGGGTCTTCAAATGGACAAAGTATAGGTGGGAATGAGGTGTATGTCCGTGCCTGCTGACGAGATTTAATAATTTTAACCGACTTAGAAGTCCCTTCCCTAATAAATACCATAAAATTATTTTACAATCATTTAATGTATATACATGAGTGTCCGTGTCAGTTTATATTAAGTTTTTATTAAAGTTCGTCGTCGATTTCCCGCCGAGTGTAGTTCATGAGGTAGAGATGTGACCGTCCACCGCCCTTGGGGAAGCCGATCTTGGCCGCCGCCAGCTCGCAGTCTTCCTCCCTCTCCGGCACGTCATACAGCCGGGACAGAGCATACATGGTGTACTCCTCACAAGACATCATCCCGATGTACTTGTCCACCATTTTCAACCGAATCTCCGACAACTTTATCACCGGCACTGGGTGCGGTCGAACTGAAAAAACAAGCAGTCCTTACAATCGGGTGACATTTAAAAGCACTTAAAAAATAATGGAACAAAGTAGTATGAAGTACGATCTAGCCACATCTAGCCAAAAATTTTGTAATACTAACTTAATTTTGAATTTTGAAATATCTGTTAGTTTATTTGACAACCGCCAAAATCTAAGAATGTTTATTTTGCATGTTTAAATTAAATCTATTTTAAATCTATTCGCCATTATGTGTGATTTAAACAAAATCTATGATTATGGCTTAAAATGATTCTTGTTTAAACATGGTGGCGGCACCGCAACTTATTCTTACCTATCAATGGCCAATGCTAGAAGTATTAAAGTGCGAACTAGTATTTTTCAATTTGGTGATATTAAGCTGGAACGATTATTTTAATAGAAGGTTTGCAGAAGATGTGCGTATATGTATATCCCATTAAAATTCGTAAAGCATTTAAATAAACATGAACGAAGGCGCTGCTCGATATTATTTATACAAGAGGCCGTAAAAATAGGTTTTGTACAAACTAGATCATTTTCTGGCTACTTTAATGAGATCCTTGTCTGTTTGCATATTATAAGTAGGTAGGTTGATATAATAAATCTGGGTCAACCAGAAATCCTTGTCGTGCAAAACGTAAGTATATACAACATTATTTAACCAGTTTCGAGATTACCTTAAAGGTTTTGGTTAGCGTTCGTCTTGTCTTATAAATTTTAAATAAGGTAGGTTTTGTAGAGTGACATTTGACTTGGCATTCCTTGGTAGAAACTTTAAATTAACTAATGCTGTATTGGATATATTAACTTAAAAACTTAATACACAAATACGGGTTTCCTATACCAAGCGAGTTTGTGGATATGCAATGGAATGAGCTGGTACTGCAGATTTTATTTTCTATCAAAATAAGCAGATCTGTTGTTTTTTCAGTACTGATGTGGTTTTTTAATGTTTTGTTATTAAGTATATTACAAATGTATTTAAATAACTGATGTGATGCAATTATAAATTTAGGAAATACATAGATGATTAGATCTACGTTATCAAAAATTCTGCAATGCGCTGGTAACTTTTAAATTATGATTTTTATTTTAGCTATTCCTTTGGGGTTCTCATTCTCACGTCGTCCCGAGGGCTGACAGTGACAAACCGCTACACTTTGTTACAGTTTATTTATTTAAAAGGGTAACATCGAAACTTGGGTCGCCACAGTCGCAGGCACCTAATTTGTAAATTTTCGTAAAAAAGGTGACAAGATGCTTTAGATTACTTTAATATTATGAGTTCAAATGGAAATAAATAATTTTGTGTAGTATTTTTAGAATTATTAAGAGCACGTCAGACAAAAAGATGTTTTTTTTTAACAAGAACATGGCATGGTAAGTACTTACATAACTAGACAAAACACAAGCACCCCACAGGAGAAAATAATGAGTTAGCATTTAAAGTTCAAGGTGGTCATTCTGGGTTACGAGCACGGTGATTTGTAACAAAGAAACATGTTGCAAAAAGAAGCAAGTGTCGCGACCTGTTTATTGTCATTAAGAGTCAAGTTAGGAGCGGAAATGACCCTGGAGCGGGGGGGCTGGAGAGCAATATCGTCGCACCTTTATTGCGCGTCGCTGCTTGATGAGCACTCCTTGATGACAAGTGCCACTTGCTCACAAGGTTGCTTTAAAAAATAACGTTAAATACCTGCCCTTTTAGAGGCAACCTTCACTTCATCATAGCAGCTGCCTTGCCCTTTAATTTAACTAGTGCGGTTGTGATAAGCAGATCTCGCGAAACAATGAAGAAAAAAAAATCTGGAAAGAAGTAGTTATGATATTTAATTGCTGAATTTCATGAGTATCGCTTGAGTAGATATACGGAAACCATTTTTACTGAAGCCCAAGGTGAAACCGCGCTCCGTACTCGATCGCTCAACAGTAGGCCTACTATGTAAGTAGCGACAGGCTCGAGAATCTGTCAAACGCGATATAGTGACATTAGAGAGCATTAGTAGGCCTACTGGGTAGATATGTCATAAAATACGGTATTTTTCCAGATATGACTTTTTAGTTGAAATGATCGATGTCAATGTTCCTACGATATATGCGTATGGTTGCAATCCTTGCTAACGAAGCAACTGAGGAACGTCGTATTTGTGGCCTTTGTTATTGGTTAATTACTGTTGTCTAGAAGTAACAAATCCTGTTTGTGTTTATGATCCGGCTGTACCAACAAAAGGATAAACACGATACAATACCTACGCAACACAAAGGCAAAGAAATTTAAAGAAGTATTGGTCAGCCAAAAAAGTTAGTTAATTTACTTAATTGTACTTAATTTACTGTGCATTATAGTATACATACATAGTTGTTTTTTACAAATATAGAAAAACATTAGTAGTTTTTTCTTCTTCTATGGATTGTATATTTGTATGGATTATTAGAAGATAATATATTTGCGTGTTTGTTTTTTTGTTGTTGACTTTAATTACATAATTTGTTAATTTAATACAAAATCCAGATAATAAGGTTATAAACCATGCCTATAATATAATATTAATTAGAATTCGTAACTTGTGCATTTAATTTATTTCCACAACAGTCCCTGCCACAATATCTGTCAAGGAAAACAGCACTTTTTATGAACTTGTCAGAAAAGAAAATTAAAAAAGTTATTTGAGATCTGTTATAAACTTATCTCAAGATATAGAAAAGAAGCTATGAAGTCTTTACAAGGTTTATTGTGTGGTTGGTTAATGAAAAAAATCTTTTGGCGAGGTAGATAGAAAGTCAATTTAGAGGATCCGTCATCTTTATACAGTCACCTCTTCGAAATTTTTACAAGGGTTTAAAGGAAGAAATATTATTCTAGACATTTGCCATCCAAATTCGCCGTGTCAGACTATTTTTTATACTCTCGATATAAATCCTCCGAAGTACAACATCCGACCGCTATGCTACACGAAGGGAAACATCTTAAATATGGGTATCAAGTAGAACTGACATCTATACAGAATATTCAAGTTTTTCTATTATCTACAAAATAAGTTTTCTTGCCATAAAACGGGTAGGTTTTTTCAGCATTTATTTTGCAGCAGATGGCACGAG
Source organism: Teleiodes luculella (assembly GCA_948473455.1). Taxonomy (NCBI): domain Eukaryota; kingdom Metazoa; phylum Arthropoda; class Insecta; order Lepidoptera; family Gelechiidae; genus Teleiodes; species Teleiodes luculella. Next base: position 8,204,215 of record OX419584.1, read on the forward strand.
GGTTTTGCTTGTAAATATGATATGATGATATATTATTTTATTATTATCTTAAATACAGACAAAGTAAAGTAGTCAGCTCATGCGGTAGAATATTATAACCTTGAGAGCGCCGTTATTTTGCAGCAGTAGCGACAAATGTGCTGCGTTTGTCCAGCCGCATGTGCTGGCTTCCATACCGCGTCTTTACCTTCGGTTCGCCTCTCCATCTTGACCACAGCTCGGAAGGCGCCGGGGGTGCCTTGGTACAATAACAAGACCATCACTCCAGGTCTAGGCTCCATTATCAGCGTAGCGTGACGCCACGGCAGCTGGTGCTCCAGTCCAGGCTCAACTACCTCTACCACAGCTCGGAACCTTTTTATCCTCTGAAAAGCATATCTTTACTATTGACAGTTTTAACACAGGTCAGACACTCCATACAGCAAACGCGTTTTGACAACCTACTGCTTTTTGAATAACAACTGAGTATCAATTACAAGTCAAACACTGAAACGCTATATAAAACATCCCTGAACACCCTGTCAGAGCCCCCCCGCGGTGCCTGTGGGGTGCAAGGCGTGGGGAGCTCGGGCGGGCGGGGAACTCTTTAGTGCGGGGGGGTGAGTGTCCTTTATGTACGGGTTAGTACTATTATTTTCTTCTGTGCTATTAAGCTAAAAATACTGATATTATACAGGGTGTATAACGGCTGGATGTAATACTGAAAGGAAGCAAGTAATTCAAAGAAATATTTTCCGGGAAGACAAAAATATTTGACTTCTCTAACTGATTAAAATAATAATTTTGAGTTTCAAAGTTCAAAGTATTTAATTTTTTTAATTTCCTTTTCTTCTTTAGGAAAGTTGTTCAAAACCATTAAGTAATCATGTCCTTTTAGAATTTGCCTCTATTTGGCTCTTACACCCTGTATTTATTACTTACATCTTTGTCTGGCAAAGAAAACATGATAGGATAAACTTCAGCCGTGTTTCCCCAGAAGTAGAATATCTTCCATAAGGAGTCGACGGTTCTGTAGGGGTCAAAGTAGGCGTCTCGTTCGAATTCCTCACAGGTGTAGCCGTGCTGGACCCACGATTGCGCGCGCACTGCAAGCCCGAACAAAACAATTCCGAATATCCAGATCCACGTAAACATTCTCCTGGAACCATTCGGCTAGTAATTTCACCGATGTTTACGTACGCCGCCTTATATAGTGCACCGCAGTGCATAGAGTTGCAAGCCAATAACTGAAAACATGCTAGTATTATTTTGGAATAGGTATCGACTGCTATTCTGCTAAGAACTATGTTTTGTATAAAATTATACCTTACGCATTTATTACAACTTGGCAGAGCTTAAATAACTATCGAACTTGTATCTTTAAATCTTCGTATTGAGGCTTGTGTCATCCATTAGTAACAGCATAAATTGATTAATACATTAAGTAAATTAGGTAAGTAAATTTTTTATGACATAGTGAATGTAACGACTACCTTTCTGAAATAGGGTTGTCTCTATATAAATTTGGCATTGTTTTTGAACAAACAAAACCTTCAATTACGTGCTTACGAATGTCATAAACATAAAGCGACTTAGAGAGCCGTATAAACGTCATCTAAATCTTGTGTATTATTGTTATGAGAAATGTAGCGGTATGTAGGGGTTGTGAGGCATGGCATTTCGTCCTATCTCTTACCTTGTACGTAAAGAGGATGCCGGTTAGAAAGGGCGAAACAATATAACTAGCTTTCCGTCCCGCGGCTCCGCCCGCGTTTACAGTTTTTCCCGTATGGAAGAGGAATTTTCCCGAAGTCTATTCCATCTTTGTACCAAGTTTTAAGAAAATCGGTTCAGTACTTTCGGAGCGTATCCAATTATTAGGAATATTTTAGTCATTTTTTTACGCTGGTTTTACATTATTGGAGTTTTAGTAATGACTCTAATTTTTTTTTGAAATTATATAATATAGCCTGTTACTGGGGGATAGTGTAGCTCCCCAACAGTAAAATAATTTTTTAAATCAGTTCAGTAGTTTCGGAGCCTATTCGATGCAAACAAACAATCAAATCTTTATAATATTAGTAAAGATTTACGATGCAATCATAATGTATGTATACTAAAATTGTATACTTACTTAACCACATCTCTAGTAGTTTACTTCAGTATTCAATCTAAGCCTATTGCCATAAATGACTCACAAGGAATTCACAACAGTCAAACATTCGTTCGACAAAATTATTATCGAATTCGTAAAGAGGCTAAAACAACTGAATTCAACAGTAATAAAATTTGGGAAACAATAGAAACAGTAGGCCTCGGGAATTCTGTAGCGTAGCGCCGTTTGTTAGTGAGATTTTATTTGTCCCTCTCTTCAGGACAAGGCGCTCCCGAGGGATACGTACCTACCTATACTTATGTATATGTATAGGTCTTTTTTTGTTCTTGAAAGGACGGTATATGACTTCTATTTTTTGGCATTGATTTATAAGATCATTCTAAATTTGTTTTTTGGACCTAGGTAATTCATATTTTTACTTTGCAGTGGATCCACTGCATTTTTGACGGCCTGTAGCCTAGTTGGTAATGCGCCTGCCTTCGAAGCACAGGGTCGTGGATTCGAATCCCGCTCAGGGCAGTGTTGAGCGCTTGTGTTTGGCTTTGTTTATGGATGTTTGCCTAGTTTGAGGTCAAATGGCTGTGTGTGAGATGTTCCCACGTATTTATTTATTACTAGCTTTCCACCGTGGCTCCGCCCGCGTTAACAGTTTTTCCTGTGGGAATGAGATATTCCCGCGGTAAAAGGTAGCCTATGTTACTCAGGGTAAATGTAGCTTTCTAACGGGGAAAAAATTTTTGAAATCAAAAAATCACAGTAGTTTTTGAGTTTATTCATTACAACATATACACACACACACACAAACAAAAATACAAATCTTTCCTCTTTATAATACTAGTATGATTTATTTATTTATACCCAGAATCTTCAACATATTGGATTGTTTCTTTCACCTTGGTAGCTAAATGCTAGACTCCAAAAAAGCTTTTACTAAAGAGTGAGCTTTATTCTTGCCTGCTTTACACGCTTTAAATTAGCTTCACTTGTAAGTAACTATGTATGTAAGAAAATCTTGGAATCTTAATTTGACCCACTTCCCGGTCTTCGATTAGGATAAAATTTTGCACACGCTCTGAGTTCTGATGACAATACATGACTACCTAAGAAACGTCATTAAAAATCCAATATGGCGGCCTCCCCATTACATATATGTAAAAAATCTTGGAATCTTAATTTGACCCACTTCCCGGTCTTCGATTAGGATGAAATTTTGCACACGCTCTGAGTTTTGATGACAATACATGACTAGCTAAGAAACGTCATTACAAATCCAATATGGCGGCCTCCCCATTACATATATGTAAAAAATCTTGGAATCTTAATGTGACCCACTTCCCGGTCTTCGATTAGGATGAAATTTTGCACACCCTCTGAGTTTTGATGACAATACATGACTAGCTAAGAAACTTCATTACATTCAAATATGGCGGCCTCCCTAAGATGGCGAACTGGCTGTTTGAAATCCACCCCCATGATATGGGTATCAAATGAAAGGGTTTGCTGCCAGGAATACGAAAAAACAGTCACGGGACTTAAATCCAATATGGCGGACGTCCAAGATGGCGGACAGAAAGCGTGTTTTTTAGTTTTTTAAACTATGTATTATTCTTAGGAACTATCGATTGTCTCTTAGCTGAGACAGAGATTATTCTGACATTGTTTTTATACAATGTGCGATCACATTTTAGCAAAGATATTTAGACAAACAAGGTTAATTATTAAATGCTAGCTTCTTACTTTTGCTCGAGGGGATGAATTTTCCCGCCGCCAAAAGTTTATACAAAGTTGGCAATAGCAAATACAACAAAAAAGAATTATGCAATTTGTTTAGCCGTTTGAAGTGACAAGAGTGCATGTATGCATAAGCACGCTTGTCTTTAAGGGAATAGTTTTTATTAATATCGATTTTGTGTCCAAGTAGGTCAGTGGAATTAGTATCTACATTGGTATGGATCTTCATTATTCATATCCATTAAGTTGAACAATAATAAGTGAAAAGATAATAAATATTAGAAAATAATTCATTGCTTGATTGTCTTAAACACCAACGATAAGAGGAAGCAATTCAGACAACACATATTACAAATCCAATCCAAAAATTAACTCATAACAAACATATTAATTTCGATTCTATTCTGCTTAAGAATCCTATGTTGAGCTAAATATCAATGCTATTCGATGGATAAACTGATCTAGAATTTCGATTTCATCGTGCCGTGAATTTACTAGAGGCGTAGTGGAATAAGTAGAGAGCAATTCTCATTGGAGATTCCTTCGCGCCTGCAGTCGTAAAACACGTCACAGTTGCACTGGATACCCAGTACAGCAGTACCCACTCCTACTCCTACGACATCTACTGTTTCTGTATCATTGTCATGAACTGTAGTTTTCTGATACATGGTCAAAAAAATCTTTAAAAACATTGGACCAACTACAAATCGCATATTTTTAATAAAAAAATACACTAATTACGTCATGTAAAAATGGACCAACCTCCCCAAGATGACCGTTCACGCGTGGCGTGACAGAAAATTTTGTCGTGCATGTAGTGTTTTTATAGTAGTACCTATCCTATAGTAGTACCTACTCGTAGTAGGAGGATATTTCAACATTGCGGCATTTGTCAGGGTATTTTGACAGCACAATAAATTGTCCAAGGATCTTATAAGTACTAATGGTACCTAGTTCTTATAATATAACATCCTTGAGTTTGTCACAGTGGTCATGATAGGGAGGAGCGGTGGATTTGGCTTCGCAAATAAAGGTCAAAAAGTTATTGTTTAAAAAAATATATTCACTAAAAAGTGGCCTTTATAACCACAAAACAAAACAATAGGTAACATCCAAAAGTTAAAAAATAAATTCTTTGAACTCTTTGAACTATAGAAGCGGCGGCGTTAGAAGGGATCGTGATTCGATTTGGTTACCTACGTGCAGCGACAAAAGAGATTTGATAGAATCTCCAATAAAACCTCCAATAGTATGCTTGTAGAAGAATATGTGGGCAACACATTTACCTACCTAGTACCTACTGATTATATTGTTCTGGTTCAGGAAGGCCGTCTGCATCGTGCGCAGTATCCAGGGATTACATAACGTACAATCATCGACGTAAACAACATATTTTATTCAATATCTGTAGGTACTAAACCTCTACCGCTGCCTCTAGATTCTCACATTTTCAAATGGATTATTGCAGTGATTTTTCAATATTCGGCTCGATTGTTTAAACTGAGAAATTGGATTGGAGAGCAGAGGCACTTCGCGAAAAAATAAATCTTGCCAATCTTGCAGTCTGGAATAGGAAAAAGTCTTATAAATAGCAAATTTCGCAACAGCTGATGTTTAAAGTAATAAGACTGAAGTGATTCCTTATTCAGTAAAATATTAATTAGTACCTACTTAGAGTATAAATAGAAAAATTTCTGTATATTTATTCTCTAAGAATATATATATATATTCTTTATTGCACAAAAAACAAACATACATTTCGTCGTTGCCAAAACAAGACCTTGTATGTGCACAGATGGTACTTTTGAGAAAATCGAAAAAAACTTCTCCGTGAAAAAAAAATGTATGGAGGCATGTCAATTTTATTTTTGTTATATATGTATCTATATTTCAGACATTTTTTATAGTTATTACAGTATCGATACCGAGACATTAATCCACTTTTTTTTATCTTTTTTCCACGACTTCTGCACATGAGAGGTTTTGGTTGCTAATTTTAGAAACATAAGAGGTTTTATGAAACTAAAAATAAAAGACTACTATAAAATCAACCTCTATAATCTCACGTATTTTAAGTCGACATTCTCAAAAATACAAAATATAAAATAAATTGTTCAGTAAAGAAGAAGTTCAGTCACAAATCAGTTTTAAATTCCAGGCACAAAAATAAGAGAATCATAAAATGGATGATAGTCGGTCTACGTAGCTAGATCAAACTAAATGTTTTACGTAACTTAAAAAAACCATTATGTTATAACCAAAGTATTATGTTTATTGCTTTTCAAAATACTCTCCTATACATTTAAAAAAAAAATTCATGCGATCGAACCATTTTTTAAAACAGAAAGACCACAGATCTGAAGGTATGTTTTCTATGAGCTGATTGAACGCTATCACTCACTGCCTCTTCGGAGTTGGTAAAAGTGAAACCTAGGTCGGTGCTATGTGCAGGATGGGTGACGAGTTGTACCTACTTTTTCGAAAGCTAAAAATGACTTTGTTTTGTTGGCCGTGTGTGAAGAAGCGTTGTCATTATGTAGGAGAACGCGGCTTTTTGGTCGTCTTTCGCAAACTTTTTCTAACACCCTGGGTAAATAAATGGTAGAATACCACTCGGCATTAACACCTTTTTTGATCTTCAAGTGGAATTGTGCAGATGGGACCCGAGCTGAGAAAAAAAACGCGATCTAATTTATACCAACGTTTCTCGCCTGCCTCACTTTTGTTGGCCTGTTCTCATTTTCAAACACCTATACACAAGATGGCTGTTTTTTTTTTCGGATTTAAAACAATAAATCCACGTTTCCTCTCCTGTGACAGTGTCATAAACAGCATTAAAATATCCGTGGTGGTACTTCAGAAGCATCTGTAAGCACCATTCCACGCGAGCCCGCTTCTGCTCTGCAGCTGTCAGTTCATAAGGGGTCCAACGACAACAAAGTTTCCGAACTTTTAATTCTTCGTGTAAACTTTTATGAATTTGGCTCACACCAATCCCCAATAGTCCTCGAATTGTCTCATAGGTAATCCGCGGGTTTTCTTCAATTAGCCGCTTAACAGTAGCCACATTATTTTCGTTGACGGCAGTTGAAGGCTGCTCTTCACGAAATTCGTCATGTAGAGAAACCCGACCTCACTGAAATTCAGCAAACCATCGCCTCACGGTGCTCAAACAAGATGCTTCTCTCCCAAAAGTATTTTGATGACAAGCGGCAGTCTTGCGGAGAGAGAGAACTTTTAAAATCATAAAAAGTCATCGCTCTAAAACATGAAGGAAGAAAAATTTTAGAATTTTATTTTATTTTAGGCGCGTAATTTTTTTCCTTCATGCTCTAAAATATTTTCGGCTTTTCGGCCATTTTCATTGCGTACCTACGTTGAAATTTGATGTGTGATAAAAAAACATTATTTCACGCCAATTTTTTTTATTACTATGAAGGTTGCAACTGTTGCAAGTCGTTTCAAAAATATAACATTCAAAATTCATTGAATAGTTTCGATTAGCTAGAAGTGCAAAACTTTTAGTGTTCCCCACGTAAAACCGCAGTAAAAGGTAGCTTATATCCATCTTAAAGGTCTATTCAAAGTACCTATGCAAGTCAAAACCTCGCAAGTGTTTATCATTAGCACAAAATATCATTTTAGCGATATTTAAAATATCTCATGTGCACAGTTGCACCACATGAGATATTTTGATTGTCAATTATTTTCGAGCGCCACATGGGAGATTTTTATCGTTGCCTGTACCTCTGCGAATATATAAGATATTGACATGGGAGTTTTTGTACAAGGTGGAGAATTTGATTTTTTACAACATGGTGTAAAAAAGTGATTTTCGTCCAGGGCGTCACATAAGAGCTCTTGTTTTGGCAACGACGATTTAATACTTAGAGCTAGTGTACAAAGGCGAGCTTATCTCTATAAGAGATCTCTTCCAGCCAACCTACAAGATGGTGGAAAAGGAGATAACTGAGTAGGCACAGGATTGTGCAATTATTAAAAAAGAAATAAGAAAAACTAAAGATATACTCCTAACTAAATACTAAATAAAACACATACATAAGTAATTATTAATACATAAACTAAATACGATACATAATTATATATACAAATAAATACATAAATATATATATATATACATATATAGTATGCAATATAGTGGATTAAATATTAGAGACGTGATAAGAAATGCTCTTTTACTTTGTGTTTAAATGAATGTATAGAGGGACTGTCTTGGATAGCTCTAGGTAGCTTGTTCCACAGCTGGGCAGCGCGTATTGTGAAGGATTTGAAGAAAAAGTTACTGTTAGCACTAGGACATTCCAGTGTCCTAGTGATACAGGGACGTCTAGATCGAGGGTCAGGGGGTAGAAGATGGAAACGAGATCGAAGATAAGAGGGGGTTGCGGGGTTTTTGAGAATGTTGTATAAAACAGAAAGGATGTGCACATCACGACGAAGACGAATAGGGAGCCATTTAAGCTGAGCACGAAATTCAGAGACATGGTCATACTTACGAAGACCGAAAATAAAACGAATAGCAAGATTTTGTAAGCGCTCGAGCTTATTTAGTAACTCCTCTGTCGCATCCAGGTAGCAAACATCAGCGTAGTCGAGAATAGGGAGAAGAAGGGCTTGTGCTAACAAAATCTTAGTCTTAAATGGGAGAAAGTACTGTAGTCTCCTGAGTGAGTGAAAAGAGTAATGCATTCGCCGGCTCACTTCGTTGACCTGTGATCTCCATGACATGTCGCAGTCAATTATTAAACCCAAATTTTTCGCTTTATCAGCGTACGGTATGCAAATACCATCATAATAAACATGTGGCACAACAGCGAAGTTTAACCTGCTTCTGAGTCTACTGCTGCCTACAATTAAAACCTGGGATTTAGTGGGATTAACAAGCAGACCAAATGATTTCGCCCAGGTTTCAACAGCTAGGAGGTCAGTATTGATGGCATCAACAGTATCAGCTAAATCCGGCAAAGAAAAATGTCTATAAAGTTGCAAATCATCCGCATACAGGTGGTAGGGCGAAGAAATTACGTGGGAGACATTGTTAATAAATACAGAAAAAATTAGTATTTTGAAAGTAAGTGGTTGAATTCGCAATTCTGCTTTAAGTATTTTTTATAATATAAATATATATTGTTACTTTTTAATATTTAGTTCATATTTTTTTATGTTAAAAAGGATTAAAATCAGTATGTTTTATATTGTATGTAAATAAAATTTTAAATCGGATGATAGTATTTATTTATTATTCCAACAAATCGGATTATCTACAGATTAAATAAATTGAACACAACGCGCTTACTTGCACAGACATTTTTTTTTTTTTTATTCTATGAGTATATTCAGAATTCTAAAGCAATGATTCGTCAAGTGCAAGGTAAGATTAACACAATTTTCATTATGTATAAACTACAGTCACGTGACCGGTCACTTTGTATGACAAGTTTGATTTTGAGATTCCAACCTTATGTGCCTTGTTCATTTACATGAGTTCTACCACTAAGTTGTGGAAAGACAATCTCACGTCACGGTGTTTACTATTGGCGCCCTTGCAAAGATCGCTCGCATTATACCTCGAAAACGTAGTAAATAAATATATCAGTTAATTACTACATATCGTATAATTATTGTTTTAATTTTATGTTTACCAAGCGTGTGAGAGCGTAGCAAGCACGAGTGTAGGGGATCTGTTTGGCACTTGCCCCCTTTGGCACACCTACTTCGGATAGTATAGGTTCGAAGATCGCTCGCCATACTTTTCGTGTTAGGTTACGCATGAACCTAACCTAAATCTAAACATAGTTTTAAAAGGGTAACATATTATCGTTTGTATTATTCTGCCAAAAAGGTGATGAAAATTATGCATAATGCCCGGTTAATTTGATAATTACGATAATTAATATAAAATTTCCCTCTCATATTGGGCATTACTCATAGTGCCCGCTCATAAAAAACAATGTCCAATTTATCACTTGGTCCATAACAGATACATTGATGCCTATGTAGAATATAAACCTATCAACACATCATTGTCGTCTAGAGCATGCACAAAGTCGCATCTTAACTTAGAAGACAACACAATTTGAATTAAATTCAATTTCTGTGCTGAATAATTACGTTTGCACCTAGTTCAGGCTTTAGAGGCGAACTGTAATTCAGTCGCGGGAAATTCATATTGTATCAGATAGTTAACCTGGCGGGAAACAGACGTAATTGACTTGCACATGCCAACTATTGTGATTCCGGCATCGGTTCTAATCTAACGTTAACGTCTGGCCGATTTTGACAGCGAAAAAACACAAAGTGATTAGGTAACGAGACAACTTTTAGGTACCTACATGACCTATTTTGTAGTTGCAATAATGAGTATTGAAAAATATTAATATTTTGTGTTCGTAGTTGGTGTGAAGTTAAAGCCTATTCGATTCGTTTGCTTTCTTTTAGTAAGCTAATAAATCAATCTGAATTTGTGATGAATACTAGCTGTCTGCCAGCGGCTACGCCCGCATTGTTTTTCGACTTTTTCAAAGTTATTTTTAACTATTACACGGGAACTCTTTAATTTTCTGGGATTAAAAGTATCCAAGATGTTGACCGAGGATACAAGGTTCCACCATGCAATATTTTATTCAAATCGGTCTAACAGTTTCAGAGATAAGTTCGCACAAACAGTTTTTTAATTATCACACGGGAACTTTTTAATTTTCCGGAATTAAAAGTTTCTAAGATGTTGACCGGGGATATAATTTAATTCAAATCGGTCTAACAGTTTCGGAGATTAGCCCGCACAAACAGACAAACAGAGAAACAAAAAATCTGGATAAGTTTTATATCACTTCTTTCTTACATCCACCTAACTCGGTTTTTAGCATATTTTTCTATGTACAGATTTTCAAAGTCTACAGTTTTATTATACCTACAGAACTAAGAAGCGCAGAAAGCAATGCAGTACAGTTTGGTATTTATGCCGAAAGTCCATTGCTGAACAAAGGCTTCAACAGAGATCTCCACAACAACGGTTGGCTTTAATAATCGCATTAGGTATACCGGTCCAGGGCCCTTCAGTTTTTAATGTATGAAACACTGGTCTAATTATAGTTCGTTCGTTATCAGCTTATAAACAACCTCACATTGGAGCCCATCCTGAAAAACAAAATATAATTAAGAGAGGGTATATGATGATGATGATGATTATGAAGATGAAAGCACCCGCTCTTCAAAGCAGTAGGTACCCGCTGACTTCAGTCAGCTCGCGACCATGGCAGGTGCAACCCCGCCGAAACGTCGCGGTCGGGCAAAAATGAGGTATCGTAAAAAATAGAGCTATTTAAAATTATCGCGTATAAATTTTGAAAAGGTACATATAAATATTATGAGAGCGAAAGCCTCAAAAAAAGGAATAATTTTTTAAATAGGTAGTTAAAATATCATGTATTTAGGAATTCTATTATTATCTGTTAAACTGGTAAATAGTATTGTCGCCTTCGGAAACCTTTGCGGCTATCGAGCATTGGAATCCTTCTGTAAATTGTTTAGTAATTTTAAAATTAAGAAGTAAGCCAGGTGTCCCATGATTCACATTAAATTTTAATAAAAGATATCACCAGTGATGGCCTTACTAGCGTGGACAAAATTAGGTCAATTATTTCTTGAATTCTGTATCGTTTGTTGAAGTCTTGCCAAGTTTTATTATTACCGACAACAGTACGGTAGGCGCCGGCGCACTACCAACACTGCGAACGATTTTTTTCACGTGTGTGCTGTAAGCGTGTGTCGTGACAGCGGTTTGAGGGCGATGCCTTCATACGTGCTGCATACCAATGACTTTACAGTGATAACAATAATATAAATAAATATGTCCCAACCACATATTCCTTACTGAGACGTATTATTGATACTTTTACAAGTAACCGCACATTTTTCACCGGCTATAGAACACACAATTTGAAGGTGATATTCCGTACGTAACGTAAGGATAGTGTTAGGTATAGAACATAGAAACTCTGAATTATTGAGTAACCTCGTTTATGTATCGAACTATTTCCGAATAGTCAGAACCTACAGCTTAACGTACCTTCTCAGACACTGAGTAATTTTACTTTTCAGAATCATGGTATTTCTATAATATTATAACATCGTATAGGCAGTACTATTATTATTATACTTCTGTAGGTTTGACTTGCGAAAATCCGTGTTTTGACTTTTGACTAAACAAACATGTGAAGTTGAAGTTAAATAAAAGTTGAAACATGTAAATTGTACAATTTTGGGTCGGTCTGTACAAAAGTAAACACAGACGAACTTAATTTGAAGTTTAAAACATTGCTTGGAATTTGAATATACGGCTTGACGACTTGACGTCGTCGGCATGTGAGTCTGTTTGTTATAAGAGTAGGAAAGAAAAATGGCCGTCTAGTTTGCAATTTCACTCAACACAAACACTGCAGACATTGCTAAACTTAAGCTGCTTAGTCTAGCAAAAATATAATAGGTACTTATGTTTTGGTTGGTACAAGAGTTTTTTAAATATACATATATTAAGGAGCTTAATTTAATAAGCTACTATTTCTCGAAATATTTTAATCGCGAAATGTTTATGCAATTTTCTTAGAATATGAGGCTGTTAGTTTCGTGTTATAAATAAAATACCAAAAAATAAAGCGAGTGCACTCGCGCGTAGGTACTGCTGCGAAAACGGTGTCCTTCTAGCCACACAGTTAGCCGTTGCGTTTCTAAATCAATCTATCTAAGGCCAATCTAATAAAATCTTTTATAAAAAAAGAAATGTATTAAATGACGACGACAGGTTCAAAAAACAATATATTGCTACTGAACATAACATAACAAAGAGAATTAAAAAAATATATGTAACGTTTATTAAAAGATAACCTGCATTTTTATCAATAAATTTTGTACATCGCTTGTGTGTTGTAGATATATACAGAAGCCAGCACATGCTGTTGGACACTCGCACTACGAAATTCACCCCTACCGCTACGGAATACAACCCTCTGAAGGTCGTAATGCCCAGCCGCATGTGTTGGCTACTGCACCTTTTATAATAACAGATTTCTCCGCGTGGCCGGTGGATGTTCCGTCGATAAGGTAAGGTTCATATTACAACACTAGAGAGATAATCACTATCAAAGCTGTAGTTGCGTAATCAATACGAGTCAAAATTACTAGATAGAATACTCGTATATTAATTTTTTTTTTTCAACTTACGATTATTTTCGGCCCCGTAGCCTAGTTGGTAGTACGTCTGCCTTCGAAGCACAGGGTCGCGGGTTCGAATCACACCCAGGGCAAACATTCGTGTGATGAGCACTTGTGTTTGCCTTGTGTCTGGATGTAGTATAATGGACATGTTGACCTTGAGCGCGCCTGTATTCCATAGCGGTCGAGGAATATTTCGTACTGCGAATGTACAACAACCGCATGTGCTGGCTTCTGTATATTCCACTACAAGTATTGAAAAAGTAATATAGATGAGAAGTAATATCTTATTATAAATACTACTTACATACTTGATATACTTAGTTTATTATCTTCATGTGACACTGTATATTGAACCTATACTAGCTTTCCACCGCGACTCCGCTTAGCGTTTGCGTTAACAGTTTTTCCAGTGGGAATGAGAAATTTTCCCGCCGTAAAAGGTAGTCTATGTTCTTTCCCTTGAACCAAGTTTCATCAAAATCGGCTCAGTTGTTTCGGAGCCTATTCAATTACATATTAGGAATATTTTTGGCATTTTTTACACCTTGGGTTACATTTTTGGACTTTCAGTAAGGATCCCTAAGTTTTTTGAAAAAACTATAATATAGCCAATGTTATCAGGGGACAGCGTACCTTCCCAACAGTGAAAGAAATTTTGAAATCGGTTTTGTAGTTACCGAGCCTATTCAATGCAAACAAACAAACAATCAATACTTCGCTCTTTGTACTTAATGCCTTAAGCCTTCCGCCGCGGCTTCGTCCGCGTTAACAGTTTTTCCCGTGGGAATGAGGCATTTTCCCGCGGTAAAAGGTAGCCTATGTTACTTAGGGTGAATGTAGCTTTCTAATAGTGAACATTGTGTGACAATCGCCCAACCCTACGCACGATATCGTAAGTACGTATATATCGCAATTCGTTCCGCTTTAAATATTATTACCTCCCAGATTTTTTTCTAATTTTATACTCTAAGATTATGACTTATTATGTTTCTCGGGTTAATTATTATTATTAAGAACGTGTCAGTTTTACAAAATAATATTAAACTAGGCACCTACTATAAAATTTTGTTGCCTACTCGTTTCGGCACACTAAAACCAGTCAATGGCCTGCGGACTGCTGCGCCGTCATTCGACGAGTTGAGCGTTGATAAATGGCGCTGCGCCGTTAGAGCAGGAAACAAGAATAACAAATTTGTTCAGGAGGAGGGTACAAAATCATATCCTCAACCCAATACTACATTACATAGGTCATATCAATTTGACTGGGCATTTTAACATAAGCATACCTAAATCAAAGGTCAACGACCGCATAAAAATGTTAATTTAATTCGGCTGTTTTATTATCAGTTGCGCGAGTTTGAGACTAGCATTTTAGTAAATGCCCACAAGTCCGTTACTACTCCGCACTGATAATTCTAATAATATCTCTCGTGTCTCGACTCGACCCACTAGCCAATCACCGTCCAACATTGGTAGACTACACTGTGGGCCGGTTAAACTGTCTAGCGGTCCAAAAACATAAAAGCATTTTTTTGAAAGAAAATCAAAGACGGAATTTCAACAAACCAACGGATAGCTATTAGCCAAATGATCTTCAATGATGAATAAAGTACACACTTTACCTTAAAAATTCAATTTGCGCCGGTCTCGTCTTTGAATTTAATGTCTTAGAAGTAACCCTCAACGAGGATTGCTTCTCCGTGGCTAATTAAATTAAGCAAATGATGATTACCGACTGATAATGTCAACGTAGATAACTTTGCAACTGCTCACAGTGATTAAATATTCATTTATGTTAATATATCCATGATTTACCCACGCGCCGCTATCGTTAATATTCAGTCTCTATCTAATCGTCACATTGTGTTGTTTACCCTGTCGCTCGCGGAGGAATAACACTAGAACAATAATTTTATATAATATACGTATCAACTTTGTATTAAATACTTATATCTGCGGTTCGGACTGGTGTGCGCCGTGTGCCGCCACAATAGATAGCGTACACACGCGTGTCGGCGATGGTACTCGTTCGCAACTGGCTTATGTTGGTGGTTCTCTAAATTGAGTATTATTTGTGGTTTTTCTCTAAACAGTCTTCAACCGGTCTATTTCGGCAAATAGTTTACGCGGAATAAATTATGTGAGTATTAAATATACTTTAAAGCTTTATTACGCAGCAAACTGGATTAGATTTTATATTATAGGTACGTATTTATTTTCTTGTTTTATAAATTAAATACACGTCTGTGAAACTCGGCATAAAAATATATTTACAGAAATAACTTCTTAATAGTCTTAAACTATTCCGGTGTGTTATTTAGAGCGGTTTAATGGCAGCACTCTTTGTAAATTTGTCTTAAAATATTGAGTTAAAAGGTATTTTATAAGACCTAAGGTCACGAAAGAATCATTTCGTTTAACAATGCATGCATACTATTAGTAACAGTTTTATTATTTATGATACCAAGAACATAGTAAAGTTAAAATGTAAGTAACCTATTGAAAAAACTATTTTAATATTTTCTAGTGTTCACATACCTAATATATAATATATTTATGTTTGTACCTATCTAATTTTGACTGACAAATCATAAGAACACAGTGAATTATAGAAGGGAATGTGGATGATAAAATATTGCACGTGTGTTATGATATTGATACCATACATGCCATACGCGTTGTTTGTTCCTACAGGTAGTTAGCAGCTTCTTACTGCACAATAACTCATTTTAACGCCCTTCGCGCTCAGGTGTTGCCTCAAGCGAAACGCTTAAAATATTGTTGTCACCAAAAACCAATATTTCTTCAACTGCAGAAATGTCTGAAGCTTACGCCGAACCACACCAAGCTCCCCAAGTTTTCGTGCAGTGATTTATGTTTAATTAGACTGCTTTAGGTCCTTTATACATTTTTGTGTCAGATTTTTTCGGCAATTTCATTAAACTATCTCGTACATAAAACTCTCAATACAGAGTAAAAAATACTACATTAGAAAATTATATGAATTAGGTACTAGCTTTCCGCCACGCGGTTGCGCCGTAAACAATTTTTCCCGTGAAAAAGAAGAATTTTCCTGCGGTCAAAGGTAGCCTATGTTCTTTTCTAAGGTCTATTTTATCATTGTACCTACCAAGTTTTGTCTAAATCGGTTCAGTGGTTTCGGAGCCTATTCAATGCAAACAAACAATCAAATATTTCCTATTTATAATATTAGTAAAGATTAATTAGTAAGAATTATTAGAAATTACTTAATTATTCTTGATTTTACGGACAAATGAATTGCATTCGTCGATAAATTCATAAAAGATACAAAACATGAAGGTATTGGAATTGTTATGTTTACGTATGATAAGCAAATACATTTATAGGATCAGTACAGTAGGTATACCGTGACCTGTCTCCGCGCAATCGCGACCTGATAGGTAGGGTAGGTTAGATCCATCATTTAATTACCTACCTAAAGATAATTTTCTTTGAATAATAACTTTATTTGATAACACGCTACGTTTATTTATTCTGTGTAACATAGAAATAGCTAAAGTGGATAGTGCCAATCCATTACTGTATTGGACGAGTAGAGAATATGGATATTTGGTTTGGTTTCACCGATGGCCACTTTGTTTCCATGACTGGTTGTTTATCTGCAATATAGTGGTAGGGTAGTACTCATGAAACTGAACAACTTTCCCTAAGAAACATAGGTTGAAATCTCAAAAACAATTTTCAACTTTTCATATAAACTTTAGCCACTTGACCGGCCACTTTGTATGAAAAGTAGAATTTTATTTTGATATTTCAAAGTTTGTTCCTTAGGGAAAGATGTTCAGTTCCATGGGTACTACCACTATGTTGCGGATAAACAACTAGTTAAATTTCACGGTGTAGTAAGTATACTTTCATATTTCATAAGGATTTGTTGAAAATTAATAAACAGATCTCTGCAATACAGTACGACAATTTATTCTCATATCAGTTTCCTAGCACTTTTACCATAATACTCGTAGGAGGGTAAAAACTGTGTTTCCTAAAAGAGTTTATTAAAATTCAGTGCATGCGACTGACAGAAAAATAATTGAAGCTTCTATGGAAGCGACACGGTTTGCAAACTAAATAAAAAAAAGTTTATATATAATTTAAAAAAATTGTCCTTACTAAAACTTCAATAATGTGTAAAAATACCCAAAATATTCCGAATAATTGAATAGGCTCCGAAACTACTCAACCGATTTTGGTGAAACTTGGCACCAGGAAAGGGGGAAAATTTCTCATTTCCCCGGGAAAAATTGTCAAAGCGGGCGGAGTTGGCACAAAGATAGAATAGACCTTGCGGAAGAACAAAAGCTAACTTTTACCGCGGAAAAAAATCCCCTTTCCCACAAGAGCCGTGGCGGGAAGCTAGTTATAAATATATAACACGATTCAACATCGTCTACTCCATTATCATTATTTTATCACTACAGTCCTACACATCGTGAACATGTGAAGTCTAAAGCTTCGTAAAGCTTGTGTTTGTTACTCAGCTAGATCAGATTTTAAACGGAGATAAATTTCTGATAATAATGAACTGAATTAAATTTTACTGGAAAAATATGTTTTTCAGCTGCAAGGTAGGTATAATTAATGTTCGGTGCCTCTCTGTCAATGCAAAGCTCGCCGGCCGCTTCCATTTCATTTCCGCGCCCGCACGATATCGATCGTATTTATTCACTCACAAAGGAAACTCTCCAATATTTTGCAATCGAAGGTTCTTGAAAGTTATATAGACAAAGAACACATGTGATTTTTCCAGGAGATTTATTAGGCTTATGTACGGTCACTAATTTGAATTATTTTGAATTATGATATTAGGTCCCTAGGAAAATAATGCCTTTAGGAAAAAAAATAAAGTATAAATAAATGCACGTAACTGCACTTACGAACCTGTGCAATAGGTTTTATTTCCAGTCAAGATAAGTCACATTACAATCAGCTATGCTTACCTATTCACAATGTTTTCGTGTAATAAAATAAATACTTATTATTTTATCAAATCCGATTTATTTCTAAAATTTGCTACCTACTTCTAAAGCAAAAAAACGGTTTAACGTCAATAAAATTCGATAGTTGGGACATATCGGATCGGCACCCTAGGACCTCAATTTCCTCTTTGTATCGGCGCGCCGCAGAATTTAGTTAACCGTAAAAGTGTGACAGGTGTCATTTTAGGGGAGCGCTGTACGACCCCACGTGGGGCTGAATGGCGTTTTCGTAAACGCCTTTGAGCGATTTTGAGCATTAGATTAATCTTGCTGATTTATGTTTGCAATTATTGTTATTAAATGAAAACACCTTGTACTCGTTTCACGAATTATTATTTTATGGTCATTATTAAAACAACACACAACACAATTAATTGTAAGTACAAAATCATTTATCTACTGCTATAGTAAATAACTTTAACCAATGTAAAAAAAATGCTAAAAAAATAATAATTTTATCAGGAAATGTAATCACCCCAAAAAATTAAAAAATATTTGTATCTAATTAAGTACGCCATTGATGATTGTAAAAAAATGCTATAAAACTAATTTATGTCACTTTTTTATTATTACAATGGAGTTTTACGTATAAATATTTTTGTTTACATTTTAGTAGTGCGATGACGCCCCCGGCCGAAGCGACGGAGCCCCCACAGGTGGTGGTGCTGGACGGAGGGTTCTCTACTCAGCTCGCATGTCACGTGGGCCACGTCATCGACGGAGATCCGCTGTGGAGCGCGCGCTTCCTTCACACACACCCCAACGAGGTCGTCAACACACACCTTGATTTCCTCAGAGGTATGTTAATGTATTTGTGTACGTACGATGTACGGAGCCCCCACACGTGGTGGTGCTCGACGGAGGATTCTCCACTCAGCTCGCATGTCACGTGGGCCACGTCATCGACGGAGATCCGCTGTGGAGCGCGCGCTTCCTTAACACACACCCCAACGAGGTCGTCAACACACACCTTGATTTCCTCAGAGGTATGTTAATGTATTTGTGTACGTATGATGTACGGAGGCCCCACACGTGGTGGTGCTCGACGGAGGATTCTCCACTCAGCTCGCGTGTCACGTGGGCCACGTCATCGACGGAGACCCGCTGTGGAGCGCGCGCTTCCTTCACACACACCCCAACGAGAAAAAAAAAGAATTAAGTAGAAAATGGAGAGAGGATATAATTTCATAATATTTATATCTTTTACTCAACGTTGTGGATCCCAAATAAGAAAATAATAATTAAATGCTTACTTACTAATGCTTGCTTACTTCCATCTTAACAATAACTATGGATGGAGTAATTAATTTCACTATCAATATGAAATGCGCTTTGTAACGAGATATCACAGGAGATATTGTGTTACATTTGACAAATTTTGGAGGCATTACCACACTACGTTATTTTATTGCGTTATATACGAAAATGAACTTGAATGAAAGTATATGCACATAGAAACAGCAAAGTAGGATAATAACGATATGTCATGCGACTAGCAACGGCTTTTACTTAATCCCTTGGGTAAAATAACCTCTGAAGGATCACTTAGATTTCAGGTGTGCACTTTTTATAAAGGAAGACGCTATAACATTTTATTTACAGAAAAATGTGGATGGGTAGTTAGGTACTTATAATAAAACAACGTTTGGAACTAAAATTGCCTGGTATAATGTAAATAGCTAAGTATTTATAGCAATTAGCATGTATCTTCTACTTTCATTGTAATCTAACTCTATACTATACTCGTACAATGTCAAGTCTAGGTTTGTTTACCTGCGTCTCATACTTATATACGAGTACCTAAGCACTTCGTATCTGCGTTGTGTCAATCTTGTGCACCCTTTGAACTTGGAACTAATTGGCTTGTTCCGTCTCCAAGATCGAAGTTTGAATAAATTTCAAACGCGCCATGTACGTACATACAGTACATATCTGAGTGAACGGATATCGGAAACAAAACAGCCTATGTACCGCGGCATATATTGCAAACGTACATTAAGCTCTACGGGCGTGTATGCGTGTTTTTGACGAATTACACGTTAGCTTCATTTTACTCCGTCATTTTCTTGCATCTGACGGCGAGAGTGCGACCTCGTCTCGTGTCATCGTCCCTTGAAAGCGCTTTTCTTCGCCACAAAACGGACCGTTTCTTTTCATAAGGAAAAGCTGAAAAGTGTCGGCAAGCAAATAACTCCCTAGAGGGGAAAGCCTTGCTTTGCTTCCTCTTATGACTGAAATGACGTGAAAAGATACAAATACAAAGCCCTGCGCTTTGTAGAATTGTAATTACATCACAAAGTGTGCTTAAAAATGACGCGTAGAAAAATATTCGGGGAAAGTCTAAGGATTAAGACTGACGAAAGAAAAGGTTACGTGGCCAATTTTCTTTATGGATGGGATGGGTAAGGAAGCAGCTGTGTCGGTGTGATTATTATGATTGACGCTGTAGCGCGGTGCCAAGAGGCGACGCGACGCTATTCCACATGCACTAACTACCCCGCATTTGCATAGTACAGGGCAGGGCGCAATGCAAGTAAGTACCTACTATACGTTTCAACTAAGAATATGATCGCGAATGTGCGAAATTCACGTGTGACAATGTTAATTTGTACCTACTGCCAAAGAACTATCTGTAAGAAAATACAATAATTATTGATAATGCCAAAACTACATAAAAACAATCGGAAATTATTCTAACTTTAATACTATTATAGACATGACATGACATTTTTAGTATGCCATAGTTTACATACAGTATATTCTTGTACCACGATAGGGACCAAAATTCCCTAAACATCCTCGCTCCAAAAGGCTATAATAGTTTTATTTTGCATTATATTACTTACATTATACATAGTGTATCTACTTACATCATCCTAACGACAGGAATCGTATCAGTAATATCTAAAACACCATACTTAAAGAGAATAAAAGCTTTGTTAGTTTTTTTTTGCACACCTTACACAGACGTTACCACGTGAAGTTCGCATTCTCGCGATCCTACTGTTATTTGAAACGATAGTCTGTACCCGTGTCTCCGGGCGGCGCGGCTTGGGCGGCTTGGGCGGCGCTACGGATACACAAGACGCCGCCATCGCCATTAATCACCTTGTCTGTCTAATAGGTTTCCATTCCCAGGCCGGGCGCCGACTCCTATTTATTACCTACATAATTATTTTCTTCGACCCGAGCCGAGCCCCGTCGTTCTCCGAACGTTTCCTTAATATACAAACAACTAGTTGAAGTAGGCGGTCTCGTGTTGCATTACCAAGTTTTAATAACATTAATTGTTTACGCCTGTTAGCCGCACCCTGTTCACTGTTAATATAGCGACGACGTAGAACTCTCACAACTTAGCCAATATTTATTGATTTAGTTTGTTAATATAACTTGCAGATGTGTGATAATTATTGTTCAAGACAGGAAAGGTCTGAAGACGTTGAGACTTGGTAACATAATATTTTTTATGCGCACGAGAAGTGAAAAGTAAAATTAATGCCATCAAAAGCACAACTTGTAAAAAAACCAAGTCTCGCACTCGCAATTCAGTTCTTCTACCGTAAAAAGTTGTGAGATCCATGTAATACCAAGTCGGTTAATTTATTCAGTCCCTACTTAAGGGTCCTTCTGTCTTAAGTTATTACGTAATTAGCTAACCTAACAACATCAGTAATAATATTAATATTAAAAATCTTTTATGTTTTAAATAAATAGATTGGCTTAGCCATCGCATGAAAACACAATGTATCTCACAAGTAATACATATTGTAAGTATTAAATTAGACTGTTTAATGCGATTGCCAAGTCAATCTATTTATTTAAAACATAAAAGATTTTTAATATTAATATTATTACTGATGTTGTTAGGTTAGCTAATTACGTAATAACTTAAGACAGAAGGACCCTTAAGTAGGGACTGAATAAATTAACCGACTTGGTATTACATGGATCTCACAACTTTTTACGGTAGAAGAACTGAATTGCGAGTGCGAGACTTGGTTTTTTTACAAGTTGTGCTTTTGATGGCATCTCATTTCTTTTTGTAGGTAATCTTCCTCTTTTTCTTTTCGGGTACTAATTCTTGAGCTTCAGCTACAAATTTTCTCATAGCCCACTCCCTGTCTCATCTACACCTATTATTCCATTTTAATACAGGTCAGAATTGGGCAAAATTTATTCGAATGACGAATAAGAAATGGAATGAAACAAAATCATTCGCGAATGACGAATAAATGTATCGAATGATTATTCGTCTACAAATTATTCGCGGATAATTCATTCGGGAATAATTTATTCGGCGAAATACTCCAGTAATAAAATATTCACGAATAATTTTATCGAATAATTGATTTATAAAATAAATAGCTGTTTTATACTTTATTATTTTGACTTAGACTTAGACTAAGACCTAGACTTAGACCTAGACATATAACTAGACTTTTATTTTATTTATTTTATTTTATTTTATTTTATTTTATTTTATTTTATTTTATTTTATTTTATTTTATTTTATTTTATTTTATTTTATTTTATTTTATTTTATTTTATTTTATTTTATTTTATTTTATTTTATTTTATTTTATTTTATTTTATTTTATTTTATTTTATTTTATTTTATTTTATTTTATTTTAGGTAAAATTTATTCGAATAATGCCCATCTCTGATACATCTGATTCGATAACCGCAAACGTAACTTTGTAATTCTATGTTTGCCCCCAGATTTATATGGGATTACAAAGTTATCTAGCAGATGATGTATATAAAAAAATAGGCCGAAATTGCAAAATATTTGAATTTTTCCTTGATTTATATACTAAACACTAATTCCATTCCAAATTTGAAGCTTCTATGTCTGCTAGAAGTGCCTTAGAGTTTTGATGATCGGTCAGTGAGTCAGTCAGTGAGTGAGTGACAAAATTAAGAAACTTTGACTAGTTATAATTCATAAACTACTGGTTCCAATTGATTGAAATTTGAAATGTACCCTATTTATACAATGCCTGCTTGGTTACTCAAAACTCAGGCTTCTAGTTTTATCCACAACGAAGTTATAGGGGGGTCGAAAATGGCCCGAACTGCTTCGAGAAAAGTATGGTACGGCCGTGCCGCTTTTTTGCTCGACTTGTCGGGGGCACTGCCGTGCCCCCAGATATGTAAAATAAAAAATGTGATTAATTTTGAAGCTGTAAAATTAAACAATATCATAGAGTAATATTGTTTTTATGCGTAACAACGTTGAAAGAGTATATAAAAATATTAATGTACCTACAATTTGTTTTTAGAAATTGAAAGCAGTTTTTTTCTTGGGCTTTTTTGCCAATAACTGAAGCTTATTATTAAAAACTTAAGTTGTTCGATAAAAGGGTACATACATACACCTACATTCAAATTCATTAGCCTAGACTTATCATATTATACCTACTTACCTACTGATCCAGAGCCTAGTTAAAAAATAAGTCAATCTTGGCTCCTTGTAAGGCAAATATTTGTTTCATTCAATGTGAGTGGTTGTGTTCCAGCGGGCGCTGATCTGATCATCACGAATACCTACCAAGCGTCCCTGGAAGGTTTCATGGAGCATCTGGAGCTGACCCAAGAACAGTCATACAAGCTGATTGTAACTGCCGTGGAGCTGGCCAAGCAGGCGCGCCAACTCTACCTCGACGAGTACCAGGACTGCCTCGACACCGGTATGTCTTTTTTTAATTGACCCATAATTGACCTATGCTTGTGTCGCTAAAGTACGATCAATCAAGCTTCATCGGACTTGCGGGGGAGCGGATGGCTCTACCCCAAAGTAGTCATGTATCAACGCGTCTAGGAGGGCGGCTCAAGGGAGCCTCGAACCTAGGCCTAGCGCGTTAATACGGAAAAACAGGAGACGGCGCTTGAGGGGACCAGTACATCCCACTCCTTCTTTTAATTCAATAACAGAACCGATATCATTGAGGAACTACGTACAAGTACCATAGAAGACACCTCTTCTATGCGCCAACATGGCGGCAGCGGTATGCGGGCGGGCGGAATGCACGGCGGGAAGAAAAAAAAAACAAAAGCCATAGAAGTTGGAGTTCGCGAGCTCCAATTCAAATGACATGAGTTCGCGGGTGTCCTTTCTATGTATGCTAGTACAATAGTAGTTCAATGCTCTATACATGTAGGTATGGATACAGATTCTGCTATTATGGTATGGATCCATTATGACGGCTCGTAGCCTAGTTGGTGGTAGTACGCCTGCCTCCGAAACACAGGCTCGCGGGTTTGTCCCCCTCAGGGCAAACATTTGTGTGATGAGCATCTGTGATTGGTTTGTTGGATGTTGTTCAAGGATACTGAAAAATAAACAACTTAGTCATAATATTATGTATAATTCTATCGATCATCTATTTTTTGAGTTTGGACTGACATGGTTGAAGCACTCACTTATTGGAAAATCTGATGGATTTAATTAATTATCAGACTAAAATATAAGTACTAAAAAGTTAGAAGTACTTAATACTCGTAATAACTTCCTGAATCAGAGTGTATAGGCCTAATTTGATCACGCTCTGGCGCAATGCAGGTTGGTCAACTTTACACAAAACCTGTGAATTTCTACCCAGGTTTTCCTTTACCTAAGAGCGCCAAAAAACGAAGGTAAATTGTGGATTCGGAAATCAAAAACACATTGGTACGTGCCGAGGCTTCAACTTTAGAAGTAGGTATTCAGTCTGAAAACGAGACAATTTATAGATATGTATAACTTAGTTTTCACAACATTAGATCTGTTGGATTTTCAATGGGATCGTGATAAGGATTTATGATATAAAAGAATGTAGAGAATGTTTACATTTTAGTATAAACAAAGCACTCCTGGGTCCGCATACCGCAGGGGACGGGTGCAAGCACGCATTAATTACACTTTGCAGGGGTTTAAGGTATTCTAAGAGATACGGGGTTAAACTCGGTTCATGTTAACAATATGAGTGGACAGGGAATTTACAATCAAGCCATATAGCTAAGAAAATTTGAAGTAGGTAATTTAATATTCAGAAATTATTAATTATACTGATTTATAGTAATTAAATTGTATTGTGTACGCACAAGATAATCTAATGAAAACTGTAGTATAGATTAGGTTACTAACCTGTAGTACAGTAATAATAACAATAATATGTAGTTGAACATTACATCACGTAACCCTAATATCCCGATTGAGGTATACCAGTGTGTCCCCACATTAATTAAGATGCGGTCATTTTACTCGTATTAACAAACAGTGCAGGAAAATGTAAGGAAACCTGTTCGCATGATTGTATTTAATTGCGCTTACCAGTAGGCCTACTATATAGGTAGCGACAGGCTCGAGAAGCTGTCAAACGCGACATATTGATAGAACTACTATGGCTCTAATGTCATTATGTCGCGTTTGACAGCTTCTCGAGCCTGTCGTTACTTACATATTAGGCCTACTGGTCGGTCGACAAAGACAACATTTTAACTAATAGTAGCTCTGTCAGCTATAAAACACGAATTGACCTATGCTTGTGTCGAAAAAGTACCAATCAAGCTTCACCGGACTTGCGGGGGAGCGGAAGACTCTATACCAACGCGTCTAGGGGCGGCTCAAGGGAGCCTCGGACCACGGCCTAGCGCGTTGATATTGAAAAACATCGTGAAGGAGACGACGCCTGAGGGGCTCCGTCTCTGATTTTCAATTTTGATTTTGGTTCTGGCCGCGCCCCCGCCCCGGCGGGTGCGAGCGTTGTTACCTGAAGGGTAATTATTACCTGAAGGGTATTCGCTACCAGAAGGGCATTCTGTTAGGTGTAATCTAAATTCTTTGGCTGCTTAACTGCATCAGTGATTTCGTCGTCACGTTCGGAAAGGATATGTTTGGGACGGCGGCGGAACCGCGTAGTGGGGTGCGGGAAATAGCCCGTACACTTAACAACATAGGGATTGGGATGGGAAGGGCCTTCATCAAAGTAGCGTTTGGATGCTTCCTTCATGAAGCCACTAACGGAAAGGACCAAACTGAAGCGGAGAACGCTTCTAAGACGCTTGGTCCAATAAGGCTTTCTTGTCGTGTGGTTTTCGAGGTTAAATCTACCTCATAAACCCTGACGTCGACATTATAAAGCCGCCTATGATAGTAGGTGATAGTAGTGTGAATGAACTCCCGAATCCGGATATGCTCTTGCTTTCCACTAATAGGTTTTACTTATTTTTATTTTTCATGTTCTGTTTAGGGAAATAGAGAATGTTCACTAATTTTGAATGTTAGCTTTATAAATTCTCCGTTCAAAATAAAAAATACTAGTGAAAGAATTATTTCGATACGTCAATTAGTTTCCAAGATAGAGAAGTTTAAAGTGAGCGCGCGACGAAATTCCGCGTTCAAGCGCGTGACGTCATAAAGCAACGCTCGCTCAGTCCGTTCCCGCTCTTCCGTACGGCTGCCTTGCGTTATTAGGTATTTTGTACTTGGATTTCTGAATTAAAAAAAAAATTAACAATCCAAATACCATAAAATCATGTGTTGTGCCAAAATGTACAAATACGGCTATCAATGCGCCGGAAAAGTTATTTTTTGTCGTTCCAATGGATGTCAAAATACGAAGTAGGTAAATGATTACAAGCTATGAAGAGATCAGATCTTGTTAGAAATCGAAGCACAGTTTATTGTTGTGAAGATCATTTTGACTTAAGTATAAGTAGTGATTACCTTTTTATGTACCTACTAGCTGCCCGCCCGTGGCTACGCCCGCGTTGGATTTCGACTTTTCCCGTAGGAATGAGATGATTTCTAGCTTGAAAAAGTAGCCGCGCGCGCTACTAGTATTAGGTAGACTTAATCCATCCCCCCGAGATCTATTCTATATCTGTACCAAGTATCATCAAAAATTCCCGCCGCGCTACTAGGTATATTTCCCGTGGGAATGAGATATTTTCCCACGGTATAATAGCCTTTATCCCCCCTAAAATATTTTGTATCTCTGTACCAAGTTTCACTAAAACTTTCTGCCAGACCTCCCATTTTCCCGTGGGAATAAGGTATTTTCCCGCGGTAAGAGATAATCTATATCCTACTCCAAGGTCTATTTTATCTCTGTACCAATCTTTATCAAAACTTTTCACCTGTACTACTATTTTTCCCGTGGGATTAAAGTATTTTCCCGCGGTAAAATGTAGCCTATACATATCCCTAGGGTCTATTATATCTATGTACCAGGTTTTATCAAAACTTTCTACACGCGGTGACCTTTTTCCCGTGGGAGTGAGGGATTTTCCCACGGTAAAAGGTAGCCTATATCCATCTCCAAGGTCTATTCTATCAAACCCCAAGGTCAGATAGCTCGTAGATATCAAGTTTCCGCCTCACGACTCCGCCCGAATCTTTCCCGTGGGAATCAGTTGTTTTCCCGCGATAAAAAGTAGCATATGTCCGTCTCCAAGGTCTATTCTATCTGCGTAACAGACAGACAGACAGAGTTACTTTCGCATTTGTAATATTAAGTAGGGATTAGTAGTTTTCGGTTTTAAGACCTAATGGTTGCCTGGAAGAAATCGCTTAGAGCGATAAGGCTGCCACTTGCCTTCTCCCTTTTTGAGTATTGTTAATGTATTTGTTTTTGTTCTGTGCAATAAAGTATATTTTGTTTTATTATTTTTATATTGACCTATATTACATTACCTAAAACCTAAGGTCTCTGATACCTACTTCTAGCTATAGCTAGTGGCATTACGAAATGAAATACTTGGGTATTTTAGGTACTGCAATAAAAGAATACTTATAGAACAGATATTAATATATATTTTCGAGAGTTATATTATAAAAAGTTTAACTTAACTTACCTTTGCATTTTTACTCCTCGCCTTTCGACGGCAAAGAAATCACTATTGTCGCTAAATAATGAGCAACCAAGTCCTTCTATTTTAGGTAGATTATTTGATTGTCCATTTTCGAACCCTTCATCTATTATTAATTCAATTCATATAACTGGAAGCGATGAAATAAAGCAAAACACTGCGCGAGTAAACTACTGCGGAGCGGAGTGTTGCTATGTGACGTCACACGCGGTCACGTGACTGTCAGCGGGACTCGATATTTATGGGAACTTTGAATGCATATAAAATCAAAACTACTTGATATTTTTTAATGAAACAAAAACTAGTGTAGGTATATGTATATATAAAAGCTCTACTGTAACAAAGTTTCAAGTGATTTTACATACTTAGTAACATTCCTTATTACGTGATCACCGGAAAGGGGGGGGGGTCGGGTGCTTGTATATAAATCGGATTATTAGGGGGGGGGGGAGGGGGAATAATCCATGATTACGTCATCAGCGCTTCGTTTCCGAAAATAAATTATATTAAATTTCATTGATTTAACTTTATAGTCCTTACCTTATGCATTTTGACAAAATGCCATACCCTCTTCCCAAATTTAGGTCATTTAAGACCCATAGAAACATGACATACGTATCAGTGCTAATAAACAGCAAAAAATTTAAGCACGGTCGAAGATTACGTAATTAAGGCGAGGGGTGGGGGGGGTTAAAAACAAAAGATTACGCTGTGATCACATAGAGGGGGGGGGGTTAAAAAAACGGCCAAAAATGATCACGTAATTGTTGAACGATCCCTTATCGACTGACTATTTTTGTTATAGACAACGCTCCTTTAGTAGTGGGCTCGGTGGGACCTTACGGAGCGCACCTACACGACGGGTCGGAGTATGACGGAAGCTACGGTGACACGACATCAGTCCAGGTAACCATCATTCAACTAAACCGAATACCGAAACAGATGCAAAATCAGGTCACGGGCTCTCCATAATATACAATGTTAATACATGAATAGCTAATCCAATCTCTATTTTCATATCGCTGCCACCGACGACTGTTTTGGTAGCGCCCACTTTGTCGCGAAATCGATTTTTAATTAAAATGTCAAAGGTAAAAGCTTACAGAGGAGAAGCACTAAATTCAAAATGAGTATTTTTTATAGAACATTAAGTTGAAAGATTTTAGGGTTCTCCGGGAAATAGCTTGCGTAAAACCAGGGGAAAGTAAAGTGAAGTAATTCATCTGAACCCGCCCATTTACATAAACATTATAACATCTTGTTTATGCCAGTATGATGTCTTAAAACGGCGAAGAATGTCTTGGCAATATGCCATTACCTTTCACCGACAAAGTAGTTTACTCGGTATTATTTTCATCTGCTGTACGTTCTTAGGAAAACTTATGTGAACACTTTACCTACAGCTTATTATTAATGAGAACTGTGAAAGTGTTCTGCCCTTAGAAACTCTATAGATATATACGTATTCAAAATCTGTTCAAGGGAACTCAGCTGAAATCAATGGAAATAAAATGTCCTTTTTCAGCTTGCATGATCGAATTAATTAAGTATCTTTCAATTTAAACTCAAAATGCGTACCCATGGAACGCTAAACATCGCTACGACGAAGGCCATGAATGCATAGGCTAATAAAGGTTGAAAGCGGCAGCTAAATCGTAAAGAGGGCCGTAAAGTTGCTTGCAAATTAAAATTTACATCGGCAATATGAAAAACTCCCTCTTCATTGACCGTCGTGTTGTTTTTTGCCCGAGAGCATTTGACTGGAGCGGACGGACAGTTAATTAACAAAACCTAGAACAAATGGGCATTAGAGAGAAACGCGAAGCTGCAAAGATCCTTGACTTCTATTGTAATATACTTTTGGTTTACTTTACTTGACTAAACAATTTTTTTTTATTTGAAGTATGATTTTACAAAATTAATTTTAGAAGTCAAGGCTAATAAATCTTAAGACCAGACTGTCAAAAGTAGCGTTCATCTAAGTATCTATGGAGAAGAATGGCCAAAAGAAACTCCACAACTTGTCGTATCTTTTCATTATCGAAAATCTATACATTAACACCATCAAATTGAAATAGACATAATTATAGAAATATATTTCATTTCATTAATTAGTCACTATAAAACGTCCATTTCCTTCATTATTCAAAATTAGCTTCAGGTGTAATGAAAAGCTTTTGCCTCTTTGACGACAAGCAAAGCAATGAGAAGTTGTAGGGGTTCGCGATTTGCAATTTTGTTACGAGTTCCAGACGGACAAATTCTGGAGGCCGCCGGTGATTGCGACCTTCGACCCTTTAATTACAAATGCAATAAAACGACAATGGATAATTTTATTCTGTCGTTTATTTTGCAAATATCTAAAAAAAATTGCCTTCCGACCGCAGTTTAGCCCACGATAGATTAACTTTCCCGTAGTAAAAAGTATTTTCGCGCAGTAAAAAGTAGCCTACGTCCAGTCCCAACCCGTGGTTCACCCCATTAGCCCACCTGGGTGTACCAAGGGCGTTTTTTTCTTCCCATGGTTCACCTCAAAATAATTGGGTGGACCAGGGGTAATATTTTTTTCCCGTGGTTCACCAAGGTTCACCTGGCTGTACCAGGGGCAATTATTTCACTCAAAAATTATGTAGCATCCTATGGTAAAGCTCTTTTTGTAATCGGTTCAGTAGTTTCGGAGCCTATTCAATGCAAACAAACAATCAAATCTTTTATCTTTATAATTAGGCATAGACAAATAAGAAAATTGTTACGGTCCTTGGTAAAACTAAAAAAAGTTTCACTTCATCATTACTTTTCTATAATGTTAGGTAGGTATATGATCACGTACCTATTGTATACTTCTTCTTATTTTTCTATTTTTTGTATTGACCTACCTATGCTTGTGTAGAAAAAGTACGACCAATCATGCTTCACCGGACTTGCGGGGGAGCGGAAGACCCCTCTATAAATTGTCATTTCTACCCCAATATAAATATGCATGCATTAAAATATATAGTCTATATTTTAATAAGTGTGAAGCTAGAAATGAAATACGATTTATAAAATTAAAAGTTCTCTCCTCACAGGAGCTTCAGGCTAAAGCATTTTTAATAACTGTCACCCCTCTATAAATTGTCATTTTGGTGGTTTTTGGGGGTGGTGGCTATGTTAAGAATTCAAAGCAAATGAAAAAAAAAAACATGGAGTTTGGGCAGCTGGTGTGCACTCCAAGCACTTAGTAAAAAGCGATAGAGAACTTCGTTAGACTTGTGGATGCGTACAGTACAAACTCGATGGCACAAATTCGTAGTGCGCCTGTGTCGCCTGAACAGCCAGGGAAATGGAGGTTCGAGTCCCTACCCGAGAACAATATTTTTCATTTTCGCTTCGATATAAAATAGTGCAATAAGTTAACGGTCTCTGTTAAAGAAGTAATAAAGTAAGTTTAGGTAATCCTGTTGTAGATTATGCGAGATTGGCACCTGCCTCGGATCAAGGCCCTGGTCGAAGCAGGCGTGGACCTCCTGGCTTTGGAGACTATTCCCTGTCAAGAAGAAGCTGAAATGCTTTGTGATTTATTAAGAGAGTTCCCCAACATGAAGGCTTGGCTTTGTTTCAGCTGCAAGGTTAGTAACACAAAAAGTTTTATTAATTACAACAATTTATCACAGTCTGGTTAACTACTTACTATGCTATGCATCAATTCTAAAAGATTATCAACGTTTATAAAATATACCTACTGAATAATGTACATAGAAACGAGATAAAAAAGTTATCTGATTAATAAAATAGGCGTCAAAATATGGAAGATAATAAACTAGACCATTGAACTAACTCTAGTTGCGTGCGATAGTAAGATCTTTTAGGTTACTTAAGTTTTAAGCGTTATTTACTGTTACTGATCATGAGCCAAAACATTGAACAGATTCATCAGAAATTTAATAATAATATAGTAATTGAAAACGTTTCATAGATTTTTAATCTTTTAATGTTAACATAAAAAAGTTTCACTGTTAACATAAATCAAATGGACACAATATGATTTTGTAGAAACATTTTTTAACGCATTTTCAACGGGTTTCAATCAAGATATTTTTTAATAGGTCTTGTATTGACAACTTGCAAGAGAGAGAATATTATAAAACTACAATTAAGTCTTACTTCTAAAATTTTGGTATCAACTAATAATAGCAAGGAAAATTTGGGTAAAAAGACAGTGTTTTTGAAATAGGTACCTACCTATCATTAAAATAAAAGTTTTGGATGAAGTTATGATTTGACTTAACCAAACGTTTTCGACTTACAAACTTAATTTACCTACACTGCCTGCACTATGAGAGTGATGCACTTCAAAGCAGCGAGAAAATGCATTCGAATGAAATGAGAAATTTAGATGAAGCCCATAAATAACTCTACCTGGCTAGACTGACTACACTCTACAAGCTCAAACGTTTATTACGGAGCGGTCTCATGTTGCGATTTAATATCGCCAGTCTTATCCTTGTCTGCTAGAAATTATTAAAATTTTGTGAATGAATACTATACAGTAGAAGTATAGTTTTCATATTACTAAGCTCCCCTACTACGTACGCGCGAGTTAATTTGACTTTTATGTCATTATATCGCGTTTGACATCTCAATCTCATGCGTTATATAGTGAGCCTCTGTTATGTTAGTAATGAATGACAGTAAAAACAAATCGAAAGTTTCATCTTTAGGCTAGCCTCCCACGACTAAATGGAAATGAATTTGTAATGGGAAAATTTCGTTCTGACTTTTTGCCTATTTATTTTCACAAAGAATAAGCTTATAAGGCAAGCTCTAACCATATTGTCTTTGTTTTAGGCTCAAATTGTGGTTGACAAAATTGTCCAGAGGAGATTTTCGCAATTTTTTCATATTATTCTTTCTTTTTAAAATATGTAACACTTTGGCGCAAAAAGAAAAGTTTCTTTTTTTATATCATATCATCACCACAGATATAAGGGAACCGCACTTTTTCGTGAAATCGGGGCGAACGAATTTGCTTTTCATTTTTCCAATGTGAATATTGTAGTTGTCGTTCTAGGATTTTATTTCCCGGTAGAGTTAAAGTACCTTTTTGCAAGTCAAACCAAATTCATCGGGTCGTGAATGAGTCGGAGCGTATTGGCTGGCGAGTTATCTAACTCCGGCCGTGGGAACCTTGTTTACCTTACCATTTGAATGTTTTTGGATATATGCGAAAACGTAGACGAAACTTAAAGTTATTTATTTGCTGTCACTCGGTCTAGCAGTATGTTATGTTACAAAACTCGAATCTCTTTGGCAGGAATGAGAGATACTTCACGTTATGCAATATTACTAAATACGAAATACAGGTTTATGCTGCAAAATTTATTCGCTGTTTAAACAACTTTAAAGTTAGCGGGAAATAAACCAAACATTCAATGCGAGTTGGGAGAAGTCGTAAAATTAAACTTTTCCTAATGAGCGTACCGGCGCGGCGGCCGATAGTTTCGCGCTGCGCAAAGGTATTGTGTGCATGCATACTCGGCAGGGAAATATCACTGATGAAATTAAATAAATAAAGAATGATAATATATGTAGTTACCAAACAAAATAACATCAGTGTGAGAGAAGAAAAATAAAGATGATTATATTTTTATTATCTTTTTTATTCTTATTTTTCTATCCGAAAAGGACTTTTTTGCACGGGCTGAAGACAAGGTGCTGGGCTGGGAAGTTATTGAGTCATAGTAAAAAAAATTGACGATTTGAGTTTTTTTCGACTTTTCCATTGTAATTTTTTATATATCCCACGAGAGCTCTTTAATTTTCCGCGATTAAAAGTATCTAAGATTTTTACCTGGGATATAAGGTACGACCATACAAAATTTCATTCAAATCGGTCTAACACTTTTGGAGATAGCCCGTACAAACAGATAAACAGAGACACAAAATTAAAAAAAAAACTGTATTATGTTCTATATCGCTTCTTACACCCTCCTGAATCGGTTTTTAGCATTATTTTTTCTGTGTATACAGAATGACCTCTACAGTTGTATTATATAGATAATAATAATAATAATGTTTTTATTCAATTGATATCCACCAAATAAACAAATAAACTTTCTGCTGCAATTCAGCATAGAAAAAATAAGAAATAAAAAGTGCCTAATATTTAGATAACTAGGTTTATTAACTTTAGGCAAACTTATTTATTTTTGGACACAATCCAGTGGAATATATTATTTAATATGCATAGTAAATAACTAACTATATTAACTGTTTTAGGACGACCAGAGCATAGCACACGGCGAAAGTTTCCAGAAGGTAGCGAAAAAATGTTGGGAAATGAACCCAGAACAACTAGTAGCGGTGGGAGTTAACTGCTGTGCTCCATCGTACGTGGCCAATCTACTGAAAGGCTTCAATGACGACCGGCCACATGACCCCATTCCACTTATCGTCTACCCCAATTCAGGAGAAAAATACAACCCTCAAATAGGGTAAGATATCGCACTTTGATAGGTCACATATAAGTATAATAGGTGCAGGAACGGCTGAGGCGGAACGGAACTGTAACAGATGACCGTGGAAAGCAATTCTCGGAAGAGCCATTTTCACTATATTCAATATAAGCAAGTAGCTAAATCTGTTAACAATCCCCGCGGACGTAATTGGATTGGGTTATTTATATATTTTATACACATAAAATATATTGTTTAGGTATGTTGATTGTTATGAAAGTTCGAAGGCGTTTAATTATGGGAAATAGGAACCGTAATGATAAAATTTCAGCCCTTTTCGGCAAATATAAAATTTGTAAAGCCTGACCAAAGAAATGAAAAACCTCGCCATATTGCGGAATTTCAATGGAACTAATTTTATAATGGAAATTGTGGTCATAAACATAAAAATATACACGTGGCGGGTTTTTTATTTCTTTGGTCAGGCTTTATGTTTTTTAATAAATTATAGGTACCTACACTCTCATTCATTCTCATGGGTTTTTAAAGTTCGTTATAATATTGAAAAGTGTTTTATTATTATTATTTATTTATCAACAAATCTTATAAGTATATGCATAAACTCTCGTAATTGTAAGAACAAATTTCCTTGCAGAAAAAAAAACAAGCCGACTCGTTCTTAATGAATGACCTTCTGTTGTAAATGTGCTGCCATGGTCTAAGAAGACAAGGTCTAACACTCCGACCACGTGACGGACACAAGCCTACGTCATTTTGCCTGTTCATCCTTGTCGAATGCGTGTAATAGACAAGGATGAACAGGCAAAATGACGTAGGCATGTGCAAGTCACGTGGTCGCAGTGTTAGACCTTGTTTTCTTAGACCATGACATATGCAAATTACAACAATAACAGAAACATTGTTAAGTTAACTTTGTGCAGGTGGATAGACCGTGACAAGTGCGAGTCGGTGGAAGTGTTCGTCCAGGAGTGGCTGGACCTCGGCGTGCGGTACGTCGGGGGCTGTTGCCGCACGTACGCCGCAGACGTGTCCCGCATTCGGAACCAGGTGCATTGTTGGCGCGACCGCATGCGCTTCCAGAAATACCAAGCCAGCACCCCCGCCGCCACCAAGTAAACTACTGACAACTGCGCACGTAAAACTGTTTTAAGTAAGATTTGGTTCGAAATTTCTATCACATGGCTGTCTGTGTGTGAGTCTAAACTGTATAAGTGCATCAGATCAGACGCTATTTGGGTCTGCACCAAATACTTCCTAGACCGTTGGCCACGGCGGCTGTGTTTTGCCTCCCACTTTCTTTTAATTTATACTCTGTGTAAAATTTTATTTTCAATGGTTTACTACTTTTTCAACAGATGTGATGTTTATAGATAGTTTATCTTCACTATTTAAAATTGTAGCAAAGAATGAAAAGCATTGAGGTCGGGCATAGACTCGAACCCGTATCTTGTTGGCTGTCCGTACTCTGGGGTACTACCAATAAAATTATACTACCCAGTCTCCGTACGAGCCAACGAAACTCCACACAACAACGAGTTGAAAAAATAAGAAAGTTATTTTCACCTGGTATCCATGACCTATGTCCTATGTACATAAAGATCTAGATAATATACATATTATCCTAACGCTGTTCTTGGAATACTATTTTATATTTATGAAATTATTGTAAAGAATTTAACTTGTGATGATTATGTATAGAATGTGCGACTTAGGTAGCTGTACAAATATATGACCAAAAACAAAGGTTAGGTAGGTATAAAATTATATAAAATTATATCTTCCAAAACATAGCGTTTTATATTTAAGTCCGTGGCTCAGTGCCATGGTATTGAGATGAGATAAACGAATTTAAGGTTCTCTACGTCATACATAATACTTATTTTGAATTGTAACGACAACCAAATCTTACTTAATTTGAGCACTTTTAAACTTGACTTTCATGCTCCAGTTAATCCACGACATGACATTCAAATAGAATCGTTTGACTGAGTAAAATAACTACGAAATTAGGTGGGTGCGCCACGTAAGGTCGTATTCTTGTTCTTCTTAAATACGTATAGTTAACACTTCAAATAGGTACATGGTTCAAAGTTACTGACTATTCTTTCGTATATTGTTTGAAATCGGCGCCCTGCGTGCTTGTACCTATTTATAACCTTCATGGCAAAAATTTTTCTACAATTATGTACGGACGCGATCTGCAAGTAAATAAGTAGGTAGGTACATAATAATTCTTTTTTTTTCAGGAAATTACTTCGTTTTAATGTATTGTTGTAAAAGTGACCTTCAATGGTTCATCCACCTTAATTTACTGTATAAATGTGCCATATTATATAGCTATGCTAAGCTATTCCTTAAATGTATGTAATAGTTACTTGGAAATGTTTTAGGCATCGTTTTAGGTATTGTAATGATTTACAGGTCAATCACCTTGACGACTAGACTGGTAGCCTATCTTATGACCTGAGCCTTACACGATTTTATCATATTATTGTATCGTAACTAAAATAAAACATATGTCGGCCGCGGCACTAATACACTTATTTTTTAACAATGTTACCAAAGTGTGATAAGTTTTTATAAAATTTACAAAAGTTTAAATTGAAGTGCTAAATAATTATGTTAAAATGTGAGTAAGAAATGTCGTATTTTGGTATTAGATACCATAAATATTAAATACCTAGAAAGGTACTTACATCGAAAGGAAGGCTTCTGAGGAGTGGCAGCTCCGACCCTAGTTGGCAGTATAGATGTGTTCGAGAATGGGGTCGCGGGTTAGAATCCTGCCCAGGGTAAAACACTTGCTTGCCTTGTGTCTGGTTGTTGTTTAGGCATATTAGTACCTAGAGTACCTACCTACGTATATGTTTATGTGTAGGTATATCAACTGTCTGACAATCAGATTATGAAACTGAGATTTGAACAACAACATGTATTGTTGTAAGAAAAGTCATTTCCTATCATGATATACCACTATACTTAATTATTATTATCTTGGAAAATAAAGTTTCATAATCTAAACCACGCAGTTTAAGTATTTTATGAAATATGTAAAAATCTTGAAAATAAATTGTATATAAGAAAGTTAAATGTTTTAATGTGATGTATGTAATTATTGACTAATCTAAATATATAAATTGAAGTTTTTTTTGCCAATTATAAATTTTATTGTGTAATAATATTGTTTCATGTATTTAAGCAAAACAAATTTTGCTACAAGTATTTAATAGGTAACTTTTGTTTGGTCTCTAGAAACCAATGATTTTATTCAGGCCTTGTTCAAATACTTTTATAAAATATTTTTTTATGTAGATAATTTATGGGTGTTTTATACTCGCTTCGAACTCTATATTCCATATAATAATTTTAATACGTACTTTATGAAAATTACCATTCTACAGGGATTGTACCCGCCTTTGATGTAATTTTAAAAGTAAAATAAAAACTTTACGCAAGCAATAGTGAAGTTTCAGTACTTACATATGAATAAGTCCAGAACTCCATAAATTGCATCAGGAATTTCATTAATATTTTTAATAACTTCGCCAAAAAGCGAGGAGGCAAGACTTCTCATGATTTAGTTATTCCGTACGGCCGCGGAATTGTGCGGCAGTAGGAACACGAACGACACGCCGCCGGTAAATTGGAAATGAAATTAAAACGTTAACGAATGTTGCTGTTAGTGTGGAGACTAAAAGAGCAAGATGCGATCGATTTAAAGAAAAATATAGTTGTGTTAACAGCTCATTATGTCCCCACCGAGGGGCTCGAGCCTACCCTGAAATGAGGGTGCATAGGCCTTAGACGACCTCGCTGGCCCAATGCGGGTTGGTCAACTTCACACACAACCTTTGAAGATGTTTTCAATTACTGTAAGAGCGTCTAATAAACGTACATATGAATTTAATAACACATTGGTACGAGCCGGGGCTTGAACCCGCATACTTCTAAATGAAAGACAACAGCCCTAGCCACTTGGCCGCCGACGCTATTAACGAACGCCAGATACAGCGGTGGTACCTTGTACTATTATTATTTGTGAACTCGGTCGTATCGTACGTAGGTTAGCGCCCGCCACGACCAACAACGAAAGCCATCTTCATAAAGTTGTACCTGTCTGTACCTACTTTCTAGCGACGACAAAAAAAAAACAATAAATAAATTAACATACTGTATTCAAAAATAATAATAATTTACCTTTAGAAATTGGAAGGCATATTATTGCACAATGTTGAATCGACTGTATTAACTCCTTCTGCCTTATCAACCTTAAATTTTGGCTGACTGACCCCATTCAACCATTGAACTACCATTTTTGTAATGTTCACTCATGTTAATAATACCAGAATGAGAAAAGAGGACCTATTGTGCCGAAATTCACGCCCAAAGAGTTTGGACAGTTTTGTGCTCAGACCTACTGTCAGTGAGATTACAAATTCACACATTGGTAGGTACTTGGTTTAAGTAACGGCTTAGATACCGAATAGACACACGCAAGTCAAAACTAACCAAAAAAATCATTGAACAGTGTCTAAGTGTGTGAGACTTAATTATGTGTAAAATAATAACTTTGTAAAACCACATTTATTGCAAATAAATATTCATTATATTCAATCATTCCCGGATTCGGCTAAACACCGGATACCAAATTTACACGAAACTTGAAAAACTCAGAATTTCGAAGAAATCCTTCTGTCCGGCTTGCTACAATGTCTGCAAACCTCTCGTAGCAAGGTCTACGCCGTGTCTACGCGCGTAGCAATTGCTACGTGTTTTTTTTTTTTTTTTAATTGACCTATGCTTGTGTCGAAAAGGTACGACCAATCAAGCTTCACCGGACTTGTGTCGAAAAGGTACGAGAGTGATTGTTATCCGCAAGTCTGAAATAGCTATACAACGACGGGATCTACGTGACTCTACTGAAAAGAAATATATTTTTAATAAACTATATAACCATTCACATTATTTAGCTGTGAGGCAGATGCAAACTATTAAATTTCTGTCTGAATAAATCTAGTTCAACGATTTCGGCTACAACAAAGAAAATTATTAGCAATTTAAGTAACTCTTTATTGCAAACGTAAGTATAATAAAACATTACACGAATACCTTTCCAATCAAATGTGCACAAAGGCAGTCTTATCGCTACTTAGAAATTTCTATTACTATGTATAAAAACCACACAATATGTGTGATTCCTAGTTTTAGCA
Source organism: Teleiodes luculella (assembly GCA_948473455.1). Taxonomy (NCBI): domain Eukaryota; kingdom Metazoa; phylum Arthropoda; class Insecta; order Lepidoptera; family Gelechiidae; genus Teleiodes; species Teleiodes luculella. Next base: position 8,243,811 of record OX419584.1, read on the forward strand.
TTATATTTTAATTAACTATGCGCTGCGCGAATCCCCTTATGACCGCCTTTCTTAGATCGCGTAACTCGTGACTTGGTTTTGTTAGGTAGGTACGATAAAATCTATAATTTAGAACTAACCTTGATATAGGAGTCAACGTTTTTCGTTAAATTACTAACACTTTGCTACTATGGGTAAAAAGCAATCCAAAATTCCTGGTTGTGTAAGGTACGATAAAATCTATAATTTAGAACTAACCTCGACATAGGAGCTAAGTGGCATCTTATTAGGTGGAAGTGTTTTTTTTTCGCTAATAGAACTTTGTGATGCAAGTTGGAGCACAGAGTAGGTAAAGCGGTTCGTCCCAGTAAGCACTCAGTGAGCCGAACCCGCCTCGCCCCGCCATAGTTTACAATACTTGTATATCGTCCCGCTGTTGCCCCGGCCTAGCCTAGCGCTATGAATTAATCCACGACTGCAGTTTAATTTGTACCTACGTACAAGTTACTCCGAACATAACTTAGCCTGTCAACGAATCCATAGGGACATATGAAACTAACACTATATCAAAAACAAACTTCCACTAAAGCTCGTTAAACATATATTTAAGTAAACGGACTAATACTCAAACTTAGCCTATGTGATTTAACATTTGCTCTCTTTAGCGTCCTTGTATAAATTTTTGGAGTGTAGTGAGGCGATGGCAAGACTTCTCTCCTGTTTTTCTTCGTTGAGTTGTTGCTGGAGATTGGTGACGTCGAGTCTCAGGGTTTTTATTTCGTTTTGCATCCGCATGACGAGCGTCCAGAGGGTGGGCGAGCCGTGGCCGGCGTGAATCGGCAGCGACGGCGACCGCACTAGAGCTTCGATCGACAATTGCGGTTCGTCGTCGCATTCTGCAAATAAAATTGTATCACACAATAAAATAGAAGACTTGTTACTGTGCCTCTTGTAATACAAAATCGATACCCACCTTCGGAAGAAACGGTATTTCGGTTTATAGATGTTTGTGGGTGGGTGAGTGCTTTGTAGGTGAATAAGTGTAGGTAGGTAGCTATTAATGCATATGAGTACGCTTAGAGCTTGAAAGCAAGGGCGGATCCAGCTTCAGCGCCAGGGGGGGGTCACAAAGTCGTGGTCAAGACACAAGAAGTTATAATTTAATTTTGATAACAGATACGGGGAAAAATAAGGTATTTTATTACTGAATGTAATTTTTACCTACTTAAAATTATACAGCATTTACCAAAAAAATGTGTCAAACGGAAGCCCAGAGATAGAACACGGAACACCCTTTGGAGTGTCCGAAACACCCCCATGAATGTTCCGCGATTTTTTGCACTTCAATAAGTAGAATAGAGAGAAAAAGAGAGAGAGTACAGTAGAATCCACGACTCAAAAGTCATGATTTTTTTTTGCAATTTTGAGAATATTAAACCTAAATCATTAAAAAAATCGTTTTAAAAAAAGTACAAGACATTTTGAGATATTTCTTTGCAACTAAATCCTCCTGTACCCTGTACTCTAAACCTTTAAATATTCGTCTTCTTAACCTTCGGCAGTATAAAAAAATATTGTTTAAAGTGAAACAAATACGATCAGTGAACTTCGTCATAAAATTACAACTTAAAATTAAAAATATAAAAAGATATAAATTCAGGGATACATCAATTTTTCAAAAATCTGATCGGTAGAATTTAAGACAGGGTGCTGTAGGACATATACTCGTCCAAGCGAAAATCGATCACTTTTTGCAATTTTTCTGTCTCTAACTACTACAGCGAAGTATAATAATAAATAAAGTCAATTCGTAGGTTCATCCCTTAAAATATTGTGCTTTAATTCTTTTACACCAGTATTACGTATTATAAAAAAAAAATTGCGTCTATATTTGGCAACATGTAGCCCTTTAATAGGTGATTTCATGGTTAATCAGTAATTTTAAAAACTTCACTAGACTCTCAACTTTCATAATTATTTAAAAAAGTAGTAAAGCAGAAGTTTTCAGAAACATCAGTTATAAAGAAATAAGAAATAGGTAAATAAGACCTAAAAATTTTTACGTTCCTGCATTAAATTTCGATTAGTTACCAAACAAATTAACATTAGGAATGCATAAATTCCCAAAAAACATACTGTTTAAATGTCATTTTTTTCAGATTTTTTGGTCATAAAACATTGACGATTCTCGCCAAGTTTTCTAAATTAAAAGCCTGACCAAAGAAATAAGAAACCTGCTCTGGGGGCGCCACGTGTATATTTTTACGACTATGGCAACAATTTCTCTTATAAAATTAGTTCCATTGAAATTCCGCAATATGGCGAGGTTTCTTATTTCTTTGGTTGGGCTTTTTGAGACCATTAATAATATTTTTGATTTTAAGTTGATAACAAAATTCACTGACCATATTTTTTTCACTTTAGATCATAATTTTTCAAACTTCCGTTTAAGTTACGAAGATGGATATTTTAAGGTTTATAGTTCATGAGTATATACTCGTAGCTGCAAAATATATATTTCAAAAAGCCTTGTCCTTTTTTATAATGAATTTTTAAGTTGTCTAGGTCGAAAATTCACAAAACTTCAGAAAAAAATCATATCTCGAAAAGCGAAAAACATTCATGGGGTGCTTTGGACACTGCAACTAAAGGGTATTTTATCTCTGGGATTTCGCTTGACGGTTCTTTTTGGTACAATATTTTTGTGGTCCACCTAGCTCATGGACCCAGCCCAGGGGGGGGTCATGACCCCCATGACCCTCCCCCTGGATCCGCCCTTGCTTGAAAGTGTGTGTTTCTTAATAAATATTAAAAATATTAATATATGCATTGCACTGTATCTGAGAAAAGGATTAGGTACATATTAAATAGTCAGTATAGGTCCAGAAATTTATTTTCAAATCTTACAACACTAATACAATATAATCCAATAAAAAAATAAATATGTATAACTATGACAATCACACTACTATCGATAATAAAAATAAAGATTAACTAATATTTTATATATATGACAAAATTAGTGAATTAGTGAAAGAGAACAGTAAAGTTATATGGACTAACAATGACTTTAGGTGCGAACCTGCAGACGCATGATCGCGATCCGATATCCGAGTTTATATGCAGTCTATCTATTTTAGATTACGCATGTTTCTTATGAGACAGACTGCAAATAAACTCGCGCCTCTGTGGGTTCTGGCTTTTTGCTGTTATGGCTTATTCCTCATCTGTAAAATTAGGTTTCTAATACAGTTATCGAACGCAAGTTCATACTCTGACAATGGTTATTTTGTGTACAACTAACGACTAGAGAAAAAAGCTGTACAACCGCACCAACTAATACTTAAATTACTTGATCAAAAAAGTTTCATAAATAACAATACTTAAGTTATTGACATACCAACGTAGCTACCCATTATAACGTATAAATAACGTTTGGCATGTAATATACGAGTAACAATATTAATAAAAATAAATATAGTATGTTTTTGTACATAAAATATTTCTACAATAAGTAAAAGGTTAGTTATAATAAAGCCCATACTACAAAGCCTGTAACAGATTTATCAAATACATTATAATAGATTAGGGGCGTAGCGTATATAATGTAGCACCGTATTCTTGTCAAGCCGGCCCAAGCCACGGGCCCCGAGCCACGAGGCTCAAGGCGTTATCACGTTTCCCCTACAAAGGATGCTAGTCAAACTGCTAATGAATTATTTATTACACAAAGAAACCACAATAGGAGGGAGGATATACTCGTGAAAGAAAGATTCTCTTTAAAAATTAATGTTTTCATTCTCTACATAGAATGGACCAGGAAAATTAAATCATAGGGTAAGTATAAATATGTATACGACAAGGGGATAACATATATTTTTAACTCAATAAAGAATCTAAAAAAGAATTATACCTATGGTATGTGCGATATAGAGTACTCAACATTTTTCAGATTTAAGAAGCACATTTTAAATTCTACAGCTTTCATATTTTCCGAGATATTTTCCTTTATAATACTCCATTTATGAAAATTTTAATATACGTAAACAAAATTGCTAGTTACTTTATTTTTCAGATCAAATAATCAATGCCTAATCCCAGCACTCACGTTGACAAACTACGATATTTTTGTCAGTTTTTCTCGCAGTAGGGGAATCGCGGTAGAAGCGTCAAGCACTGTATCTTTTCGTCATTTCAACTGGACGATTACGTCCAGTATTAACAAAAAAAATGTTGGTTGGTGAAAATATTCATACATGACCACGAAATCGGAATCAAATAGATTCGACGAGATAAATGACTGTTACAAAGGACTATTAAAACTGGTCCGAACAAAACGAAGCGAAAACACTCGTCTCGTTTTGTATGTTTTATTCGGGCAGTGCATCTGGCTGAAGTCGGGGCGATATTGTTGTTGGCACTGGTTTAACGCGGCGGACTCCATATATGTAAATTTTGTAGTGCACTGCGCAATCCTGTTCAATATTAAATGAATGGTACGCGAGCAGCGTTCTGTGTCCGCTGTGATTACCTACTGCTGCACAATCTAATAAGCTGCCACATTTGTCTCTATTAGCTCGCCACGTGTAAAGCCTGCGCTATTAGACTTAAAAATTGTACAGCTATTAGTAAGATTAGCTCTCTTAGACGTTTTAAGCTACTTAGAGAATTATTGTTACAATTTATTCTTGCCTTCTCGTGACGGCTGTATAACAAATACAGAATAAGTTTACCATCTGCAAGTAGTTCACGCTACAGATGATGATAAATTAAAACCTAGACTTTAGTACTATTATACTTTCGTGACTATAGGGTCTATCAAATATTATATAGGGTTTTGTTGTAACAGCGATTTATCGACGCAACAATATAATAAATGGTAACTTAGATATAGAAGTGGCCAATAAAGTGACGTACAGATCGTTTCAGGATGCAATTACATCTATTCATTGTCAGACCCATAAGGATATTGCTCATTTAGTAGATTGCGCACCTACTTGGGTTACGTAGGGACATACATGGGCGTCGTGCCGACATCTTCGTCTTCGTTTCGATTCAATGTTATAGTTTCATATCTTAAAGCAACAAAGACAAATCATTTTATAAAAGGTTGCCGCGACATTTTAAACCTCCTAACAATCCAGTCTAATCCACAAGATGATTACCTATCACTGTACGTTTTCATTTTACTTGGATTTTCAAACTGGTGTTTACCATACAAAAAAAGTTTTGAAACAAAACACATTCCCTAAAGTAGACACGTACAAAATATATCTGTCTACAAAAAAAATCCACTTGGGAATATAATATAAAGAAAAAATATTTAGGCGTTACTTTTTTGGTCACTCTGAATTTTTATTTCGTCAAAATGTGAATAAATACCTAATGCACTAAAACTAAACCATAAATCGACAATAATTACTTGCTGAGTAATAAAGTGATTAATTAATATCATGAAGCTGCAGTTTATAAGTAATTCTTTTCATCGGGGCTTGGAAGTTTCTGAGCCATCGACTGGCACAGGAATACTTTTCACTACAACCTATTTTTTACTGTGTCAACTGTTCAACACATAAAAAAACTTTCCAACAATGGATAAGAGATTCCGAAAAGTGAATAATAACAAATCTTCTTTCATGTTAGGATAATTCAAATTAGCGTTGCAAATTAAATTATAAAACAGTTTGTTATATTATAGATATAAGTAAAATAAAATTCTTATATAAGAGGACTTAAGCGTTTGTTACATAATTTCAAAGCCTTGTAAAGCTACATACATATTATGAAACGTAATAACGTTTTGTATAAAATTGTACATAAAAATCTCAATGATAAAAATAAAAGTTTGACACGAATGTTTCAACATAAGAGACTCAATCATTTAAAAAATCTAAGAATAATATTTACTGAGGGCATAACTTACTTTAGGTGCACGCTCGGATAATTTAAAGCAGATTTGCCCAAGCATACGTAACGACAAACGTCGTCGGATAGAATTAAATTACAAGGATAAATGTCTACTAATTAAATTAAAAAACTTTCATAATAACAAACATATAGATTCAATGAATAAAAGCACCATTTGAATAAAATAAAGCTTGCGAGCGTCATTTAGCATAATGAGCCCATGTTAGGAGCAAGTGCGGTCGTGGCTCGAGCCAGCATAAATACGGATAGAGCCACACGCCCCGCACGCCACGCCTAAAATAGTTCACCTGCGATGACTAACGCAAACCGAATAATGACCTAAATCCATAGGTACCTACTACTTATATTATCTCGTATCACACATCACACTTATCTTTAGATATACTTATATTTTTCTGTATATGTGTCACTGAACTGCTTGAAACGGCTAGATTGATTTTGATGAAAGTTTAATAGTGTGTGGTTTCGATTTACAGTTCGGCCCGGTAAGTGCCGCTGCTAGGGATAAAAGCCAGCTTTAGGGCAACATCTACCGAGCCGCTAGTATGTATGTACCATATAAAACTATTTAGATCTTATTTAAAATTAGATTTACTATATCTAAAACTAAAGCAAAACCATGCACATTCCATGCTATGAAATAATGCACCACGATGAATATTATTAGTAAGCGATAATTTTACACTTGTTATTGTAACAACGAAAATAATACTGCATACATGCACTATACATTTCAAACAAATCTATGTTAACATAGATAACTGGCTAAGTTATATGGAGCCTGCGGCGATGGCACCTGTGACGCGATAAGTGTCGCCTTTATTTATAATAATTAAATAATCAACATTAGTATTATTTTAAATAGTAACTAGTAATTAGTGAATGGTATCAACTTTGGTTAATATTCAGCTGGAGGCGGAAAAAACAGCCGACGATCACGCGCGTCCGGCGAGGGTAATGAGAGGTATGTTAATGTTAGCTGTTACGACGGACAGGGCGGATGATATGGTAAAAATTGAGCACCAAAAAGGGAAAATATTTAAACACACTTTTTAAATAATGGTTCATCTCTTAAATACTTAGTGCATGGATTACACTATAATTTGAAATATTCCATCCAGCTTTCATATTTGTTTAATTAAGAAAATAGTTCTTACTTTTTATTTTAATACTTCTTTAAACTTTAGGATTCAAAGGGATTTGTCGTTAAATTTGTTTCTCAGAGAGAAATGAGGCATTTAAACGCAGTGCTTTACGAGGCACTTTAAAACTTCAAAGCTCTATGAGGAGATAACAAACAATTGAATGTCTTTTTCATTCGATGTTCATAGAAAAAAAGTGTCTGCAAATAGACAACAAGAAACCTTGAGCGAAGCGGGTGGCCGAGTTTCATATACAGACGGGCTTCTTGATGGGGTAATTTACACAAAGACCTGATGGAGTTGCATAATCTATTCTTCATCTTCTTATCGAGTGGGTTTCGAGGTTAACTTACCTCACAAACCCTGGTGTCGGAATGGTTGAACCGCTATAATCTATTCACAAACGTCTTTTAAAGAATTTCACGATTAGGAATAAGATTTATGTATTTTCTTTTTTTATAACTTGATCAATTACATGTTTGAAGTATTTAGTAATAAAAAACTGGACTATTAATTAGTGTATTCCATTATTTTGATGAACATTGCCATTACTTTTAAAGCGCTTTTAAATACACCCCAAAAAAAGGGATCCACTAGTGTCAGTCGAAGTGTGACTTGGTGATCTGTTTGACGAAGGTGCCGCAGCACCAGGTGGTGGAGCGGGCGGAGCGGCGCGCGGGGGGCGAGAGGGGGAGCGGGGCGCGCAGCGGGGCGGGCGCGGGCGCGGCCAGGCTGGGGTGCGACCCGCTGCGGCGAGACCGCGCGTCTCCCCCACTGCACTCCCACAGGTTCGGATTGGAGCGGTTCATCTGGAACTTGCGTTCCGAAAGCAGCCGCCGCTCCGACCCCCGCAGCAGTAACGCGTCCGCCGCAGACGAGCTCTTATTCCGCTTCACCTTGCTGCCCTTACTGCAGCCGGTCAAGTCCGGCGTCTCACTCCGCACCGGCAGCCTAGTATACTTGTAGTGGGGTATGTTAGTAGCGGGTGCGTGATATTGTACTTTACCGAGTGGAAAGTGGCCGTAGTCCACTGCAGGTGCGATATAAAGGCAGCCGCATGTAACAAAATAGAAAGATTCAGGCTACGGTCATGAAGACGGTTACGAAACAGGCATTTGGTTAAACAAGGTATAGTTTACATACTCCACCGTGAAGGTGCGCTTGCAAATTACAGGCATATTGTAGCCGTTGCAGCAGGCGGCAATCAGTATACATTTTGTAGTTTCTGTTAGTGACGACTATGGGAACATTTACAGTGTGCAATAACCACTTGCTAATTGTTTAGAATACATAATTAATACCGCATAGTTTCCAAGCAATTGAAGAATCAAATGAAGATTTTAAGAAGGATTGAATTTTTGAAATATTCCACTGATAAGAATAGATTTTTATATACCATCAATATACTGAAATAATCTTAAAAGCGCTTTATGTTAGAAAATATCCTTTTTACGACTCAACAGTCTACATTTTGCTACTTTGTACTGATATTTGCAAATAAAATTACATAGTTAATTTTAGATAGATCTATCTAATTCTAATAGTACTTTAGGGATAATTTAGATATTTATACAAACTAGCTAACAGATCTATGCTGAATGAGATTTGTTTTTAAGAAAATAAATAAATATAATAATTGAAGGTAGATAATTTCAAAGCATGCTATACATGCATGTATATAACGTCATGTGCGTAAATATATGTGATACATGAGAGTATGCTTAATACAGATGAGTATTGTGTAGCAGATTCATCATGACACCAAAACAACGACTATACTATATAAATATTTATAAATGACATACTTTATTAAAGCGCTACTTTTCATTGACTAGCGTTATATTTGGTTTCATGATAGTGGCACTGATTCTAATTATTTCGCTCCAACTTAAATTTAAAGTCTATTAGGTCCTTTTTACGATTTTAAGAATAAAATGGGAGAAACATTCGGTGATTGTAAATTTAAATTTAGATACGACAAACATCGATTTAACGTATCAATAGCCCTAGTTTAGGGTAAATGCGATTACATCCGATTTAAAAATCCTAATTTAAAGGCTGCAAAAGCAAAATAAAAATTTCAATATGATTTATCAAAAATTAGAATGCATCACCAGTCCTTTTCAGTTCCTATATGCACGAAAAAGACCGCGACTTAAATTTAAGTTAAGAGTGTGACTTGTGAGAATCCGCACCATTGTATACAAATCTTTTACTCTAGGAACCAACTGATTATACGGTTTCTTGATTTAGCTTGCCTCCTCCTGGTCGACTCCAATATCTCCAGTGGTATATTGGGTACTGCATAATAAATACAGCTATGTTAGTAGAACCTTTGTCTAATGTTAGGAAAGCTATACCGTGTGCTCGCACCTTTTAATATGTTCTATCTAATGAATGGGCGCCAAATTTGTATACTCATTCATACGTATCATATACATGATACTTAAGAAGTTCACGAAAAAAAAAGATATATTCATTTACATTAAATATATTATTCGAATACATTTGTGTTGTAATTGAGTGAATTGAAGAATACTAGTTTATCTATAACGCGCTTCCCTTGAAATGAAAAAGTCGTATTATATTGAAAAACGTAATGATGCTTTTTGTTCATCTAAAATGTTATTAAATCAACTGATAGAGTATTTTCTTTATTATTGCGACTTCGGGAGCGGGCGATGTCACACGTTGTGAAATCACAACATAGTCTAGACATTTGAAATAACAAACATATCGAATTGACTAAATATTTTATTGATTTTTATTTTTAAAATGTAGATTAATCTGGTAGAAATTTCTCTCAAAATTTTATCTTTCACGAACTTGGCTAAATAAAAACACGCCGGTCTAGGATTGAAACAGTGTTGCAGTTTCCCGTAAATAGATTTGAGGTTAAGAATATGATAGCTAACTTAAGCACACAATTTACTGAATGGTAGTGATTTACACAGCTCGTTATAATTAGCATAACGACGCCAATCTGACAAACGAGTTATTTTCATGATTACGCCGGCAATGGCGGCGCATTACGTGCCAGGCATATGTGTCCCCTCGCGTTACGCACGTCCCGAAATAGAGCAATTAACGAGTTAGGAATCGTGGTAAAAATACTCACCGGAACTGACAGCATTCCGGCAGCGCGCGGAAGTGCAGTAAGCTTCGATGACTTTGAGGATGAGCGCGTCCTCCTCGTAGGAGTTGGACTTGCGTTGGTGCGGCGCGTACGGGTGCGTCGGCCCGATGTTCTCGTCGGAGCCGGCCGTGAACGGCTGCGGCCGCAAAGGCGGCGCCGCCCGCAAACATGTTATGCTCCACCCTAAAACGGTTTTCCTCTTATTACTCTGTTGCGAGTCGCAATCAAAACAACTACATTATTCGCGAGTCTTTCGTAAACAACGCAACATTTGGTAGACTTAAAATCAATACGATTCCTTGTGTAAATAATTAACGTCGCGTCTTACCTTTATTGCTGTAGTTCGAGCCAGACGTATCGATGAAGTCAGCGGATGAAAATTTCTTCCCGATGGGGCTTTTATTAGTTTTGGCAGGCGATTGATCGAGGGAGTCACAGGAATTTAATAGCCACCGCGCAGACTGATTCTTTTGTTTGTTTTTCTGCGTTTGCTGCGAATGTTGTGTGTAGCTTTGATGGTTGTTGAACGAGTGCGATCTTTTGTGGCTGTTAAAGCCGGAGGATAAATCTGAATTATTGCTGTCGCTCATGGCCATCTGCGGGAGAGAGAACATTATTACAAATCACACCTAGCGTTAAAAATAATTTTGTTTACTTATTTCAAACTATATTCGTTTTGGAAATCCGCTATTGCGGCTGAAATTGTACGGGTTTTCCATGTTTATGAAATAATGAAGAGAGGCACTAGTCAGTCACACTCTATTTAAAGCCCAGCGGCGTTAATGTGCACATTTGTGACCCAGCTCCATCGTTAACCAAATTAATGTCAGCGTCTAAATAAAAATTCATTAGATCATTCTTTGAATGTATTTAAAATTTGGTTGTCTTCACATAAATCCAATCACATCAAAGTATAAGTTCTTTCCTATAAATAAATATGGACCCAGGTTCAAATGGGCTTCAAACGAATATCAGGATTTGGGCTGCAAAATTCGTAAAGGCTTTGATCGCCTGTATTCACACAGGCTGATGAGAGGAACGCAGGTGAAAAGCCTTTCCATGCAGTTTTCTTAATTTGTTAGTAAATGTGACAACTACCTTGCAGTGGCTTTTCAGTTAGTAAGATGAATAAACACAGGCAAGGATGATCAAGTAAAGCACTGCAACACTGGGGAAACTAATGACAGTATTAATCTAGTGGTTACAAATCCTCAAGGCAATATTATCTGCAAACCAGTGATACACAAACAGTATCTTTACAAAAAATGATCCTTGCCTGAGTCGGTGACCACGGTAATAGGTAACTTTGCTTTCATCCACCAGTGCGCGTACAGATCTGATCGGTACACCATAAATCCAGTTTGAGGTACTGATAAATCCTTCTGCAATTTGGACAAATCTGCGCTCCGAGCTCTCGACTTCCTTGCTGCCTTGGAAGCTGTATCATCATCCCGTGTACCTTTATCGTACTTGTCGCAGTTGCGCGGAATATTCTTGCGGGATTGCCTCTCGCTGTTTCCATCTGCGCCATTTTCCTTATAGATGCGCATATGATAATGTAAACTGGGCTTTGTACGTTCTGTTATATTCAACGTGCTCCATTGAGCTATTTGGCCAGGTTGACGTACATTTCTTGGTATTTCCAAATGCGTACTAGGTTTTCGGTAAACACGTGGCGGTGGATCCGGCTTCAATTTTAATTCCGGCACGTATCTTTCAATATTCCTGCGTATGGAAGTTCGTTTTATTTGAGGCGACGGCACTGGCGGGCTCGCGGCAAAAGTCGAAACAACGTGTGTGTGCGAAGAATCAGTGACATCGAGGCTGGTTTCTGAAGTAACGCTCGTTACGCACGACGTCCTAGCCGTAGAGCCGAACGGCGAAGTGCATCGGCATTGTTCCTCAAAAGCTGCAGCTTCTATTTCAGACAGCGTTAATTTCTTACGACGGTCATCATAATTCTCTTGAGACAAATTAGAGAGAGAGCCTTTTGAATGTTCAGAATTCTTGTCGTGGCTGTCAGAATCGTTACCCGTATGCATTTGCAGTTCCGGCGAGGCCAAGTTGCAACTACCTACGACACCTGAATCTGAAGATCGGGGGCTAGGACACACCGATCTGTTGCAACATTCACACTTCTTTTGCCCCTTATGATTTTCTGACTGTGAACTCATTCTCTGCATACAAGTTTCATCACTTCTATTAAAATTGTCTTCCACCATTGACCGTGACCCAGATCGCCTGATTCGTTTATCGGAGTTAAGCGAGTGTTTACGAAAAGGTATGATAGTGTTTAGATTGACGTTAATAACTTTCATGTCCTCGTCTTGGTTTCTAAACATAGGGGGCGGGTCGATTATAACAGACCCAAGAGGACTACGCCTGCGATGCGGCTCTGGCGAAGCAGGCGGATCAAGAAGTTGTAAGAGCTCCAAGGTTATACCATCGTTATCATCAATTTCCTCGCGAGAATAACTCTCTTCGGTCGATTTCCATAGCTTTTGTATTGATCCATTCCTTGAACTAGGATTTGGGTAGCTACGCCTTGTAGGAATAAAATCTGCTGTATCATTACCAAAGCTATTTCCAGCCATTTGTGTATTCTGATCCATATTTACTAAATCTTCACAGGCCATGTACGGCCGAGCTTCAAAACTCGAATTTTCGGTACTTTCGGAATGTTGCATAGGAGGACGTAAATTATTTCCATAAAAGGGGTCGAGCAAGATATCATTATTTTCAGCAGCATTCAAGATTCTATGTATGTCGGTGCTAGAAGGTATGGACTGAAACAGTTGTCTGGTGCAGTCACCCACTACTTTTGGCTCATCACCTATCTCAAGGTTCATTTCGGCAGAGTTGTCGCAGTAGCGCACGTAACCAAAGTTGCTACCCCAACTGCTGCATGAAACTGGTAATGTTCTAGGACTACTGGAGTCCACGGCATCTAGCCTGTACATCTTCGAAGAACTTGCCATATTAGCATCAGTACAGCTTGAACTGGCGTAAGATTCTGTCGTATCGGTTTCTCTTTCAGTTTCGCTGTCCGAGTATTCCGTCTCAGTGCCGATTGTGCCGTCTTGTTCGATCCTTAACCTAATACGATTTTTATGCCTCCGCATTACTGGCAATCCCGTTAACTCGAAAGCTTTAGCCCAAGTTCTTTCGTGCAGAAGTTTACGAAGCATTTGGCGAGTGATAACTTTTTTCTTTACGAGTCTCGCGAAATATTTCGTTAGTGAATAATACGGTGACGCTGATGGGTAACTAGGTGGCGGCAGCGTCACGTGATAGAGGCTGCGCCGGCTAGAGTTGATACTAGACAACGCGCCTTCGGACGGAGATCGCGTCAGCTATGTGAAACATTTAAAAAATAACTTAGTGACATACTTCCTAGCTTTAAAGACAAAATTGTAGAAAATTCACAATACTTACATGGGGTAAAGACTGTGGTTGAGAAGGTTCATGGGTAGGACTGCTGGTATTGGAGTGTTTCTGTAGCAAGCTAACCCAGTTGTCTGCTTCGGCCTTAGTTTGGCACACGGCTACTATAGTATCTATCATAGGGCCACTAATTTCAAATGCATTCTTTCTCGTATCCGTATCGTCGAGTTTGCAAACTGTTATACCAGTTAATGGAAGACAACCCTAAAAAAATATTGTTACATATTAAAATCAGTACTTTAAAGAATGTAATAATAATGAGGGCGTGCGCTTTAAATAAAATAGTCCCTAACGATCGTCCTGTTGTAATCTAGCGATAAGTGGCTGAGAAGACATTTAAACTATATTTATAAACGTACTAAAACTGCAGAAATGAATGACGTGCTTACACATTAACAGAGCCTTGGACACTTCATTTAAGAAATAAAGCAACATTTAAGTCGAAGCATATTGTTTGATATCCAATCTATTATAAGAAACTCACCTCATAAACAAAGGCTGAGACCCTCTTGCTGACAGAAAGTAGCAGGAGCGCAGAAGGGAACAGCACGAGGTACCTATCTTGGTGTGCCGGCCCGACGGCGACGCTGCCCATGTGTAGTACATCTCCCAGCGAGGATAGCTCTCCGCCAGGCCAACCGCGGACCTCGCCTGTCACCACTTGTAATTCCAACTCCTTTTGACGCCTCAACGCAGCACAACCGCTCTGTCAAACATGTATGTTATGGAACAAATTGCTCTGTAAAGAGACATCTTAAAAGTCTCTCTATACTTGATTGTTTCGCAACGCAGCAGCTTGATCGTAAAGCCTGACCAAAGAAATAAAAAACCTGCTTTGGGGGCGCCACGTGTATATTTTTGTTTAAAATTAGTTCCATTGAAATTCCGCAACATGGCGAGGTTTTTTATTTCTTTGGTCTGGCTTTACTTTCAGAGCGGGAGGTTCATCGTAGTAAGTTAGACATCAATAAATGAATGATTTAAGTTACGTACCTACGGGTTGTAATAAAATAACCGCAAACACAAATATGCTAGACGGTTTCGTCATACCTACGAGTATAATGTCATATATTTCCCTTGGCAGGCAACATTATAGACAAAAGTCGGTGAAAAGGATATGTAGTTTCATCTCTCCAGAAAATCTGGTGACACTTTGATACGTCGGCTTTGCACAAAGCTTAAATAAACCCAATATTTTTTTATGTGATTTTTTCCTGTAATTTTTCTGTCATTTAGTGTGAAATCAGTACAAATAAGCCCTCATACTCACCGCGATGTCCTTATAAACAACTGAAGCGCGATGGGTGTCTCCCCGGTCGGGATGCGCCTCGTGTACGTGCCTGGCTAACTCTTGGAGCATGGCGGGGTACTTGCCGAGCCGACGGAACGGCTTGGATAGTCCCGCTGTTAACACCAGCACGCCTGGACAAACTGCGCCGGCGTTCTCCATCCATGTGTTCAATTCCTCCCTAAAAGCGTCACAAAAAATTTAAGGCTTCGATGGCATACAGTTGGAATAAACTCATAAATTCTAATGAGGTAGGTAGGGTGATTAAGTTTTTTATCATTAGAAGCTAGGGGTTCAGTCAAAACCCACACAATAAGCAAGCATATATAATTTATTAATTTTTAAGCAGATCTGTCTCTATGAAATTATTTAAACTTACACAAATAATGTGTCAATTTTTTCAGGTAGATACTTCAACAAAAAAATGAGGATGACTCCAATACAACATTGAAATTTTGATAGGAATATAATACCTTACAAATTGCAAAGAAGTTTTTTCCATAGCAATAAGGAATGGTACATAACCAATTTGGATAAAGTTATAAATAAACAACTTACTTGTATTTATCGAGAACACACACAGCTTTAGGATGTCCAGCACAGTATGTTTGATGGACGGCTTTTATCTTGGGGGCCCACTGCAGGAAGAGGCCCCCAACTCTTTGGTCTGGTCCAGTCTTGGTTGCACATTCTTCTAGTAACGACAGGAACTGCTCATGCGTTTGTAAGACTTCATTTATGTTGCCTGTGAGTTGCTTAAACTCATCTTTTGTAAGCCTGCAATGTAATTAAAAGGTCAAATATACAAATTATAATATCTATAAAGTTATATGAAATCTACCAAATTATCAAAATCCTATAATAATTTGTACGTTTACCTACATAATCAAGGGATCAAAACTAAATATCAGTACTGGTGCGCAAATACAGAAAAAGAGCAAGATAGAAAAATTGCTCTTTTCTGTGGGCCTAGTAGAAGATTAGCAGGCCTATTTTTCAAGATATAAGCAGGCCTGTTGTGTATACTTTCTTTTATATTGTTAATTTTATACAGCAAACAATAAATGGTAAATTAAATAAATAAAATTTACTCACATGTCACTCTTTTCCAACGGTTGTAGAAAGTTACTAACAAGGCCCTGCATCTCTGCAACGTGGGCTTTCTCTGAATCAATAATGTCTTTGAGAACAACATTCCGGAATGCTTGGATCTCTGATGCTGCTCGTATTGGAGATGTTGTTAGCGATCCTGTTGAATCTAAAATTAAATTACATGATTTACTGAGGTTATGAAGATCACCCGTCTGCGCCACTCGCAGACGTCCCCCATATAGATAGATAGAGGTTATGAAGTAAATTATTTTTATCTAATTTCATTTTTTAACCTAGTATGTTAATAAGCATAATTTTATATTTCAAAACAGTTCAATAAAATTACCTTTATATTCAGTTACATAGTTACTGGGGAACCATCCTGTAGTCTCACCCAAAGTCCCCTCCCACCATCCCCCTTCCTCTCTTTGGGTGACAGTGATAATATCACCCTTCTTGAAACACAACTCATCATTGTTCTTTCCTTTGAATGAGTAAATTGCCTTCACCAGGCAATTTTCGACACTCATTTTATCCAAGCCTTAGCACCATATTATGTACTTATCTGAAATGCAAAGTGATAAATTGTATTATGCAAGTTTAAACTTCTTACTAAGCAACCTTGGACACAGAAAGTATAATTCAAGGAGTACATTACACCCACATCAATAACGATATAACGAATCTAATCAAACTTCGGAGACGGAGATTAATAGTAACAACAATTTTTTGATTGACATGTCGCATAATTCTTGTGTTTGATCTGTAAACAACTAGTAACTAAAAAAATACCGTGTGACATTGGTTCTTGGAATTTTGTAACTCTCACATCCTATGGAAATTACAGGAAGATGAGTGGTCACCAGAAGCCAAGAGTGGTCTTTACAATATCGTAAACTTAAAGTGATATGTACTCCTCGCAATCTCCTTTCACTTAATAATAACAAACGTGTCACACTTAAACAAACATTTTATTGTAAAAGCACTTTCTACGTACAAAAATGTATAAAATTAAAACCAATTTCACGGACTTCCAAAAATAAACATAACACTTGACTTGAAACTAATAGAGGTTAGCAGTTATCTGGTTGTTCCGGAGATTCACCGGTATGGTATGGTATATAAGGTTCAAAACACACCGGAAGAGCAGCGAAGACGCGGAGAAAACTTCAGTGTGAAATAATTTTAAACATAATGCGCATAACAAAAAGACTAGTACCTATCGCTTGAAACGGGCCGAGCTGCCGCCGTTTTCGAAGTTTCAAGCGATACCGCGGAACACTATTAACTGTTACTACTACTATTACTGCCTAGTATTTTTAATATGCGGATAAAGTTTAAATTATTTCACACTGAAAGTGCTCGCCGCGTCGCTGCTCTTTCGGTAGGTATGTTTTGAGCCTAAAACTTTTCAGTTAAAAATGTAGATACTTACCTTTTTTTTTCTGACATACTAATTAATCTGACCGGGCCGATTTTGTGCTTAAGCAAGATTTTATGGAAATACTATGTCAGTTCCACGCACTTCACAGTTATATTATTACATAATCTTGTATTCTGCTCAATTATAATGATTCTGGGTAAGTAAAGGCTCCGCCCGCGTACCTACCTACACAGTTTTTTTTCCATGGGTATGATAAATTTTCCCACGGTAAAAGGTAGTAGGTATATTAAGTTTTAAATCGGTTCTGTAGTTTCAGAGCCAACCTAACTGTAAACAAACAATCAAATCTTTCCTTTTCATAGCTATAGATCAAAAATTACAAAATATATTTTCTATCAGAATACGGAATTAAAAACATATCATTATATTCCGAGATTTAACTAAATAAATATCTTATTACATTTTTTATTAATAGCCGAGTAGGGTAAACCACCCGATTGTTGACAGTTTAAGTAATGGTGTCCATAAAACAGACAGTTTATTAATTATTAACAAAATAATTTGCAGTTACACGACATAATAAACATAGTACCTATGTACAGTAAGCAGCACATGCGGCTGGACACTCGCACTGCAAAACTCGCTTCTACTGCTACGGTATTATAACGGCGCTCTCAAGGTCAACATGTCCAGCCGCATGCGCTGCTTACTGTACTATTACTACTATACGGTGGTTACACATACACAGACAAATTATTTACACTATCAAAAGTGTAGAAAACAAGGCAAACGTGGATGTGTTATCTGATTATTCATGATAAAAACACTTTATAAAATAAGGATCTCTAATGTTGACAACCTCACCCTAATGTTGACAGTGCATAGTCTAATTATTGACAATTTAGTTTTAACTAGGCTTACATAAAAAAAAGGTAAAAAGGTTTTTGTAAATTACACACTATATTTTTTTTAAGAAAAAGAAGCTTTTTGTAAAAAAAAAAACTTGGGCTCCCACAAAAACGCAATTAACGAGAATTTGCCATTTTTTTAAAATTAATTTGACAGTGTTGTCTGTATTGAAGAATAAATCATGATGCGTATAGTTTCTGCTATAATATTGGCAAACTTTCAGAAATTATCCGGAGTACGTGCTTTCCGGTGTAAAAAAAGCTAATCTCTAGTAAATTCCACGATGAAGGCTGAAAGCTGTATGGAGCTTCGTCTATACCTTTCTCTGTAAGAAAACTTAACAAAAAAAATTAAATGAATGAATAAATGAGCTAATTTAGCGCGGAAGGTATTTATTACATAATTAATTAAATATTAGTTTTTCACTGATACTTTTTCTACTAATATAGTGGGATCAGTGCAAGAATATGTCGTCAATGAAGAATAATTTAATTTAAAAAAGATTAAAAGACGAGAAAATTAAATTATGATAAGGATGTATGGCTCAGATTCAGATCCCTTTCCGTTATAAAGTATAAACGAAAGAAAAAAAAAAGAATTAATGGAAGAAAAAATGAGAAAAAGCAAAGCAAGAACGAAAAAGTAGCAAAATGCAATGCAAATAAATAAATAATAAACTAAACATTACATGTGGTGCACAAATCAGTTAGGTAGCCCTAATTTAATAGCCCTTTTTCAAAAGAAAATTTAATTAACATGTATTCCAATAAAGATAGTGCACTATAAAATAACATGAAAAAAATTGCAGATTAAAATGTACCTGTTGTTGTTTATTGAATATGGACAAGGCATTGGAAGATAGCTTGTATCAAGCTATATTAATCGAAAACCAGGAATCTGTCTTACAGATTTTAGCAAAAGGTAAGTACCACCTTACGTACCCTTACAATACCTTAGGTAAGCCTTGGGGCAGTGTTGTTTTGACAGTATCCAAAATGCACTATGATTCAAAAACAGAGCCTCTTGATAGGTAGCCAAACTGCTGTGGTATAAACTTTAAACATAAAATCTTTAATATGAATGTGTAAAGTGTAGTCAAAAGTGTAATACTTTGGCTCAAATTGTAATTGCAAATTAAAATCTATATTTTAAATAGAATAGTATGTACATTTTTATTTCTGGTTTGCCCAAAACAATCACAGTAAGCACCTTTTTTACTTTTTTTAAAATTTTCAGGAGCTAATCCGAATAAGACGACAAGTCATGGTAGGACATGTTTAGGAGAAGCAGCCAAGATAGGAAATATCAACATAATAAAATTACTTATTGATGCTAGCAAAACAGGTTCTAGCAATAAATTGTGTGATTCTGTACATAGAAAAAGACACATAAAATCACATAAACGAAAGAATAGATGCGAAAGTCGACACGATGAAGCAGTGATAAAGTGCAAGAACCTTGGAGAAAGATCATACAAAGAATACCATTTAGGTAACAGTGGGATAAATTCAACATCAGAAGAAAACAGGCTAAAGAATCAAGGGTACTTTGTTTTCATTCATGGTGATGGGTCTAGTAGTGATGAAGGAATCATCTCTGGATTACTATCCCCTTTGAGTCCAAACTCCTTAACACTTTCTCCTCCAGCAGATTTAGAATGGGATGAAGAAATAGGCAATGTAGCTCCAACCACTAGTGAAGATGAAACATGGTCATCTATGTATAAGTGAGTTCTTCTGAACTTATTATTCTTTTTTTTTAATTGACTATGCTTGACTAAAAGAAAGTATCGACGAATCAAGCTTCACTGTTCTGACTCATTTAACAATATAACTTTTTGTCAAACTATGTTACAAGGCACACTCAACTTAAAATTGTGTCTTTTTCATAATTTGTATTACCAAACTAAATTAAAGTTTTATACTGTACTAACTTTCCGCCCCGCGGCTCCGCCCGCGCTAACAACTACTCCTATTATTATGTATTTTTACCCGACTACGGCGCAGCAAAAAGGAGGGTTATGATTTTGACCGGTATGTATGTATGTATGTATGTATGTATGTGGTTATGTTCATCTGTTCCCTCATATCTCCAAAACTAGCAGTCGTATTTTAACAAATGGGGTGTCATTTGATGCGTCTTAATCGTCCGCTGGTTATAGGATATGTGGCGTCACACTAAATTTAATATGGCGCCCTCTACAGGACATAAAGTCGTGAACTAAAAAAATATTTTTTTAAATTGGTACCGTGTGGGGTATCTAATTTGAGGGCTCAACTGGCACAGTTCAAATATATATAAATATCATTAGTTAGTGCTCGCGGTTTCGCTTGCGAGTATCGAAAAATTGAAAAAAAATTATATAATCTTGACTCAGATGTGAGCCAGGTATGTCTTATCTCCACATGAGCTCGGAGTACTACCACCAAATGCTGAAGGTGGTAAAAGCAATTCTGCTGGCTAAAACTCCCATTTTATATTGTTTCTGCTTGTTCATCTGTTTGTACGGGTTAATCTCATACTGGCATACGACCACGGCTATCCTCTGACTGAACATCACTACGAATAAGTTATAAGTACATTGAAATATTCCCTTTACCTACGTAAAACATTTTTATTGCATGAAAGATAAAATATTGAATAATTTGTGCATAATGATTCCCGATAAAAATATTTTCTTGTTTCTTACTTTTTAGAGCTCGAATTATCAGTAGTCGGGTTTTAGTTTTTGAACTTATTTTTTTACTTTACAGTAAAAGGTAGGGTCTGTTAATAAGTTACCTATTGCACTTGCTTGGGTAATTTTTTGGGACATTTAAACAGACACCAGATTAACAAATGACATCACATACTTTGTGTTTTTGGCAAAATAGCCAATCCATGAAATAGTTTGAAGTTGCCTATACCTATTTTTAAATTTCCCAAAATATTACCCAAGTACAATAACTTATTAAACACTCTAGCCTTAGTCCTTTCCCAAAGTCTATTTTATCTCTGTAACAAGTTTCATCAAAATAATTTCTGTGATTTTGGCGTGAAAACGTAGCAAACAGACAGAGTTAATTTAGCATTTATAATATTAGTAAAGTCCAAAGTATTTATTTTTAACTTCAGGAATATTTACATCAGTTAGTTATGTCAGTTACATATTATTTTGTGGCGAATTCAGAAATTTGGCCGTCTTGTGTGGAAAAGATTGGTTTAAGATTTTAAAAATTAGATTTTACAGTTTTATTACTTACTAGCTTCCCGCCGCGGCTCCACCTGCTGTAATAGATTTTCCAGTGGTAATAAGGGATTTTCCCGCGGTAAAAGTTAGCCTATATTATATTACTTAGGGATCCCCGTCATGTAGCTTGCCAACAGTGAAAGTATTTTTGAAATCAGTTCAGTCGTTTCGGAGCCTATTTGATGCAGACGAACAAACAAACCTTTCCTCTTATAGTATTAGTATAGAACTATAGACTATTAGCTTTTTAAAATTAATAAAAAAAATTACTAATCATTTATCTTTATCTTACTGTTGCAAAATAAATATTATTAAATATTATTACAAAATAAATATTTACAATTTTACAATATTTACAATTACAATTTACAAAATAAATATTTACAATACAATACAAATATTCTTTATTGACACCAAAAGAAAACACATAAATATTACAATAGGTAAGTACATAGACAAATAACCCATGTGTAAGAATAACTGTAAACGTTTTAAAATAAGGTGTAGAAATGTTAAAAATAATGTACTTTTTCCAGATGGTATGCTGCTATTTTAGAATGTACTGGAGCAGCTATAGCTTCAGCGTCTGTAGTAACTAATGGAATTGATCAGCAGGATGCGTTTATGAGAACTGCGCTACACTATGCAGCAGAACAAGGACATACTGCTGTTGTCAAATTATTAATAGATGCTGGTGAGTTTATAGTTTAATAATAATAATCATTTATTCCAGATTTATACTTATACATTACATATAAAAATTTATATATGTTTTTTATAGATATAAAAGTATATAGATATGTAGTCAATAATCTTGAACTTGACGCCGTAACTTTGCGTGAAATATTCCTGTTTTTGGCAGCTACTTGGTTGTATGACGCAAGGCCCGTGTTGCTTGAAGGTTGTATAGGTTTATTTTGCCATCAACTCATTCATTGTATGAAATTATTTTTTTAATACAAAACCAGCATAGTTCTATAAGTACTACACTTAGGTATATTAATTGTTAGCTTTCCGCCGCGGCTCCGCCCGCGTTAACAGTCGTGGGAATAAGGCATTTTCCCATGGTAAAAGGTAGCCTATGTTACTCAGGTTGAACGTAGCTTTCTAATGGTGAAAGAATTTTTGAAATCGGTTCAGTAGTTTTTGAGTTTATTCATTACAAACATACACACACATACACACAAAAATACAAATCTTTCGCCTTTATAATATTAGTATGACTAGTTTCTGCCGCAGCTCTGCCCGCATTAACTGTTTTTCCTGTGGGAATGAAGAGTTTTCCCTTGGTAAAAGGTAGCCTATGTAGCTTCCCAAGGTCTATTCTACCAAGTTTCATTAAAATCGGTTCAGTAGTTTCGGAGCCTATTCAATGCAAACAAACAATAAAATCTTTCCTCTTTATAATATTAGTGCCAGAAACTTGTGATTGATGAACAATTAATTTAATTTTCAGGTTGTAAGACGGATATCACTGCAAGTGATGGGCTGACTCCGTTGCATGTGGCAGTTATAAGAGATTACTTTGAGATAGTCAATATGTTGTTAATAGCAGGCAGTCATGTCAACTACAAAACTCATGAAAAAATGACGCCACTACATTTTGCTGCATCCAGAGGATTATTAAATATGGTGAGCTTAAGAATAATAAATAAATAATGACATAGAAAGGTAATTAGGGATCCTGATGCGTTCAGTTGTGATTGTGACGCTTACTCAGGAGCTAAAGATTATGTAGTAACTTATAGTATAAATAGTTGCAAAGATAACTAGTTATTATATAGTTTGTTGAATGTAATGTAATAATTTTTGTAGGTTCAAATTTTAGTGAAGTATGGTGCTAACTTAGAAGCTAGAGACACGAGTGACCGCACAGCTTTGTACTTAGCATCAGGGAGAGGTCATATAGATGTAGTGAATTTTCTAATTGCTTCAGGGGCAAATGTCAATGGTGAAGAAATACATGGTAAATATTGATAAAATAATATATTTTGTAGGTAAGCATAAAGATTTCAGAAACCAAGTGCAAGGCTCAAATTATATGCATCTGCGCGATCGAGCGGCCAGCGGCTACGCTGCGATTATAAGAAGCAAAACTTATTTTTAAAAAACATAAATAAGCTTAACAGTAAAAGACCAAAACATTGCGCGGACGCGAATGTTTGTATGCCATGCATTGCATGGCTATGTAACTTCTATTATTAAACACATATTATAATGTTAATAATTCAGAGCTCAAGATAATGTGTCACGGTTTTCAGTCAGTGGTAAAAAATGTGAATGGCCAAAAAATCTTTGTTGTTGTACTCTTTCTATTACATGTAGTGAAGACGTATTTCGCATTGGCTCAGGTCAGAAAGGCGATTGTAAACATGGATTTAATATTAGTACACTATATCGAATAACGCTCTTGATCACAGATTAATAAATAATTATAAAGTCTTGACCTAGTTATCCCTTCTAACACTTTGTTGTTAAATGCAGGGTACACACCACTGTGTGAAGCAGTCTGGCAAAGGTATGGTGATGTTGTTAAATCACTGTTGGCATCTGGCGCACGTATTACCCATTCCCATAAGCTATTACATAATGCAATCATTCAAAGACAGGTACGTACATTTTCTATTTCATATCTTTTTAAGAACAAAAATTTTGCACATTTTTAAGGTTTATTTTTATTTGTAGGTGGACATAGTGAAAATGTTAGCTAGTTCTGGTGGTGGAATAAATTTGCATAACGACAACGGAGATACGCCGCTATTGCTGTCAGCGAGATTGTCCCAGCCTGTCGTAGCACGAGTATTACTGGAAAACGGTATTTCCAAACTTAATTAGTGATCTTTATTCCCGTATCTCACTCTGTTTAAATGAATCATCATCATCATCATTAACAGCTCATACATGTCCCCACCGAGGGGCTCGAGCCTACCCTGAAATGAATAACACATCTAAAACTATTTTCAAACCAAAGAAAAAAAAAACATAACTACAACTACACAAAGTATGCTAGAAACGCTAATTTCGATTTTTTTTTTAAATTACATTGAATAGGAAGGGCGGATATAGCAACATGTTATATATTTGCAATCTACTCATTATACCCTTTCATTTGATACCCCACACGGTAATTTTTTTTTTTTTTCGTCATATATATGAGGTTTGAGGATGCTCGGCTAGAACGGAAACCTACCACGCTCGCTCGTGGCAACATGTACTTTTATATAGCCATTATATATTATTTTGTAATTACGCCCAACCCTACAGAGGAGCGGCTTTATCAAAGGCGCGCGACGGACTTAGTAATGCGGACTCTCGCGTCGCGGACTTAAGGTGCATAATGTTTTAAAACGAGCGCAGCGAGAAACGGTAGGCTATTATAGCCAGGGTCACGTTCGACGCGTTCAAAGTAATTTGAACGTTAGTTGCGTGGTAGCTAGATTGAAATTCGCACGTTTGCTATCAGAGAGTGCGCCTTCTGTACCTAGTACTATTATTTATTCTGTGATATAGCTAAAGGTCTCTAGAATACAAATCAATCAACAGTTGGCGGTACGCAATTTTTTTAAACGAATCTCCTCTGAGAGTCCGTTCTATAAGGTGCATTTTGTTTTAATACGAGCGCAGCGACAAACGGTAGGCTCACGTTCGACGCGTTCAAAGCAATTTGAACGTTAGTGGCGTGGTAGCTAGAATTAAATTCCCACGTTTGCTTTCAGAGAGTGCTCCTTCTTTACCTAGTACTATTATTTATTCTGTGATATGGCATTATTGCTCATTATGTTGAAAACTGTTTCAGGTGCAAATGTTAACGCATGCAATAGTATAACAGGCGCCAACGCTTTACACATTGCCGTGGAGAGTGTGGACTGTCCTAAGGAATTTGAGGAATTGCTTATTTGTTTTCTTGAATATAAAATAGATATGAATTCCATTGCATTAACGGGAGATACAGCTTTAAACAGAGCACTCTTGCTTCACAGGTAAATACTTTGGTTCCTTATCTATCAGTACGTATAAGTCCCCATAGAGGGGCTCTGGCCTCTTTATACCTATAACCTTATATCAGATAGAGTATGATTATAACCCCTCCATCTGATAGAGGGTTCTGGCCATAGTCACGTATTAACGAGGGTAGATAGGGGTAGAGTCTTCCGCTCCCCCGCAAGTCCGGTGAAGCTTGATTGGTCGTACCTTTTCGACACAAGCATAGGTAAATAATACTAAAAAAAAAGAGGGTAGATAGGTCAGTAAAGTTGGTAAAGTTGCTGCTGTTAGAATTACATACAGGAGTTCCAAACCGGGGGAGCACGCCTCCCAAGGGGGCATAAAGAGATGTCAAGGGGGGCGGAAAGCGTACGCACTTTCTTTTTTTTTTATCTATCACTAAGGTGGCAAACAGGCAAGAAGAAAAATAAACAAATAACATTTAAATGTATTTTTTTTTATGAAAAAAATATTATTTTAATTTACACTTTTAAAGTTTGTTTATTAGAAATTTAGAATCAAAATAAAAGGCTTATAAGTGCAAAGAAACAGTTTTATCAATAGTCCGGGGAGCTTCAATAAGGTTGGGAAACCTTGCATTAAAAGATATTTATAATTATTAATAATATATTTCTGATACGTATTTAAACTGAAAAACTTAACTTATACAGAAGAGAGGTAAGGGTTATTAGTTCGATATGCTCCAGAAGCTCTTTAATATTTGGGGTGCCTTATCTTGGCGAACTGTTTTAAATGAAGAAAAGTCCATGGACGTAGTTACCATGGAAATAGTAACGAATTCTTAATGTGTACTAAGCGCGAAAGGCGAAAGCCTCAAACAAACGAATTCTTAAAAGCTCTGAATTTGAGATTTGTAGGGTAGTCACTGTAAAAATGCACAATAGCTAGCTGGTTTGTGATATTCAAATATCTCCTTTGATTTCAGGGACGACGCTGCTGTCTTATTGATACGTTACGGCGCGGATGTGAACTCGTGTGACTTACATTCTTGTGGCCTGGACAACTTGTCTATAGCGAGTAGAAGAAGTGAGAGTAGTTTAGCATGTATGCTTATCAAAGCTGGTCATTTGTCAGCAGTACCCGATCCTTCAGCCCCCATCCCTCAACCAGGCTGCACAGGGCATTGGTTGTACCATACCTCTAAGCAACCACTAACTCTCTCTGATCTTTGTAGAATTAAGATTAGGTATATGGGTAGAAATAAAGTCCTATACCGATATATCGCATCCCTTCCATTACCTAAAAGCTTAAAAAGATATCTTATGATGGAGGACGAGGGTGCTTAACTCGATACGAATTGAAATATCATGTAGGTACTCTTTTGAGAGACACTATTATTACTTATTGAAGTAGATAAGTAAATAAAAACAACTATTTAAACATATAAAATGTTTTATTAATAAAATGATACATCCATTAGTACAAAGGTGTAGAGTGAAAAATATAAAATATGATTATTACGAAACTTTTTACTTAACTAAAATATATTTTCACGTATGGCGGTGTAATTTAAAAACCATTGTCAACTCTAAATAATAAGTTACTATCAAAAAATGCTTGCCATTTTCGGATTATTATATAACCTAGTTCTAGTTCAAGTTGAGGAATGGATAAGTCCACTTTTGCACTATCTGTGTGTAATAATAAAAAGTGGAATATAAATTTAAAAAACAGATTACCAAATGGTGTTATTAGGTACCTACTTAGTACACACAATTTAGTTTAACTTCATCTATTACGTTTGAGACAAAAGTGGTTGACTATGATTATAAACTACAATATAAAACAATCACAATATTTTTACCCATGTCATTTACATAATTATATAATTTATGAAAGAGAATATAATAAAATCACACAGTGCACTATATTCGTAAAGTAATCGAAAATAATACTCTAGGGTATTTACCTGGTATAGGTAGTTGTACCAACTAGTTAGTTTGCCTAGTCATAAATTGATATGAATATTTATTGTGTGTGATTAAAATAAGAAAGTGATTGCACGTCAGCAACTTCATGAGAAACTAGGTAGGAAAAACTTGATGTGTTAATAATTCATCTTTTGTGTTTTGACAAGTTCATTACAAACCGAAACTTACGGTTACGACATATACCTAGTTAAAATAGTAAATATATATAATTCAGTACTCATACAAACTAGAATCAGTAGGATATAAGTAAATAAAAAAAGGTAGAAAAGACGTGAAAAGAAGGTTCCCATAACTTTTTATTATTATTACCTACATAGTATCTCACTCATGGCTTTCTTATTTTAATGACATTGCGTTAAAAACATGCCTATAAATACAGGGTGAATTCAATATTGTGTTATATTAGAATCCTTATTAAACACACATGAGAAATATAGTTACATATTATATCATTTCTGTTACTACATTAACTTGAAAAATGAATCAAAATACTTATCAACAACAATCATGCAAGGAATGCCCAATAAAATAATTTCAATTTTAACACAAATAAAATTAATTGTAAGTATAACTTTTGTAGATAAATTATAATTTAACAAAATAAAATTAAACAATACATTTTCGACTTATGAAGAGTTAATTGGAATAATTGGTAATTGGCCTTTGCCATCCTTAATTTGAGAAAGTTGTGGCTGGCTTTCTAACAAGAAATTAACCACATTAAAATTATTATTTTGTGAGGCTTTGTGGAGGGCAGTTTCACCATCAACATCCTGTGCTAAAATATCTGCCCCTGATTCTATTAATAATTTTACTGTTGACATTTTACCTAGAACACAAAATAGGCTGTATTATAAAAAAATAATATGTACTGTACAAGGTACCTTTTTAATAAAATTGTAATAAATAAGTTTAATTAGGCACTTCTTAATACATTATTAAATAAAAATATTTTTCTGCCTATTTTTCACCTAAATGGAACTGCACTGAGTTGCCAGATATTCAATAGTGTTAGAATATCATAGAATGCTACACACTATTAAATATTTAATGTAAAAAGAAAAAACACTTTAATGGTGCAGCAAACCATAAACTAATATATTATATCACTAGCGACCCGCCCCGGCTCCGCACGGGAAAATGATTTTTGTGGGTTATCCTTAAGTATATTATGTATGTATTATACATATTAACCTTCCTCTTGAATCTCTCTTTCTACTTAAAAAAACCGCACCAATATCCGTTGCGTAGTTTTAAAGATTTAAGCATACAAAGGGACATAGATGGGGACATAGGGACAGAGAAAGTGACTTTGTTTTATAATAAGTAGTGATTAATTATTAAATGAGAAAGCTATGCTGTTATTTCTCACTATATGTATAAAGAACAATTCAATACTTATGCTTTTACCTGCTGCAGAAGCTTTGTGCAATGGTGTTGCTTTGCCGCTAGTGCGAGAGTTGATGTCAGCTCCATTGCTTAAAAGCATTTTACAAATATCCACATGCCCACTACGAGCTGCATAGTGTAGTGCCCTGTAACCTGAGTTATCTGGTGTATTCACTACTTCTCTCACATTCCTAGCTTTATCAATCAAAGATTGAACTCTTTCCTTGTCACCGTTATAGGCTGAAAAAAAAAAAACCTGAGTATTTTCAACATAAGAAAGTTTTAGCAAGTAGAGCATTTTATAAGGCAGAAGGCAAAAGAACTCTAAACAATAAAATGAGAGGTTTTGGAAACATTTCTTACTTTTAGAATAAAGGTTAATGTCCATTCTGTATAATATATAAAGTATATGTAAGTATATATAAAGGAAATTAGGTACCTGCATTCCACAAGCCTCTCTCCCAGTCCATTTCAGATAGAGTTTGACATACTGATCTATTGGAAGTATGTGCACAATTTGAATGGTCACAATCTTTATGATCCATCCTAAAATTCTTTCTAAATATAGAAGTAAATAATATAGATCTTGAATTGGTATTTTATATTTCCCTTTGTAAGGTCCAAGTAATTTCTGTTTCACCTGTGCTGGAAATTATCTTGTATCCAAGTTGGGCCAAAGAATTTAAAGTTATAAGGACATTTGCTTTAATTGCAATTCCATTGACCACTTCTGGTCCCGAACCGGGAAACTTCTTAGTCAAAGCCTGAACTTCTTCTGGTCCTAAACCGAAGACAGAACAGTCATTAGCATACAAAGATCCTTTTATAGCAGCATAGTATAATGTATCTTCTGCTATTGGGATTGTAGCTAAGTTGATCGTTGAGGACAAATCATTGTGACTGCCTTTTGTATCCATGTTTAAAAGTTACAAAAAAGAAAAAGACTGCACAAATTAAACTTAGTCGTCTTTAGTAGGATGCTGAAAGTTGCCCAAGTGCATAGCCTCTTTGTTAAAGTTTGTGTAGTTATCCTGCTCAACAATTATAGATGGTTCAGGTTCAGCAAAATCCTTCCTCATAGTCCACATATATTCATTATAATCTTGTTTGACTGCAGTGGAGCTAGAGGCCACAACTTTGTAACCTAATACCTGTGAAGTTATTGATTAATTATGGTGAGTCATAGTTTGACCAATGATTAGTAATAGGTACTGAAACAGTCTTTTAAGCTGATAAATTCTTACCTCGAGAGCGCTGAGGATAACACAAGGATGCTGTAAGTAAACTATAGTGGACTCGTCACAATATCCACCACATGCGAAGCGTTTGAGTTGTTCAATTTCTGCAGCTATATGAAAATAAAGCACACAACATAATGACGATACGGAAAGATATATATATTCAAAACAAAGCTGTATACATATCATATCTTATCTTTTTCTTCACAAAATACAGCTAAAAAGAACAATGTACCTTTCAGGCCGGATACTAAAACACGCCAGGGGTGTTTGTGTCCGTATGATGCGAGATTTCCTCTGATCAAAATGTAGGGCATTGAGGACCGATTTATATAGACTTATTGAGAACTTTAGAACTTCAAATTTGTAAAATTCAGATAAAAAACACCTCAAACAATAAAATCAATTGTATTACTTACAAATTGTCGGTCGGTGCAAGGTCGGTCGGTGCGTGATCGTCGTGACTAGAGTTGGGCGTTAAATAACTTCACAGTGAAAAAATCACTGTGATCAGTTCAGAAATAACGTCGTTGTGACAAAATGACGTTGTTCCTTCCGTTCAGTAGTGGGTATTGTATTACTTGCTTTGGCGACTGGTTTGGAGTGGTTGCGTTCGTAATAAAAGCTGGATTCCAATGGACAAGTTTAATTGTTCGCTAATTACAATCAATAATAATATTATCACCAAAACAAAAGAATGCTCATAGAGTGAGTCAGTGAGTGAAAGGGACGAATGGTGGTGTTGTCAGCATGTGACGGGCGCGGCAACGTTCCGAGAAACGTAGTCGCGCGTACACATACAGCCACAACCACCCCCCTACGGAGAGAAATAAGTAGAAAAAAATAGTAATAGCACATGAAAAATTTGTGCAAGACAAAATATTAGTAACAAAAAAAAGGTATTCAAAAATACTAATAATAAACAATGTTTCTTCTTTTTTTTTAAAGAAAGGAATAAAAAGTAATAACATTTTAGAACTTAAATTTACAAATTAAACGTCATAAACAGTCTTAAATCTAACAGTACGACCTGACCGAGTAACAACGGGCTGCTGGGCAGGGTTCTGAGCTGGCAGAGTTATTACGGGAGGAGCTAAAGTTGCAGTCGGCACCGGCGGCGGTGGAGGGGGCGCGGCGCGAGCAGCAGCTGGAGGCTCAGGGTCAGGCGACATGTAGGCAGGCTTGGTGCGGTCGATACTGACCTCAATCTTTTTACCTGCAAAGTCTATGGTTAGGGTTTTGTTAGAACGACCTAGGACACGATATGGACCAGTGTAAGGCGGCTGCAAGGATCTCCGGACGGTGTCGTCACGAAGGAAAACGTGAGACGAAGCAGCGAGATCCTTGAAAATAAATGTCGCCGGAGTAGTGTGGGCAGTACCTGAAACGGGGCGAAGATTAGCCATTTTGCGGCGGAACTGACTAATAAAATTGTTAGAAGGTTCCAACTGGGAGGCGCTGGGTACGAGGAATTCTCCAGGTAGCCGCAACGGCTCTCCATAAACAAGCTCTGCCGAAGAACACTTGAGATCGTCTTTCAGAGCGGAACGTACACCCAACAGGACTAACGGTAAAGCACGGTGCCAAGTGTCATCATGGCACATAAGAGCGGCCTTTAGTTGCCGATGAAAACGCTCTATCATGCCATTGGCCTGTGGATGGTAGCTCGTTGTACGTGTGCGTTTGGTGGAGCAGATATTCATTAGTTGGCTAAAAAGCGAGGATTCGAATTGGCGACCCTGGTCGGTAGTGACCGTGCAGGGCACGCCGTAACGTGAGATCCATCCGCGCGTAAACTGATCCACCACCTCTTCCGCGGTGATCGTTCTCATTGGCCACGCTTCTGGCCATCTCGTGAATCTATCTATTGCCGTTAGGCAGTAGGAATAGCCTTCAGAGATGGGGAGCGGACCTATAATATCGAGATGTACGTGCCTGAATCTGCCGGTGGGAGTGTCGAAGGTACCGAGGGGAGCAGAGACGTGGCGCGTCACCTTGCTGCGTTGGCAGGGTAAACACTGGCGCGCCCAAGAGTGGCAGTCCTTGTTGACGCCGGGCCACACGAAACGGTCGGTGACAAGGCGTGCGGAGGCACGCGCGCCGGGGTGACTGAGCGCGTGGAGTCGGTCGAATGTCGGGCGGCGGTGTTGCGGCGGAAGGTATACGCGAGGTCTGCCCGTTGATACGTCGCATAGGATAGTTACGTCATGACCTGGAATAGAAGTAGGTACGAGTTTTAATGACGAGTTGTCACGTAACGTTTTGAGCTCTTCGTCGGTAGCTTGGTCCCTAGCTAGAACAGCGTAGTCGACGTCGAAGGTGATGGATTCGATACGAGACATTGTATCCGCAACAACATTGTCTTCTCCTTTTACATGTTGTATATCTGTCGTAAATTGAGATATAAATGTCAGTTGGTTTAATTGAGGCGGTGGCAGCTTTTCTCTGCGTTGTACAAACGCGTATAAGAGAGGTTTGTGGTCCGTATATATAGTGGTGTGTTGCGCCTCTAATATATGACGGAAATGCTGAACCGCTGAGTAGACAGCCAACAATTCACGGTAGTAAGTGGGCCAAGAAGCTTGGCTAGTTGTTAACTTTTTACTAAAAAAAGCTAAAGGTTGCCAACCCTGGTCAGACCACTGCTGTAAACAAGCTCCTACGTGAGTGCTGGATGCATCCGTATACAAACCTAGTCGGGCGTTGGGTATAGGATGAGCGAGTCGGGTAGCTTGCGACAAGCTAGCCTTGCACTCGTGGAAGGCTTGCTCGAGGTTAGGGGTCCAGGGCATAGATTTATTACCTTTTAACTTTGTAGCTGTAAGGAATTCCACAAGAGGAGCCTGTGAGCTAGCCGCCTGAGGTAGGAATTGGCGGTAATAGTTCAACATGCCTAAGAACCTTCTGAGGCCCTGTGCTGTCTTGGGAAATGGAAATTCCTGCAGCGCCGATATCTTGTCTTCTGGAGGCCGTACGCCATCCTTACTTACCTTGTAGCCCAGGAAAATTACCTCATTTGCACCGAGTACGCATTTGTTGGGGTTTACTACGACACCGTAGTCGACAAGCCTTTGAAATAGTGTGCGGAGGTGTCGGGAATGTTCTTCTGCATCCCGAGAAAACACAAGGATGTCATCAACATACGGAAAACAGAATTCCAGTCCTTGCACGATCTCGTCCATAAACCTCTGGAATGTCTGCCCCGCATTCCGTAACCCGAACGTCATATATGGAAATTCGAAAAGGCCAAATGGGGTAATGATAGCAGTTTTACACACATCAGCTGGCTCTACGGGGATTTGTTGATAGGCTTTTACTAAATCGAGGGTGCTAAAAATTGTTGCACCAGCTAAGTTATGGCCAAAGTCCCCTATATGACGAACGGGATATCGGTCGGGTATGGTGCGGGCGTTGAGTGCCCTATAGTCACCACATGGTCGCCAAGATGCGTCCTTCTTGGCTGCGAGGTGGAGAGGCGACGACCACGGGCTCTTGGAGGGGCGCGCAGTGCCAGCTTGCACCATGTCGGTGAACTCTTTCTGGGCGGCGCGCAACTTCTCCGGAGCAAGGCGACGAGGGCGAGCGGCGACAGGTGGGCCGTCGGTCGTCTTGATGTGATGTGTCGTACTATGCTTCACCTCACGGTGAATACCCGGAGGTCTCGTTAATGCTGGAAATTCCAGAAGTAGATTTGAAAATCGTGTATTGGATTTTGCGGCTACTGTGCGGATGCTAGGCTGCATTGTGTGAGACACAGAAACTGGGACTGAAAATCCAGTCGAGCCATCTCGAAGCAGCTTGTGACGACAGTCGGGCAAGAGATTAAAATAAGCAAGAAAATCTGAACCAATGATAGCGGTATCAACATCAGCAATGACAAAATTCCATTTGAATTCTTTTTTTAAACCCAGATTTAAGGTAAGTGCACGACTGCCATAAGTTTTTATACATGAACCGTTTGCAGCACATAAGTCATATTTGGTTGCTGTGGGCCTAGTAGACAATAGTCGTCTAGGGAAACAACACAGGTCAGAGCCAGTGTCCAGAAGGAATCTATGTTTAGTTTCTCTGTCCGTAACGAATAGGCGACGACCAGTGTAATTGCAGTCAGTAGTCGCCATTACTGACTGCTGAACTGGTTTCCCTTCCAGGAGCAGGGCGTGGTGCACTTGCTAGCCTTTTCCGCAAACTTTCGGTGGTACCAACACAGACCAGATTTTTCCGACCGAGATTTAGAGCGAAATCTAGAAGTAGACCTGCTTCTGGAATGTGATCTAGAGCACCTATGGTTAGTTAGTGCTGCTACCTGTTTTGCCATCTCTCGCATTTCTGCTCTCAAATCATTTTGATTTTCAACTGCGTTAACAGTTGAAGTACCGACTTCAAGGATTGAATCGCTTAACTCACATTAGCGAGTCGAAGCGACACGACGCGTCATCTATATTCTTCTCTATTGTTCCATGTTCTGAGCGACTTTTTCTAGTGGCATATCAATATGTGCAGCTAAGATTTGCTGAGCTGAATATGGAAGCCGTTGCAAGAAAAGTTCTCTAAGTATAGTATCGTCGGAAGAGTTACCTGCTAATGATTTTAAGTGGGATAGGAAATTGCTAGGCTTCCTGTCACCGAGTTCCTCGCCTGATAGTAATCTCTTAACCCTTTGAGTGTCCGAAGTGCCAAATCTGCGGATCATTTCATTTTTAATCCATTCATACCTCGTTCCTTTGGCTGGGGGATTCGCAATGAGGTCGTCCATTTCGCGAGATAATCTTGAGTCCACCTGTGAAACCACATAATTATACTTGGTGTCATCAGCCACAATACCAGAAAGCTCGAAGAGTGATTCTATGTGTGCGAACCATGAACCTGGTTGGTCCAACCAAAATGGAGGTAAGCTTGGCCGGACTGCATGCACAAAGGGATTCGTGCCACTAGCCATTTGTTTTGTTAGTTCGGACTGTTGTTGTACTAGTTTGTTATTTTGGATTTTGAGCATCTCCAGCTCCGCCTGTAAATTTACAATTTCCTGTTCCATTTTGTCCACAGAATGTTATAAAAAAAAAAAAATTACAAAGTAGCGATGGTATAAATAATTAAAATTCAAATTTAAGGTTAGTCTGAAAGTTAGTCTGTTAAAGTGAAAGTTGAAAGCCAGCACCCTGTTATTACTCAGTCGGTTAGTTGGATAATATTAACAAACTTAAAATAACCTAAGATATTTTAACCATATTAACACCATTAAATGTTTTTAAACCAATAGGTAATAGTTCACCATCACCACACCACCCTGGGGATATGTGTCATGCACTGCTTGTAAATTCTGATCAGATTCTGTCTTGTGGTTGTCTCTCCAACCAGGTTGCGTGAACCCGTTGATTTTCAAAGATCGCTAGGACTTTCTATCCTCGCGCCGCGAGGACCCTGCATCATGAAATCGGCCGGGCCGGTGTTCTTCGAAGAAATTAGTTATGTAGTATTGTAGTTAGGTCACAGCACAACGTCCTTTTTGAGATGAACTGAACTGTAACGGCGGCGTCTGCACGCCACCACAGAATACCAAATAGACGCCACTAGCAAACTTCTTATGTTGGTGTCCAAACTCTTCTGAACGTCGGGGAAACCACTTTGGCGACTGGTTTGGAGTGGTTGCGTTCGTAATAAAAGCTGGATTCCAATGGACAAGTTTAATTGTTCGCTAATTACAATCAATAATAATATTATCACCAAAACAAAAGAATGCTCATAGAGTGAGTCAGTGAGTGAAAGGGACGAATGGTGGTGTTGTCAGCATGTGACGGGCGCGGCAACGTTCCGAGAAACGTAGTCGCGCGTACA
This sequence comes from Teleiodes luculella, assembly GCA_948473455.1. NCBI lineage: Eukaryota > Metazoa > Arthropoda > Insecta > Lepidoptera > Gelechiidae > Teleiodes > Teleiodes luculella. The sequence continues at coordinate 8,279,740 of OX419584.1, forward strand.
CATACAGCCACATTGCTATTGTTCTCGCTTCACAGGAGTAATCCTGCTATTATTTAATTTTACAGTTATCACGTGGTATTTTTTGAGATAATTTGTTGCATGATATAGTTTTATCTAGTCATTAGCTAGTGACAGTCCTAAGCTTGTTTATAAGTGTAAAGGATATTTCATGATCAATTAACTATTATACAGCTTATTTAAAAAAAATACTATTCACTGTTACAATCACACTTACAAGAAAACGCTACGAAAGTTTCATGTCATAGCGACAAATGTTCCTTTCATCGATGTTCCGAAATCACTCTAGTTTAAGGCGGCGGCGCGTGGGCGTGGCGTGACCGACGTGACAAAGTCACACAGTGACTAATCAATCACTGTGCTTTTTTTGTAACCGGTACGACGCCCATCTCTAGCGTGACTGACTCATTCTTTTTTTTTCACACCAGTGTGACCAGATTTGAAATGAAAAATTCTGCTAAAATCTGCTGTTTTTTATTTCATATATGTTTTTCTTATTTTACGATAATTTGCTCGTTTCTTCATTTTTTTTACCATGGTGATACATCCGCTACAACTGATCGAAAAAACTACTTAGATAGAAAACTTTGCTAACTTTTCAGGTCTGCGACATAACCTTACCCTTTTATATCATAAATATGGGATCTAATTCTGCCAAAACCGCAGAATTCTGCTAAATCTGGTGACATTAATTCACTCCTCAAATGTTTTCGTTTTCTCAATCACAAATCTAGTGACTCGGTGACATCACACTAGTGACACTTGTGCGTGACTTGACAGGTCAGCTTTGTTGCCAGCAGGATGATCCTTGCCGAAACTGTCAAAAAAATATGCATTTTAAAATTATGTTATTTATTGCTGCGAATCAGTATTAATTTCTGAAGCTACTCGTATAAATATAATGTAGGTAAAACCAAAGAAATAAGAAGCCTGCTCTCGGGGCGCCATGCGCCACTTTTTTTTTTTTAATTGACCTATATGCTTGAGTCGAAAAGGTAAGTACGACGGATCAAGCTTCACCGGACTTGCGGGGGAGCGGAATACTCTACCCCAAAAAAAGTCATATACCAACGCGTCTAGGGGCGGCTCAAGGGAGCCTCGGACCACGGCCTAGCGCGTTGATATTGAAAACATCGTGAAGGAGACGACGCCTGAGGGGCTCCGTCTCTGATTATAAATTTTGATTTGGTTCTGGCCGCGCCCCCGCCGACGGGTGCGGGCGTTTTTACCTGAAGGTTAATTATTACCTGAAGGGTATTCACTACCAGAAGGGCATTCTGTAAGGTGTAATCTAAATTCTTTGACTGCTTTAACTGCATCAGTGATTTCGTTGTCACGTTCGGAAAGGATATGTTTGGGACGGCGGCGGCGGAACCGCGTAGTGGGGTGCGGGAAATAGCCCGTACACTTGACAACATACGGATTGGGATGGGAAGGGCCTTCATCAAAGTAGCGTTTGGATGCTTCCTTCATGAAGCCTCTAACAGAAAGGAGTTCGGTATCGACATGAAGGTCGATGTTACGAACGAACCAAGGACAACCAGTAGCCCGGCGGAGAAACCGGTTTTGAATAACTTGAAGCTTATTGAGATGCGTGGGCGCAGAGTGCGCAAAGACTACGCTGGCGTAAGTCATGATAGGACGGATGCACGCTAAGTAAAGTCTAAGCTTATTTCTAAGCGACATTTTACTGCGTTGCCCAATCATGGGGTGCAAGAGGCCGAGAGCAGAGGCGGCACGATTGCGAACAGACTGGATGTGAGGGCCAAAGCGAAGGGCAGAGTCAAGGATGACTCCCAAGTACTTCACCTGTCTCTCCCAGGGAACTGGTTGATCGAGGAGAGTAATTGGGGGGAGCGTAGGATAAGGTCCGCGAGTGAAAATGATCGCGGAACTTTTGTCGGGATTCACTTCGATTCTCCATTTGCGGAACCACTGCCCGAGGGCGTCGGCCGCTTCTTGGAGTCTCTTGGCGATTTTTGTGGGATTGGGATGGGATATGGCGCCATGCGCCACGTGTATATTTTTACGACTATATTATGGCAACAATTTCCCCTATAAAATTTGTTCCTTTAAAATTTCGCAATCGGCGCATCGTGGGCGCATCCGTTTCGGAGCTACGATGCTTGCTTATCGAGTGTCTATGTCACCGTAAAATTGTAAATACCGTTAGATTACAATTTAACTCGCGTGATTGTAAACTGTCGAAAGATTGTGAACTAAACGTACTGTTTACAATTGAACGCATTAATTTTCGGTAGATTGTAATCTATCGAAATGAAACTGTTAAATCACATACTGTCGCGCGTTAAATTGTCAACTGTCCAAAGGCTGTTCCTGATTGGTCGGTCTTACAGCAGGCCGTTCTATGTCCATACAGTTGGAAATAAAACACAGGCGTCAGTTGAATAAAATTAATGCACTTTAAGAATTGTGACATCAAGTACGAGTATTTATCTATTATTCAGTAGATAATCAGTAATTTTGACATCATATTATGTTATATTTTTGGAGACTTCACATTTATCATTCAAACTTCTATTCTTCGATTAATCATGGATTCATCTTAATTCTACAATAATTTCATAGAAATTATTATAAAGCAGTGAGTTATTTTCAACACGAAATTAATTGAATTTCACTTAAACACAGATTGTTTACATTAGATAATAAACGAAAAAAGAAACAAATATGGCGGCGCAGAGCATAATAATATGACCAATCAGCGTTCCATCCTATGCCATTTCACAATTTGACGGTTTAATTTCGATAAGTATAGGTAGATTACAATCTATCGAAAAATAATATTATGTTAAATTGTAATCAGTATGTTTTGTTCACAATTTTTCGATAGTTTACAATCTCGCGAGATAGATTGTACCTAAACTAACGGTATTTATAATCTTACGGTGACATCTACACCTGTTTGCACTAACCAACCTTGTCCTGATGCGCGAGCTACTTGCACCGTGTAGAAGCACCCTAATGGTGCATCCACACCGGCCGGCCGGCATCGCAACGCAAGGGCCGGATGCGAACGCATGCGGCCACATGCAGTCGCGTCCGGCGGCATGCCCCCGCACGTCTCCGACCGGCTTCGCACGAACGAAGCCGGCGGCGACGGTGTCTCGCTCGCACACGTATCTATTCAACGGAGCCGATCGCGTGTCGCGGCCCTCGCGGCATGCCGCCGGCTTCGTTCGCATGCCGCCGGCTGCGTTCGCCGCGGACGGAGCAGACCGCGCGTCGCGGCATGCCGACGACGGCGACGTCCGCCCGTCACGCACGCACGCGCAGTCAAGCTGCTGTGCGTGACTTGGTAATATAGACTTTAAATACTGTATACAAGGTTTAATTTAGTTTAAAAATTGTAAAATCCGTTTCGATACGATGCGGTGCCGGCCGGCCGGTGTGGATGCACCTTTAGTAAAGCCTGAAATATGATTTGAATTTCGTTATCATGCTGTCACGCTCTAACTTATGGATAATTCTGAGAAGTAAAATTAGTTCCGTTTCACGACTTTTTTCCCAGACTGTAGTAGCCGGGACCAACGGCTTTACGTGCCTTCCGTCCGAAGCACGGAGGACGGAGTCATCTTTCTTTTCGGACAAGCAGGACTTATAACACCCCTCTTTTTCATAGGGGGTTAAAAATAACCAATTTTTGTGGAATTTTGTAAACTTCTCTAAGCAAATTCGTTTAGGATTACGACTGATGATGAAGAGCTTCATTCAAAAACACTCTCTAAGCACCACACAGCATACTGCTATATGGGCCCGTAAAGAGATCCTTGTCGCAGGTCTTCGATCAAGTCGCAGGTGGTAGAAGTAAAGAGGTATTCGTATTTATATCAAAAACAAGGGTAGGCTTACTATGTAAGTAGCGACAGATACGAGAAGCTGTCAAACGCGACATAGTGACGAGCCATAGCAATTCTGTCAATATGTCACGTTTGACAGCTTCTCGAGCCTGTCGCTATTACATTGCAGTCAAGTGTCGCGGGTTCGAACGCCGCGCCGCTCAGGGCACACATTCGTGTACGAACACTTGCGTTTGCTTTGTGTCTGGATGTTGTATTCATGTAAGTATTTATCTATATAAGTAGGTCTCTATGTATATAAGCTGCCTACCTGACACCTGTTGCCTGTAGTACAGGTTCTGCCTAGTTTGGGGTTAGATGGCCGCCGCCGTAAATCTAGTAACAAAATTAAAAATAAAACCTGTACTAAAACTAGAACATTTTTTTTTTATTTACCGAAATATAACTGACTAGGTATAGGTACTATTATCGTACATACTATTATTTATTTATTATTTTTTTGGAAAACCATCAGCGAACACAAACTCAATAACAGCATAACTAAAAAACTAATAACAATACTTTCATGGGCATATTACTCCTTATCTACTTTTCTCCATATCGCTGTGATTTGGCATTTGAAAAACGAGCTTATTAAGTACCTACGAGCTTTTATTTTAATTGCTCTGCGCTCAAGATAGCTCGAGTCATGCTCGAGTTAAGAGCTTCGAGTAGGTACTTTAGCAAACTGCCTTCACTAAGTACTGTTGTTATACATTTTAAATCACCTAACATCTACGGAGGAAATTCAAAAAAGTCCTGATTTTTATTAAACACTAGCGACCCGCCCCGGCTCCGCACGGGAAAATGGTTATTGTGGGTTATCCTTCAGTATATTATGCATGTATTATATATATAAACCTTCCTCTTGAATCACTCTATCTATTAAAAAAAACCGCATCAAAATCCGTTGCGTAGTTATAAAGATTTAAGCGTACAAGGGGACATAGGGACATAGGGACGGAGAAAGCGACTTTATTTTATACTATGTAGTGATAATTCACTCGTATGAAGACATTCTTCCGGAGATATTAAAAAGAATTAGAAAAGTAGGTGTAGTAATGTAAACTTGTTTGTACTTACCTATATTTATTTTTGTTAGATCGGCCGACTTACTCGTACATTTTTTTTAAATAAAGCTTACCTTATAAAGTAGTGTACCTACCTACTATAATACAATACCTACATACAAAGTTTTAAAGACATCAAATTCAATATAAGAAACTAGTACCTAACCTACCCCTCTTTTTACACGATTATTGATTGGACCCACTCTCATACAAGAAAGTGAATTCAAAACATCACGATTCACGTCTACCTTCGAAGCACAGGGTCGCAGGTTCGAATCCCGCTCAGGGCAAAACTTGTGTTTCCCTTGTGTCTGGATGTTGTATATTTATATATATATGTATACTAGCTGTCTGAAACACCCATAGTACAGGCTCTGCCTAGTTTGGAGTCAGATGGTTGTGTGTGAGATGTCCCACATATTATTATTATTTTTATCATTCATTCATCATCAACAATTCATTTCCTTAAATATAATCAAACGAAATACATTTTATTGAATATTTTAGCGTTACAGAGATAATAAATGTTTGTTATGTTAAGCACTTACAAAATGTAATACAAGCAAGGGACAGGAACCACGAGTTTTTTACCTCCTTTCGAGTATGTGCTAATTTGTTGAAGGATCAATCAATGACAATGATTGTATAAGACCAATATGTATCTTATCTGTAGTGTGCGTACGATGATAAGATCAGCAGGTACACAATATTTCTAATTATGCAATGTCAAAATATTGTTTATCTACACTGAGGGGGCGAGGATGCCTTGTAATCAAGTTAGTTATTTCCGTACAAAAAAAGCGGCCAAGTGCGAGTCGGACTCGCCCATGAAGGGTTCCGCAACAGCAAATAACAAAAATAAAAAAATAATGCTTCAAGTTTTATGCATAAGGTTTAACTTAATTTTTTTAAATATTTTAGTTGATTGAATTAAAGGTAAATTGCGGTTTACGATCTAAGACGTATAGAAAAAACTAGTTACTAGATCTCGCTCAAACGAATTTTCGGTGGAAGTTTGCATGGAAATGTACATATATTTTTTTAGTTGTATCATTCTCTTATTTCAGAAGTTAAAGGGGGGGTCACTCACATTTTACCACTTTAGAAGTATCTCATGCGCAAACTATTCAGTTTAGAAAAACCTATCCACAGAATATATCCCACACCACACGTATGTGTTTGATGAAAAAACATTTTTTGATTTTCAGTTCTAAGTATGGGGAACATTTCCGGTCATTCTATTCGAAAAGGTAGTGATTCAGGTAACTACACTCTACACATGCGTTGTTTTCCGATTTTCCCATGAAAATAACATTATCCCGTGTTGCAAATAGAACGAACAACCAAACCTTCACATTTAATTTCTTATTAAGTATATTTAGTGCTATTAGTAAGATTAGAAATCAAAACTTTATTCGTAACAGAAAATAAAAGGAGAAATTGCCGCAGAAAATAACATGAAAAAAAAAAAAATTGTTTGTAAAATTGTCTTCATCTTTAAGTTCTGAAAGTGGAAAAGTGAATATTGTTTTATGTTCTCCATCACTACATAGTATAAAACAAAGTCGCTTTCTCTGTCCCTATGTCTCTATGTATGCTTAAATCTTTAAAACTACGCAATGGATTTTGATGCGGTTTTTTAAATAGATTGAGTGATTCAAGAGAAAGGTTTATATGTATAATACATGCATAATGTACTTAAGGATAACCCACAATAACCATTTCCCCGTGCGGAGCCAGGGCGGGTCGCTAGTAAATTATAAATTAAAACTTTGTATGAATTCTTCCATCTGAATAAACATACTAGGAGCAAACAGGCAAACTTCGAGAGATGCCTGCCTAAACCATAAACTTGTACCAACTTTAAAATTCAAAGAAAACATTAACAAACGAAAATAGCACCATAACACATTACTGTCTTATATCCCAGTTTCAAGAAAATTAAGGTTAAAAATACCGTATAGAATGTTCGTATTTTATTGGCGCAACATAAACTGTGAACGGAGCTTTGCAAAAGGTGCGTTATATTTAATGTAATCATCGGCTGCGTAGAAACTAGGCCTGTTGATTCCCATCCGAGAGGCATTTATTCTATCCCTACTACCTATGTACAGTAGACAGCACATGCGGCTGGATATATTAACCTTGAGAGCACCCTTGTTCTGTAGCGTTAGGGGTGAATTTTGTAGTGCCAATGTCCAACCGCATGTGCTGGCTTCTGTACCAATATATTTACATAGTCTGAATTTATATTTATACTTGTCTATCCTCCACACTAATGGTTAAGGGAAAAACCACATGGATCGTTCTTAGCGAACGTATTTACTTGACTAATTCTTCTCTACCCTAATTCAAGGTTGGCTTGAATCATGCTGTTCATCCTTGTTGATTAACACGCATTCGACTAGGATGAACAGCATGATGACGTATGTATCAAGTCACGTGGTAGGAATAGAAGACCTTGTTTTTTAGACCATGTCTTGAGTATGAAGATAACAGGAAAGGCAATTGAATTAACTTTTTTCCTGAATTAATTGACCTATGCTTGTGTCGAAAAAGGACAACCAATTAAATAAGTAATAAATTTATATGTGGAGACATCTCACACACGGCTATCTGACCCCTAACTAGGCAAGGCAGAGCCCATACAATGGGTGTCAGACAGCTGATATACATACATTTCTGGATAATATAATAAATATACAACATCCAGAAACAAGGGAAACACAAGTGCTCATCACACGAATGTTTGCCCTGGGCGGGATTCGAAACCGCGACCCTGTGCTTCGAAGGCAGACTTACTACCAACTAGGCTATACGGGGCCTTTTTCCACCGGACTTGATTTTAATTAAAAACACCGTTAGTGTATCGTCAGTACATACTATATTTATTCTGTGGTATCGTCTACCACCGTAATATTCTTAACACAATAACGACATTTGGCTACGTTGTGCGTCTTGAGAGAGGCCTAAGCCCAGTTGTGGACTAGTGCATAGTGAACTGGACACCCTCAGGCTAGTAAAAGCGATGATGATTAACAATAAGTGTGTTTTTTAAGAAATGAAGAATGTTTTGAATACAAAATTATTATATTTCACTCGTCATTTCTACTAAGAAATGACGAGTGAAATATAACTGCTTGCTACGGCGTAGCAAGCGTAGCAACGGCTGCTACACTGCACTACACCACATAATATAGAATAAAATGTGACGCTCCACGTGCAAAGGGACCTTATGGCGGGTTTTAGTACGAAGATAATCTTTTTGGATTTGAGTAACTTATGAGTTGAAGAAATATAACAGTATAACCACTTTTAACTCAATACCGACCATTAGGTCCCTTTGCACGTGGAACGTCACATATTATATTACGTTAGACTGTAACCGGGGTGCCCCGGTTTAAATTGAATTAGTAAAATTCAAATTCCCGGCACATTACTTTCTACGTACTTAATTCCGCAATATACGAGAACTAAAGTAGTAATACCTACCTACATATAAAGTACCGAATAAAACGTATTTTCTTATTTAAAAGATCAGATTAATTTATTCGTAGGATCCAGTAAATTCGCTAACAGACAGTGTTTTGTTAATTCAATTCTGGAGTACACCAGGTTCGAATGTTTGCATAGAGCCCCGGGGTTACATTTAACACCCTTATTACAACGCTAAACATTCTCGAAGAGGCTCTAGGGTAAAAGTACTACCAGGCTCTTCAATGTAAATACAAAATATGCATACAAAGACGTTAATTTACATACGAGTAGCAAATGTGTACGATCGGAGGTGGTCAAGTAAATATGTATCATTATATTATATTGGAGTTTATACGGTACGCTGATTAATTTTATTAATTTCTTGATGCTTAATGTTGTGCTCACCTGCTGGCGAAAACTGACTGAACTGAATATGATTTACTATTGACACGTTTCTCGTGATTCGCTTTGCACGTTTTCTCTTTATAAACCGTGTAATATTTATTTATATATTTTGTACAGTAATTCAATACTTATTGCGTAAATGCAAATAATAGTAGAATAAAGACTGCTCTTAACTTAATTATATTTGAACAATATTCGGCTTGATGGATCATTAGAAAATATAAAAAGTATTTGATGTAAAAATAACTGAAAAATAATTGTGTACGAGAACAAATAAGGCATGTATAAAAAGTATGATATTACCTAATAAGTATATTCCGTGGTAAAACTAAAGGGTTTACTCATGTATGGTATAGGTGATTATTTTTACTGTTTATTTCTGGTTTTTTGTGACTACATACTCAAAATACGCGCTTTTGAATTATTCAAGAAAGTTGCCAATATTTTTACAGTAAAGAGACAAAAGACAGAAGACGAAAGGGACGCAGTTATGCGTTAGAATGAGATACAAATACACCGCGCTCACTCTTGCGCATAACTGCGTCGCTTTCGTCTTCTGTCTTTGACTACCGTGAACCGTTTTTGTAGAAATAATAAAACGACACTTGTGAATTTACATAATTTCACCTGCTACAGCTATTTTAAAGTGAAAGTTGGTGCTATGAGAGTCCAGCTTAACTACAAATTATTTATAAATAAAAGCTTAATTTATCAGAATATCAACGAAGTAACACTCAGTATTGAATTTAAGTTCTAAGAATCCTTCTCATTGGCTCTATTTTAGGAGCAAGACTCCATTTGAGACCACTTTATTAAATCAACAGTTTCAATTAAAATTTACGTTATTGTTATAAAACAAATGGTATAAGTGACCCTTTACAAATCTTACATTGTAACGAGGTGCTTCCCCCTCAGGCGTCTCGTCTCCTTCACGATGTTTTTCAATATCAACGCGCTAGGCCGTGGTCCGAGGCTCCCTTGAGCCGCCCCTAGACGCGTTGGTATATGACTTTTTTTGGGGTAGAGTCTTCCACTCCCCCGCAAGTCCGGTGAAGCTTGATTGGTCGTACCTTTTCGACACAAGCATAGGTCAATTAAAAAAAAAAAATCGAGGTGCTTTGCAAGTTTGCAACTTCATTTACCATTTCTTTCTCATCTAAATTAAAACATTCAGTTTTGCAATTCCTTCGTCATTCATACGTCATCCTTGTCCATTTTTTTAAGTTTTTCCCTTAACTTCCGGCCTTGATGGCCGTATTTCTTAAAATATGTGTAATTTTGTAAAGTATTAGCTGCTTTATAGTGCTGAGTTTATACCTGTTTCGTTTCCAAAGCGTAAATAAACCAGTGCCAGTCAGTTTCTCGTATATTTTACTACTAGTGCTTAGGCCCCTGTGTTACCTTCAATCTTCAGCCGCTCCTGTCGGCTCGCCAAGGTCCTGGTGGGCTGCAGACGCGACTCAGTTACCTTTTTTAAAAATACTGTTTCAGTACTAAAATTGTATTAAATTGACTATAGAATCAGAATATAATTATACCTATTACTATTGTTTTACTATTGAAAATGATCGCCTGAGACCACCTGACACGTATTTTTGGCCATTGCTCCGAGGATAGTGGAAGGATCGAGATGGTATAAAAATAAGTTCAAAAACTAAAACCCGACTACTGATAATTCGAGCTCTAAAAAGTAAGAAACAAGAAAATATTTTCATCAGGAATCACTATGTACAAATTATTCAATATTTTATCTTTCATGTAATAAAAATGTTTTACGTAAAGGGAATATTAAAATTTCAATGTACCCCAAACGGTACCATTAAACTATTTTAAATTCTTACAAAAAAAGCGATTTGCTACCACTAACTGTGGGCTCCGCAATGTTTTTATCTTTTCCCGTGAGAATAAGATATTAAAAAGTAGTAAAAAGTAGCCTATGTCACTATACAGCCCTCGATCCATCTACGTGCAAAAAATCTGGTCAATCCGTTACTTAGTTTCAGTGTGAAAGGAGGACAAACAAACACATGACGCCTTTGGAAATGTGGATTTATTTATTACTTAATAATAATAATACATTTCAGGACACAAAAACAAATTCCAGAGTAATAACTAACCCGGAAATATTCGTTTTCTTGTAACGTCATTCAATGTAACACAATAGAAAAAAATATTCGTCTAATTTTGACGAATTTCCTAACTTTTCCGGTAACTTTTCCATTTTTCTTCCCTATTCTCGGATTGGTTTGAGGATTTAGCTGAATTGTCCCGGCCGTTTTCAAGGGATGCGCAGTTTTATTATATAGACTAGCTGTCTGCCCGCGGCTACGCCCGCGTTGTTTTTCGACTTTTCCGTGCACAGTTTCCCGTAAGAATTAGATATTTTCCCGTGGTAAAAAGTATCCAAGATGTTGACTGGGGATATAAGGTACCACCATGAAAAATTTCATTTAAATTGGTCCATTAGTTTCGGAGATTAGCCCGTACAATGTACTGAGTAGTATATAAGTTAAGTTTTTTAATTATCCCACGAGAACTCTTTAATTTCCCGGGATAAAAAGTATCTAAGATGTTGACCAGGGATATAAATAAGGTACCACCATAAAAAAATTAATTTGAATCCTAAAATTTCAGTAATTTCGGAGGTTAGCCTGTAGAAACAGACAATCCGACAAACAGACAAACAGAGAAACAAAAAAATAAAATAATGGATATCTTCTATATCACTTCTTACATCCCCCTGACTCGGTTATAAGCATTTTTTTTCTATGTACAAATTTTCGACCTCTACAGTTTTAAAATAGAATAGGTGATACACGTATAGTATAGGTATAGTTTTATTTTCAACTAGCTGTCTGCCCGCGGCTACGCCCGCATTGTGTTCCGACTTTTCCGTAGTAATTTTGAACTATCCCACGGGAACTCTTTAATTTTCGCGATTTAAAGTATCCAAGATATTGACCAGGGATGTAAAGAACCACCATGTAAAATTTCATTTGAATCGGTCCTATAGTTTCGGAGATTAGCCCTTACAAAAAGACAAAGAGACAGAGCAACAAAAAAAAATCTGGATATGTTCTATTTCACTTCTTATGTACTTACATTTAATCTCTACAATTTAATTATATAGAGATAGCTGTCTGGCTGCGGCTACGCCCGCGTTGTTTTTCGACTTCTCCGGAGTAATGTTAAACTGTTATTACACGGGAACTCTTTAATTTTCTGCGTTTAAAAGTATCCAAGATGTTTGACCGGGGATATAAGGTACCACCATGCAAAATTGTATTTAAATAGGTCTTACTGTTTCGTAGGTAAGCCCGTACAATGTGCTGAGCCGTATGAGTTACCGTAGTTTTTATTTTCCGGGACTAAAAGTATTTAAGATGTTGACTGGGAATATAAGGTACCGCCATGCGAAATTTCATTCAAATCGGTCCAACAGTTTCGGAGATTAGCCCGTACACACAGGCAAAAAAAAACTGGATTAGTTCTATATCACTTTATACATCCCTCTGACTCGGTTTCTAGCATTTTTCTCTATCTAGAGATTTTCAACCTCCGCGGTTTTATTTTACAATATTAGTTAATTTTTTTAAAACGTTATTAAAGTTTTATTCATTTACTTACTATATTGGTTTTTATTTAAATTTTACAATGTCAAAGAAATTATAATAAATCTTAACCTAATAACAAAGTTATGAGTCAAATAACCCGCCCCTTGACACTCCGGGTGCAAAGGTGCCCATCACGCTCGCCGCGTTGCCGCGTTGAATCGCGATGGACAGCCTTTGCATCAGGAAAGCCCCTGAGCGAGGGTCAAGACCTCTGTCCCTGAGCCGACGACCCAACTCACCCACAAAGCTTAAAGCTTCTGAGCCCCAACACCCAGACGTCTCCACAGCAAACGGAACAAACAAATAATTTTGAAGGCCCGAGTACTTCTCCCGCTTTCTTTGTGCCGCAAATTCTGCAGCTCCACCAGCCGTTCTAATTGTGCGACTAAGGTGAGAGGCGGCAAAAGTGCTGACGCAGGTAGCGTCCCACAAAAGGCACTTCCCTTTCTGCCACGGCACCAAAGTCAACCCATCAGGCCTTTTACCGTCAGAACGACTCAGGCCCGACGGTTCAAGCACGCATGGTATGTTAGCCGACACCAAAGCCTTACGGACTATATCGTTCAGGGCGTGGTGCCGCGGGAATCTACCCTCACAACGACGACAACTCAACGCATGGTGACCGTCAGCTCCCACCACGGACCCGCAGATGCATTCATGTGGTTCACAAACATCGCAGCCCAGGCGGAGAGCCACCGCCACCCGCATCGAGTCACCATCGAGAAGAGTGCCCATGTGAGGTGAGGGCAGAGCGTGCAACCAAGCCCCGGACTCCGGCCTTGAGACCGCAAGCAGTCTTGCTCGGTCGACTCCCGTCACCCTCCCCAAAAGCTCGTCAAGCACCCTTTTGGCCCCCACGTCATCCAAATAGCGCTGGCTATCCAATTTAACTGGTGAAGGTGGCGAAGGATTAAGCGCGCTCCACATTGTAAAGGCGTCGGAAGCATGAGGTATGTCCACCACGTCACCATTGGAAGAAAGAATTTTAGTGACAAGTGACATAACCCCATGCGCCGACGCCAAAAAAGCCGGCAGACAAACATCCCGCGCGCGCCGCACACCCAACCCACCATGACGGATCGGTAGTGATGCTTGGCTCCACTGCTCAGTCGAGAGTGACACGTTAAGAATTAGCTCAACAGTCCCTTTAAGCGCGTCATCAAAATCCCTAATCTGTTCATCACACAACCAGGCTGGAGCAGTGCGTAAAAAGTACGTGATCTTGGGGACTGCAAAGCAGATACGGAGCAACACGAGAGCGACGTGTGACGAGAGACTCCTCAATCTCTCCCGAGCGGCCAAGAGAAGCCGTCTTCTATGCTCAAAGGCCCCAGGGATACCTTCAGGAAATATAGGTGATCCCAAGAGATTAAATGAATCTGGGGACAACTCTTGCAGACCGGGGAGCAAAGAACGAAAAGAGGTAAAGAAAGGACGGGCCTCTGCGCTGCAAGGAAAAAACTCACACTTGGCTGAATTGACCTCTAGACCCAATTCCCTAAACAGCGGCAACAGAGTTAACAAATCCTGTTCCACTACTTCGGGTTTTCCTCCAATAGTGCCATCGTCCAAGTACCACACATTCAAAGGGGATTTGAGCTCTGATATAGCTTTATGTATGGCAAGGCTAAATACTAGAGGACCAAGAGGGTCTCCCTGCTGCGCGCCTACCTGGGACAGGATAAGGTTACGGTTGAAAAAAAGATTGGAAGGGGAAAAGTAGACCTGGTAAAGAAAAGGATAGAGAGAAGGCGCCCTCTCCCTGACCTCACTCAGCAGCACATCTCTCTCGACCGAGTTGAAGGCGTTTTTGACGTCCAATTTGATAATGATACATTCAGAGTTAGCAGCTTCCGACGAGAATGCACGCGTTGCATGGATAGCGGCTTCGCATCCCAAGCTTGTACCAAATCCAAGCTGTTGTGGCCGGAGGTACTCCGCTAACTCCTGCCTAACGGCTCGACAACCAATCTTTGCCGTCAGACGACGAAACGTACTGCCGATGGCAATCGGCCTCACCCCCCCATCCCTTTTGGACAACGCACATAATGCTGCTCCGTAAATATATGGACAAACTTCTGGGTTAACCCGACCATCAAGCATAAAATTGCACAATTTCGTCAAACTCTCCAAAAGACGTTGACCATTATCACCGGCAGAACTCGATGTCAGCTCCTTCAAATGGACAGGTCGGAGGCCATCCAAACCCGCAGAAGATCCGTTATAAAAAGAACCGAGTGCCTGTACAACATCTTCAACCTTGGCTTGACAAGCGGGTATTGAACGATCAGGTTCCGGTGGACACAAAAGAGGGCGAGAAGGGATCGGGTGCTTAGATTGAAGGGTGGCAAGAGTGTGAGAGTTGGCGGGCGCGATTTCATCGTCCGACATCAATACCTGTACAGCACCCCTGAGGTCGCCCTCAAACACTTTATTTTCAATGGTTCTCAGAACTGAAGGTGGCCTAGACGAAGTGTCGCTATCGGCCAAAACAACACCACCGCCAACCGACTCGACGTTGCGCTTAACTTTGCTGGTAAGATTCCCTGGACCCGAAGAATCCGGAGCTTTCAAAGCAAAGTACGCAAACGTAAGAAGAGCACACCAATCGTCCACGTTAATTAGATAATATTTTAATGTGTAACTATAATAAAATTTCTTTTGAATGTTGTCAGGTTCGTTGTTTGATTTTTGTTTATTTGGCGGCTTTGTTAATAAATCATATATGTTATGTCCCCACCGAGGGGCTCGAGCTTACCCTGATATAAGGGTGAATAGGCCTTAGGCGACCACGCTGGCTCAGTGCGGGTTAGTCAACCTAACACACAACCTATGAATTACTTCGCAGGTGTGTGCAGGTTTCCTCGTGATGTTTCCTTTTCACCGTAAGAGCGTTGGATAAATGGGTACGTATGAATTCGAAAATTAAAAACACATTGTGCGTGCCGAGGTTTGAACCAGTGAACTTCTGCATGAAAGTCAACGGGCCTAGCCACTTGGCCAACGACGCTCTCGGGTGACGGCTTAGCAATCACTGAAAGGACACACTCGGTCAACGGTCTTGATCACTTTCCCAAAAGTCTCTCGGAAAATAATACATAAATCGAAATTCCCGTAAAAAATATCATTTCAGTCGAACAGCTTGTATGGAAAACTATATTTATCGTTTCTGAGAAAAGTTTTAAAAAATTTGACCAGGGCGCCTAAAAGCGCGGTTATTGACAAATTGTATCGCGCACCACTTTCGCAATAGGGCGACTTGCAGATGATTGCCGATATTGATTAATTAATAGCGTAAAATATCCGATTGTAAAAGAAAAAGCTGTAGTTATATTATTTAAAAACAAATATAATGATATGGTGTTTCACCTATCATTTGAATGTTAAGAGAACCTTTATCAAAATCATTTTACGTAAAATCCGAATCGCCTCGCATTGTTCATATAATCTAGCTTATGAAACTTTTAACAGTTCACTTTTTTAAAATGGCGCTTTAATGCCCCAGACCTTTCCTTTAATCTTTTCCTAAATTTTCATTTACACGCTGTGTAATATATACATATATAATTTACAATTAATATTTTCAACCAACACGATCATCAAAAAAAGGATCGAAGAACTAATTTTGTAGTTTAGAATGTTAGTGAAGAAGCCTCGTAAAACGCCATCTATTGATTTTTTTCAGAATTAAATTCTGCAATTACTGAATTTGTTACTTTTAAAATCCCAAAAAAATTGTTTCTCTATTTTTTATACCTAAAAACCCCCATATAGCAAATTTCATTGAAATAGGATACGTCGTGTTTGAGAAATTGGAAACTTTTACTTATTGAACCATTTTCCCGTAGGAATGAGATATTTTCCCGCGGTAAAAACTATCTAAGATGTTGACCAGGGATATAAGGTACCACCATGCAAAATTTCATTCTAATCGGTCCAACAGTTTCGGAGATTAGCCTGTACAAACAGACAAACAGACAAACAGAGAAACAAAAAATCTAAAAAAATCTGGATAAGTTCTATATCACTTCCTACATCCCCCTGACTCGGTTTTTAGCATTTTTAGGGTTCCGTACCTCAAAAGGAAAAAACGGAACCCTTATAGGATCACTTTGTTGTCCGTCTGTCCGTCTGTCAAGACCCTTTTTCTCAGGAACGCGTGGAGGTATGAAGCTGAAATTTATATCAATTACTCAGGTCTACTGTCCCTTGAAGCTGTGAAAAAATCAAACTTCTAAGCCAACGCAATCAAAAGATACAGCCGTTTATGCCGCAAATTTTCGACACTTGCAAGGGAATCAAAACCTACAGGGTGCTTCCCGTGAACTCAGAATCTTGAAATTTGGTACGAAGCAACGTCTTATAGCATAGATAAAGGAAAAATTACGAAATCCATAAATTTTTAGTTACATCACATAATATATATTTTTTTAATAATTTTAACCTTACTACCCATTTCCTCATAAACGCGTAGAGGTATTAAATTGAAATTCATACCAAATACTCAGGTCTATAATACCTTTAAGCTGTAACAAAATCAAACTTCTATGTCAACGCAATCAAAAGAAACAGCAATTTAAGCTGCATATTTTGAAACTCGCAAGTACTCGCAAGGGAATCAAAACCTAAAGGGTACTTCCAGTCGACCTAGAATCTTGAAATTTGGCATGAAGCAACGTTTTATAGCACACATAAAGGAAAAATTCCGAAAACCTTAAATTTTTAGTTACATTACAAAATATATATTTTTTAATAAATATAAACTTATTACTTTTTTCCTCATGAACGCGTAGAGCTATCTGTTAAATTGAACGTATCCATATTATAATGTTTTATAATAATTAAGGATTGAGTGAACGCAACAAATATTGGCGAATGCAGCGCCACCTACATGTACTTATTAGAAGCGTGTGACAATCAACTGCTCCTGTAAAACTGTGCGCCTTGTCTTGCGACTTTACTGAAATAAACCCTGTAAGTTTCGTTACTACAATCTTTTATTCCCTAACCAAAAGACACCCTGAACACATACTTTTAATAGGTTATGGGCCCAGCAAGCTCATGGCCTACTAATTGTGTTGGTTTTGTTCTTTTGGTTAGGTCGAAATCGCCGTGTCAGCCCGTGTCATCCCTGCGGTCAAGTAGAGGTCATCGAGGCAGCGGTAGAGGCCGGTCAAGGTCGTTCATCGTAGATGAAAGAGAAACTACAGGGCGGATTCGTCGAGGAAAGGGTGAAAGCTCATCAATCAAGGTGTTCTGTCGTGGTCAAGCGACAACAGGAGGTCCGTCGCGGTAAAGCGGCGAGGTGTTCTGTCGCGGTTAAAGCGGCGAGGTGTTCTGTCGCGGTAAAGCGGCGAGGTGTTTTGTCGCGGTAAAGCGGCGAGGTGTTTTGTCGTGGTCAAGCGACAAAAATGGATATCAACTTTGGGCATCAACAGCAGTTACTAGAGGACTCCAGCGGTTGGACAGCATGGCAGTTCAAGGTCAAGGTGTTACTGCGGGCAGCAGACTTGTACGAGGTCGTAGATGGTTCTTCGGTGTGTCCAGACTCAGCAGATGCCAAAAGCAAGTGGTTATCCAAGGATGCCAAAGCACAGGGAATAATTGTAACTAGATTAGCGGAGTCGATAATACCACATGTAGCAACGTGTGACACAAGTAAAGACATCTGGGATAAATTGCACAATATTTTCGAGCAGAAAGGAGATCTATCTGTGCATATATTACAGCAACAGTTCTTTGACATGAAGTTCCAAGAAGGAGAAACTATGTCACAGTATCTAAGCAGGTTTGAAGTGCTGCTAAGTAGGCTCAAAAGCCTTGGAGCAGAGGTTAGTGCTCAAATGGCAATAACTAAGATAACCTCCTCGCTACCCAGCCAGTATCGTCACTTTATATCAGCGTGGGAGTCAGTACCAGCAGAGAACAGAACAATGGAACAGCTGGTCTCTCGGCTTCTTATAGAGGAACAGCGGTACTCAGCACAGTCACAGGAGCAAGCGCGGACAGATACTGCGTTTGTTATGAAGTCTTCAAGAAAATGCTTCAATTGCGGCAAGCCTGGTCATTATAAGAAAGACTGTAAGTTGAATAAATCTAAAAATAAGTTCTGTAATCACTGTAAAAAGCAAAATCATGATAGTAAAGATTGTTGGTTTAAAAATAAGAAAAATGAGTTCAAAGGTAATGCATTCCCAGTGTCAGTGTTATCGTCAGCATTGCATAGTTCGGTAGGAGAAGAGTGGGTAATGGATAGTGGTGCTACAGAGCATATGTCCCATGATATAAACTTATTCTCCAACTATACAAGTCTAGAAAGTCCTAAGTCCATTATAGTGGGTGATGGTAAAATCATACAAGCGCTAGGGAGAGGTAAAATCTTACTAGAAGCCTATAATGGTCGGGAATGGTTACAAACCACTTTAAATGAGGTTTTGTATGTCCCTGAATTAAAAATGGATTTATTTTCAGCTAGTTGTGCTACTGACAAGGGTTACAAAGTAATCATAAATAAAGAAAATTGCATCTTTACAAAGTGTAATGAAAAGGAGGTAAGTGCACTTGCATATCGCAAAAATAACTTATTTTTCATGAAATTCAGGCCTGGTAGTGTGAATAGTGCCTGTGTAGGTAGGTCGAATGAAAGTTTGTCTGACTGGCATCAAAAAATGTGTCACCAAGATATTGAACAGGTTAAATGTGTTCTAACAAAACATAAAGTAAAATTTGAAGTAAATAATGAGAATGAAGTGATTTGTCAGTCATGTTTACAAGATAAATTACATAAAAATCCCTTTCCACTGAGTAAAGATAGGGCTCAAAGAGCAGGTCAAGTTTTGCATATGGATTTGTGTGGTCCCATGGAAATTTCATCGTTAGGTGGTGCCAGGTACTACTTACTAATAAAAGATGATTACACAAAATTCAGAACAGTCTATTTTCTAAAAAATAAGTCTGAAACTGTTGGAAAGGTTGAGGCTTTTCTAAATTATGTTATCAAAAACTTAGAACTCAAAGTTGAGGTTATAAGGTCAGATTGTGGGTCAGAATTTATAAACAAAGCTATGAAATCATTATTAGAAAGTTTTGGTATAGTTCACCAAACGAGTGTCCCATACACACCCCAACAGAATGGCTGTATTGAACGGGAAATGAGAACTGTAACAGAGGCAGCTAGAACAATTCTTTTAGCCAGTGGTTTTAGTAAATCTCTGTGGGCAGAAGCTGTCAATACAGCAGTGTTTGTTCTTAATAGAACAGGTAAGAGTAGAGTCAAAAATGTGACTCCATATGAGTCGTGGTTCAAAAAGGGGCCATATGACATACATAACCTTAAAACTTTTGGTACAAAGGTAGGTGTTCATATACCGGAACAAAAGAGGAAAAAATGGGATAGTAAGGCAGAAATAGGATATTTTGTCGGGTATGGTGACAATACGAAAGGTTTTAGAATCTATTTTCCAAAACAAAATGACATTTTTATTAAAAGGGAAGTAACCTTTTTACAAGGTTATTTTTGTGATAACAAAGTGGAACAGGTAGGAAAAAGGTCGGGAAATCAATGTACCTTCCCGGAAATTATTATCACTAGTCCCCAAAATGACCAACCTGTTGTTACAGCTGATAAACCAGTCCAAGTATTGGATGATGAGGTCCATAGCTTTTATGAAGAGGAAAATGCTGTACAGTCACCAGATCCAGAGGGGGCAGAAGAAGTGTGCATGGATGGCATACTTAGCCCACAAGAAGGAGCTACAGGGTCGGGAGAAGAACGACCTGGAAAAGAAGGGAGTAGCGATACATCAATGTCTGAAGAATGGCTAGAGTCTACTTCTGACTTATTAGAAACAACAGTAATAGAAGCTCCAGATGTACCCTCACAACCCTCCCAATCACGGAGTGGAAGAAACTCAAAGAAACCATTGTGGATGAAAGATTATGAAACTGGTTTTCTTTCTATTGATGCAGAACCTTTGACCCTGGAAGAAGCAATGCAAAGTGAGTACAAGGAAGAATGGGAAAAGGCAATACAGGTGGAATTAAATACCCTCAAAGAAAATAACACTTGGTCTGAGGTTACTAGTGTTCCAGAAGGTAACAAGGCCATTTCAAGTAAGTGGGTGTTTAAAATCAAGGAGGTAGGCAATGACAAAGTTTTTAAAGCCCGCCTTGTAGCTAGAGGTTTCGAGCAGTCAGACTGTGACCTCGAAGTATATTCACCGGTAGCTAGATTGCCAACTTTCAGAGTTTTCATGTCTATAGCTAACAAATTACAACTTCCTGTACATCAGATGGATGTAGTAGGTGCATTTCTTCATGGGGATATAGATGAGATAGTATATCTTAAACTTCCATGTGGTAAAATCTGTA
Source organism: Teleiodes luculella (assembly GCA_948473455.1). Classification (NCBI taxonomy): domain Eukaryota; kingdom Metazoa; phylum Arthropoda; class Insecta; order Lepidoptera; family Gelechiidae; genus Teleiodes; species Teleiodes luculella. The sequence goes on from OX419584.1 coordinate 8,300,554, forward strand.
AATTAAATAAATCCTTATACGGTTTAAAAAAATCGCCAAAGTATTGGAATATGAAGTTTAATAATTTCATGTTAAGTGAAGGTTTCATTCAATCAAAGAATGATCATTGTTTGTATTATAAAAAACACAATGATTATAAAATATATGTGCTATTATTTGTAGATGACATTTTAATGTTCAGTTCAAATAATATTGCTTTAAAAAACTTTAAAATTCAGTTGTGTAAAAGTTTCAAAATGAAAGATTTAGGGTTAGCTAAAAGTTATCTCGGTATAGACATTCAGCAAAGTGTTGGTAAAACTGCCATAAGTCAGGGCAAATACCTATCTAAAGTTTTAGAAATCTACAATATGTCTAACTGTAAATCTGCTCCGACACCTATAGATCAAAATTTTAAGTTTGAATTATTACAAAGAGGAAAATCTGAAAGTCCGGAGATAGAGAAACAGTGTAGACAGCTAGTTGGTAGTTTAATGTACGCGGTTTGTGGAACTAGGCCTGATCTATGTGTATCAGTGTGTTTTCTTAGTCGTTACCAACACTGTGCCAGTGTGATGTTATTCAAAGCGTTAAAACGAGTATTGCGTTATATAAAGGGGACACTAAACTATGCTTTAGTTTACAATAGCACTGACACAGGTTTGCAAGGTTTTGTGGACTCTGACTGGGCAGGAGACACTAAAGATAGAAAGTCAACATCAGGTTATTTGTTTAATATAAATAATTGTCTTGTGATATGGTGTTGTAAGAAGCAACTTAGTGTTAGCTTATCATCAACAGAGTCAGAGTATATAGCTTTAAGTATGGCTATTCAAGAAGCTTGTTGGTTACAACATCTACTTAAAGACTTTGATATTATTATTAATGAAACGGTAATATTTGAAGACAATCAGTCTGTCATAAAATTGGCTTTAAATTCAGAAAATAATAAAAGGCTGAAACATTTGGAAACAAGGTATCATTACATTGTTGAGAAAATTAAAGACAAGTGTATTTCTCTAAAGTATATCAAAACTCAAGATAACTTTGCAGATTTGTTAACCAAGCCTTTGGGTACAACTATGTTTCAAGGATTTGTTCAGTCTATTTTCAGTTTGTAAATGATTGGTCATGTAACTCAATATGTGGTAAACTATTGTGTATAATCGGTATTAACTATTATAATGTTTTCTTTACATGACCAACCAGTAAAATAATTTTAAGTTAATTGTAATTTTTTATTGTTTTTGTGAGGAACAGTTTAAGTTGTTAAGGCGAAGCCATTATGAAACCAACTTAAGCTGTTAAGGCGAAGTCTTATGTTTCAAAATTTTATATTATATAAAGTAGGTAAATATTTGTTGAGAGGGGGTGTTAAATTGAACGTATCCATATTATAATGTTTTATAATAATTAAGGATTGAGTGAACGCAACAAATATTGGCGAATGCAGCGCCACCTACATGTACTTATTAGAAGCGTGTGACAATCAACTGCTCCTGTAAAACTGTGCGCCTTGTCTTGCGACTTTACTGAAATAAACCCTGTAAGTTTCGTTACTACAATCTTTTATTCCCTAACCAAAAGACACCCTGAACACATACTTTTAATACTATCAAGTTGAAATACTTACTTAGTACTTAGTTACTTAAACGATAAAGAGATCTTTGTCTTAAATTTATGCTCCTCCATCTTTCCCCATTGTAATGTTATGAATTTCATTTTGCAATAAGATTACCATAGTTATGACTCGATTGTCGTAATGAAAGAACTTTGTAAACCTTGCAGGTTTGTACGGAACCCTCGGTGCGCGAGTCCGACTCGCACTTGGCCGGTTTTATTTTTCTATGTACAGATTTTCGACCTCTACTGTTTTATTATATAGATGGTGTTTTGATTACTTCTTACCCTTAGTTTTTTTAGGTTTACACGGTGTTGGCATTAAAAAACATATAGTTACCTATCTTGCTGGCCGACCATAAAGTATTCTACAAACAAACTTTTGTCTGTCGTGTTTAGTTTAGCAAAAGTTATTGCTGCCGGCATGTGGTAGTATGCGTATGTGTTTTTTTTTGTGTTATATATTCTTGGCACTCATTCATGAAATTTCCGTTAATTTAAAATTGAGATCTAAAAAAAAAGATAATTAAAAAAATATATAAAACCGCCTTCAACGTCCTAACCTACACTAAAAAGTTACAAATAAAATATAAATCTAGCTGAAAGCATAGCAATTTAATATGGCTATTAATATTCCTTATTTACATAAATTGTAACATCATATAAACATGTGTAGAAATTGTTATACTCTTCACCTTGGAGTCGGTGCCAATTGAGGCTAGCTATTTAATCGGAACAAAGTTCAGATCGTTGATTATAAAAAATTTAAAGAACGCGGTCAGAGTACTAGGTACTGAGCCCACTTTAGATGACTGCTAGCAGTAGAAGTCTTTTGGTCGAAATGATGGTGATTAGCTGGCACCGACTCCAAGATAAAGTGTATAACAATTTCTACACATGTTTATATGATGTTACAATTTATGTAAATAAGGAATATTAATAGCCATATTAAATTGCTATGCTTTCAGCTAGATTTATATTTTATTTGTAACTTTTTAGTGTAGGTTAGGACGTTGAAGGCGGTTTTATATATTTTTTTAATTATCTTTTTATTTTACCCTTTTTAGTGGAAATTTACCATGACAAGTTAGGTACTCACAAAATTTTAATTTGTTTTGTTTGTTTAGTACATAATTAAATGCAGATTTTCTCACTATGTTTCCTTGACAGTATTACGTTTGATTTTTAAATTCTAAATCATTGCTATACTTGATTGGACTTTAACCTAAGTTTTCAGAATGGCGAACAACTGACCAAACCACTACGATACCGACGACGACGCTCGCCCGTTGAGTCCACGGAAAAATTCTTAAGTTGTTATCTTCACTTGGGGTTTTCAAATCTTTAATCTATGACTAGTTTACAGAATATATGAACCAAAACCGCATATTTCTTGTTATTTCAATTATAACAAAAGCAACGCAATGAGTGTGCTGTTGTTTATTGAAAAGTTTTCGTTTTAGTCATGAAGGAAGAAAAAATTTTACGCGGGTATTAAGCAACACTTCTGATAGTATACTGCTTAGTTGACGGATCAGGGATCGCAGTTGTTGCTATTGACTACCCCGGAAGGACGCCGCCTTGTGGTTCCCGGCGACTTACCAAAAACAATTGCGCCTCGCTAGCGTAAGGGTTGTGGGATGTGATAATAAACAACCTAACATCCATCCATCCGTCCACTGCGCGTTTGCTTGCTTGCTTATATTTAAATAAAATTGACGAATGTATAGTTCCCGGCGCGTAACCTACAACCACTGTGAACCCCATTTCAATTGCCAAGCAGTAATGGAAACAAACAGCCTGAAACAGTCCCGCTGCTGAACTAAGGTTTCTTCAGGAGGCTTTTGGAAAAATCTTTACGGTTAGAAGGCGGGTTGTCGTTAGTTGTCCATTCTCACAGTAAGACACCCGCCAGAAGAGTTTGGTTGATGCTTATTTAAGCGGCTTTAAATAATAACGAATTAAATAAACAATGCAATACAAATATACACAATAAATAATACAAAAAAAAGCTAAATAACACACTTGATTTTATTATGTTACACTCTAACTTTTGTATCGAATGGTAAAAGCTTTCAGGTTTCCCACCAAATTATGAAAAAAAAAAAAGAACTCTACATTACTGGCACGGTTTTGACTGTATTTTTATTTGTCTATCCTCATGCCTCTCTAGGTAGTTCGCTGCTCTCTAGGAAATAAAAGATATACCTAATATATGTATGGAAAAGCAAAAAGACAAAATACTAAATGCCCAAAGAAGTAAGCAATTCCCACCCAATATTATTGCAAGTTGCAAGTTGATCACCATTGTATATGAGAAGTTCGATAAATAAGTCATGTGATAAAATGTACGAAAATAATCGATAAATATACGTTACGCTTCATACCACATCGCATCACTATTTTCAAATTCAGTAACCATTAAGTTTATTGTTTTTTACATGCCAAATAAAGACAAATAAATGTCGTACTTTATTGATATTTTGTTTTTAGTTGGGCATGTCATAACATGAATGTATCTATCTTTTTCTAACGTACCGTATTCAAAGATGTGTGAGAGAGTAAAAAGACAAACCCCGTCTCCCGCTTCCCCCTACCCCTCTGAGCGACCGCATTGGTTTCGATACAAAATAGGCATGATTACTACTCCATATGGGCGGGCGCGTAAATTTTTTTCTTATTTCATGGTTTTAGTCTTCTACTCCGCCATCAGATATAATCCAAATTTATATGAAACCATTTTGTGTACATCTTCTATCTATAAAACAAAAAAATATTGAAATCGATTGATAAGAAGCCGAGATATTGCCAAAATAATTTACCAATCGGGTTAACGGCATCGTCAATTGAGGAGTGATTTCCTCATATCTTCAAATTTAATGATCCGATCTTAGCGAAATTTTTATGGGACCACCCTGCAAGTAAACCTGGTCGATTAAAAAAAGAATTTTGAAAATCGGTTCACAATTGGCGGAGATATCTTATAACAAACACACAAAAAAAAAAAAAAAAAAAAAAAAAAAAAACATACGCGTCGAATTGAGAACCTCCTCCTTTTTTGAAGTCGGTTAATAATGGTTATCGTTTACTATGTGAGCTGTGTGGCCAGGCTTTGGTGGTTTTTCAGCGCACCCCAGGGATCACAGCGGCTCGCGCTCAGTTCAGATCTGAGCCGGCATCGAAGCGGTCGCCGCACGGGCCACCATCCTCGCGTTCTTGTGTTTTATTTACCACATATTCATATACTTGCAAACAGTGAAATAAATACCCAACAAATTCCTATAAAGTGAAGTGATTTTTACGTGGTTTAAACTAGTCTGACGGGATTAGAACAATTTATATATGAAAAAAGGAACAGGTGCAAAAAGTTTGAAAAGTTAATCGTCGCGTCAATCAGCTTCCTTGTTTGGTAAGGAACTTTGGTTTTACTCTTAATTGTGTTTCATGTTATATTTCAGTAAATTATTGGGCTTTAAAGTAGTTCACAGACTCATAAGTAAGTAATTAAAATAATAATAAATAAATACGCTACATACTTTTATTTTCAAGGAGCCATACAAAACGCAAACGCAACTTTTTTTTTAAATATTTTATACACAAACGCCTTCGATGGTGAATATTTTTTTCTAGTTTTTCACACATTTTCTAAAGTGGAAGAGATAAATTCCAGTAAGATAAAGGTAAGCCTACCAAAGCTATACCTTTACTTTTTACCTTTTATTTATATGGATTAATTCATTTTCGAACTAGTAGGTATGTAAACAGTCGTATAATTATGAACAGTTACAATACTTTCTTTTAGTATTAAAAATAGTGATTTAAACACAAAAACTAAGTATTATTATTATTTGAAACAGGATATTTACCGTGGTCTATAACTAATATAACTAAATATCACAGTTATGAAAACAACCGTGCTTTAAAAAAGTAGGTACCTATACAAAAATTAAGCTTAATAAAATCTTACATAATCATAAGCAGTAGGTATTTTTTATTATCATTGTCGTGTGTTTCTGCTCCCTTTTATTACATTAAGGTATTCATTCGCATTCATCAAACGTCTTTCCCTTTCGTGTGATGTGTTTGTGATGATAAGCCCCAAAGATGAGAAATGGAAAATTTGCATTGAGAGAGTTATTCTTCGCTGACTAATGAAGAAAATACGTTTCAGCATTTTTTTTGAAATTAAGAAAAGCCTACTGAGGCAGCTTTGACAAATTGCTCTGTAAGAATTTGGAGTTTCTATCACGCAAGACTGACCATTGTCTGGATTGATGGCAGTAGGCTGTCGCCCGAAAAATAAAATAAATCATAGTTTTGTTAGCACTTTCTTACAGTGCGGAGCTAAAATAAAAACATGACGGTATAATACATCTGAATGTAACACTATCTGTTGCGCTTAAACGAATTTCGATAAAAATACTGGGTGATAGGTGTAAAAGGACAGGAACTTTTACGAGTACCATACGAAAATACCACATTCCCACGAGAATAAAATATTGATGTGGGAGTAGTGTAGTTGAGCGGGGTTCCGCTAGTTATTTTACTAAGGGTTTTTTCCCGCTGATAGCCTCTAAGGTCTAGGTTAAAGTGGTAGACATTCACTTTTTGTTATTATATCTCGCAAGACAGTTAGTTTTTTTTTTCAGTGTGGTCAGAAATTTAATCATGTGGATATCTGAAAAGTAAGGGGATGCCGTGCCTTGGAAACTTTAAAACTAATTAAATTTAGTTAACCTATTCATTAATCTATACTATCTGTAATAAAACTGAAGAATCGGCGTGTCTGTGCTTCAAAAAACTAATTGTATGTAGGTGATAAAGGGAGTGTAGATGAACACAAAAATACAATAAATAAATGTCCGTCTGTCTTTAGTCTGTCTGTTTGTACACGCTAATCTCTGTAACTACTGGACGGATTTTAATGACTTTACAGTAATATACATCATAATAACACAAAGGCTACTTTTTACCGCGGGAAAATACTTCTTACCCACGGGAAAACCTGTTAACGCGGGCGGAGCCACGCACACAGGAGTATTTGGTATTAAAATCCGGTTAAAAATGGAAAAAAAATAATTCAAAGAAGCTCATACAATTTGCATTAGTTGTACACTTTATGAATGAGAGCATACTAAACAACTTATTATAGCGGCCTAAAAGCTACCAGATTAGAGTACTGACAGTCGGAACATAGTCGATATTTCATTTGCACGTATTTGCGTTCTGTACGCCGTCGAAGAACAGTTACATTTCAGCCTGTAGTTTGATTTTCTGTGAAGATATTTACAAAATTATTATGGATATGAAAGACCAAGGTATGTTCTTATTATTGATACCTTAATATGTTAATTTTTCCCGAATATTGTATAGCTTTTAGCATATTATTTACCTACACTAAAATAGTGAAGAAAATTACTTTTTTTTACATAAATAGGTATTTTTGTTGTGGTTCCGCGTGCGGTCGCGCATAATACTTTTTTGTATGTTGAACCTAACATTTTAGGTAATCTATAGAATCAAACAAATATCACCCATCTACGCACACTTTTGAATAAAGTAATTTTTATTACGTAGGTATTTTTCAGTGCTTTTAAAAAATTACATGGTTTTTTACCGGAATCTATATAATTATCCGAACAAGTAAACCCTGAACATATACATAATATCAATATTGGAAGTCGTAAGTAGTCCCTACCTCAAAATTTTTCGTTTTAATAAATTTTCATATTAAAAAAAAATCTCAATTTAATATTTTTTTATATATTAATTAAATACCTTTATTTAAGTTATTAACGACAGTATTCATCACTTTAAGTCATCTCCTACAAAAAAATATAATAAAAAATTTCGTCCGGATTTTAAGGTCAAATACTCCTGTGTGCCACGGGGCGGAAAGCTAGTTATTATTATAGTCTGTTTAACCGCTCACGTGACCCAGTTAACCAGGGATTAACAAATGAAATCATCCGTTAATCGACAATGTAAACTAACGATTAACAATATAAAACACTCGTTGATTGACCTTGCAAACTCCTGGTTAACAAGGCCATTTTTGCTCACAGCTGTTGAAAAATGATCCTTTTCTTCTAAATAACTAAGTCTAATATTGTTATAGTACTTGCTTCGTATTCTCTATTTAATTTGACGTCTAAAAAACCGGCAACACAAGCCCACCACTAGCAAAATTTAAAAAAAAAACAATGTCAAAGTGCAGTCTGTCAGTTGACCGCACGGAGTACGTCACGTCGCGTGTTATTGAAAAGTTTTGTGGGTTTTTTAATGATAATATAAAGGAAATACATTTGTTTTTCGGTAAGTAGACACTTTAATCTATTTTATTACAAGTTGTCACAGGTTTTTACTAAATTCACCTCGATTTCAGTACTTTACCAAACCCCTTTCTAACGGCTGTTCATTTTTCTAAACAAGGGTGTAGAATTATTGATTCTCATATTTCTCAATAATGATAAAAGATTATGCTACAATTGTTATCAATTTGGTTGAATATGAAATAAACATTGTATTGAAGCAATACTTTGGGAATAGTTGACCAATTATTTCTTTAAAAAAGTCTTAAGAGTTTCACAACGCGCGCCGCCGATATTTTCCGAAAATTCAAACCTTTATAAACGCAAGTTATTGTACTAACATTGGTATTGTTTTTTTGCTTTCTTATTAATTATTAATATTTTAAGATATTTCTAATGAAAAAACGATATGTCATCGCTTTAATTTTTGAGTTTTGAACAATTTTGCAAAAGTCGCGCTAAAAATTCATAATCTCCATTTTCACGACTCTATATATCAAAAACTGGATCGCTTTTCAAATAAAATAAGCTATAGTAGCATGACTCATTCATTCAGCAACCCATAAATCAACACTTGATAGTGTTTTTGTAAGAAACCAAGGCACAATGAGCGTTTTTGTGCCACTTGACGCGGCGCGCGCTCGGGTTAAAATAAACAAATGGATCGCGGGCGAGTTACGGTAGGTTGAGGCGGCGGGCCCGGCCGTTCAACTGGGTATTGGGATGGCGGCCTTGGGCACGTGAGCGGTTATAAATATTCACTTGGCTATTACTCAACTCATTATATTGAAAAAGTAATTAAAAACGTTACGTCTGTTTGAAAAAGTCTATCTATGATTTTATATAGTTTTTTTTATAAATTGGAAAGCGTGACGTCACATTTTTCATTAAACTTTTTTGTATGACTTCATTGCCATAATAAATTTGAAATAGTTAAAAATAGGTCCAGACTATTGTATATTATTATTACATTCAATAGTTAATTCCTGATTTTCAATAATTTCATACGACTCTTTCCATCAATCATCACTACATAGTCACTATCACTATCACTACATAGTATAAAATAAAGTCGCTTTCTCCGTCCCTATGTCCCTATGTCCCTATGTCCCTTTGTACGCTTAAATCTTTAAAACTACGCAACGGATTTTGATGCGGTTTTTTTTAATAGATAGAGTGATTCAAGAGGAAGGTTTATATGTATAATACATGCATAATATACTGAAGGATAACCCACAATAACCATTTTCCCGTGCGGAGCCGGGGCGGGTCGCTAGTATTATATAAAAATCAATGCCACTTTTCGTTGTAATATTATAACTCAAAACCGGCCTCACCTATCCAAACCAAATGTTTAGGCTTTGTTCGGACTATTTATTAGATGGTTTATGTGAAGTTTGCACAAAATTGGTCGAGCGGCTGCGGTGCTTCATTTACACGTAGCGAAGCACGTTCCGGGCCGCTAGTAGTATAATATAAATTATATATTTTATTACAGTAAGTAGTGGGCTAATTAGGAGGGTTATTATAAAAGGGTATCTTATTAAAAGTTTCTAAACTAGAGACCATATACAGGATACCCTTTTATAATAAGATACTTTAACACTTTCCTATTTACATGGTAGTGCGTGGTAAATTTTCAGAGCTTTGTTATAAACTATCGTTCTACGTTTAACTTTAGCTATATAGAGAAATCGAGCTAGCCGCGGTATAAATAAATTTAAGTAAATTTATTTATACCGCGGCTAGCTAGCTAAGTACGAAAGTGCGACTATATTGCAAAACTTTGTTAAAAGATGATGTTACTAGATAAATAAAATTGGAAACGGCGATAATGATCTTTTCGTAAACAAATGCCAGTTCAAAAAATATCATGTTTATCTCTAAGGGTGTCTAAGGGTGAGAGTCAGGCACAACTAAGCCAGTTTAATTAAAAGGTATCATTTTACACATTTCAAGCTTTTTGGATATGAGGCCAACAAAGGTAAATCCAATCAAGTCGCTATAGCTATTATTATATTACAATTTATCTACATTGACTTTCGCTAGTGTTGTTAAGGACTCGAGTCTTAATTTTGGAGACTCGCCTCAATTATATTATATTATTAATTAGTGCTCTGTGAGCTCCATCGGTGAGTTCAAAGGGCTCGGAGTCCCGAGTCGAGTTGCGCACGAGTACAGTAGGTACTCACAAAAGAGCTCGAGTCTTGAAGTGAATGCGAGTTTTCGTTCAAAGCCTCGAGTTCAAAATTTGGACTCGAAACTAAGTCGTATGAAAGTTTTAGTAATTTCTTGGCTTCGTAGCCTAATTTATAACACGCCTGCCTCTGAAGCGGTTTTAATCGCACCTAGGGCAAACATAAAAGTTCACTGCACAAAAAGCCGCAATAAAAGACTCGAGCACTAATGTCACGCTCAGCGGGGTGTGTAATATATGATATAAATTTAGATAAACTAACGTTCAAGTACTATAATTTTATATGATCTAAAAACATTTAGTATAACGATTCAAATGATATAATGTACCATTAATATAATTTTATTTAGTATAATTTCACTTGGTATAACAGTTATTTCATATAATGTTAATATTAACTAATAATTATTTGTCATAACGGACAATTTATATAAAGTTTAGAAGACATAATAAACTTTTCGTATAACGCCTGATTTGTACTCAAAATTACACGACCATGCAAGCAATCATGCAAGCAAGCATGCAAGCAAGCAATCAAGAAAGCACGCAAGCAAGCAAGCATGCAAGAAAGCATGCAGGGATGCATACATGTCAACCTAACCCGAAGGGTATGGCGGAATCGAGTGGGCTCGCTACGCTCGCCTCACTCGTTTTCGCCATACCCTTCAAACCTAACCTATCCAAGTCGGTGTGCCCCGGACTTCCGTGCTCGCTACGCTCGCACCCGCCCTGAATTACGGTGCCCTAATTTAAATTGTACTTTAATATAACAATTATGTTTTTTTTTCCAATAAAAATAATCTGGCATTTTATATCAAATGATCATTATATCTTATGATTATTAGTTGAAATAAAGGTTATGTGACACGAATGTTATATGAAATGAGTGTTATACTAAATGTTTTTATAAAAACTGAACTTTATACAAAATGAACTTTATATGAATTAAAATTATAGCTTATAAACGTTATCCCAAATGAATGTTATATGAAAATAACGTTATGTCTTTTGAAATTATATTATCTGTTTTTATACGAAATGAACCGCACCCCGCTCAGCGACTATGTACATACATACATATGGAATTAAGTCGAAAATCAAAAATACATTAGTTTGCGCCGAGTCTTGAACCCACGAATGGAACGGCCCTAACTACTTGGCTACCGACGCAGTTATGTAAATTCCTAGAAATATTTATTGTGTAACAAGCTTCTTAGGACTTGTATTGACTTATACCACACAACTAATAGTTTTCAATATGTGCCTAAATGTGGGCTGGGGCTTCGGCCAATGAAGTTTAAAATAATCGTAACAAGTAGGTATTATAAAAAGTATTAAGAATATGACGACTAATTAAAAACCGTTACAACCAATAATTATGAAATATAGGAAAACAAAAGGAAGCTGTACTAGTTTTGAAAATAGCGAAGAAGTTAGACACGTTTCCTTATGAAATCAGGAGGTGTGTACAAATTATGTTTTCCTTGAATATATAAATCCAAACATAAAATACGGAAGATCGGAAAAGCACACAGCATTTAAGGTGTATGCATTAATGTAAATCATCAATACGATAATTTTATGATTTTATTAACTCGCTTTAGCAATTTTTTCAATGTACAGTACAAGTTCATAAGTGCAGTCATATCACGTGTTTTTATACTTTCAAATAACATGTTTCCTAAAGGATTGTTATTCTTATTTTTGTGTGATACGTATACAGTGTACGGGACTTAATATTTTACTTCAAATTTTATTTCCTGAATGCTTTTGGAAAAAATAATAATTTATAGTATAAAAGCACGTGATATGGACGTGCACTGGACTTATGAACGCGACCGTACCTAGCTCGATAAGCTTAAGCAAGCAATGTACGTACCTATTCTGCAAACTTTACTAGTGTGACATGTCTATGTGTGTTTTGTGTAATGCAATAAACGTTTTACTTACTTACTTACTTACTTTACTTCTTCTCCACAGAAGACAGCCAAATTGTGAACCCGCCTCGACGTCGAAAAGTGATTTGTAAAATCTTACTTCGAATAAAACATATTTCATTTATTTTCATTTTCATTTTCATACTTTAAATGTTATAATTGACTTTATAGATATCAGAATCTGAATAGGATTTCTTATCTCATTATTTTAACTAGTTACAAAAGTGTTAACAAACATTGTACGAGTAAAAGTAGACTCGCTTTTACACACGGTATGTTTCAGAGAGTTAGTAGCCGATATTTCATCTCTGGGTGATCGCCACATCGCCTAAGACTGGCAGATGTTTGGCACTAGGCTGTTTTTGTATCGAAACTAACTAGACAGTTGATGAAAAAAAAAACGAACGGTGAAATATTGAAGGTGCTGAAGTTAACAACTCTTAAAGAGCAGCGAGAACGTGGGGATTTGATTGAGAATTTTAAAATACTTAATGGCGATTATGATTTACAGAATTTCGATGAAAAAATATTTACTATCTAAAACTAGCAGCATCTGATCCCATAACAATCCCTATAAACATATTCTTACCAATAGAGTAGACAATTTATTAAGTGCTGTCCGTGTCCGTCTTGCAACATCGCCCGCGTTATACCCATACAAACCTTGTATTAATGATGAATACAATAAAAAAGAATTATCCAATTTGGTGCACATGACGGCCTCGCAACCTTATTGGGAGTACATCTGCCTTTAAAGCATAGGGTCGCGGGTTCGAATCCCGACCAGGGCAAACATTCGTGTGGTGAGCACTTGTGCTTGCCTTGTGTCTGAATGTTGTATATTTAAATGTGTATGTATGTATGTATGTATGTCAGCTGTCTGTCACCTATAATACAGACTCTGCCTAGATGATGATGATCGTGTGTGAGATGTCCCTAGGTATATATTTATTAGATATTCTAAAGTAAAGACCCTGCCCTATAGATTTCGGCGGCGATGAAATGAAATGATTTATACCTACTTATATAATTTTCTGAAATAAAACAATGTCTAGACTTTTGATATTTTACGTTGTATTTATAAAATAAATATAAGTCTAGGTATGAACTGTATCTACAATCCAAAACCATTTCCAAATGTTTTAATTAGGCGACTATGTTTATAAGGTTCATATTTGGGTAACGTCTTTTGTAATGAATAAACTCAAAAGCTATTGAACCGATTTCAAAAATTCTTTCACCATTAGAAAGTTACATTCACCCTGAGTAACATAGGCTACCTTTTACCGCGGGAAAATGCTTCATTCCCACGGGAAAAACTGATAACGCGGGCGGAACCGCGGCGGAAAGCTAGTCTTTTATATTATGCAAGTACCTATATTATATCTACTACCTATCAAACAAAACACTTGCCCCTTTAAAAATCTTTATTACTATGATTAGAGCAAGAGCGAAACATTCATCGGTTTTAAGAAACTTGGTTCCAATACTATAATCTTATTACAATATATATCATCAAGCAGTTTTCTCCTTTGAAAGAGCTAGTTAGGTAGCATTAGATCAAAGTATACATCGACGGTAAAAAGGAAGTAGGGCATAAGCGACGTCTTGGTCAAAAATGAGTTATAAATGCCATCCTACTTAAAATTTTCCGCTCTTTCTATTGCGCTTACTCCCATGGCTCTACGATGACTTTTTTGGCGTTTATGCCCAAGCAAAAAAAAGCATTTTCCTACTATCATTTTTCGTAACCGACGAAAATTCAGGTCATTTTTGCAGTAAAGGTGCTTGTACCCCTACAAAAATGACTTATTTTGTGTTTGCTTGTCGGTAATGCCTTTTAAGCTTTTCCCTCAAAAATTACAAACGTTGTTTATAGCCTACTTCTATTTCCTAATTTAACATAGCTATGGCGCTTGTACCTTTTATACAAAATTCATTTTCATATTACTCTGTCGGTTATACTTTTAACTGTCTTGTCTCTTATACCCTAATACGTATAGACTATAGAGTATACTATACACGTATTTTAACTGTCTTGTCTCTTATACCCGATGCGATAAATTTCTATGTCGCTTATACTTCTTATCCCTTAATATTTTATTTTGTCATTAGTATCTTATGCCATATTTCCTTATTGGGAAATTAAAAGCTATTGTTATAAGCGACAAAAATCACTTTAAATAGCGTAAAAGCATTAAAACTAAAAATACCAGTAACTGCTCCATTTTTTTCTGATTTTATTACTGTTTTAGTTTTCAAGATATCTCAATAAATTACAAAAATACGTCAGTTTTTCTAAAATTCAAAACTTTGAACGGCTCTCCTGAACATTTCTCTTTTTGTCGCTTATTCCCAACTTCCTTTTAACCGTCGACATGGCCTTAAATTTGTAAGCTACGAACGGACACCTACGGCGTAGCTGCTACGCGTAGCTGCTACGCCGTAGCTTGTCAGGTTACTGCATGTTACATCCAAACAAAAAAACTCTATTTGCTCGAAGTGTAACTGTTATATTATACTATAAATACTAAAATATACAGATGAAAATATTTTGATATTTTTCCGTCAACATTTCACTGAAAAAATACAATAACGAGAAAAATGAGTACATTCAACAACAATAACTGAACGAGGATTCCACTTCAACCCAACCCAACAAACTCTACTCAACTCGACTGACGTCATATCATATGGAGATACAAAAAACCACAAGCCACTTCCCTATCTTCATTATTTGTAAGCAATAACTTTTGTACTACAATAGAAAACAAAAATTCTGATCGGAACTAGCAGAAACTAACAGCATTGTGTTGCGACCGCCGCCGCCGTCTCGGCGGTCATTCAGTTAAATTTCCGTAATTAATAACCCTTCCCGGCGGCGCCTCTTTTCCCTTTGTGGCAACACCCTACGCTGAATATCTCTCAAAGGGCGACCTTTTGGCTCCTTGTTATAAGTGTAAAGGTATGAGACCTAACCTTACAAAACCTAGAAGTCCGGGTCCACTATACGCTATGGTATAAATACCTACAAAGGCACATATATTTTTAACTGATTAAGGTGCAACAAAAAGGACGGTTATGATTTTGACCAATATGTAGGTATCTATGTTCTCTCATAACTTCTAAAATACTTATTTTTGGTAACCATTAACGCCAATCACGGAAGCATTAACATATTACTCTACCTCTACACTACGCAAAAAATGCTATTGCTGCTCCCACTTAGTTATAATATACATCTTGTTTGCTATTTATTAACGTTTTTAGTGTTCTAGTGTGCAATAAAGTATATTTTATTCTATTTATACAAAACTTTGTTGCTTGGTTATTAAATAGCTACTAATTTGAAAATTTTCCACATAAACTTTAACTAAACAACAACTCACGCTTCGCTGTGTAGGTACGCTTTATTCAAAAGGAATCCAGAGTTTTCGCAAAACTAATTTATAAAATACATAATTTTAAATGCGAATATGACTGACCCATGACAGGATTGTGTAATAATGGATTTGGGCGATAAGGTGTCACGTGGGTGTCCCTAATTTTGGTTGAGTGAGGTAGGCAGGTATCAGCAACCTTCCTATACATCAGTTCAGTGTTTAAAAACAAGTCAGCTCAGCAGAAAGTGCTTGCCTAACGACCATTGTGTTGCGAAGCTCTGATCGCGCTTGTTAAGCAGTTTTGGGGCAGCTACAGTTCTGATATGACTGAAACTCTCTTTATTCATGAAAATATATTTTTTTTGTTTACTGATAGGTTTATTGATTTAATATTTTTTAAAGTTACTTACATGAAAATTATTTCTGGTTTTTTATAAGTAGCGTGCGTTTGACGGGCCTCTACCGCAAATTAAACCAAGCTTTCATCTATTTGAGTGTTAATCCAACAAAACAATTTCAATGGGTAGATTCCATGAAACATAATTTGCAGGCCCGCAATTTCTGCCTCATAGCATTTAAACTTAAGAAATTACGAGTAATTACATTTTCACTTCTCCACTACACTTCAGTTTGAGTGGAACTCCACAGACACATCTCATTTTAGGTTGCGTAACGTTCATGTGTTGTCACAGAGTTTCTCAATATTTCAGAGAAAAGAGAATTTACTGGTAAACTTTCGAAAATATTAACTTGAAATGGAGGACGCGGTTGCGTTGCAGTTTCAATTTAAATTCCTTGAAATAAGTGGCGCAGTCACACTTGTCTAGGAAAATGCCAACTAAAGAAATATATAACATTTTATATACTTTACTCTATAGGTTATAGGTAAAAGTTATACTATTGATCGTTTCATAAAATTAAAAGAACTTTATATCTGATAAATCCGTACGGTAATAATTACGGTAATTCATTACGTTCGCAGTAAAAAGTTTAATACAAATATAGGGTTCTATTTCACGCATCCTGACTAAAAAATCGGAGTTAGATTTAATTTTTTTTAGTTTTCTTTATGAATCAGCATGAAATTCTAAGTGAATTGTACCCTAAGTTAGAGTTAGACAGATCAAGGTCATAAACGAAATTCTGAATAGATAAAATATAGTACTTTAGATTGAGACTCAGACAATAAAACATCAGAATAGGTACAATATCTGTCTTTGAATATTAAACAGAAAATAATATTCTTTGTCCTGGTAGGTATGCCTTTCTACTAAATAATATTTTACGAATGGAGTAATTTAATATATTATTATTTATATATTCCGTTACTTTATGAACATTTTATTATTAAACCTTACATAACAGTATAACGATACCTAACTTGTTTTTTATTAAGATGTTATAAGGTAATAAAGATATGTATTTGAAAAAGGGGAATATGAAAATAATATGAAGCAGGTACTACTTACTTACTCCGCTGGCTAAACGATCCATAATGAATCTTGGCCTCCGAAACGAAAACACGCCACTTGTACCGGTAATATGTACATAGTATTCAAATAAAGTCTGTTGGCCAAAACTCAATTTGTGTGTTTAAACACACAGAGGATAAAATAAAGCAATTGTTTCGGACTTGTAAAAAAATATCTTCTATTAAGTTTCTTATTTTTATAAAATATAAAATACTAATACCTAAAGCGAAGCCTAAGGGCAGCTGAAGCACGCTGAAGGTTCTTGGGAGTCATGCTTGGATAATACATGACGATAACGTAAGTTTATTTGTTTTCACATTTGCTGCAGCCTTTCTATTTAAATTATATTAGAATATTTTTATTGCATACGAACTGAAAGAAAATAGAATATGTAAACCATATTACAATAACAAATACTATGCAGCTATGAATTTGTCGAACTTTATTGGACTTTATGCATTGGCTTTTATAACATGTCAAATTTATTTAGTAATTTAATCAATGGGATTATTTAAGTTATTAACTTTAGTTTGACTCTGCTGAGGCTATGAAAATAAAAAATCAAACTGAAATTTAATCTTGACTAGAAAACGAGCAAGCACCAAGATAGCTATAATAAATCGCAGACTCGTACGGGTACGGCTAGCATGAAATTGAAGGCAATGCAAACGTGCGGTGGGAGCGTCCGTTCATTGTGAAATTTTCAGGGCAATTTTCAGCAAAACGTACTTTTTTTAACTAGAAAACTGTTTTCTTTAGTTTTATTAGATCAGAACATTGATATCTTTAGAACCAGTACAAAACTGGTACAAATGCAACAAATTAGCATTTCTCAAGAGTGACTTTTTGTGTTAGGTACGACAATAAAGTAGAATCATGAAGGAAAAAAAAATCCGCGCGTAATTTTTTTTCCTTCATGAGTAGAATAATCTTCGAACGCATGTCTAAAAAATCTTCTGTTCTAGAATTAAGACCAATATGTAGAAATAAGTATATTTTTTTACTAGCTGTCCGCCCGCGGCTATACGCCCGCGTTGTTTTTTTTTTTTCTTTTTTTTTTTACCTTTTAAACCTTCCCTGGACTTCCACGAATATTTCAAGACCAAAATTTGCCAAATCGGTTCAGCCGTTCTCGAGTTTTAGCGAGACTAACTAACAGCAATCCATTTTTATATATAAGAAGATATACATAATCTGATGCGAATATTGTAAAATATGGTACCAGTTTATCTTTTTAATGAATTTCGCTACTGTTGGTACTACCCCGGAGTGTAATAATTTTTAGGTTATAAATTACAGATAAGATAATGACCGCCACTCGTTCATGCCGCAGTTAATTACAGAAGTTGGTGCATTCTTCAATGGCGGATACTGCACTCGACATTTTATTTTTATGCGATAAAATAATCTAATATATTTCATTGGTTATTTGCATTAAAGTTAGATTGAGTCATAGCTATATATATTTTTACTTTGTATAACTTCCATAACATTATCATATTTTCTCACGCTGTACTATCGTTAATCTAAGGAAAGCGCCATTTATTTTACCACCTATCTGTTCTAATGGTCAATATTACCCAAAGAGTTAGGAAAATGCGCGCTTGGCCATACTAGAGAGGTGAAAAATTAGCGCGCGTCGCTCTGGTCATACAATCCTTTTGTTTACACAGAAAAAGTTCATTTTGCAACATGATTTAAGTATACACTGTGAAATGTAACTAGTAGTTTATCCGCAACATAGTGATAGTATTCATGAAACTAAACAACTCTTCCTAAGAAAATATAAACTTCAGTCACGAGACCGGCCACTTTCTATAACAAGTTGAATAGTATTTTTGAGATTTCAACCTTTGTGCCTTAGGTGAAGTGGTTCATTTTCATGAGTAGGTACTACCGTTATACTGCGGATAAACAACCAGTTGAATCTTATGGTGTATATAAAGTTAACGTTGCTCGATATATTGTATAGCTTCCAGCCGCGGCTCCGCCCGCGTTAATACTTTTTCCCATGGGAATGAGTAATTTTCCCGCGGTAAAAGTTAGCCTATATTCTTCCGCAAGGTCTATTCTATCTTTGTGCCAACTCCGCCCGCTTAAAAATTTTTCCCGTGGGAATGAGAAATTTCCCCGCGGTAAGTCGTAGCGTATATTCTTTCCCAAGGTTTATTCTATCTTTGTGTCAAGTTTCATGAAAATCGGTTCTGTAGTTTCGGAGCCTATTTAATTATTAAGAATTATTTAGGTAATTTTTTTACACCTTGGGTCACATTATTGACGTTTTAGTAAGGATCCCTTATTTTTTAAAAAGTAATAATAAAGGTATAGCCTATGTTACACAGGGATCATGTAGCTTCTCAACAGTGAAAGAATTTTTGAAATCGGTTCAGTAATTTCGGAGCTATTGGTTCATCTAAGTCCCGCCAGCTGTTTCAACCCGAAAGCGTATTAAAATGCTGTGACAAACGGACAAGCGTTTAACTTTTGCATTTATAATATTGGACAGAAAAGGAAGCAAAATTTTTACAGAAAACGAATGAAAAAATCTCTTTATAAGTCTGCTACCGTGAATAGCTTTTTATTTACTTTAAAAATGGTCGGTTTATTGTTGAACTTACTTATTAAATAAAAACGCTTTTTTATTTTTTCATATATACCAGTAAGTATCATAATATAAGTACTTCCTATTTACTTAAAACATTAAATGGCCGCCGCTCCAATTCAATTAAAGTTCAAAGCGCTGCTGTGTTGTACTTTTTTTATATGAATACCTAACTAGGTATTTAAAATTAATCTAATTTAGTATTCAAGATGTGAATATGCTATCCAAATGAAATTAAATTTGTATGATAGACGAAATCCATTGATTTGAACTTGGTCAGTTAGGCATATATCTACTTTGAAGTTGTAATATTGCGGTTTGTGGTTAATCAAACGAAGTTCAAAGAATGATTCTAAAACAATTATTTTATGATTTTAGTACCCAAGTATACGTAGTTTTATCGAACATATTATAATATTTCCAATGTAATAAAACGAATATTATGCTATATACAAGTTAAATGTTTCTTATGCTCCTATTTTGCTTTAATGAAACTTTGATTTGTTTCCATAATATTTGTTGAAAAAATCATTTTGTCATTTATGCTGCGGATATCATAGTAGTATCTAGTACTATTATTTTTTCTGTGGTAGTATATATAAAAATTTATAAGATACGATTAATCACAAGCCTGTAAAAATGTCTCATAAATTGATATGACCGCGAAGGTCTATCATATAAATATTATTAACTGAAAATAAATTAATACATCTATTCGAAGCATAAACTATAGTAAAGGCCGGTAGGTATCGATGGATAGGCGTTTAATTTCCAGTACAAACTTTATATTAAAATCTGGAACACTTTACTTGCGTTGCGACACAATTAGCGGCGGGTTAAGGGGAAAACTTTCTTAGCAAGCAGATCACAATTAACGTGGAGAGGAGTTTGATCATCTCACAAAAAAGTAGAAAAAAAACCTAGATAAATTAACATATTTTATTTATTTATAATTTATTGTACACAATATTATTTACAGGAATAAACATTTAAAAAACAGACACAGCTGGCCTTTTTACTTTGGGTGACGACGGCTGAAAACCAGTGCTCTTGGGTGAATTGCACTGAGCCCGGGCATTATTACACCACACATAAAGGGATTCTCAAAAATAATTCACTTATTTTGATTGTGTTGTTGTTGTTATGTTGTGTTATTGCTTGTTTGTATTCGTGTGTCTGTTAGATTTTTCAATATACTTTTTATCTATCTATCTATGGGGTGGTTAAATTTTGCATTTTAATTAAATAATACTGTCGTCATTTTGTATCGCTTAAGGATAGCGGCTAAATGTCTAAACTATTAAAGTTCAGTCAGTCATGAATACCTTTGAAACATTCCACCTCAATAGGTAAAGGGCTCCAAAATCTTCTAAAGGTTAGGTATTTCGCTATTATCACCTGTGAATAACAAATACTTATTTCAATAGGTAAAATTATAATCTATCCTTTTTAGTGCAAATCTATCAACGGATTGCGGTCGTCACGGGAAGGACAGGCGGAAAAATCCTTATTCCAACAGGAAATATGTAAATAAATATGGGGAGTTGACCCTTATGGCATTTTAACCTATACAGAGTGTAAGGAAAAGTATCATTAAGCTATATGACGTATGTACAAAGTACGATGACTCATGACGCGACGACGTTGCCAAAACCAAAACTAGACAGTTTTCTATCTCATTTTCAAGCGCAGAGATGTGTAAATATTAAAAATTCGTAATTTCAAAATTGTTCAAAAAATATTTAATGTGTTACAGATCACTAACACAATTCTATATGAATATAAAGGATAATGAGACTTTTCCTTACACCCTGTATACAGAAAAATACAAAAGCTAGTGTTCTCGTGCATTTTATGTTGTATGTCGATGTATATGTTAGCCGTAGGTACTGGGTATATTAAAACAATTCGACCCTGTTTTATGACGTCATGTTAGAATATAAAAGAGGCCTGTTCGTTGGTAATTGGACTTTTATTATTCCAGTATATACAGCATAGTCCAGTTTCGTTTCCAATTTGCGTTTGATTAAGCCAACGAAAAGCTGCAAATAACTTGAAATGTACCAACAGAGGGTGTGAAGTGCCAATTCAATGTTCAGTGAAATAATTATGGTAATTTAAAAAATCTTGGTTGGGAGATTTAAAAGCAATACAATTTTATAACGTAGCACCACGACCACGACGACCACCACGTTTTATATAATAACTTAAAGTGTTAGCAGATTATTTGTAAGAAAGTCAACTAAAATTGATTTTAATTAATTAATTGATTTTATTTTAAATAAAGACATTTTCAAATGTTGTCCTTTTTAATGTTGAGATCGCAGAAATAGTTAGGTACAAATTTTTCATGAGTGTCATGATACCTAGCTCCATTTTAAACCAAAAAATATAAGAAGTACCCCAAAGGAAAAGAAAAAAATATGATCAAAATTAGTAACTAAGAGCTTAGGTATGCCAAACGGAGATTTTGTTTTCATAAATCTATCACACGGTCTAGAGCTTATGCCCAAAGGGATTTATCCAAAGTTTTCATCACAGCAGTGCTGTTGGCTTAATTTCCAAAGAGAAATCTTAGATTTAGGTAATTCAGAATTTAAAATGTGATCTTCTTCTTCTGTCGAGTCGATGGTAATTAGTTAGTTGTTCATATTTTCCCCGCCCAGAACTCTGCTACCTGGACCGCAGCCTCGGTAGCCGTCAAGAGGTTCTCGAATGTGCAGCTGTTGGGGCACGCGGGGCATTGCAGTAGATGGTCCATGGTCTGAGGGGAGGCGCCACATTCACACTGGTTGTCATTGTTGCTTATTTATGTATCCCCACCGGCACAGATTGTCTTTGCAGCGACCCATCTGTGTCCGTAACCTATTTAGAGATTTCCAAGTAGGCCACGGCAGCCCGTAACCGGGGGGAGACGCTCTGCTGGTGTGATAAATGTGATATCTTTTCGTCACAGGTTTAAAATAAAGTCGTCTGACTGAGCATTTACTTGAACCAAAATTTACTTGCATCGTAAAGGACGATAATTTTAATATTTGACACATATCTTTCAAAACTTTTTCAGCACTTACCTGTATCGACTACTCTATATTTGTATCTACATAAAGTCTGAAAAGGACTAACTACCAATGCTGCCAAAGGCTTACAGCAAAATACATTGAAGAGAAAATTCAATTTCACAGACAATTGTTTTCTACGCCGATGTATTCGTATGAGTAACAAACTCTATTCTATTTATCTTCAGATAAGTGGATTTGTGCATGTTCTGTGTAAAGTGTGCCTTACTAAGCTTACTAAGGGATAAATAAATTTATAGGCGCCTGCGTTGCCGAGATACATACACGGATATTACTCACAGAGGTTATGCGGTAGTTCCGGTATTATTAGCCTGCTTGCTTTTCTTGTAAATACACCTGTTCATACAACATATTTCACAAAAGTTAGATAATATAATAGATTCCTCACGTGTAATTATTACAATATAATGAATGGCATGGCATAGCCGTGCTGAATTGAAAACCTATCTAGATTTTAGCAAACACTATCAAAACATACACTGAATACATTATTATAAATAATTTAAATAACAAGGATCTAAAATGTTATCTTACTTATTAAGTGCTAACTTAATAATTAACAGCTCATATGTCCCCACCGAGGGGCTCGAGCCTACCCTAAAATCAGGGTGAATAGGCCTTAGTGACCACGCTGGCCCAGTGCCGGTTGGTCAACTTTACACACAAACCTTGATTACGTCGCAAGTGTGTGCCGGTTTCCTCACGATGTTTCCTTCGCCGTAAGAGCGTCGAATAAACGTACAAATCGAAAATCAAAAACACATTAATACGTGCCGAGGTTCGAACCCGCGAACTTCTGAATAGAAGTCAACGGCCCTAGCCATTTGGCCATCGACGCTCTTAAACTTAACCAAAATATAAAATTCATTAATTATACATACTTACAACTTAATTAATTCTAAAAAAAACAATATAAAAACCTACCTATTTCATTTAAAATATAAATTAATTTTGCTAATCGTCAAAATTAAATACATATTGGGCTCAATTCTGGCGTGGCCGCTAAAATCTCTAAATCTAAGTTGTTGGTCTCTTTCATTCATATGGGATTCGAAAAGAATGGGAGATGAATGAATTTAATTTTGAATTAATGATATTTAAAATAAGCAGCGCAGCTGTCAAATTCAGATTAATTTAGTTGGGATGTTTTTAAATGCCTGCTAAATTAGTGCGAACTATGCGTAAAATCGATGTTTGACGTCTCTAAATTTAAGTTTACAATCGCCTGTCCCTTTTCGTTCTTAAGAACGTGAAAGAGACCTATGATTTTTAAATTTAAGTTCGAGCGTAATATGTACAATCGGGCCCATTGTCAAATATTGCAGTTAAACGGTCGCAATTTTAGATTACATTATATATTTTAGAAATTTTATTCATTTTTAAGTTTTATAAGTAACTAAAGTGTTTTATTTCTTACTAGCGACCCGCCCCGGCTCCGCACGGGAAAATGGTTATTGTGGGTTATCCTTCAGTATATTATGCATGTATTATACATATAAACCTTCCTCTTGAATCACTCTATCTATTAAAAAAAACCGCATCAAAATCCGTTGCGTAGTTTTAAAGATTTAAGCGTACAAAGGGACATAGGGACATACATAGGGACATAGGGACGGAGAAAGCGACTTTATTTTATACTATGTAGTGATTTATGTGAAAACATTCATATAAATGTAATTTGTTATTATGACGGTATGTTTGTATCTATAGCTTGAAGGTAAAAATAAAAAACGTACTCCAGGCGTAGGTACCTACCAGTAATTATTTTTAAATCTTTGTCAACAATAATCTGCTACATATAAAGTCACATTAAAACCGTCTAAATAAACGTGGCAGCGAATACTCAACGCATAAATCACCCTTGACGTGATATTGTACATTCAGTAAATATTATCTCAACATCATTCAAAATATACGTCAAATTACTCGCCTGCTTTGAAAATCGGCCAGCTATTGATCGGCTCATTTTGTATACAAAGTTATATTTGTTTTGGTTTGATAGAAAGATCTGTAGGAAATCCTTTTCACCACCCAATTTACTATAAACTAGAGAATGCCTTGAAAAAGTAAACAAAATCAACTTTAGACAGATTACGTTAGTTGAGAAGACTAGGTACGAGTATATCAAACTCAGGTTTATTTTTAAATCAAGATATTATTATATAGAAAATAAAGCGCACAATTTTAATGAAAAAAGGGTAAATACGTATATATAAAAGGATATAATTTTACATATTATAATTTCTAGGTTCAAGGTATCAAGCTATATGGTGTTTGTTTAGGTACCTATGTTTTTTCATACAAAGCAATTTAATTAATGAAGTCGTTAAAAATGCATTACATTATTGTTATTTCATTATGGCGGGCATGGAATGACGGTATGAGGATAATTAGGAAGTTTCCTAAAAAAATATAATTAGTCCGTCAGTTAGATTACTAATAAATAATGTACACGTATTTTTTTTGTCTGGCAAACGAAAAATGCCGACGATACAGCACTTTGAAATTTCCAGTGACGACACGCCGCCATACAAATTGTACAGAAAAAGTGACGTCATAGTATTTTTCTCCTACATTTTGAGGCGATATATCTTCGTCAAATTGAAAAAAAAAAACACGTGTTCAATTTTTTTCGATGATCTAACTGACGGACTGATAAGAATCGATTTCTTTTTTCCAGGACACTTCCCTATTCGTAGAGACCGTTTTATGTGGTTTAATGGTAGAACACTTAAGCAACCTGAGTTATAAAAGCGTGAATTGAAATTAACGTTTAGATATTTTTTTATAATTTCCCTAATAGAAACAACATTTGATTGAGTAGACAAAGCAGGAATACAATAGCAGGAATACAATAGTATGGCTAGTTTTGGCCAGTTCTAAGATTCATTTCAGATTTCATACAGTTCATATCTATACAATACACTGAGTTCTATTCTAATAGTTTATTTCCTCCAGTATATTTCATGATCACGGCAGCGGCAAAAGATAATGGTAAAAAGAACGTGTCTACGTTAAACTGCCTGAACATTAAAATGTGTACAAAGCGTGAAAGAAATGTGTACAAACCTCTGATTGATCAAGACCTACGTTTAGAATACAAATAGTTACTTAATTAAAGTATGCGTTCTATTCTCAAATAAATCTTAAACTCATTTCATAACCAAAATCTAGTTAAATTAATCAAAACTGTGTTTATAATATTTTATGGTGTTAGAATAGTTTGCAATAAGCTTTGAGCTTCTGTCAAAGGTAGGTACTTAACTTCATTCAGCTTCTAGCCTTCAGCTTTGGCACTACGCACGCATATTAATTATGAGTTAGCGGCATATTTATAGTAAAGATAGTTGTTAAATAAACCCATGTTCTTTTTGTTTATCGTGTGTAAAAACATGAACTTTGTATGGATAATAAATAAATTTGTTCTTATTGCCTTGAAAGACGGTATAGCTAGATATTTATAAATAAAAAGAATCGTGTTCTTAGATTTATAGTTTTTTTTTATTGATCACTTGTTAAGTATTTGTGTTCTTGAAACGTAATCGCAGTATGAAATATACCTACCGACTGAAGGTATAGAAAACATACGCATTGACTCCGGAAGGCAAAAAACCCTGTATTTATTACTTTTAAATAATGAGACCGAAAAAAAAAACGGTTACGGCTATGGCTAGCTATCGAAAACCAAAATACGGATCGAAGGCGTATTCACAGATTTATTTATTTTCCTAATACTCAGCTCTGCGTAACGCGTGACTAAGTAAGTATTTAAACCTTCTATTCTATCCTATTTACCGCATACGTGAGTTGCATGTTGGAGGCAAGGGTTGTTGAGTACTGTATTAGCAATATATTTAATTGAATTACTTATATATCCACTCTCGCCTAGGTTACTGTCTTACAGAGTTTAACTGAAATCCATTAAAAGCTTTCGGAATATCTTAATAGAGGTTTCCATGAGCTTACTCGTAATATTCAAATGCGTATAGGTACAGAAGGCAGCACATGCGGATGGACATTCGCACTACAAAATTCACCCTTGCGCTACGGAGTACAAGCGCTTTCAAGGTCAACTTGTCCAGCCGCAAATGCTGGCTATTGTACATTCAAAGATTAGAAGAATAGGCGAGCTAGCTGCGCTCTGAGTTCAAAAAATGCTTTATAAATCTTTGGGTCTACAGGTCTTTTAGATTTTTTTACATACATAGCGACATGTTTTTTTAGCATTTACATTTTGTTTGTTTGCACTGAATGGGCTCTGAAATTACTAAACCGATTTTGATGAAACTTAGTACAATATTGGGGAAGAACATAGGCTACCTTTTACCGCGGAATTTTTTTTAATTCCTACGGATATAAGATTTAGCATTTACATTTTGTTTGTTTGCACTGAATGGGCTCTGAAATTGCTAAACCGATTTTGATGAAACTTAGTACAATATTGGGGAAGAACATAGGCTACCTTTTACCGCGGATTTTTTTTTAATTCCTACGGATATAAGTTTTTTTTTCAAAAAACTATCAACGCTGGCGGCGCCGCGGCGGAAAGCTTCTTTTGTAATAAAAGACAATGCCCAACGTCTAGACTTTTTTTTCAAATTTTTTTTATAAGAAAGATATTATGGTAATAGTAATTATGTTATGTACAGTAGATTATAAGCATTGTTTGTGGAGAGAAATAAATACAATTTTATTATTTATTATTATTATTATTAAAATATGCAAAAGTGGCTCGGAAAATTTACAACCAACGAAAAATATAAAAAGGATTTTTTCATCTATTTTATTTATGTCCCACTCAGGATGTTTCAAAAACTTATGAAAAAAGCGCCCTTTATCTGCTCAAAGGCTCCACGTCCACAATAAATGATAGCTTGAAAAGTAACTGTACTTATTTAAATTTTTTCATCAAGAAAATACTTCATTAGCCTAACATGTAATGAATATAAATATGAGCTCATTTAAAGCTCTTTGTGGTAAAATTTAGAGACAAAAGAGAATAAACAGGATAAATGTTATTCCTTGTTTTATTTTAGCAGGGTTTGTCGAAACGCCCCGCGCCGCCGATTACTTGCTTTAAGTATTTCATAAAATAAAGGACTCCTATTAAATATAACTTTTTTAGGCCATCTGTAGGTCTTTTTACGTGATCAATCGAAAAGCTGTGTACGTAGATTATTTTTTTCAGTTGAATAGCAGAAGTTTTAATGGTCTGTTTTTTACATGGGGCTATTTGTATTTTTAAAGCATGTTTTGAGCTGAAATCTGACACATTAATGTAAATAAGTGGACTGTGAATAAACGATTTACCTATTGCTACTTTGAAAGTTGAGATAGAAATTTAGCACCTGAGGGTGAGTTCGTTGTTGTAGTGTTTTCAAGGAAAACGTGTTTGTAATAATGTATATTTTGCCAAACCACAATAAAATTAAATTACCTTAGTACGATATTTTAAGTAACACAATAATCTAGGTATTTCTATATAAATTTTTTCTTTGATGTACATTTCAAGATGTAAAAATATTTCCACCATTAATCGATGGGAAGATTAACGCCACAACTTGTAGGCAGTAACCTGTAAGACATCGGACCTCAACGTCGTCGGCCGTCGTTTTGGTTAGTATAATAGAAAATAATATCTCAAAAAGATATACGTCTTTATAGGGTTTCATGATACGTTATTATGATATGAATTGTATCGTGTACTTATATCCCTTGATCCTCTTACCCAACCATAAAACAAATAATCCTAACATGAATAATAATTTCTTATTTTGAACATCTTATTCTTCTAACATCTTCAACCGTAGCATTAGAAATTAGTATAAGTAGGTACGTTCCACATGCCAGGAAGTGCACTTGCCTTGCAGAAAGATAAACCGAGGATTCTTAGGTATAACATCCTTGAGAAATACACAGGTAAATATAATACATATATATGTACTATTTAGAAAGATTTTGAATAAAAACTGATACTGATGCGTATTTCATAACCTTGTCAATATTAATAACCTTTAAAAAAATGAGATATATAAATATGCACATTGCTGGGCGGGCGGCGGCGTCCTTTGTACTTGCACTGCCTACGAGTCTAAATTATATGTACTTATACTTATTTATGCTTTACTTACTACGTGGGTTAGTAGGTACTATTATTTTCTTCTGTGACTAAGTGGAGCTTTGCTTCAAAAGTTTTATAGAACAGATGCTATGCAAATAGATTTATGACTAATTGAATGGCAAAGAGACTGGCGTTTGCCATTCAATTCAATTTTCTCTTTAAAAGATACAGTGAGGGAGAAATGTTAGTATAGGTATTCAAACTGTGTCAATAAGATGCTAACTAGAGTAAAGTGCCCGAAGTGGGAGTCAATGAAGCGTCTCCTCTATCCCGGTATGCTCTTTGCCCGTTTGATTCTTTACCGGTTATGTTTGCTATACACCATTTCTCGGAAGTGAAACTTTGGTTTCCTCAAACTCGTAATAATAATAGTTGAAACGACGCGAGGGCTTCACCAAAACCGTTAACAATAATTGTATTGGGAAGTGAGTGAATCCGCCCGATCCCCCAAATCAAAATGGAATTAAGCGACTCAAAGCGTTCGATCGAAAATTTGAATAAATATTTGGAATGCCAGACCGTTCAGTCTATTTTCGTAATTTGAATTCACAATTTACTATGAAAGAGGAATAATTTTTCACTGTTTCGTAATTAATTATCAAACAAGAATTGATTTTCCGTATTGGAAATTGAGTTTTATTTCCGCGTTCGTAGTTCATTACGAAACTTTGGATGCACGGGAAAACGGGTTTAAATAGTTTAGCTATAGAGTTTATAGCGGGAACTACTCGGACGGCATGGGGTCACGCGTGGGAGTCGGTGTGCTTTGCTGAAGTGGATGAGTTTCTTAAATATTTTATTCTCACTGACAAGAAAACTTTGATAGAGCAAGCGGTATTGACTTTTTCAGTTTATATCTTGGTGTCAATGTAGTATTATATACGTAATATATTGTTACTGCATCATTGGCATATTACATTGCAAAAAAATATCAATATTTTTGATAGAGCCTGGCCAGAAATATAAAAAACCTGCTTAGAGGGCGCCACGAGTTCTTTTATGTTTCTGGCAACAATTACCATTATAAAATTATTTCCATTAAAATTCCGCAATATGGCGAGGGTTTTTATTTTTTTGGTCATACTTTACAATTTAATACCGGGAACAGTGCAAGAAAAGGAGGAGCAGTAGCGAGACAGTCTAGGCTAGCTAAGATAGGTACATAATTAACATGCTCATTATAAGACAATTAAATAAACAAATTGTAACAAACTTACTGCAATTGAAACCTGAAAATATTTCTAATTCAATTTCCCTAGAACTATAATTTTCGTAGCTCAAGAAAAACATATGCCGATAATTTTAGAACTTTATTGCTAGATTCGATACGAGCCATCCATTCATGAGTCGCGTAAACATCCTGAGGTATGCGATGTAGCAAATTAGTTATACAACTACCAAAATATCACGGTATAAAAAAAGCGGATAAGTTACTTGTGAACGGTGTGTATTAGGATATTATAACACAGATTAACGTCTGGAGACCAATTTTAAAGACGAGGCGGAGTGGTGGTCTTCTTAGGAGCTCTATGACCACCCAAATAATAAAAAAAACCTTACAGATTCGACGCCCTCCGACTATTTTGTATGAAACTGAATCGATGCAGAACAGGACACGGTCGTTGCAACCACCATCTTCACAAATGAGGGCTCAGAGAGTCGCCAGCCTGCCAGTGTGGGGAGCCTGACCAGATTCTGGCCCACATTGTGAACGACTGTCCACTCCACTCTTTCCCCGGGGGCATCTCCGAACTGCATCATCTTATATTGAAAATTGTCTAAAATTCTCAAAGTTCACAAACTACTAGTCTCCTGCTCACAGATAAACTAGTATAAATTAATTGTGATATAATTTTAACTACAAATGGTGCATCTATGTTAGCTGCACTATTTTGGAATGCATTCCCTAATTGTCTAGTGACCACAATATGACCTAATCAGTCAACGAGTTGGCATTAAATAAGTCAGGACAATGCGAAGCGCGGCTTT
Organism: Teleiodes luculella; assembly: GCA_948473455.1. Lineage (NCBI taxonomy): Eukaryota > Metazoa > Arthropoda > Insecta > Lepidoptera > Gelechiidae > Teleiodes > Teleiodes luculella. Next base: position 8,331,242 of record OX419584.1, read on the forward strand.
CCCACCTCCCTAGTTGGGACAGGTTACAAGCGTGACCAAAATTAGTTCCTAATATAGACCAAAGCTCATGCTTTAGAATCAGCCATTATAGCTGCCAATCATTTGTTTATTGAACGGCGGGTAAATACGCCACGTGTGTATAAAGTATACATGTAGTTGCTAGAACGAAACGTGTCATTTCCCCACATTAATCGTATCCGACAAATTAATTGCAAGAACTAGGCTACAAATTATTTGCTTTGCTGCCAGTAACGAAACCTAATAATTGCCGTTGTTGTTAATTTTATTAACATTATTCTGTGTTTTGCTTTGAACATTTGACTACAATAAATCCCTCTGGCCACATTATTCGCAACCAGTTGCCAAAGAAGAAAAGATGTTCTTGTTACTCAACTAGTTGCCAAAAACGATAGTCTATTCTTTAATCACACTCTATTAATTATCCTTAAAAATGCCTTTCTGTCGGAGAATTAATAACTAGTTTTTTAGGGTTCCGTACCTCAATATATTTCAGATCGTTACACTACACAAAAATTTTTCATTTTATGTGACTCGGTATAGTTAGCAAAAAATTTTTTTCTCAGTCTTATTCATGACCCATAAGTGGCCTCCAAGTTTACTTAAATGTCGTTCCGTCTTTAAGTCACGGATTTACAAACGAGTACCAAACCTTCGGCATATCACAGAAATTTGCCAAAACTTGAATTTATGGTTAAGCGCGAGTTCCTTGTGAGATGATCTTAAGTTGATAAATATTCACAGTGATTATTATACATTCAGAAAATAAAACGGAATATAAACTTTTACGCGATTTTAGAGATAATCCGGGACCAATCATCTCATAGTAAAAGTAATTCGTATTCATGAGTAGCTTTATTCCCAAAAGGCTCTACAACCAGTAAAATTTTACGGCATATATTCAGATTAAGGCCAGTAAACTTATTATAATATCATACATACATACATACATAAAGTCACGCCTCTTTCCCGGTGGGGTAGGCAGAGACTACTTCCATCCACTTGCTACGATCCAAACACACTTCATTCGCTTCATCCACATTAATTAATCTCCTCATGCATGCTCGTCGGTTTAGAGTAGGTACTCTTGACCCGACCTTTTATTAGAACGTCCCCGATTTGATTTTGGAACGTTCCGAACGTTCGTCTTGGAATTCCCTTTCCAACGCTTCCTTCCATACTCGCTTTATAAATCTGTTTAGTCAATATCTCTTCACTCATTCTCTCCAAGTGACCAAAGCAATTTAGCATCCCTTTCTCAATTCTCGTCACAACATCTTCTTTTACTCCACATTTTTCCCTTATCACGCTGTTCCTAATCCTATCACACAATTTTACGCCAATCATACCTCTTAATGCTCTGATTTCTACAGCACATATTCTACTGATTTCTACTTTCATGTTATTTCTGCCATACTCAGCTTTCGCTCCCATACATTAGAGTCGGAAGCAGTACCCCTCTATGATTATAATATCATCATCGAAAAGAGAAAAACAATATGGCAGTGAACTGACGGATTCAATTTGCCCGTATTGCTTACGTTGCGGTGCGGCCCACTCTATGGCGAACCCTTTTCATTTCCTTTCCTTTTATTGCAGCTGTATTGACTATTGGAATATAAAAAAACGCATTTTTATTTATTGAATAAGTTAGTTCGAGTTTCCAGGAGATAAAAATACACTTTATCGTTCTCACATGTTCATGAGTTAACAGATAAAAATATATTCAACGAAAAAAAGAAAAAAAAAAGTATTTTGTTTCTATTTCCATTGCAACATTTGCAACTTCCTTATTACGGGTATCCCTATTATTTGTGTTCTCAGTTCTAGTGATTGCACTCTAGTTCAAAAGGAACATTTCGCATTCACAATCAGGTTTTTATGGCAACAACAGGATTTTGTAATTTAGAACGACTACAAAAAAAAACCTTTACGAGTGTTTTTAAATCATTCTCTAAATTATTATTTTAAAATTACATTGCTTCTTATTGTATTATTTTTAATATCAATTTGCTTTTTTTTTCTGATCAAAAACATCTCTAATTTGTAATAAATTTTAAGTTTAGGAACCTACAGAGGACAAACCAACGCAAAAAACAACAAACAACCATGTATTTTTGTTTGAATAAATAGTTAAGGTTGCCCGATAGAAATTGATACTTTAGCGATAAGGCCGCCTAAATGTTTACTTTATTTCCTTTGTAAATAAATACTGTCCTTGTATCTTTGTGCGCAGTAAACTATATTCCATTCTACCTATTCTTTTCTATTCTAGATAGATACTTTTTTTTGCACGGGCTATTACAAATTAATGGCGTTAGGGAAGATAAACAGAAACTCCAACAATGGAAATATTAATTATAGGTACGCATAAAAGTTTTATTGGGTGGCAGAAATGGGCGTCTGTCTGTTCACAGCCTATTAAATCTAAATGTCACGAGTCCAACAGGAAAACAAAAACTCTGCGAATTTTTGCAGCCGTTGCAGGAGTTATGTCAAAACACGTCAAAATAAGAGTACAAAACTTGTGTGTGGCTCTATGTAATATAATTCCAAAATGACTAGCTACGAAGGTAGTAAGTATAGTCTTCTTAAAGCAAACTGTTTGTAATAAAAAATGTTTTAACTAAATTGAACGCACTGTTTCGAGCTAAGTACATGTTTTCCCGTAATACGAAATATCTTAGGATGCGTTTCGGAGCAAAATGTCAAAAGAGAGAAGATTTTTTGTCATTTTGCGCTTTTGTCATCATGCGCCTTTGACATTGTGCGCCTTTGTCATTATGCGCTTTTGACATTCTGCGCTTTTGACCTTTTGCGCCCCCTTGTCATTTTGCTCTTTTGACATTTTGCTCCGAAACGCTTAAGATGTTGGACATAAGGTGCAACCACCATGCAAAATTAAATTTAAATCGGGCCAGCAGTTTCGGAGATTAGCTCATAAACATACGGAGAAACTTTCTTAATCTGAACTTTTTTACGGCCTCGTAGCCTATTTAGTACGTAGCACGTCTGCCTGCCTTCAAAGCACAGGGTCAAAATAAAATTTTCCATCGGTACATCTAAGGTACAAATGATTTCAATTCCAAATTTTATCCTTTTAGTTTGTTGGGTTTCAAAGCGTAACAAACATCTAGACATGCAAAAATCCAAAGTTACAAATATTACATTTAGTTACGTTGATCAGATGCATTTTTTTTCCACCATTATGTAGCAATAGTAATAGCAATAGATGCTATCTGCATGATATAGGAGTACAAACAATAGCACTCTATGGGCTGCTGTACATTTGTGTTAGCTTGTGAAAATACAGCCAGTATTTGCCATGTTGACCTTGAGAGCGCCCTTTTTCTGTATCGGTACAGTGGTGAATTTCGTAGTGCGAATGTCTAAGCGCATGTGCTGGCTTCTGTACAATGTGAATACTTTGAGACACCTCAGCACACATCTACAAATAACGCAACATCGGCAGTAGCGAGTAGCGGTATGCCTGGCATTCATCAACAGACCAAGCTTTTTACAAAATGTTATGCGACTTTACAGAGTTTGACGACAAATATTTTTTATGACTTAAGTTGTTCCTCACTCTACGATTCATCCTTATCTACCGTTAACTAGTCACGAAGGTTGAGATTTTAAATAAATTGTAGCCTTTTATATCCTTCTCATTCAATTTTACATTCTTAAATTATGCGATTACAAATTTTGCGAATATAAAATTAGGCCATTAGGTAGGTAGGTAATATCATTGACTCATAGAAAAGCTTTGGTAAAAAGGAATCGAGGGCAAAACCATCGTAAATCAATATGTTTATAGTTGATGTAGCAGCGGGCAAACGGGGCATTAATCGCCCCCTGGGCGTGGCCCCACGTGGCCCACACTACTGCGTCGCGACATATTCACCTACTGTAGTCAAGCCACGTCAAACTTGATTCGTCACACGTCGAACTTGTTGGGGCAACATTGTGCTGCTTGCGCCATTCCACATATCGATAAATAAATTTTACAGGAACATGCTTTGCATGCTTTAAATTATATACAAGCTTGTACTTGTAACCCAACTACGTATATAATACGTATAGCACAAATTATACCACACACATTGGCCTATAATATTAAAATATTAAATAATCTTATATTTTCACCTTTATTATTCCGTCTACGTACGGTCTAAGCTACCCATAATATATCGAGATATATTATTATTATCTGCTGTAACTGTTGACATCACAGAATTATATATTACTATTATTATTATAACTCTCCGCCCCACCCCACCAGGGCTCCGCCAGTCTCAAAAAGCACGAGTGTAGCTGCCTTCCAAATTAGATAAATTCCCTGGTTTGGCTGGTCGTTCGCTTGCAGTTATATCTGCGGAAATTTGACTTTTTCTAAAATTATAATAGGTTTTCTTCAGCGGTAAAAATATATATAACCAGTTTTAAAGTTCATCCATTTGAGTCGCTTGGCTTCTGACGTGGCTCATGTAACCACTACACCTACTTATAGATACTCGTAGTAGTCAGTATCAGAAATGTAAGTATGTATGTCTTCTGAAGCACGGAATCGGGTAATTCAGCTTGCAATATCTAAACCAAATTGGGGAATTCTCGCAAAGCGATATTTGTTCGATGAGTACCTTTGGGATTTGAACCGGAGCCGGAAAGTTCGTAATGTCCTCGAAGAATGGACGTTGTAAAACGTACGCGTGCCACATTTCGTGGAAATGAGTAGTTTTCTCACGAAGAGTAATCTATCCACTGCACAAATAGTTATTATTTTAGCAAAAAGAGATGACAAACATACCAAAGTCCGAATATCACAACAGAGGAGTGTTGTCTTTGACATTTCAGATGGGTTTAATTTTGCAGCTGGTCTCACAAAGCTACTCATGTAGAGTCACTTCGCTGCGGCTGCGACGCGTTCCTATTAACACAAAAGCATTTGAAATTAAAATGAACAGTAATAAAAGTGCAAGCAAGAAGGCATTGCATACAAATGTCTCAGTCCTTCATATTGCATGTGCACTGACTAATTGAATGAGACTTTTTAATGTTAACAAGTTGTACATAGGTTGTTTTAATATCAGTAATCACAGAAAATTTAATGGGATAATTCCGTTGGACCGCTCGACCGTAAGGACCGTTGACTTTCGATTTTTCTCGTAGAATGATATATTTAAAAAGTAGACTCAATCTATTTTTCAATCCAATCAAAAAATCCAGATCAATCCGTAGCTTAAATTATAATGTGAAATATAGACAAACAAATAAACACACATACATACGCGTTTATAATATGTATTAGTATTAATAGTAATATGGACTTTGTCTAATGGTGGACGTCTTTCGGATGTTTATATCTACACTAGTCTACACTAAAGAGGAAAGATTTGTATTTTTGTGTGTGTGTATGTTTGTCTCTATGTATGAATAAACTCAAAAACTACTGAACTGACCTTAATGGAATGTGGTACAAAGACAGAATTGACCTTCGGGAGTGACATAGGCTAACTTTTATTGCGGGAAAAAACCTTATTCCCACGGGAAAATATTTTTACGCGGGCAGAGTCGCGGCGGAAGGCTAGTAGACAATAAAGTGTCAAATATTTCGTAGATATCTAAATCACTACATACATAGTATAAAAAAACAAAGTCGCTTCTCGTCTGTCTGACCCTATGTATGCTTAGATCTTTAAAACTACGTAACGGATGTGATGCTTTTTTTTTAATAGATAGAGTGAGTCAAGCAAGAGTAAGGTTGATAAATATAATACTTGCATAATATACTTTAGGATAATCCACAATAACAATTTTCCCGTGCGAAGTCGGGGCGGGTCGCTGGTAAATTATAAATATATTGCTGACTGACTGAGCTCTTCTTCGTTATAATGAAGATTTATATAAAAAAGGAACATGCAAAAAGTCTTATTCCAAAATCTTAATCTATTTTACGATCACTCACCAAACATTTGTTTATTTATGGCCCAGCCCCAAGAGGACTATAAACCACAAGATGGGTAACTAGTATCTTTTCTTCAAGAAAGACCCATAAAGTTTTTTTAACAAATGCTAATAATACTGTGTAAACTAAAACAGGGGGGCAAAATAATAAAACTGGAGACTCTGTTCTATGACCGGTAATTAAATTATGATGTTGCCTACTAATTAAAATCCGAACACTTAATATTGCTTTCTTTATACAAAATACTTAATTTTAGTCTACTTTGTTTTTAATTAATTTCAAGGGCCACTTCTAAAAAAAAACCTATAATTAATATATCACCTGAATGGCAAAATTACAATTAGCAGGTACAGTTACCGAATACAAGTTCAACTATTTTTCGAATAATTATACCAATATTATATTAGCACAATATATTAGTGCTCTCCGATCCAGGATGAACGAAACTTTCCCGAAAAAATAATCTTATCTATTGCTCACTTAGGCATATTAAAGCCACACAAAGAGGAAATATTTTCCTTTGATAGCTTATGCTTCTTCAGAAAATTGTTGATAAGTTAAATTTATCAGAATCAATTTGATGCTAAGTAATTAAAATTTTCGGAGCGTGAAAACATCTTTAGATACGGAAACAACCAGAGAGGTTGAAAAGCCGAGCTTCGTTTATTCGTTATTCTGAGGAAACAACTAAGGCTTTGACAGTCAATTCTATGAAAAACACTTAAAATACTAAAATGTACGTACGATCATAAAAAACGAGTTTGCGCGAGTTCGCAATGTTCACTTGGGCTGCTGAACTGGAGTATACAGTCAGGACCACGCTAAATACTTTGGACTTTGTAACGGTCTTATGTCCGTTCAGCTTACGTCGCATTCGGGAACCGCGTCGAGTTCGCTGCGTAGGTACTGTCTTTGCTTTCAACTCGCTGCTGGTGTGATTAAGGCCCCTTTAAGAAATTTTTGACCTACAATTTTACGCTGAAAACCGGTGCCAAAGCCAGGTAGACGTTATTGAGTATAAAATGAAGTCTTAATAGAACGACAAGCCGTCGTGTAAGAAAACGATTCAACTCATAGAAGTGTCCTGCTCGTGCGTTTGCGTTGTGATGTAAATTACTGAACAAAGCCTCCCGGCCTCTTTCTATGGCAGCGTTGCAGAAACAGGCTATTTTAATACCTTCATTAGCATAATAACTACGCCGATAGCGCACTGTTAGTGCAAATCTATCAAAATTATGTACATAGTAGATACAGTAAGTAAACAAACATATAATATACGGTTAAAAGCATAGAGCTTGTGAAAGACGTGAGCTGGATTCTAATTCCGGCGATTTCAGATAGGGACGCATTTAAAGGAATTTTGAAAATAATCAAAAGCACTTTAATAAAATTATGACCTAAAAATAGGATGAACTTTCTGCACTAAAATTTATCACTGGCACCTAAAACACAGGACTGTTCCCAATTTAGGTGCCAGGGAACCTAACTTTTAGGGAGCCCCTTATTGGAAAAAACATTATTATTATTATATCATTGCACTTTTACAGATACAGAATACCTAGATTTAACTTTGTATTATTTTTTAAATGAAATGCTAAAAATTATTCTTTTTCAAACACGATCTAAAGGATCCGAGAACTTCCGCCCCACCTTTAGGCCTGATTGTGTATTGGATATAAATTGGGCAATAAGTTATTTTTCTTTGTGCGTGTTAAAGCTGAAACAATTATTTTCATAGTTGGTCTATACATATCCCTTTCGAATATATGATAAATATATGCACTTAGCTTAGGCATCAGGTGGATCAGGTGGATGTTCTGTCTGACAGAAATAACTATGTACTTTTATAAAATATACCTTAAATAAAATTACCTATTACTATAAAAATATGAATGGTGGAAAAACCATTCAAAATTACTTTTCTGCGAAATTAATACTTGTTACTCGTAAAATATTAAAATCTCCTTCAAACTTGTCGTTATTTTTAGAATTTCCTTTAATTTTCTAGCGTCAATTATTTTTAATTTAAGTCCATATAAAAATCCGGTGTGGTATATAATGACCCTGAAAATTGACAAACAAACAAAGCTATTTAAAAAATATATGAACACTGAAAATTGTGCGTTACGTGGCATACCTAAACTCCGTTCAAAAGGAGATGCCTTATTTCTTTAGTAAACTGAGAGGGGGGGACCTTTCTTACCACTAACAATACAATATCCAACCTATACCCACCTAGTCGAAAAAAATAAACATTTTTTGCATAGGAAACTTAAACGGCCTATGTATGGTGGACGGGCAACTTATCAGGTTATTAACATTGCAAAAACGCATCTATTACAATGCTATAGAGATATTCAGAAATGCGTAGGTTTAGATATTGTATTGTAAGTAGAACGAAAGGTTTCCCGCCCCCTCAGGTCACTAAAGAATTAAGGCATCTCCCTTTGAACGGAGTTTAGATATGCCACGCCAATGTATACCGAAATGATCCTAACTTAGCACACAATTTTTAGTGTTCATAATTATTTTAAATAGCTTTGTTTGTTTATCAAATTTCAGGGTCATTATATACCACACCAGTTTTTTATATGTAGGTACTTAAATTTAAAATAGGTAATTGACGCAAGAAAATTAAAGGAAATTCCAGTGCTAGTGTAAATATTTGAGAAAAATTAAGTGTATAATAATTATCATTCATTGTTTGGAAATATATCTACAAAAATGAAACGTGCCCAATAAGACCAGCATCAGTAACTTTTTGTTCATAGTATCTCCTTCTGATATTTCAGCTTCAGATACAAAATCCTTCCGTTATTCAGAAAAGGTGAAGGGATGGAAGTTTTTAGATCCACTTTTATTTCTAATAATAAATTGTAAGTCCGAAATTTGGTTAACTAAGCGTCGGATTCTGGAAATGACAAACGAGAAAAAAATTGGATGTCATTTTACATGACGAATTCTCAAAGTAACAAGTTCTGTGGGGTTAGTTCATTTGTAAGGTTGATTGATCAGTAGATAAGCTAAGTAAGTCTAAAAAGCGAAAAATAACATTGAAAGAAGTTAAACTGGATGATTGATAATCGTTTTTGTGATTGATTACGGAATGGACTTCTACGAGTAGTAAATGAAATTGGACTTGGATGACATAAAATTATGCTTTTTGAGGCTAGACAAATCACGGACAAAGAATAAAACTATTGTAAATACCCCCTTTTACATTATAATATAATTTAATTATAAAAGTTTCGTTTTATTTCGGAGAACAATCAAATGCTACACCAGTCAATGACATGGGAGGATGATTTTTATATTTGTTATTTTGCATTGCTTCGTGCTTATTTTATCCTAAATATGTATTTAGGTACAACAATTTCAGCTGAATGGCTTAATACATTTCTGCACAGAATAGCGCTGGGTGGGACTGAATTTCGAAACTGGAATTTTAAGAGAGTGGTCCCGGCACGCACTTCTGGAACGACTTTTAACTAAATTCTAATGCGGGGAAAGCTTTTTCGTTGCCTTAATATAAAAGAATTCCTCTAGTATTCCTTTACATACCTTTGACTCAGTGCCTTTGACATTTCGGACTAGTTTTTGGGGTTTTCTCCTACCTATTTGTTTAATGTTATTTTGATTCGATTTCTTTAAAACTAGCTTTCCGCCGCGGCTCTGCCCGGGTTATCAGTTTTTCCCGTGGGAATGAGGCATTTTCCCGCGGTAAAAGGTAGCCTATGTTACTCAGGGTGAATGTAGCTTTCTAATGGTGAAAGAATTTTTGAAATCGGTTCAGTTGTTTTTGAGTTTATTCGTTACATACACCCACACACACACACACAAATACAAATCTTTCCTCTTTATAATATTAGGTGATATTAGTATGATATTTTATTGGTAATATTTGTATAGCATGAGCTCATCCCTTTGAACTGAAATAATGAAATAGGAATATTGTATTTATATTTATTTAATTTTGGTAATAGAGGGTAATTGGACTCGTAACTTTGTTATTAAGTTTATCTTAAAATTATAGAAGTAACACGTATATTCTTACGACGTGTTGTTATGATCACCTTTAAATACTTAAATTGTTTATAATGGTTGTCTAATCTAAAAAAATCGAAGTCTCTAAGGTTGACTAGAAAAAAATCCTCATGCTGTATGTCAAGGTACTTTTTACTTTATAAGTGCAATAAAGTTTTTACATACATATCTTTCGAGTCTAATTTCTAAAGTTTTAAGCTTGGTCTAACTAAGTCGTGCTCATTCGTATGTTTAACCCTGCAATCAAAATTGTTCATAATTCGCTGTCTTTGTTTCAGGAAATGGGCGATGAACAGGAATACCGCGGCAGTAAATGGAATTGGAAATAGATCATTGAGCACTAGCTCTCTGCGAGTACAATAATGTATGACATCAAGCTGCTGATAGGTTGGAACGTGAAATCTCCGACAGCGTTTGAAGCAGCGAACCGGACGGACGGCGGAGCGCAAACCAGCTCCAATGTGTCAATGACGAACGTCAGCAGCTATTTGCTGCAAGATGACGAGTACATATTTGACCGGACTGACGTCAGAGCCGTATTTATCACACTATACACCATTGTGTTCTGCTGTTGTTTCTTTGGTAAGTGCCAGTTGTTTAAGTCACATTCATCCCGACGCCCTTTTACCAATGATCCTAATGTTATTTAATGATCCTAATATTACTGAATTCGTGAATTGACAGGTTGGACCAAAACTCATTTTGACCAATACGCGAAATGACTAATTCTATGAATAATTGGTCCAACACATACTTTAATTTATCAAATATACACGAAACGATGATGTTATATGTATATAGATACTGTAATGTAGGTGGGGCTCACGGGGCTGCTCTCAAGAATAATAGACATGTGTAACTTTTATATTCACTTTTTAATTAATGAGCACATACACAGTAATACACACATTAGTAACACAAGTTAAATTTGGTATTAAAAACAAAAATAAAAAAGGGAAGAGTGATTTACCTCAGCTCCTCACTATAATAAAAACTCAGAAATTTTTCTATTTACTTATACTCTAAGTAAAAACTATTCCACTCAGACAAGAGTGGACAGGAAGATGTCAAAATCAAACTGAGACAATCCACGAAAATAAATATGTCTTGAATAAGATTTAAATTTAGAATATACTTGCAGCCAGGCCGACATTGTACATACGCGAAATTACCAATCGGACCGATACGTACTTTGGTCACCGACTGCAGAATAATTTGTCATAATCCATTTTTTTACCTCTGTTTTAAATACCTACTTAATGGAGTTTCAGTAAACAACTCCTGTGAAAATAATTAAATATAGAAAATAAATAACGATAATCATAGGCTACAAATGGCAATCAGAGACAAAAATTTGGTGTGTATTTTTTATGACAGACTTATTTTTCAATCAAAGTACAAGTCAAAAATTATTCGCCTATCTACACTAATTTTATATTTTACGTATATAAAGTTTCAGCAGTGCCTTGATGTCATATTATTTTTACGCCTCGCTTATTTTACATTTTGGCTAGTTAATTTATTAGTTTAAAAAGTTATATATTATTATAAATAGAAGACTTATGTCAAATTTTAATATAATTCCGGTCTTACGGAACCGATGTTTGTCAGAGGTTTTTTTTACTTTGGTAAAGAATAACTAAAATTTAATACGGGTATTTTTAAAAACCATACCATTATATTCATGAACGGGCATGTCATCTTACGTAAAATATTGTGCGATAAATATTGTTTTAACAAAAAAAAAAAAAGTAATAGGAACAAATCGTGAGGTAAGAACAATACAAGTTTGTCGCCCTCCTACACTTTCTCCAATTAAGTATTTTTCATCAAATCTACAAAGTATTATTATTTTCGCGAAAAATTGTATTATGTTTACAAGTTAAACTTGGAACAATACCTAACAAATGGCATTCAAATTACTTCATAACTCCAGCCGTTTTAGCGGGAATTTATAACAAACAATTAGATTGAAAAAATCCGAACTCGCATTTTTGTATTTAATATTAAAAAGTTTCGGTTTTTTCTGTAGGCCTTTCCACCGTCCTATCTCTTGAATACATGAAATCGTTTCATGCTTCTCAGAAATATGGATAAATCGCAAGAAATATCGGGATAAAACAAGGATTTCAATTTCTGTTAATAAGAAATCAGGTAATAAAAAGATAATTCAAAAATCTAAAAAGAATCTTTATAGCTGCTGTCCTACACTAAAAACGGGTAAAAAAACAAAATGAAAATCTCGATGAAAGTAAGTAGGTAGGTATAGCATTTTAATTTTTAGATAAGTAGTTAATTCAAGAGTTTTCATTTTAGTCTTTTACTCCGCCATAAAGTGAAATATGGAACCGTTTATTTTACAGTTCTATCTTTAAAAATAATAAGCAGAGATATCGCCAGAACAATTTACCGATTGGGGCTAACAGTGTCGTCAGTTGAGGAGGTTTTTCCTCTTATCTTCAAATTTAACTTAGCCAAATCGCCAAATAAATAAAACCGTTCGCAATTGGCGGAGATATCTTATAATATAACATACATAATATAAGAAAAACAAACACACGTCGAATTCAGAACCTCTCCTTTTTTGAAGTCGGTTAGGAATGGTCGGCGTTCCCCGCATAGTTTTTTTTTATAAGTGTAATGTGGTATGAAACGTAGTACAAAAAAATATGCTTTTTCCATCTGACTGTATCTGCAGCTGAATCCTTCGCTTTATATACTTTAGTAACAAAAGGAAATTGAGGATTTAGGTCGTGGCCGAAATACAAATTCCTTGTCATTTTCTCCACTTTATGATTTTGCATTCCTTTCATTACCTTAATTATTATACAAATCTTAGAATGCACGCATAGTTGCAACGCTTTTTTAAATAAAATTACTATTATATTACTGCTCACTTATTGTAGAGTATGTATGTATGTAAGTCAGTAACAGTAGTAATCTAGTTGTTTAGGATTGGGATTTTGTATGATTGCTAGTTTTACTAGATTAACAAAATTGGAAGTGTTACCTATAAGGTGCTATAAGTAGGTTTCATTTTGTCATTCCCTCGTCCCGGATTGAAAACTTGAAATGAGTAGGTAGTAGTTCTTTGAGCACCCTTAAAACGTGGTCACAAGGTCTTAATTCCTAAACTATTGACCATACAGTGTTCGAACTAAATATACCTAGATAATCTATATTTAGTTATGCGTACGATTTCAACATAAAACATGTAAAATCATGTATAATATTTTGAAAAATAATATGTCAACATCGTAAACGGGATCGAAATAGTCGTCCTTCGCAGGTCACACTTGGTTCGCGCTCAAGGTAATCCTTGATAAGTTTTGTATTTATTGCGTAATCGTTTAATTTGTTATAACGAATGAATAGTATATTAACTAAACTAGGCATATATTTATAAAAGAATATTCATTCTATCTCTTAGTTTCGAAAAAATATATTTTATTACATCTCTGTCACACGATTTCGCTGGTTTCGTGAACGCTCAACAAAACTACACCTACTTTACAAGAACGCAAACTTGTCGCTGCCTTGCAGACACTTGGTAGTGTCAAAGCATCAGTGGAAGACACCGGTGTACTCAAAACTAAATTAATACGAGGTAAGTAATTCTTCGAAAATTTTCAAGTTCGCCTGGTCATGTAACTTTCATGCTCATATATATAGAAAGATGAACTGTTTTTTTCAAAAAATTTTTTTATGAAAAGGAAGATAGGTTGAGCGAGTTTATTCTCATGTACTTCATTTGTAAACTTAGATATTACTTTTATCCAATTTTCAAAAATGTGTTATTTTTGTTTCTTTCGTGGCCCAATTTTCGTGGACATTTGACCACGAAAGTTACCTGATGCACCACGAAAGTTACAAAAGACCATTAAATACCTACTCCTTATTTTTTGTGGTGCATTTGCCCCTAATTATAGTGAAGATGAAAATAAAATATTTTAGCACGTTTGATGTGTTTTTATCTATGTAATATGTTATTTTGACTGACACACTGAGTTCAGCAGCGTTTGCAGTAAAGAAAATTAGAGCTCTTACAGACATAGACACTGCAAGATTAGTGTACTTTAGTTAATTTCACAGTTTAATGACCTATGGTATTCTCTTATGGGGTCATGCTGCAAATGTAAACTCTGCAAAAACGGGCTGTTCGAGCAATCTTCTTATGATAGTAGACTGCAGAAAATTAAACATTCTTTCAAGGGCAACTGTATATATATATATACGCTTTTACAATAAGCTCCCAACTGATATACAAAATTTAACACTAGAGAAATTCAAAATTATTGTTAAGGAGAAATTGATTAAAAAAGCTAAAAAAATAAAAAGATAATTAAAAAAATATATAAAACCGCTTTCAAAGTCCTAACCTACACTAAAAAGTTAAAAATAATATATAAATCTAGCTGAAAGCATAGAAATTTAATATGGCTATTAATATTCCTTATTTACATAAATTGTAATATCATATAAACATGTGTAGACATTGTTATACATTTCACCTTGAAGTCGGTGCCAGTTGAGGCTAGCTACCTATTTAATCGGAACCACATCTGATCTCAAAAGCTCAGATTGTTGAATATAAAATATTAAAAGACGCGGTCAGAGTACTAAGTACTGAGCCCTCTGTAGATGACTGCTAGCAGTAGAAGTCTTTTGGTCGAAATGATATTAGCTGGCACCGACTCCAAGATTAAGTGTATAACAATATCTACACATGTTTATATGATATTACAATTTATGTAAATAAGGAATATTAATAGCCATATTAAATTTCTATGCTTTCAGCTAGACTTATATATTATTTTTAACTTTTTAGTGTAGGTTAGGACTTTGAAGGCGGTTTTATATATTTTTTAAATTATCTTTTTATTTTACCCTTTTTAGTGAAAATTTACCATGACAAGTTACTCACACAAAACTTTAATTTGTTTTGTTTAGTACATAATTATATGCAGATTTCCTCACTATGTTTCCTTTACAGTCTTACGTTTGAATTTTAAATTCTAAAACATTAAGTACTATACTTGATTGGACTGTAACCTAAGTTTTCCGAATGGCGAACAACTGAAAAAACCACTACGATACCGTAGACGCTAGCTCGTTTAGTCCACGGAAAAATTCTTAAGTTGTTGTCTTCACTTGGGGTTTTCAAATCTTTAATCTATGACTAGTTTACAGAATATATGAACCAAAACCGTATATTACTTGTTGTTTCAATTATAACAAAAGCAACGCAATGAGTGTGCTGTTGTTTTTTGAAGAGTTTTCGTTTTGGTCTTCTACTCCGCCATCAAATATAATCAAAATTTATATGAAACCATTTTGAGTACAAGTTCTATCTATAAAACAAAAAAATATTGAAATCGACTGATAAGAAGCCGAGATATTGCCAAAACAATTTACCGATCGGGAATAACGGCATCGTCATTTGAGGAGTTATTTCCTCATATCTTTAAATTTAATCATCCGATCTTAGCCATTTTTTATGGGACCACCCTGCAAGTAAACCTGGTCGATTAAAAAAAGAATTTTGAAAATCGGTTCACAATTGGCGGAGATATCTTATAACAAACACACACAGAAAAAAAAACATACGCTTCGAATTGAGAACCTCCTCCTTTTTTGAAGTCAGTTAAAAATAACAGATTACTTAGAGGATTAACATCCATGGGAATAGTTGTTTGGGTGACAGGCTTTTTCAATCGTACTTTACAAAACATTGTTATTAGTAATTATTATCGTGATAATTTTATTGTAAAAATATGTTGAAAAGATGCAACGCCTGTGGAGTTTCTTCTGCGAGCTCTTCTCCACAGAAGACGGACAGCCAAGTTTTTGAACCCGCCAGAAAAGATAATTTAATAATATAATAATAATAATAATAATATGATAATTTTTTATTTATTTTTTTAATGACTTAACTAAGTGATATAACATCCAAATCTTCCGCTCCCCCGCAATCCGGTGAAGCTTGATCCGTCGTACCTTTTCGACTCAAGTATAGGTCAATTAAAAAAAAAAAAAACATCTAAAAGTTGAAATATAAATTCTTTGAACTCTTTGTTTAAATGCTCTCTCGTATTATAATTTCAGAATTTGGTCAGCACAAAAGTCCGTTTTTCTTTATTATTGAATGAATAAAAACTTTCAAAGTCAACTTCAATCACTTTTAATGTAAAATTTTATTTTCAGATTACTTTTAAACGGAAACTTTGCCATCGCTAAGTTCAGAGGAGCGGCACGAGAAGAAACATGTAATATCCCTGTTATTTGTTCATTGATTTACATTTAATAAAAACTGTACGCATTGTTTTAAGGGCTTTTTAAAATTTACATCTACTTAAATTAAGATTGCTTGAAAAAAAAATTCGCCACGAAGGTTACGCGGAGAACTCAAATAGTTCGTGTATATATCTCACACACTTTCATGAATTTGCAGCCTCACTGCTACTCGTATGTAATGCATTCTACAACTTTAACTTTTAGCATTCCTCATCGTACATACAAGAGGAAAGTTGAATTCCCACCTTGCACTTTAAAATTCCAAAGTTTTGAAGTCTACTTTGATTTGAAACCGTTCGTTCGTAGTTCAATCAATAAAAGCCTTCTTTTCGTTCTCGATAACCGACGTATAAAGAGGTTCTCAAGACGACGCGTATATTTTTTAAGACCTCGTATAAATTTTACAGAGTATTCCGATTTTGAATATTATTTTTTTATTAGAACGGGTAAGTATACTCCGAATTTGGTACAATATAAAACTGAAAAAATAAATCAAACCCGGGTAAGAAAACAGGGGATGACTGAATGTAGATTTTCCCGTGGGAACTATATATTTTTTCGCTGTAAAAGGCAGCCTATTTCCTTCCTCAAGGTCTATTCTATCTTTGTACCAAGTTTTATCAAAATCAGTTTATGAGTGAAAGCGTAACAAAAAGACAGACAGAAAAAGATTTTTGCTTTTAGTCTTTTCGGCAGTATCGATTAGAAGATCAAGTTTCCTCTATGCTTACTAGCTGTTAGTTCACTGAGGTAAGAGGGAGGCAAACACAAACGCGTAGGATGTAACCACAAGGTTGGAGACGTGTTTGCATTTTGTCACAAGTGACACATTGTACTTTTACTAGCCACCTTCCTGCGAGAAAAGCCTCCGTAGCCAAACAAGTGCCAATTATAGAGGTTTCGGGTTTGAATCCCGGTTGAACACTAGTCGAACAAATATCAATTCGTGAGAGTTTCCCCAGTTTAGTTAAGACTTTGAAGGCTCAATCACCTGATTTTCTGAAAAGTAAGATTATTCCGTGCTTCGTAAGGCACGTAAAGCCGTTGAACCAAGCTATGTCAGAAACCTTAGGCGGTTCAAACCCACAGGATACGCAAGCGAGTGAGGAACAAATAATAAAGCAAATTAAAACTCTCCATTAATACTCTCCAAAACCATCAGTAATGTGGGATTTAAAATATTCGTGAGATAACAGGAAATTAATGGATTTTTATACAAATATCCTCCCTGGGGGAATCTAAAGGTCCGAAAATACCTAAAAACAGCACTTTTTGGGCAGGTATTGTGGAAATTATTTAATTAATATTTGTACATATTTGAATGTCAAACATTTAATTGGAATAGGAATTAACATACGTGAATCTGTGATTAATTCGTCAGAGTAATACTTTAAATAAATTTCGGGGAAGACTAATAAGTACTTTTAGGTTATAAATTATGAGTCTGTAAAATTTTTTTTATTCTTAGTTTCTCGAGTGCGATTTCAAAATAAAGGGCTTTATGTAAAGGTTACAAAAATATAAAACAGTTGCAAATCTAAATGTAATTTGAAATGAGAATTATTAAAAGAAGGATGCCAGTATAACGAAGTTTCTCATGTGGTCGGGTGTTTAGCAATAATAGGGAGGTAGGATAGAGCATAGTACGTTCTAGAATAGACCTTGGCTGCCTTTTACCGCGGAAAAATCCCTTATTCTCACGGAAAAAAAACTGTTAACGCGGGCGGAACGGCGAGGCGGACTATTAGTATACATTATAAAGAAAATGTTACGAATAATAGAAAGAGAGAGGTGTCGTTATAATAGTAATCATAGCTTGTTCGTGTTCTCTGATAAAGTAAATCAAGGCAGCGCACATGTGGCGAAGAAAATGAGGAAAACGATCGCATAATAATACGTGGAACAAAGCAATCTGTCTGACGCAAGAAGCGTACATACGTCGCGACTTGACAACTAATGCATTGTGTATTGGCAATTCACCGCTTGCAAACAGACAAGGCCTCAGCCGTTCGTATTTTGTGCTATTACGACTGACAAACAAATATCCTTTAGGAAAAACTGTATTATAATAAATTGGAAAACTTTGTTACAAATGTCTAAAAACCAGAGATGAATAACAGGCTAACAGCGGAGAGAGAGACGAGAGATGAGATGTCTGAATATAGCCGCGATTAGACTACACAATTTTTAGGACACTTTTTCGGTTAGGTTCCTTGTGTAATTGCAGTAAGGCTCCGATAATTAGGACTCTAACTGCAATTACACTTGTCCTTACTAAGGAACCTAACTGAAAAAGTGTCCTAAAAATTGTGTAGTCTAATCGCGGCTTATCTCTCCAATATTGTGTACTTAGACATGGGTTGAACAGTAGTTCTATTCTGTAAAACCACAGGTAAAACCTTAAATCGCATCTCACATTTCATGTCGATCTTACATTAAATTCAATCGCAAACTCACACGTTCGATTTTTAGGATTCTCTAATAAGATCAAGTGAAATGAGATGAGATTCGAATACTTGGGTGAATCTTAAAGATGCGGTAAATCTTTGCGCTTCTAAAGTCAGAAAAATACGCTAGATTTTTGGTTCGTGTTTGTTGAGTGGTAAAACGCTCGCCTCCTATTACGATGGTTCCGTTCGAATCCTGGTGGGGCACTCGTCGAACAAATATCATTTCGTACTATTTTCCCCAGATTACTTCCGTGCCTCACGGCTATATAGCGTTATTAGTCCGGTCATATTAGACCAAAAAATAAGAGTAAAACTACATAAATTCCCACCAAGCTGAAAATCGTTAAGATTGTTTAAAATATGATTAAAAATAAAATTTGAAAGTTCCCCAGTTTAACTTTCACAACTTTTTGAATCGTTATATCTCAAAAACGGTGGCTTGTAGGAAAACAATATTGATATATTTTTGTAGATAATTTTATGATCTACAATCTTTGCCTGAAGTATTTTACGAGAAAACTTACTGTTTTGCTGAAAATCGCGAAAAACACATTTTTTTACCTTTGACCTTGAATTAAAAAAATCAATACAGTGGAAACATGGGGAGGGGAACTTTCAAATTTTATTTTTAATCATATTTTAAACAATCTTACCTTGGTGGGATTTTATGAAGCTTCGAATGTTTTGAATTGACCGGACTATATACCTACACCATGTCAGAAGTCTTAGGCTGCTTAATAATTCTGAAAACAGAGTTTGAGAGGAAGGCTAATCTCGAAAACCACACGATAAGCATATTATATATACCATTACATATAAAAAATGTTGCTTGGCTTTATATAAAAATATTATCATTACTTAATAAAATTTTCAAGAAAACTATCTGAAAATAATTTCCTTCGGAACATAATAATATCAAATATTAAAATATACCATTTTCTGAAAGCATGTCTAACAACCAAGTACAAAATATTATAGAGAATAGGAGATAGTATGATTAACTGTTACTAAAACGAATACTTGCCTACCTACCTATGTAAAACGTACCTACTTCATACATCAATATACGTATTAGTTAGATTTAATGTACTTAATTCATCAATGATATGCCCTGCTTCCAATTCACAAATTATATATAGAATATGAATGTTGATTATATTTTCAAATGATGTTGTTGTTTGCAAGCATAGAGTAAGGAAGAATAAACGGAAAGGAAGAACTGACGGCCCCGTAGCTTAATGTAGAATTCATGTGATAAGCACTTGTGTTTACCTTGTGTCTGGATGTTGTATATTTTTATAAGTATGTTTTAATCTACAAATGTATGTATATCTATATATTGTGGTACAGGCTCTCCCTAGTTTAGGATCCCGTGCGTGTGTGAGACGACCCCAAATATTATTTATATTTTTTTTGTTTGTAGGCAACCTGCTAGTAATCTTGGTGGTGACCCTGTCGAGGAGATTGCGGTCAATAACCAACTTCTTTCTGGCGAACCTGGCGGTGGCTGATTTATGCGTCGGGGTGTTCTGCGTCTTCCAAAACCTGACTATTTATCTTATACCCAGGTGCGTTATTTATTACCACGTTTGTCTGCCGATTAGTGTCTAAATTCTTAATTTAAATAAGTGCGTTTATATTAGCTGACTCTGAGGCTATTTCGGCAAAAAGTTTTCCTTTATAAAGCTTTTTTTATTTCGGAATGGAATAAGATACATCGGAGGGGAAAATTCTGAAAAGTACCTTCACAAATCTGCACGAATCGATGTCATCTTACATTTGTAAAAAGAGTTTAATAAAGACAGCGGGTCAAACGGCCCTTTCTTAGTATATAACGGGTGATTTTTTTGCTGGTATCTTTTTGGCAACACTGTTTTTGACAGATCACGCGTGAATCGTGTCTTGTGTTATTGTCAAACTTGTTCAGTTTGGTCTATAATTTAACCATGAATCGACTTACGAACGAACAACGCTTGCAAATTATAGAATTTTACTATCAAAATGGCAATGGCAATTGACAATGGCCGAAACGTTACTGTGAATGGCGAGCGCTACCGTGTGATGATTGGCGTTTTTTTTGCCCTTAAATGGAAGAATTGGACATGCCTGACATGTGGTTTCAACAAGACGGTGCCACATGCCACACGGCACGCGAAACAATGGCCCAATTGAGAGCCGCCTTCGGTGAACAGTTTATCTCACGTTTTGGGCCCGTCAATTGGCCGCCTAGATCGTGTGATCTAACGCCTTTGGACTATTTCTTGTGGGGCCATGTTAAGGCTCATGTCTACAGGGATAAACCAGCAACGATTGACGCACTGGGAGCCAATATTGAAGCATTTATTCGTGATATACCGGCTGATATGTTGGAGAGAGTGTGCCGAAATTGGGCCTTGCGAATGGGCCATCTAAACCGGAGCCGCGGCCAGCATTTGCATGAAATCATCTTCAAATATTAAATTATATTGATCGTTCTATCGATTCCAATAAAGATTTCATCAAATTTTTCAAATTTTTTGTGTTTTTTTTTAAATCAAATCCTATACCTCTTAAAAAAAGAGCGGGTCATGTTGAAAAATATAGTCTATATAGTCTAGATAAATCTAAAAATAATCCGGCATGCTTGATTTACGATAAAGATACCAAACTTGGTCCATTAGCGTAAACGAATTTAGATGCAATGACACGATATTTTTCTATTGTGAAGCAATGTAGGTAATCAATTTTATTAGAAATTCAAAGACAATATTTTAAACTGACTCCTTTGTGCTGTAGGCAGCCAATGATTGCATGGATCTCTTTTATGAGTATTATGTTTCTTCTTATATCCAGAAGTAGGTATACAAAATTAGGAAATAAGTATACGAATACGAGTTTTAAAACAGAATATACGCTGTGTATAAATTTATTAGGGATTTGAAAAGATATGGAATAAATCAGTTCATTTGTACCATTTGATCAACACTTTGCATAATGTCCTGGCGGAACATTGGTCGTTATCCGCACGATTTACATACGCACAGTAGCAGTAGTCTATGATTTTGATATATGGTGGCAGCTCAGATAAATTTCAAAGAAACAATTTAGAGTTGCCGTTCTCAAAATTTTGTACACTCGATTACAAATACACCGTGAAATTTAACTGGCTGTATTTCCGTAACATAGTGGTAATATTCATAAAACTCAACATCTTTACCTGGTTGATCTCAAAATTAAAATTCAACTTGTCATACAAAGTGGCCAGTCACGTGTCTGAAGTTTATATAAGGATGAAAATTATTTTCGAGATTTCAACCTATGTTCCTTAGGGAAAGTTGTTCAGTTTCATAAGTTATGAGACTATGTTGCGTATAAACAACCAGTTAAATTTCACGGTGTATAATTTGATAAGTTACAGGTTACAGCACAGCACAGCTTGTACCTACCTACAGTCCCGTATTTGGATAACAATTCAAAATGGGTATTGCCTCAAGGCCATCGGCTTAATTCGCGGTTAGGATGATTTAAGCTGATTGGTTGGTGGTTTCACCATTCTCAATTCCAAGCTGTAGCTATGTACTTAATTTGATTAATATAGATGAACATGTTGGCTGAACGAAATGGCTATAACTTTGCATTAGCTTTCCGCACGTTACTTAAACAGATATAAAATAATTAAAACACAATAAATCAGCTATGATTTTCATGTCAGAGGTTGTGTTTTTAACATAAAACCTGAAACAAAAAAAAGTCGATAAGAAGAAATTGATTCGGGTTCACGCAAACAAGTGACGGTGAATTAGATGTTAGTGTAGTGGTGTGTTTCATCAATCGCAAATGAGAGCCGTGTTTACGTTTGTTAATAGCGTTCCTCTTTACGCATTCCAATGACTATACGCTGAATACAAATAAACAGACGTGTTAGTATGCATGCACGAAATCAAAAATTCGAAAATATTTTTTACATATCTTGTACAAATAAACATGAGATCCAGTAATTTCTGCCAGAAATGTGGAAATGCTTTCGTAATGAAATACTATATAACGACCTATAAATAACAAAATGTTTAATGATTAAATAAATATTTTTGTAGCAGTTTCCTGCTATAGTACCTACCTTCTTTACATACTAAACAGAAGGATTTAGTAGAGAGAGATATCGCTTATCGCATTGTACAATAAGCCAAAGGTTTACCGAAATAGATGAGTTTTAGGTCAGAAGTGTCTACCGACGACGACGTGCGATCTGGACATGTGGATTAGTTTTTGTATCAAGCACAGCTAGGTGATACTCGTAATATCATTGTTGCCTGTTAATCTTGTGAGTTTCGAGGTTAACCTACCCCAGTAACCCTGGTTTCAAAATTATTGAACCATATAAATACTCGTATGATGAGGTATGATTGTGAATAATGGTGAAAATAGATAAACAAACACAAACATTTTAAAAATTTGGGTGCCAAAAATTACCTGTTTAAAGTAAAAATGCTTTTAAAATGTGCATAAAAAAGCAAAGAACAGTTTGTTGGCAGGTTCCCAAGTATAATAGCGAGATATCACATACGTTAGTCTGTCTGTCTCGGCTGAGATTTCAGGCCGACTCGTCACAAAGCTAAAGAGAGCGCCCAACACACCGGCTCTCGGCTCGCGAGATTGCGATGAGAACGCGCTGCACTGCATACAAATGGATTCATTTTTACCTAGGCTTTATTGTTTTTGGCACAGAGCACCGGGCTGTGGAATTTGAAAAGAACTAGATTGCCAATATTATTCTAATCCTCGTAAGTACTGTTAGGTCAAAGGGTCTATAGATAGAATAGCTTTGAAATCATTTATTGTAGTAAAAAAATAGGTGTCTAAGTAACGTAGAAGAAAATCGATATCAAGCGGCTGCAGTAGGAACATACATACATGTAGCAAAGCAAACCTACTAAAATACGCAAATTACTCCTGAAAAGTTTGACATACGTCAGCTTTGTTCACGAGTGTGTTTGAGAGTGTTCGTCATGCCAGCCTGTAAGGTTCAAGTTTCAAATTGCCCCGGATGTTCGATATTAAAGTCGTGACTCTTTCGTAGCTGGGTGTTCGGTGACTTTCTGTGCAAGATGTACCAGTTCGTCCATTCCCTGAGCTATACCGCCTCCATCTTCATCCTGGTCGTGATCTGCACGGAGCGATACTTCGCCATCATACACCCCATCACCTGCAAGCAAATCCTCACCTCTACCAGACTTAGGGTAAGTCACATGATTAAATACATACTTTTTCTCTTTTATTTTCCATACCAGGCTCTCTAACATGCCCGTCAACGCGTGACAAACATAATTTTGTCGTGCGTTCTCTTATCCTATTGGAGGATATTTCAATATGGCGGGTTTCTCGCAACTTTTTGACAATAAAAATAAAATAAAAAAACATTTTCTTCCCGCCTTTCGTGGGAATGAGGCATTTTCCCGCGGTAAAAGGTAGCTTATGTCTTTTATGCATTACAAACACACACACAAAAATACAATTCTTTCCTCTTTATAATATTAGTATAGATATGACTGTAACTTTTAGTCAGAACAATGAATGGGTCTCTACCCAAGTTTTAGACGCCTTGTTTAATGTACTAAGTAGTAACTGAGAATGCATTGCAATAATCGTATCACAGACTCGTAGCAAACATTAAACCTAATCGTAACTCACGACTCCCAAATTACTCCCGAATCTCAGTATAGAGGCCGCGCCGCCGCCGCCGCCTCGTGATTACTATTCAGGAGTTTTCAGACATTACAAAAGTGTTGAAACCGAAATAAACAACTAAACCGAACAGCCAAAAACTAAGGCCGGTTCTCGAATCGTATCTTTTTGATATAGCGGTATTGAAAAGGTAAAATAGAATTTACATCAAAAGGGGCAATTGAAAAGCTACGGTAACAAAGTTTCTTCGCTTTGCAATAAACTTTTTCCCAAAAGGAGTGATGGGAGGTATTATTACTATATCTACATACAAGTATACGCTTGCTGATTCCGAATCTCTCTATTATCATAAAATTTTCCGACATTCGACGCACTTTGACCAAATTGTGAATGTTTTCTATACTAATATTATAAAGAGGAAAGATTTGTATTTTTTTGTGTGTGTGTGTTTGTAATGAATAAACTCAAAAACTACTGCGCCGATTTCAAAAATTCTTTTATTACCATTAGAAAGCTACATTCACCCTGCCTGAGTAACATAACGACTATATTTTATTTTATTTTTAAATTAGGGATCCTTACTAAAACTTTAATAATGTAACCCAAGGTGTAAAAAAAATACCTAAAATATTCCTAATAATTGAATGGGCTCCGAAACTACTGAACCGATTTTGGTGAAACTTGGCACAAAGTTAGAATAGACCTTAGGAAAGAACATAGGCTTCAATTTACCGCGGGAAATCTTCTCATTCCCATGGGAAAAATCGTCAAAGCGGGCGGAGTTGGCACAAAGATAGAATAGACCTTGCGGAAGAATATAGGCTAACTTTTACCGCGGGAAAATACCTCATTCCCACGGGAAAAACTATTAACGCGGGTGGAGCTGCGGCGGGAAGCTAGTATGGTGTAAAATTAGGCAAAGTAGTGATTATTTAGTATTTCAGTGAAATAAGTAATACCAAGTACATTTAAGTGCTATTCACGTCTATTTATGGACATTCGATTACTAATTCCTAACACTGTTTGACTTTTTTGTTTTGTGTTGTTTTAGATTTAGATATAGATGTAACTGAATTTGAAATAATAAAATTATAACAGGCTTCAATTTATTCCTAACATTAAAATATATAAAAGCGATTAAATTAGATCGTGATGGAAGAAAGGTTTCGGTATTAAAGGCCATTTCTTTTGGTTCCTTCCCCATTCTTGAATAGCGTCACGTATTTTCATTGGTGTTATTGAAATTTATTGCGCCTGCCTTTGAGCTTTACCTAATGTTATTCACTGTTCTGTTCAATTCTTATGAATAAAATTATTCTATACCACAGATTATTAAATTGTCTATACTAATATTATGCTTGCTTTGCTTTTTGTGTGGGTTTCGAGGATAACCGACAAACTAATCACCAACCACCACCATACTAATATTATAAATAGAAAATAATAAAATTGATTGTTTGTTTGTTTGCATTGAATAGACTTCGAAAATACAGAACCGATTGTCATGAAACTTGGTACAAAATTAAATCGACCTTGAGAAAGAACATGAGCTACATCTTACTGAGGGGAAATTCCTTATTCCCACGGGAAAAACTGAGGGTCACGGATTTACATATCGGTCGGTCGGTCGATCGGTCCAGTAACGGACAGACACCCGTTCCGTACCTCAAAAAAAAACGTAACCCTTATGATTCTATGTATAAGGGTTACTTTTTTGTTTTTGAGGTACGAGACGGAACCCTAAAAATAATCACAATCTATGTAGGTAAGTGAAATATCATAAGCTTATTATCTAGCAGTATAAGATCGACAGTACAACAAGTACGTACATTACGAAGACGTATAAAATGTAAGCTGCGAGTATATTACACGAGTACATAATCGTATCCAGTCTTCATCTTCACGATAGAGATTTAGTTAGTTAAGAAACGGACAAAACAAGTAAATTTGTGAGTTATTATGAGTCTTATGAGTAGACTCGTTAGAACCGAAACAGCAGCCCTGTGGCATCCTTTTTGCAGAATGTGGTAACAAGTTACACGTAGAATATACTTTATTGTACACCAGTAATAAACTACAACAAATACAGAAAAATAAGCTTGTACAAATGGGCAGCCTCCTTGCTAGGGTAGCAATTTCTACCAGGTAACCTGTGAATGAAGGCGAATGCTCCACTGAATACTCAGACCGTGGTCCAGGGCGAGGGGCACAACGGTTAACTTCGAGTGCCCCTTTAGTAGTTTAAGGAAACTAGCACTAAAGGAATACTACCTAAGGATCAAGCAAAATGTACTCTCGTTTTGCTGCCAGAGACACAGTTCAGGCTTTTTTTTTAACTGCCTATGTTTCAGTCGAAAAAATACGACGGATCAAGCTTCACCGGACTTGTCAGTTCAGAAGTATGCAACGTTTTAATTAAATAACGCAAAACCTCTCGGGTGATGACTCAGCTCATGAAACTGAACAACTTTTGATCTGGAAGTTGCCAAGAATATGTACAATAAGAAATTATTTTTAATTTTCATATTTATTTACTTGGCCAACTGATCAATTTTTAAGGTTTCGCTTTATGTAATTAAAATGTTGTTTATACAACATTATTGGTTAGGTGTTAAAAAAAATATTTGCCGCGCGACTAAACCGAAATGTGAAAGTATAGTACTTATACGTATCAAAGTGCTAAAAATACGTAGTAGCATCGATGTATAAAAACTTCTATGCTCTATGAAGTCTCCGAAACGATCATTTCCTAAATGACAATATTTACGTGATTGATATGTTGTCGGCAAATTGTAGAATCCGTCATTTTACAGAATGCATTGGCATTTTACAAACGCTCGCTGTTTTGCAATATTCCGAAGGCAAATTTCTGCGAAATCAGTGGAGTTCGTGAGTGAATAAAGTGATTTAAATAATATATTTAATTATGTTCACTTTAATTAATTATTTATTCTTATTATTCAAGCCATTTGTGATCAGTATAATAATCATTCAGTTTAATTATGCCACGTTGCTCACTGAGAAGAGGAATGCGTTCAATATTTTGCCTTTGGCATTGCCAAATGTTAGTAAAATACCGAAGCATTCTTTAAAATTAAAAGTTCTACGATTTGTCGACAACATTACACAATTTAATAGAATACTTTGAATCTCTGAAGAGATTATACGTACAGTAACAATTATGCAAATTTTGTGAATATATTATTGTCGTTTGCAACGAGCCGTCACGAACATCGAACGTCAAAATATCCTGAAAGTTATCTATTTCAAAGTTACAGTTAATTTACAAAACGTGTTCAGTATGAATTAATTAAACAATTTGCATGAATAAAATAAATCATAGAAAGTGTTTTATGAGTAATAAATAACTTTTAGGTAAGCGTTAGAATGAAAATTAATTCATTTCATTCATTTAATTATTTTACGAAAATAGGTATTGACAGACAGACATAAATTTTTTGTAAAATAAAAGTAGAAAGTTTATCAATAACGTGAATTACAAATGTAGGTATTTACCATTTAATATCTCGGAGGTTTTCCTTTAAAATTTCGGCGAAACTTGGTTCCATCAAACAATTCAAGAACATTCCATCTGGGACCAGTCTGTAATAAATTAAAGTCTATCGTTACTAGACATTCCTTTTATTTTATATCACTACATAGTATAAAATAAAGTCGCTTTCTCCGTCCCTATGTCCCTATGTCCCTATGTCCCTATGTCCCTATGTCCCTTTGTACGCTTAAATCTTTAAAACTACGCAACGGATTTTGATGCGGTTTTTTTTAATAGATAGAGTGATTCAAGAGGAAGGTTTATATGTATAATACATGCATAATATACTGAAGGATAACCCACAATAACCATTTTCCCGTGCGGAGCCGGGGCGGGTCGCTAGTGAAATAATAAATTGGAAATGTATCAAAAATATGACAGCTAGATAAGGTTTTAAATTGATAAAGGTGAAAGATGAAGAGATAAAATAGTATTTTGACGAATAACGCTAAAATGTAGTAAAGTTTAAAGAAAAATCAATATAAATAGGAACTAAGTGAATATATTTCATTCAAAATCCTTCATTAGTAATGACCACAAGCACAAGTTTGATATAGCCACAGAGTATATGTATGCATAATAGTAATAGCGGTATAACCTATTCTCACAGGTATAGGAAGGAACCGAAAAGAATATTAATGCCACAGCAAACGTCAGCGTTGAAAATGCAATAAAAAAATCTTCACGCTTAAGTCATTAGTCATTTCGCTCATCATAAATCACATTGGGACAGCGTCGCAAGTCGCAGTGCAGTGAACGCGACAACTTGAGCGATTGACGCATCTGCGTGCGTGGCCATGTTAGCTAGTCTTTGGCCTCTACTGAAACGCCTGCGCGGCGAAACGTGGCAGCGCGAAACGCGACGACGTTTTGAAATCGAAAATTTTGCGAAATCGCGCGGCGGCTCGGCTCAGAAAAAACATCATACTTTAAAAACTACAAGGCTATGTAAACAAGATTTATAAATCTTGCCAAACACACACACACTTTTTAGATCAGAATATTTCTAAATAAGATTAGACAACATTCTATTGTAATTACTTTTCCTATGGTTACCCAAATAATAGGATCTATTCCCATCCAATCCCACAAACTAATACCATGTGGTATTAGTTTATTTCTGAATGTTTTTTCTATTCCTAACGAGTACCACATAAAAAAACCAATCCCAAAACAAGTTTTAAGGAATTAGGTACAGTCAGGTTCAGTAAAATTAAAATGCTTTGAGTTGTGATTTTAGTAATGTTTTATAAGATTAGGGTTTGATTATATAAAACACATATATATATTTTTAAATATCATGGACTATTGACTCATATGATTTTGGTTGATATAATTGCGTATAATAATAATAAATCAAGTAAAAATTTTGCAAAAAACGAATATGAATAATACAAAAAATCTAACAAAATTATAAAATATATCACAAATAATCAACTTTTAAAAAAATATTTTTGGAAAAAACTTCAAAAATGGAACATTTACTTACAATGTACATTGTACGTATAAAATATCACAGACAATCAACTTTTAATGTAACAATTCGCGTATCTTGATGAATCACATAAAAATTTGGCAAAAGAATCAAATATGAATAATTTACATAAATCTAACAAAATTATAAAGTATCACAGATAATCAACTTTAAAGTAACAATGATTTTGGCAAAAACATCAAAAATGGATAATTTACCTACAATCTAACAATAGCAAAATTATAAAATATCACAAATAATCAACTTTTAATATAAAAATATTTATGGAAAAAACTTCAAAAATGGAACATTTACTTACAATGTACGTACATTGTAGGTACGTATAAAATATCACAGACAATCAACTTTTAATGTAACAATTCGCGTATCTTGATGAATCACATAAAAATTTGGCAAAAAAATCAAATATGAATAATTTACATAAATCTAACAAAATTATAAAGTATCACAGATAATCAACTTTAAAGTAACAATGATTTTGGCAAAAACATCAAAAATTGATAATTTACCTACAATCTAACAATAGCAAAATTATAAAATATCACAAATAATCAACTTTTAATATAAAAATATTTATGGAAAAAACTTCAAAAATGGAACATTTACTTACAATGTACGTACATTGTACGTATAAAATATCACAGACAATCAACTTTTAATGTAACAATTCGCGTATCTTGATGAATCACATAAAAATTTGGCAAAAAAATCAAATATGAATAATTTACATAAATCTATCACCAACCAACCCGCACTGGGCCAGCGTGGTCGACTAAGGCCTATTCACCCTGGTATCAGGGTAGGCTCGAGCCCCTCGGTGGGGACATATATGAGCTGTTAACAAAACAAACATAAATCTAACAAAATTATAAAGTATCACAGATAATCAACTTTAAAGTAACAATGATTTTGGCAAAAACATCAAAAATGGATAATTTACCTACAATCTAACAATATATATTGTGATATAAAACATCACAATCAACTTTTATATATAATTGTGTACTTTAAGTAGTGATAAGTTAGTAATCATAAATCATCATTTTTTGGCAAAACCATCAATATAAGTAATTTGCCATTTAAAAATTATAAAATATTTCTTAATTTTAAAATATCGCCAAATAGATTAGATTAGACCCTTTATTTTTCTAAACAATGACCAACGCTAATTTTCTTTTCGCGGAGTTGATCAGTAGTCAGTAACGTATGTGATCCACCGATTTTTTGCAATCGTTTCTGTTGCACGTCGTTTTGCGTCGGTTACATTGGTCATGTACCTATTGATTTACAACCACTGATTGCAAATCTGCGTCTTCTTTCAGAGCTTTTAAAAGCTGATACAAATTCGCATTTTTCGGCACAGTGGAGTTTATTGATTCATTTCAACAATGATTTAATTATTTTTTTTTATAATTAAATTTTATTTATAATTGAATTTAGTTAATGATTTGTTTCTAAAAATCGTGGCACGTAGTTAGTTTGGAAAGTTTTTGACTTTTAACATTCAATTACGATAGTATGTAAATGTCAGATAATAAAATAAAACTTTGTGTAGCTGAGTGTACAAAAAGTAACGTTTTGGTATTCGTTGGGAATCGATTTTTTAATTTGAAATAACGTGGTACTCGTTAGGAATAGAAAATAAACTCGGAAATAAACTAATACCAAATGGTATTAGTTCGTGGGATTGGATGGGAATAGATCAATAATAGGATAGGACTAACTAGCCTAGTTTGGGAACCTTTATTATATGAGTAGTTCTTCAGAAAACATTCTCCGCGTAACCTTCGTGGCGATTTTTTTAATAATGCAATCTTAATATAAATAGATGTAAATTAAAAAAGCCCTAAAAACAATGTGTACAGTTTTTACTAAATGTAAATCAATGAACAAATAACAGAGATATTGCATGTTTCTTCTCCCGCCGCACGTCTGAACTCTGTGATGGCATAGTTTCCGTTCGAAAGTAATCTGAAAACAAAATTTTACAGTAAAACTTATTGAAATTGACTTTGTAAGTTTTTACTTATTCAATAATATTAAAAAACTGACTTATGTGCTGACTAAATTATGAAATTAGCTACGAGAGAGCATTTAAACAGAATTACATATTACATAGAAAAAAATACATCAAACGTGCTAGAATATTTTATTTCTAGCTTTCGGTATAATTAGGGGCAAATGCAATTACTGCATCACAAGAAATAAGGAGTATTTAATGGACATTTGTAACTTTCGTGGTGCATCAGGTAACTTTCATGGTCAAATGTCCACGAAATTTGGGTCACGAAAGTTACAAAAATAACACATTTTTGAGAATTATGATAAAAGTAATAAGTAAGTTTACAAATGAAGTACATGACAATAAACTCGCTCGATCTGTCTTCTTTTTCTTAAAAAGAATTTTTTGATAATAACATGATATATCTTTTTACATATGCGCATGAAAGTTACATGACCAGCCCAACTTGAAAATATTCGAAGAATAACTTACCTCGTATTTATTTAGTTTTGAAGCGATGAGTACACTGGTGTCCTCCACTGATGCTGGGTCACTACCAAAAGCTAAAATTTGCAGCGATAAGTTTGCGTTCTTGCAAGGTAGGTGTAGTTTCATTGAGCGCTCACAAAACCAGCGAAATCGTGTGACAGAGATGTTATAGAATATAATTTTTCGAAACAAAGAGATAGAATGAATATTCTTTTATAAATATGTGCCTAGTTAAAAAACTATTCATTCCACGTAATAAATTATACGATTACGCATTAAATGCAAAACTTATCAAGGATTACCTTGAGCGCGAACCAAGTGTGACCTGCGAAGAACGACTATTTTGATCCCGTTTTCGATGTTGAAATATTATTTTTCAAAATATTATACACGATTTTATAGCTGATGATGATGATGTTAAAATCGTACGCATAATTATATGAGGAATCATCTATATTTAGTTCCAACACTGTACGGTCGATAGTTTAGGAATTAAGACCTTGTGACCACGTTTTGAGGGTGCTCAAAGAAGTACTCCTATCTGAAAGTTAGAGCTGTAACTAAATAAAAATTTATTTATTGTAATTTACTTTGCGAACAGATGGTCATAATGGGCGTGTGGATAACCAGTGCAGCGTACAGTGCGCCCAAATTCATGTTGGTGGGTACGATCACCAACAACCTGGGTGACGGCCACATGGAGACCATTTGCATCCAGCAGCGCATGAAGTTCAACTCCGAGATCTTCGACATGGTCAACTTTGGACTGCTTTACGTCACGCCCCTGTGCGTGATGACTGTAAGTATACTATGGTTTGTTCCAAATTAATCCGGACAAAGGGTCATTTATGCCTGTAAATGCGCACATTTTTTTCAAACGATACTATAGGAAATTATCGTAAAATACGTAATTTGGCATAAAGTAGGGAGTAGAAGGCGGGGTGACCTTGCCAGACATATTGGCGTTACACTATTTTTAATAACTTTCGAGAAAAAAAGAGGTCAATGACCATTTGTCCGGATTTGTATGAAACAGATCATAATATTATGCTTGTTTGTCGTACACCTCACAAACCACTAATATTATAAACGCGAATGTTTGTAAGGATGAATGTACGGACGTACGGTAGTATGGTTGTTTGTTACTCTTTTACGCAAAAACTACTAAATAAATGACACATAGGCTAGGGCTACCTATTATTACTGTGGGAAAATACCGCGCATTCCCAAGGAAAAAACAGCAAAGCGGGTGGAGCCGCGGAGCGTAAAGCTAGCTTTAATCAATTTTAATCTCACAAGCAAAAGATGAACGGATCATCGTTACGGAGAGGCGGCGGCGCGGCGGCGGTTCTATTAGTTTGACTTTGAACAGAAGTTAGTTGACATAATAAACAGACTGCTCTTTTTAGGGAGTTGCTCTTGCTTGGTTTCAATATTGCTGTGTCCTTGCAATTCGAAAGAGCTTTTAAATGGAGCTTTATCCAGTTCTGTATTTAGATAAATGTAAAAGACAATGAATAGCGACACGAAAATCGGCGACGGAGTAAGTATAAAAAATGATCTTGGTTACCTACCCAAGTAACTTTTTTTAGAAAGCCCTCTGTTTTGATGCCGATGAATGAATCCAATCCTATTTAGTTGCTATGCTGTATTTTATATAATGGTGCTCTCAGCTTTATGAGATTTTACTAAATTCTTCTTATTTTCGTTTTTGTTTTTTCGTTACTAAGCAATATTTAAACTCTTTTTGTTCGAACGCATTCTAAATAAATTAAACCTAACTCAACGAAAAAACATAGTTCTTATGTGAATATAATAATTAATCATAATAGTCAAGACGGATTCAGAAAATCGTTTATATTTGGTTGTGTTTTTAAATTAATAATAATAATAATATAATAATAATAATAATAATCACAGTGATCAGTCTGTAATGAAATGACATCAGCGGCATTGCTTCATATAAACACGAAGTAATAAAGCTATGTAAAATTTATTAAGTGCCTATTAAAATAAATTGCAGTATCAAAAGTAAAAAAACTTAAGTAATTTTCTGCCACAGCCACCAGCGAGTCCGTGCGTAATCGTTCAAACTTTCCTTAAATGAGTAGAAAAGTTCTTTCAAACATATTAGTATAGTAGGTATTACTTAGGCCATCACTCTGAAGTGTTTTTAATTTAAAAGTTGAAGATTGGTGCTGTGCAAGAAATATTTTTATTCTCTACTAAAACAAAGTAAAAATAATTTGCTTTTGAACAAATGTTAAAATATTCAAAATGTGTATAAAATACAATTCACTGTTTTATCAAAAATAATTGTTTTATTTGGCAGGTCACACTTTCCAAGATGCTTTGAATGGTAGTCTTACACGTTTATTTTATACAATCATAAATAAATAAAAATCCTTCTGAAATACTTATCTGATACCCGCCGGGTATTTTAGGAAAATGTAACTAATATGTCTGCAGTAAGTATGTACTCTATGTGTGAATAATTTATATTTTTAAAATGACAGTTAGGTGACCGATGACACACCATCGCTATTTGATAATCTTGTACCGAAATAGAATAAACATGTGGAGTTAGAGACACGGTAATATGATCTTAAAATGCTCGGTATTTAGGTAACTGACGACGGCCGTTACTATCAACTAATCTATTCTAGCATAACATCTTTCTGTCTTTTAAATTTAATCATTACTAGCTTTTCGCCCCGCGGCTCCGCTGGCGTAAAATTTTGTCCCGTGGCAAGTTGAGTTATGCGCTTACCAACACATTTTGCGATTCCTTTTTATATTATAGATTAATTAATACTGCATAAGCCCATTCACCTTTAGTTGTACTTCTTAGAAAGTGTAGGTACCATAAACCATACCTGAGAAAACATAGTGCACCCATCTTGAGACTTCAGGAACCCTGAATCACGGTGAAAGGTCATCCACCTTTTCTCTTTGTGTAGAAAGGTATATTTTCTTTCTTTTTAATATGGAATATAATATAATATAAGATAGGCTTCCGATCTAAAACAATCTTTAATTTTTTTTACAAGACACGGATATCTGTCAGGATCTCTCACGATATTTCTTTCCACCGTCAATTAAACGACAAGCAAAAAAACGAACAATGCACGTACAGCAGCCAGCACTTGCGGTTAGACATTCGCAGTACGAAATTCACCCCTACCACTACGGAATACGGGCGCTCTCAAGGTCAACATGTCCAGGCAACTGTATAAGGACTATTGTTCACAGGTGTTGTACACACGGATAGCGGTCGGCCTGTGGCAGAGTTCACATGGCTTGCAGCATCTGGGCAGAGTGCAGTGCTGCGCCTCGCAATGCCCCAAGATAGAGAAACCTAATGCAGCCCCCGACGCAGGCGGCGCCAGCTTTGAACCACAGCGCACTTTCATTGGCAACACAGAGGCTAAAGTAAGATTGCTATCTGTAAGTAGAAACGTTTTAGAGCTTGCTTACAGTTTGTTTATACAGAATTTTGCCACATAATGTCCTGATCAATAGATAGGTATCAAGATAACATCTTGGCCGTTAAATAAGGAATACGAATAGCTAAATGTATTTCAGTTTGCAAACTCAATACAGGAGTCAAAGACCCGTATCTTAATCGTATGGAAATTTCAAGACCCAATATATTGTTAAAATGTAAGTATATTACCTAGTAGGTACTATTATTTATTTCTGTGGTAATTTAAACTTTCTACATTGTGAAACGAAAATTTATTAAAATTTAAAATTTTACGAATTGACTACTTTCGAGACAAACACAACAACATAGTGACAAAAATAGAGATTAATAAAAAACTACCTACTTTTGGTTTTGCTTACCGATAACGTTGGCTGTTATAAAATTGTTACAACGACGCTTGTTAGACCGCATAAAGTAAAAAAATGTGGCAGTCTATAGCGCAACATATTGAGCTTTTTTTTTGATGGCGGGATAGGTAATATTCGAGTAAAATAGCAATCAAATTGTCCTGGGTAAATTGAGAAAACCTCGTAACAGGACAGGGGGACGGGTACCCATCTGTACAATTACGAGGCGTATCATATCTGATCCGGTTTATCTCCGGTCTTTCAAAGGTTTTCATGTAAATTACCTGAATGGAAACCTAATTTTGGTTCTCTTGCAGCTACTGATACTGAAGTATACTCTCTTTCTCACACATACCCACACACAAAACATGAACTTCAGTTCTGTGTTAAGGATGTAAATAAATGCATTATTTAGATATCTATGTGGTCTCTTGCTCTTAATTAATCGGACCAATCTTACTATTATATCTCCTCAAACAATAAGGTCACATGTAAACTTTCCATCCTTTTTGTGATTTATACTGTAGCATCTACATGCTCCATGGTTCCTACGAACCGTTGTTTACATTAGTGCGCAATAAAGTGCATTCTAATTATTTCGCAGGTATTGCTTCCTCATAAAACTGCTAACAAAGCTTCGAAAACGCAAACAAAAAAAGCATGTCGTAACGTGGAACACAACTGCCATCACCTGTCTCACCTGTCGCGCAACGTGCTGCGCGCGCGCCGCGGCGTGGTGCGCATGCTCATCGTGGTTGTTCTCACATTCGCCATCTGCAACTTGCCTTTCCACGCGCGCAAGATGTGGCAGTACTGGTCTACGGGATACCAAGGCACCAGTGACTTCAGCGCTCTACTCACACCACTCACGTTCCTCATCACGTACTTCAACTCCGGGATCAACCCTCTGCTTTACGCGTTCTTGTCAAAGAACTTCAGGAAGGGAATGAGAGAGCTCTTGTTCTGTAACATTCACGGGAAGAGGAAAAGTGAAAACCTGATAGTGTTGAATGCGGTGGGGGGAGGGGGCTTGCGCCGGAGTTCGACGCGGTCGACGCGCGCCAACTGCAGCACGATCACGATGGCGCCGCACGGGGAGTCATGAGACATGCGCCGGCGCCGGTTCCTCTACAAGGTGGAGAATATTGATATTTCTTGATTAACGGAGAGCACGGATGAGGTGACGGATAGCAGTGGGCTCTACACTGTGTCCACTATATCGCGCAAAGACTTGTATGATTAACTTCCAACTTTCGTGCTTTTGGTTCAAGATCCCGTTCACTTTGTAAAGTATTCGTAGCAACTAACCTTTAATATAAGTGATCTCATGAGCTCAGCTGACTCGGACTATCAATAAGCAACGTGGTATACATGTTATATTAAGAAAGTAATTTGTGTTTTTTAAGTGATCAACATGTTAGTTAGTAGATATTTACTATCTAATACAGGCGTGGCCAAATGTAAATAAAATGGTAATGTAACATAATAAAATAAGTACTTAATTACTGTTAACAAAGTCGTACATAATCTCATAGATATCACGAATGTTGTGTATGAAATATTTTAGGTAGGAATTCAAACTACTATAAAATTTAGAAGTAAATCGCATTTGGTTTTGGATTGCTATTTAGATTCTGAAGTAATTTCAGTGTTTATACAGTGTTTAAAGTATTTTTAAAGATAGAGCATTGAAAAAATCTGTGTCATAAAAAGTAAAAAAAATAAGGCCCAAGGCTGTAATGCCCTTAAAATATTAACAAAGTAAAACAAGGTTGGTTAGTTATCATCAGGTACTACCAAAACATCTTCACTAACTTTCTTGCCTGTTAAAATTTTTATTTTAAAAATTTCCGAGATAGAAAAGAAATTTTTGGTTCAAGTATTCTCAAATTATTACGTACATTTTGATCTTGTTATTATTTTCAGCCAGACCAGTAGCGCGTTTAATTTACCAACAGGCTAAACAGGCTAAAGCCTAAGGCGGTACATTTCAGGGGGCGGCAAATTAGGAGTACCCAATTATTTTTTGTTAATACATATATATTGTATAGAGTCGGGTTTAGTATATTTTCAACACCAATGCTGCTATCTGTATATTTCAAGTGGTCTCGCCTGGTAAGGTGGTGTCAAGTTATCTGCGTACCACCTTTCGCGTTCTTCCTTCACTCAAATACAAATCTATAGGTATTTAAAATCGTTATTTGGAAGGAGCCGGTCCCTACGCTGAAATTAACCTAAGTCGACCTAAGAACTATAATATACATTGAGTATTAAGTAGAAAATTCAGATAGAGGTCGCGTGGGATACAAAATTTTAATAGCATACTAGCGGCAAATGTGTAAATCCGCCACTGGGCCAGACTTCCGTTCCGACTAGACATTTTTACTTAGAGTAGAGTACACTAAACGCAAGCGCCTGCTAGTTTATTATCGCAAACAGCTTACCGTCGTCGGTAAATTCGCTTGCATTTTATAGCAAAATGGAGTTTATATTCTATCAGAAACGAGATTTAAGCTGCGAGTTAAAAAATACGACGAAAAATCATTTAATTTTCATTACAAATATTGACTCTGGTTGAAATAAGCGGGTTTTTGTAGTACAACATATAATTCATATGTATTGTAAAGATCGCAATATGATACTCGTAGTAATAATAACAATATTGATTGCATAAACCCCTTTTCCAGGGGAAGGGATTTCGGCTGGGGATTATTGGATTAAGCAATACAGACTTTTGCTGTATGCCACTTATTATATCTGTTACGGCTAAAGATAGATGTCAACATAAACTTAAGATTAGCCGGCTAAACTTAGGTTTATCTTTGAGGAGCGGCTAATGTTAGTTTCTTCTATCTTTAGCCGGCTAAACTTAAGTTTAGCCGCCGCCCTTCGGCTAAATATGAATAAGCAAATGAAAAAATGATAATAATGTTTTCTTCAAGCCACAATTTTTCTTATTAAAACAATCAGTCTCATTCTTCAGTAGAAATACCTATTTAGGCATATAAATATACAAAAATTAAAACAAAAGAAATCTTCTTCGTTATTAATTAGGAACAAAATATTTCAAAATTGAAATTATCACTACAATTTTCATTACAACAATCAACAATTAGTTTCAATGATACCTACTAAGGTATAAAAAAAAACAATCAGCCTCATTATAAATATAAAAATAATGAAAAATACATATTGCGCATCATCGTTCCCCTTCCAACCACTTCACGTCTTCGCCCGCGCGCGTCCATGGAATACATTTTTAGCCGCTTCTAGTCGGATAATGTGCAGTTTATACGGCTAAAGATGAAATAACTCGACGCAATTTTATATTTTATCGAACATTAGCCGCTCCTCAAAGATAAACCTAAGTTTAGCCGGCTAATCTTAAGTTTATGTTCACACCTGTCTTTAGCCGTAACATATCCATGAATACGATGTAACACGCGGTATACCTAGATATTGTGAATGAAATTGAGTTTGATAATGCATATCAATAATTTTATTTTGTAAATCTGATTGCTATTATTTGCAGTTGTAGTTAGTTACTGAACATGAGGATTTTAAATTACAACTTGAAATGTAAGTTTTTGCTGTTCGCCATTACTATAACCATTAAATAAATCCGCCTAGAAAATTTTAATAAACCATTGCGTATAATTGGAACAATAGTTAAATAAAATGTATATAAATGTGAGATAAGTAACGTTTAATAGTTGTGAAAGAGATTTATTATAGGTACTACTGATAACAGTGTACCTTGTTGGTGTGACTTTTGTAATCAATGAGTTTTTGTAAATACGCTAATGTAATAAATTAATATTTTGTGTAAAGAGACCCTTTATTTTAATCATACCAAGGAGCAAATATGTGCCCACAATTTGTTCCACTTAAATCAGTTACTGTATAGTCTGCTTTTCAAATGAAAAATCTCAAACAAGGTAAATTTATGGCTACACGTAACTTCTATAACATTATGGGGTAAATAAAAAAAAATATTTTTAATTATTTTTTAATATAATTTTAATGTAATGAGTGTACTTAAATTATTTGACGTTAACTAACTACCTATAATATAGGTATCAAAGTTTACATCGTGTGTGTTTTTAAAAGATCTTGAATTTAGAAGGATACATGTAATTCTTCAGCTAAAAATAATACGAGTAGGTATCCTGGATATTTTATGGTGCACCTTACAAATATTTTCTCCTGAACAAAATATAGGGAGGCCATTGTGAAAGAGACGAATGGGTGAGATTCTCTAGAGTACGGTCGTGACGTGGTCATTACTAGATATGTACCCGCCATTAAAATCCACTGGTAAAGGTACTATTAATAACTTTTCTACCGTATTAATATAGCTATGTTTTTTTTATTTCATTTTATTGAGGTAATAGACAGATCATAATCATTTGTACAAATAACAAGTTTAGTATCTAAAGGTATATACAATGTAAAATAAATGTTCTTTTCGAAGGTTGATAAATCTTCATCATAAAGATTAGATTGGTAAGCTAGAAATAACTTAGGAGATATTTTTACCGCATGAAATATCGTAATGCCAAAATGTCAAACATAACAAGAGTGTATTCGCTGCCAGAGTAGAATAGTATTAGACCCACCAGCCCACTAGGTAGCCTGGCTGCGGCAATAATAACGTTGTATGGGAGTCAGCGCACTAGGCAGCCACGAGCCCCCATGCATATTATAAGGAAGTTGGCGTGCCAGCCTCGGAATCACAAGACCTTGTTACTTTAAAAACACTTCCTTTATTCACTTAACGCGGCACACTAAAAACACATGAAAGAAATTCATAAGGGATCTTTCCCCTTTCTTTCCCTTAACTCTTCACTATCATGAACTATCCTGTCCAGGCGTGACCTGGAGCAGCAAGATGTCAAAAAATAACTGACACAATCCATGAAAATAAATATGTCTCGAAATAGATTTAAATTTAGAATATACCTACTTGCAGCCAGGCCTACAAGCAAAAGTGATGGCATGACCGATTGACCAATGCCACAATATTTTGGCTGCCTGGTGAGCGGGTAGCTAAATGCATTTGTAATGTTTAGATTTTTCTTCTGCTGTGAAATATTATTTGTTTTATTTTAGCGGGTTTTATTTGACTAAGTTTCATTTACCTGTAAATACGTAATATTAAAATTTGTAAAAAAAGAACTTTATTATTAAATGATCGTATTTTTTGAATGTCGAGTTTTTATTTAAGAAAAAAACACCCATTTGATTGTAGTCCTCAGATTTTAATACTAATTGTAAGATTAGATCTTGACGGAAATTCAGATAAAACTAATGAGATTATAAAAGCTTAAAATTAGCAAATAAAGTGTTTTAAAAAAACAATGTAGAAAAAGAAATTT
Organism: Teleiodes luculella; assembly: GCA_948473455.1. Classification (NCBI taxonomy): domain Eukaryota; kingdom Metazoa; phylum Arthropoda; class Insecta; order Lepidoptera; family Gelechiidae; genus Teleiodes; species Teleiodes luculella. Next base: position 8,372,425 of record OX419584.1, read on the forward strand.
GAGTTTGGGTTTGAGTTTAACTATATGCTTGTCTATCGATTGTCTGACGCCCATTTACTAGTGTACTGGTACTGTAAAGGAAATAGTTTGAGTTTAACTATATGCTTGTCTATCGATTGTCTGACGCCAATTTACTAGTGTACTGGTACTGTAAAGGAAATAGTTTGAGTTTAACTATATGCTTGTCTATCGATTGTCTGACGCCAATTTACTAGTGTACTGGTACTGTAAAGGAAATAGTTTGGCGCCCCGCAATCCTGTCACGGTAAGTTTCATGCTTGGTTAAATCCTGCCGGAGTTACACATTACAAATTCTGTCTTATTAATTATGGATTCATAAATAAAGATCCCAAAACTAGTGGACGGCTGCGGCGCCCGGGCGCCCTCGTGCTTAATCTAATGGATATTTCTATCATGTAAGTCACTAGGCAAATAACCTTCTGTGATTTTGCACTATGTATGTACCTACACATACATATGTAGACTTACTAAAAGCAAAAAATATTCGCTTCGCTTTTTTATATAGTAGAAGAAGAAGACCATAAAAACAATGAAGCGCGACGGTCTGGATGTTTCCAAAAATAATAGTCACTAATATTATAAAGGCGAAAGTTTGTGAGTGTGTAAGTGTGTACGTTTGTTACTTCTTCACGTCTAATCGACTGGAGCGATTTTAATAAAATTTGGTATGGAGTTAGCTGACACCCTGGAATAACACATAGGTTACGTTTTACTGCGGTAAAATACTTCGTTTCCATGGGAAAAACTGTTACCGCGGGCGTTACGACCCCAGTGGATCTATTCTAGTCGGCCCTCATAGGCTTAATAGTCTCTTGCAAACCTACACCTCTGAAGAAGCTGGCAGACGGTTTTGGAGGGCTTCCTAGGGGGCAACTTTATGCGCTCCCAGCACCCGACTTCTCTTATTGATGAGACAGTCACAGTAGATAGTAATATCGTAGAAGAAGGAGTAACATAGCGCTAGGCCATGATCAGTGAAAGAACAACAGTGGGATGAGTAAAGAGCTACGAGTATTAGAAAATCAATTTTATTCTTATAAATTATTTAAAATGTTTCTTTTTTTAACTTTTAACTTTTATGGTGTAAATACATTTCTAGGTAAGTATATGTAGTTGACTTCAACGAAACCCATTTTTTGTGATTCTCTATAACATTGAAGACCTTCTCTATAACATGTTATGTACGCCTTTATTGTCCATAGCATCAGAACTGATTTAAATAAGCCTTTATGTTACATAAGCTTAATGTTATGGATGTGGCTGTACTTTTTATAAATAAATAAATAAATAAATAAATAATTAAGACCTTGAGAAGAAAAACTCGTCGAAGTAACTTTTCAGGAAGCGACGTGACATTTTCACGAAACAGCCTAAGTGTAACTATGTTACTAGTCCATGATTGTATGTAGCAGTGACGTACATAGGAAGGATATAGGCCCAGAAAAAATACGTATCATTATTTTGGCGTGAAAGAGTCACAGTTAAAAAGGCTTTATAAAATGTTTTCACAAGTACAACATCCACATCGGCTGCTGCAGCCTTGCACGTCCTCAAAATAAATAACCGCAACGCAGAGCACACAGAATACTGAAAACGTACGTCTATACGTTTTTGCAGTCACAGCAATTAAAAACATTTCAAATATCTCCCACGACCACGAGACGTCGCACATTATAAATGACACTTATATGCACAATGAGTTATTTTATGTATTAGTCAATCTTAGGTAGGTATATAGAATATTTATAGAATATATAGAATTTTTATATTGCAGATAGTTATTTATTTTTGTAACACTTTATGTATTTTAAGAACACTTTATTTGTATGTAGTTTATTATATTTGCCACCAACCCAAGTTTTTTTATTTTCCATACCCTAAGGTTGCCTGGAAGAGATTGCTACCACAGCACAGCAATAAGGCCGCCTGTTGGCTTCTTGCATTCTAATTTATTTATTTTTTCTCTGTAATGGTTTTGGATGTGTATTAATTTAGTTCACCTAATTAATAGTAAATGTAAAATGAGACAATCTAAAGAAAATCTTTTTGTGACAAATAATAATTGAAATGTTATTTGTATACTCACTGAACTACAACGGCACACCCACCCAACCGATCCCTTCCCATTCTATAGTTTTATTTAAACATCCCTCCACGATATCGTTGCCAATCAACAGACAATCAATCAATTAACTTTTATAATAATAATAATAATATGTGGGGTGGGACATCCCACACAAGGCCATCTGACCCCCAAACTAGGCAGAACCTGTACTATGGGTGTCAGACATATAAATATACAACATTCAGACATAAGGCAAAGACAAGTGCTCATCACACGAATGTTTGCCCTGGGTGGGATTCGAACCCGCGACCTTGTGCTTCTTATGAAGACGTACTACCAACTAGGCTACGAGACCGTCATATTTAATATTTTCATTTTATTAATAACTAATATTTTTTCATAAACAACAAACCATATTTTATTAGCATTATATATAGAAATATTAAATTATGTGCAGTAAATGTACTTATTCTTCGTAATTTTTTAACCCAAAAATCCGGCCGACGAACATAGTTCAAAGTGATGAGCCGAGTGCGTGCACGCTATCAGTTTACGGAGAATTGTGTACAAAATATGTTCTGAAAGGCAAAGCAACAAAGGGAGCTGTTTACTTGTTGCCTTGCCAAAATTGACAATATATCACGTGAAATTTCACAGTAAAATACCTTTAATAATGTTCGAAGCTTAGTTCCACGAAAAAGTAATACGAGTAAGTGGGCCAACGTGAGCATTTATTTGAGAAAGGTTATGAAAGATGCCAACAAAACTTACTCATTTTATTGAATATAAGAAATGGTTACTCTGTAAACAGATAAATATGATAATATTAGCTACTCTGTGAGCAGCTATCTTCTGCATTTATATACTCGTAAATAGCTTATTTCAGTATCCTACAGTATAAACTAAATTACTAATTTCTAACGTCTTTAAGTACAAATATCTGCCAGAGGTCTTAAAAAATACTTATAAGTAAAATGACACTTGGTGGAGCAATTTTAGCTCCTAAAAACCCCTCTAGAAATATTGCTCGTCGGAAATATGCTGCTTCTGAGGAAACTAGCCGCAGCTGATGCAGTGCAGCAGTGGAAGACAGTGGAAGAAAAGGAGAAGAAGAACTTAAAGTCGAGTAACGCGGGAACGAGCGGACTGCGAGACGGAATCCGAGTTTATATGCTGTCTGTACCATAATAATATAATAGTTTTAAAAACTAAAAAACACGCTTCCTGTCCGCTATCTTGGACGTCCGCCATATTGGATTTAAGTCACGTGACTATTTTTTCGTATTTCTGACAGCAAACCCTTTGATTTGATACCCATATCATGGGGGTGCATGGACTTACTAAATCCGACTTAGTAACATATTATGCGTAGTTACATTCAGTGTAACTATGGTAATACGTCCATGTGGGGGTGGATTTCAAACAGCCAGTCCGCCATCTTGGGGAGGCCGCCATATTGCATTTGTAATGACGTTTCTTAGCTAGTCGAATCATGTATTGTCATCAGAACTCAGAGTGTGTGCAAAATTACATCCTTATCGAAGACCGGGAAGTGGGTCAAATTAAGATTCCAAGATTTTCTTACATACATAGTTACAATAAAAGCGTGTTAAAAAGCGGGGCGCAATTTATGTTGCAGGCTGCATGTTAACTTGGATGCCGTCCCGCTGCCCGCGTTTCGCCCCGTCGTCTGTGGGTTCGCTCCCTTCACTTTATTTATTTACTCTTCTTCTTTATTTATGTTAGCACCAGCTTTCCGCCTCGCGGGTCCGTCTGCGTTAACTATATTTCCCATGAGAATGAGGAATTTTCCCGCGGTAAAAGCCTATGTTACTTCTCAAAGTCAATTCTATTTTCTGCCAAGTTTCATTAAAATCGGTTCAGTAGTTTCGGAGCCTATTCAATGCCAAAAAACATACAAACAAACTAACTATCAAATATTTCCTCTTTATAATATTAGTATCGACAGAGATAGTCATAGTCCCTTTAAAAATAATAGTGCTTTGTTTCGAGGCGAGAATAAGTTTATTTTGAATGATATCAACCAAGAGATTTTAAAAAACGATAGTCGTTTTTAATTAAAACTAAAAATGCTATACGGTAAACTACTTTCCAGCGAAAGCAACTTTTAAGTTGAGTTCGTAACAACGCTTTTTTGTCGCAAATTAGTTTATCTGCCAGCTTGTGATTTAATAGCGCGACAAAGCTGGGGAAACGAAATCACGAGACGGCCGTGCTCCGAGTGGAAAACAGTTTTGAACTAATTTTTCTGTAAAGACATATTAAAGAATTTAATTACTTATTTAAGTAACACTTAATAGCTTACTTAATGATAAATTGAAACATGACGCTGAGTACAGTAGCAGCCATAATTAAGTTAATTCAAAATAAAATATAGATCTAAGGTAAATTTTGTAATGTCGTAAAATAAATTGAATATAGTACCTACCTAACTTGAGTTAGGACGACCTAAATATTGCACGTCAGAGGAGCTCATGGATATTTCGATAAAAAGTTAACCTTGGTAAATGTAGGGACTACTATTTGGTATTCTGTGGTAAATGTGCGTAGATTTCAGCTTAGTAATGAAAAGATAATTAAAAAATATATAAAACCTCCTTCAAAGATCCTAGCCTACACTAAAAGGTAAAAATTAAAATAATATCTAGCTGAAGACTTATTTACATAAGTAGTAACATCATATAACATGTGTAGACAATGTTATACACTTCACCTTGGAGTCGGTGCCTCACTTATTTCCTCATATTTCAAATTTAATCACCCGAACTTAGCGATTTTTTTATGGGATCACAAAATCGGTTTACAACTGGCGGAGATATCTTATAATAACAAACACACACACATACACACACGCACACACACACACGCACACACACACACAAAAACGCGTCGAATTGAGAACTTCCTCCTTTTTTGAAGTCGGCTAAAAATGCCCTGTTATCCAGACGAGAAAAAAGTATAAAGTGATCTGTCAGTGGACAAAGTGCTTCGATCGCCGGCTTACTTATCATAAGTACTTAATCTGGTTAGTAAAAAAGTAACTTTTATTTGATAATGAAAGAACAAGAAAGTTATATTGACACTTACGATTGTTAATAATACTCGTACAGGAGTGGAAAATATTAAGGAAGATTTTTCATAATATTTATATAACATAACATGCATAAAACGCAGGGGCGCAGGAAGCCGCTGGATGCGGGCAGCGCAGGACCGATCGTTGTTGTGGAGATCTTTGGGGAAGGCCTTTGTCCAGCGGTGGACCTACGTCTTTCGCCTGAAATGATGATCTTGATACAGAAAATATTCTTAACAAAGAAATAGCGGCAAGAATTAACATATTATTTTTGTTTCTATGTTGTACTTGATTAAAAAATAAAAAAGGTAATAAAAGCAAGGTTAGCATTTCTTACCCAAGCTTGACTTGACACTGTGAAGAGCTCTCAATGTTATTACATTTTTTTATTAGCCATGTTGGATATTCTAAGAATAAAAAAAAATTAATCTATAAATAAAACAGTAGAGGTCAAATTTCTGTACATAGAAAAAAAAGAGATGAAATCGGAGTCAGGAAAATGATGGAAGTGAAATATGTAGAAAATATCCAGCAACGTTTTTTTTCTTTTTTTATTTCTGTGTCTGTTTGTACAGGCAAATTTCCGACACTATTGGATCGAAATTTTGCATGGTGGTTCTGTACATCCCTGGTCAACATCTTAGGTAGTTTTTACCGCGGGAAAATATCTCATTTCTACGGGAAACGGGTTAAAATTTTAAAATAGTCTAAGTTTTCACGCTTCCTCATCATCATCATCATCATGATCATCTCAGCCTATTTCAATGAAATTTGTTATATGAGGGCTTTTGGGTATGTTTATACTGTTTTTCTATTTGGGATTTTATAAGTAATCATGATGATGCCGCCCAGGCGCGTATTGAGTTCGATAAATAATTTTACGACGTGTTATAATAAGTCAGCCATGTCTCTGTTGATCGCGAGGTTAGCTAACTTATATCTGCACCCTTCTGCACCTATGTAAGTCATGATTCTATCCCGGGTGGGAAGAAAAATTCTTTTTGAATAAATTTTTTACGTTTCTTATTAATTTACTGTTGTTTTAGTTAATATATGCGCTCACTTGCTTGGGTCGGTATTATGATGCCAACGCATTGAAGCCAAACCCCAGCAAAACTCAGTCGTGCGTTTTTCATCTTCGCAACAGAGAGGCGGGGCGTAAACTGAATATCCTTTGGCGTGGGGAGCAAATTGAGCATAACGATTTTCCTAGATACTTAGGCGTTATCTTGGATCGCTCACTAACTTTCAGGAAAAACTGCGAACATCTGAAACTGAAAGTTCACTCGCGGAACAACTTGCTTCGTCGACTGGTCTCTACAAAATGGGGGGCTTCGCCTGATGTCATGCGGACTACTGGGCTGGCCTTATCCTTCTCGGCAGGCGAGTATGCCAGCCCTGTGTGGAGTCGTTCAGCCCATGCAAAGTTGGTGGATACTGCACTCAATGAAACGTGCAGGATAATTACTGGTTGTCTTAAGCCGACACCTGTACAAGTGCTTTATCCACTAGCTGGAATATCACCACCAGAGGTCCGCAGAGCTGTGGCAAGCTCCCTGGAAAGAACCAAAATGGAGAGCGACACGCGACACCCTATGAACGAACATTCGTCCGTTCCACAAAGGCTGAAAAGTCGCAAAAACTTTTCTAAGTGTGTCGTTCCCTTAACAGTCGACCCTGCAGAGGCGAGAGTTGAGCTTTGGCGGAATAGTGTCTCCCTCCCTAACCCATTTGTCCCGATAGCTGAGGGTCTCCCCCCCTGGTTATAAACAGCCATGGCCTATCTGGAAATCCCTCAACAGACTCCGGACCCAGGTGGGTCGGACTAGGGATAACTTATACCGATGGGGTTTCATAGGGGACTCTAACTTGGAGTGTAGGTGTGGTATGGTTCCCCAGAAAATGGACCATCTCATTAGCTGCCCATCTTGTCCTGTCACCTGCACGCGAGAGGACTTGATGAAGGCTACTGACGACGCTATTCGTGTGGCTGGTTTTTGGGCCGAGACTGTCTGAGTTTTGCTGTCGACTCGAAAAGAAGAAGAGTTAAATACTTAATCAAACTATTTTAAAATGTTAATACCTTTTGATTTTCATTATACTCGTACCTATTTTCGGTATCTACGCCGAAATTCTTAAAAAATATATTTTATTGTTCCATAGTAAATAAAAATGTATGATAGGGAAAACTAGAAACACGCTTTGTAAAAACGTATTAGGAAAACAGGAACAAGTGCCTGTCACATTTAGAAGGATGACTGTGAAAATAGCGAAATTATGTGTGGAACGTTTTACGCTTATTCCACTAAGTGAAGCTTCGTAATTTTATTTAAGCACTTACTGTACAAAAACATCAAATTCAAACAGCGTTTTGAGAAATTATTCCTCATATAACTGAAGCAATAAAAAAGTTTGTTCGGTGTACGTGCGGTTAACCTTTTTGTTATGTTAATAGAATTAGGATTTACCAACCGGTAGCAAACCTCATTTTCTCTGTTTCTATGCAATATAAAGTTCTATAATATAATTTATTATAGCGATGTATCTAGTGTTAATTTGGAAATTAAATAGGACAGATATAGCTATACGTATATGGATATACGTCAAAAAATCTCGTAACAATTAAATAAATAATCCGCCGGACCGGATTACATTCCATAATAATATTTTTTATGTTGTTTAGTAGGTATTGTGGTGACCGTAAGTTCCTGGTCTGTCTAAGGAGATTGATGAAATACTTATACAACGACAGTTAATACGTTCCATTGCGTTTTCTCGACAATGTTCGTAGGTTTTTCTGCTCACCTCGTATTATGTTTGGTAGGTACTTAATCTTTATGAAATTCTTTAATCCAGTGACATACTTTGATTAACAATTTAAAGTGACTAAAAATGATATAGACTAGAAAATTACGGCCAATACTTTTTCAGTACATTAAAATAGATCTTTAGGAAAGGAATTTGTGCAGCGCACTGCATGTTTTTTTGATGAAATGATAATGAAAATGATTAATTACATTGAAATTAAAAGATGTGTTAGGCAACAAGCAACGTAATTGCTTTGAGCAAATCTTTGTAACTAGGTGCCTTGCATGCCACCTCGTTGCCAACTCATTTTCATCGCATTTTCCAATTCTTTTTCGTGTAATTGGAATTCATTCGTCATTCATATTATCTCATTTTCATTCATTATGCTTTCACTTTTTCTCCAGGCCTCAACCAACTAGGCCATTTTTCGCAATCGTATCTTTCATATTTTTTATAAAGCTTAATTAGGGTTTAATGTGAGAATATTAATGTGTGTGTAACTAATATAAATTGAGAGTGCCAAACTGTGTTTTACCACGTTTTACTACGTTTCGCCTTTCCTCGTTTTCAAGAACGCACTCGCAGGCTCGCCCAGTGCCTGGCGAGCCGCGGGTATGACATCTTAAGTATCAGAGATAATAAATAATGGTTGGTTAAAGCCGTCCGCTGCACAAGCTGCGTGTGTAGTGTGACTTATTCATTTTTCAGTTATTATCGAATATTATGAAGAAAGATTGGACCCATATACATAGATGAAAAGCTTTTTATATCAAAATTGCCTTTCAAGAGCCCGGCCGGTATAAAGTTGTCCTGGATAAAGGAAAGTCAAACATAAATAAGATAATTTTTTTGCACACCACAAGATAACATTTTACAAGCACCAAAAATATTAAGGTATAAAATTATTTTCATACGCAAAAGAGATGAGTGCTAGAGTTTCTTCCGTGTATCTTAGATAAAACATTTCGTAATCGTTTTATTATTCCAACATCGTCACGTATGCATGGGTCATCAGGTCGCCAATAGGGTTTCAGAGCCTTTGTGCTCTCAATGAAAGTGTTTCAGTGAGTTCACGAGAGTAAAGTGGCTGAATACGTGTTTGGTTTGTTAATCCAAACCTGAGTTCGACGTTATTCCTAACTTGTTCCGTTTTACTAAAAACACTGTCACTAAATGTTTCAGGCTTCTCGGAATCTTCTATTTATATTGCCTACTAACGTTTTACCCGCGATTTCTATTGTGGTCTAGTGTGATAGTGGGCGTTTTCAGAAATTTCCTGATCAAAATATTTCCTTAGAAATACGGAAGCTTTGTGCAAGATTTCATGTTTAGTCAGTAATGATGAATCCGTCTGAGCAAAATACTTATTACCTTAAAGCGTGTATAAAACAGAAGCCAAAGAAGTAATGTAATATCATCACTTTGTACGAGAATTTATAATGCTGGTAAAATTCTTATCTAATCACCATTCGCCTTATTTTATTATTCTTTGCGTTTCAAACGATTGAACCAAGTCTGTCTCAATGTGTGCCCACGGCTCTCAGGTTGGCTCATTCGGTATCTTCGTAATGAATATCATATTCATATTTATATTCGTATTCATTTATTTGCATTCAAATGGTATGTACATAAGGTCTTACAATGTAATAGTTTCACATTTGACGCATTAGTCATAAACAATTTGTTAAACATATTAAATTAAAATAATAATAAATAATTAGAAATTGTGTTAGTAGGTGTTAAAAATAATGATAATAATTAAAATTGTTATTAAATAATATGTCACCTCAATAAAAAAAAAGAAATTTAATGTCACGTTGCTATTCTCAAGTCTAGGTAGATAATAAGTCTATGTAAAATGTTAAAACTAGATAATTTCCTTTTCATTTATTTAATTTCAATTCCATATCAGCTCTGTGACACCCATTAGTACAGGCTCTACCTAGTTTTGGGTCAGATAGTCACGTGTGAGATATCCCCATATATTTATTTATATAATATATCTATAGGGATAGCTAGGACAGCACGACAGATGAGTCATTATCTGTTCGTAAAATGTAGCGACACATACATAAATAAATATAAATAAATGGGGATTATTTACTAACGCTAATGTATAGGTACCTCACACTTATTACTAGGTAGGTAGGTAGTAATCTTGGTCACTGTTCCTTTGCTACATAAAAGAAAAGTAAGGTTCAATTTTCAAATCATTTTACGTCCATATTGTAACGTATTTTTGATACCATCTTTTTACCTCCATACCATCACAATCCCTAGGGGATACAAAAAAGTATTTTTGAAGAATGAGAATGGGAAAGAAAAAGAAATTCGCTAAAAAAGGTTCTGTTAACGACAAATCTATTGAATGGAAAATATAGAAAATTACGTAATGTTTTATTTAGTTTCACCTATTCCGGTGTATGTGTGTCTGTCATTAAATCTTTGCAAAATAGGTAGATTGAAAAGCGACTTCCCGCCCGGCTTGACGTATATAAATATCTATGTGCCTTTGTATGCTAAAATCTTTAAAACTACGCAACGGATTTTGATGCGGTTTTTTTTAGTAGAAAGAGGGATTCAAGAGAAAGGTTTATATGTATAATACATACATAATATACTTAATGATAACCCACAATAACCATTTTCCCGTGCGGAGCCGGGGCGGGTCGCTAATAGTTTATAAATTCCGTTTCGGACGGTTGGTTCCGCCGCTAATGTCCACCTGATTTTCAAGTACTTATTCGATAACACTGCAATATTATGGTACCTCCAAGCTGATCTGAAGATGGAGCCAACCGGAAGATTTCCTATTCGTATGGAAACTGTAAAAATCTATGGGGACCATTTATTTCATACTTTTTGGTTCTTTTCTGTCAGACAACATTATAAGCTTCTTTTTAAGATATTTATTTGTATTCTAGGTATTTTCGATGCTATGAATTTATTAATTATAATGACTACCTATTAATACAAAATTAGGAATATTAAAACTGCGAGCGTTTTGTGGCACTCAATAATAAATAAATAATCTTTTACTTTTACTTTACTTTACCTGTTATGAAAATTGGTTAAGTGACAATTATCGTATTCACAAAATTGAAGTAAATAAAAAAAAAAAAAACATTTCAAGCTTTCACGGTTTACATAATAACCACGGTAAATACCCCTTTTCAAATCGTCATACAAATATTTAAATTAGGAATTACCATATGAAACAGACGTGTGGTCACGCAGCCAAGCGAGCTCGGAAGCCCTTGGGTCGCAGTCCGTACACGTAACCGCCATATGGCCACTCTACTGTCTACATGCATCTAAATAAGCAACAATTACCTGCCCGCTCGAACGCCCCGCTTTTATATCGTTACTAGCTTTCCGCCGCGGCTCCGCCCGCGTTAACAGTTTTTTCCCGTGGGAATGTGGAATTTTATATATCCCGCGGTATAAGGTGGCTTTTGTTCTTTCCCAAGGTCTATAGGTAGGTACTTTGTATCAAGTCAAAATCGGTTTAGTGGTTTCGGAGCCTATTTAATTATTAGGAATATTTTACGTATTTTTTTACACCTTGGTTTACATTATTGGAGTTTTAGCAAGGATCAATAATTTTTTTAAATTAAAATATAGCCTTCACTATCTCTGAAAAAAAGAGGTAAATATTAATTCTGTCGTTTATTAGTTTTATATGATTATCTTTAGAGCTTTAAAACAAATGCGTAAATTAAGTGCAAAAATACTGCAAGGTTCTTTGCCCAATTCGTTAAAAAAGAAATTAGAAAAAAGTTGTCTATTACGCGGTTTTCTCAGCAGGGTGACGCTATGTTACTCGGGGATAGTGTAGCTTCCCAACAGTGAAAGATTGTTTGAAATCGGTTTAGTAGTTTCGGGGCCTATTCGATGCAAACAAACAATCAAACCTTTCCTCTTTATAATATTAATTAGTATAGATAAATAGATAGATAGATTATGTTGCTAGAGATGAAGCATTTAATTTATTTCAGAAAAAAATTGGAGTTAAAACACACAAACATTCAAAATCTCTTTTGAGCCTTTATTTTGATATTTTACTTTATTAGCAAAAGTGTACAAGGGCACCCTAAGCTGAACACTTCGGACTATGCACCGATAGGTATTACAATAATAATAATATTATATCCGTTGTGAAAATAATGTTCAGCCTACACTTGCTTAACAATTACTTTTGCGTTTACAATAAAGGCTGAGAAATATAAAAATAATAGTTCTACATTATTTCTAAATATTATAGTATGCGTTAAGTATTCCTTCCCATCAGTCTCTACATCATCACTATCACTACATAGTATAAAACAAAGTCCCTGTCCGTCCCAATGTATGCTTAAATCTTTAAAACTACGCAACAAGCGGTTTTTAGGGTTCCGTAGCCAAATGGCAAACAACGGAACCCTTATGGATTCGTCATGTCTGTCCGTATGTCACAGCCACTTTTTTCCGAAACTAGAGAGAAGAACTATACTGTTGAAACTTGGTAAGTATATGTATTCTGTAAACCGCATTAAGATTTTCACACAAAAATAGAAAAAAAGTAAAAAGAAATTAACCATTTTTTATCCTATACATTTTACGGCAAAAAATGGCTTATTTACGAAGTGATTTTAAGCAATACAGCATTAATCCTTATCCAAATAAGTACCATATACATTGTCCATTGAATATAGATCAATATGGCCCTTTACAGTAATTTAAATTAATATTTTCGAAGGGACATAGCGGTGCGGCGGTACCGGCCCGACCGACGGACGCGCCTGCCTATTTTCCTACAGAATTTCTGTGGAATTTCTTTATTCTTTGAACCCGTCTGAACTCCCTCCTCATAAAATGGTGTTGGAAGTAGGTTGTCCTGTTATTTTATTAAGAAACCGGAATCCATCTAAACTTTGCAATGGCACGCCTTTGCTGGTAAAATCACTAAAAACGTTCATAATAGAGTGCATAATACTCACCTGATGTGGTACCAGAGAAGACGTATTAATTCCCCAAATTCCTCTGATACCATACAGATTTGCCGTTCCAATTTAAACGCCTACAATTTCCGGTAAAGACATCTTTTGCAATGAGTAAATCGCAGGGTCAAACTTTCAACGTTGCGGGATTAGATTTGAGCGTTCAGTGTTTTTCTCATGATCAATTATATGTCGCTCTTTCAAAAGTAACCTCTAAACAAAACATGTTTGTATTGTCTAGTGAGAAAAAAGCTGTAAACGTTGTTTATTAAGGATTTTCTGTAGTAGGTAGGTATATTTAGTATCAGCATTGCACCCGTGCGAAACCGGGGCGGGTCGCTAGTTGTTAATAAAGCGAATATGAAAATTAGGCTTACGAACTAATAAATATGAAAATAAAATTTATATAGAAATTTTCTAAAGAAATAAATCCAATAAACTTTAGCTAATTAGAACTAAATCGTTAGTAAGGGTAAAATATTATTTAGTACAAAACTAGAATGTGCTGAAAGGCATAATTAATTTGGAAATAATTATACAAGGTATAAAATAAATATGAAATAAATAGGTATAGAATAGGTAATTAGTTAATAACAATAATTTATGAGTTCAAGTTCTACGTAGTACCACAGAGTATATAATAGTAGGTACTAAGGTAAATAAGACTGAGTGAGTATAACTTGATTACCTAGACCTGTGTTTTAATTTAAATTAGTTTGATTAACTATGTATATAGTAAAATCAATTCAGCCAGAGAGTAGAATTATTTTAAAGGTCACTGGTTTTAAACAGTGTTCGTAAACCGTATCCCTTGGGTGGGGCGAGTTTGAGCGAATAGCAATGCGACGCGATGCGATCTGTTGGATGTGAATAGTGGAAACGAGTCCAGGGGGCCTGAGCTAGCCAGCTCCGTAGTAGTCATCGTACTGGGAAGATGGTCACAGAATGTTGTATAGGTAGGCCGTGGCGCTATAAGAGCGTCGGTGGCCTAGTGGCAAGGCCCGTTGACTTCCATTCCGAAGTTCGCGGGTTCAAACCTCGGCACGTACCAATGTGTTTTCGATTTTCGAATTCATATGTACGTTTATTCGACGCTCTTACGGTGAAGGAAAACATCGTGAGGAAACCTGCACACACCTGCGAAGAAATTCAAAGGTTGTGTGTGAAGTTGACCAACCCGCACTGGGCCAGCGTGGTCGACTAAGGCCTATTCACCCTGGTATCAGGGTAGGCTCGAGCCCCTCGGTGGGGACATATATGAGCTGTTAACTATTAACTGGACACGTTCCTCGCAGACTTCATAGAGTTTAGAATCAGAATCAGAATCAGAAATCGTTTATTAGATTTGGACAACACAACACAAAAACAAATAAATAACTATAAACAAAAACAGAACATACAACCATTAACAAGAATCACGTAAACGGTAAAGCAATGATATTTCCTCGTGCTGTGATATCCAAACAAATAGGACTCCCTCAACGAGTTTATGTACCTATACTTTTGACGGGGTTTTTATGTATAATGTATATGCCTTCCACTCATAATCATCCTCGCCTTGTCAACTTAAATATTCTTAAGCTTGAAAAGACTGACCAGAAAAATTAAAGCCCTTCGGGGCGCCACATGTATATTTATATTTCTAGCGACAATTGCCATTAGAAAATTAGTTTCATACATAATCCGCAATATGACGAGAGATTCAAGTTATTCCCAGCTAATTTTACCACTGCTAATTTTACCATTAGGTATCTGTATTTTTTTAATGTATTGCTTATCTTGCTACCTGGACAGATCAAAGTCTTGCTTATTTTCTCAATTAATTAGTAAATTTCATTGTCCTCGTCTTACGTCGATATTTTATAAATTCGACCTTATAATTATGCTGAGTGGGCTAAACCGTAGCCGGCCAACGACGAACCTGCATACTCACTATACCGTGATATTGACTTTAGGTTTCTTATTCAATAGACATAAGAATGGACGATGGTTTAAAGTGTTAAGCTTAGCGTGGTCACGATAAAGCGTTTACTTTTTCAGGACTGTAATTAAAACGGAAATACAGAACATGAATTTGGTGCTTTATGTGGCAGTCAGCTCTAGTAAAGCTGAATATCATCACCACTGAATATCTCTCCTTTTATTACTATATTTATGTACTAATATTTTAAATGTGTTACTTTTCATGCCTTAACAGCTGAATGGATTGCGACAAAACATTACAAAAAAGATGACATTCCGTAAAAGAAAATGAGACTCATTCTTCCGTGGAAAAATGTTTCATTCACACAAGAAATAAACAATAAGGCAGGCAAAGCCGCGTGGCGGTGTCTAAAGAGATTAATTTGACTCAAAGGATCCTTTAATTAATCGTATAATATCATGTTTAATGAGAGGGACCGGTTCCTAATACGAGGGTCAAACTGAAAGTTGTTAGAACTGTTATGATAGACTTCTATTGGCCTTTCACGATGAAGCCCCATCTCGTGCCACTGAATTCAAACGCGGTCGCACTAATCTCACCGATAATCTGCGTGTGGAACGGCCTTCTACGGCGAAGACTGAAGATAACATAAGTGTTGTGCGGCGTGTGATAGACACTGACAAAAGACTGACCTATCAGCAGATTCGGAAAAATATGAGTCAACTGCACAAAATCCTCCATGAACATTTAGGAGTCAGGAAGCTTTGTGCCCAGTGGATACCTCATGATTTGACCGAGGCCCAAAAACTCCGTCGTGTTGATTGGTGCCGTGAAATGCTACAAAGATTTAACGGAGGTTACTCAAATGGTATTCGACATACTTACGGGTCACGAAAGCTGGGTTTACTGCTATGATCCGGAAACCAAAAGACAGTCTGCTCAGTGGGTGTTTCTTTCCAAGGAGTTGCCAACTAAAGTAAAGAGAGGTCGAAGTGGGGAAAAAAAGATGGTGGCCTCGTTCTTCGGAAGGACAGGTCATTACGGACAATTGTTTTAGAGGACAAAAAAACAGTTACCTACTGCAGTGGTACAGTGGTACACTACAAAATGCCTCATTCCCACGGGAAAAACTGATAACGCGGGCGGAGCCGCGGCGGAAAGCTAGTTACGAATTATTTCAATATTTTTTCTACATTATTAATATTTATGTGCAGCGTTATTTTGGTGAAGATTAAGCATCGAATAAACTGACTAAAACAAACCCCAAAAAACAGTAAAAATAAAAGGGTCTGTTTGTTTGTATTGCAAGTAGAGCAAAAAGGAAATGGTACGGTAAAAACGGCATGGCCATACCATTTCTACTCGATACCGTTAAGGTTTTTGGTTTGTGCTCAATATATTTCAAAGTAAGGCAGTAATTTTCTGTCTCCGTTTTGTTAATTAGATTTAGTAGTAGTGTAGTAAAAATATTTTAACTAAAACAGTTAAAAAATTAAAAAGAACCAGTGATAAATGGTAGATTCTATTGGGTGAAAATCACAAAAAAAGTTATCAACTACGCTCAAATCTAAATTACTGAGACGAAAAACAGAGTGTTCTGCAAAATAACTATACTTATAATATGGTGCAATCTCGCACACGTTTGACTGACTCGTACAAAGCAGATATTACGAGTATGTATAAATAGGCGTATGTTCAATGTGTACTGTAGGCTATTCAAGAGGAGTGTCATACGATCCCCCAAATAATATAATACCAAAAATTTTTTATCACAAATAACGTTACAACGAAAACGCTTTCCAACAAAGGAACTTTATTTAAAAAAAATATAAATTAAAAAGAGTACCAAGTTTACTAACGTTTATTTTTATAATACCCTACATCAAGTCAAACAAAAGACGGATAGCAGAACAGAATGGTGTAGACTACACCGACAAAAGCGCGGCTCCCATAAAAGCAATAACGGAACCCTCACTCGTGTATCTATCTATTTTTCACAGTCAATTTCCTCCGAAACTATTTTACAGTAACACCAGATAAATAAAAAACTCGAAGTATTGCGTACATTCCATTAAATAAATTTTACAGTAGGTAAGTAATTATTGCCGCAACAAAGTTTAAAAATTATTTTTCGCAAAGGAACATGTTTTTATCTGAAATATAAAAAGCAGTAGTAAGTAACCCGCTTTTAATAATGTTAGTACGAAATTCGAGAGCAGCGTGCACAATAAAATTAAACAAAAGAACCTATTTGGACCAAATTATGAAACTATCTACCTTTCCACTTCATTTGCCCCTGCTTTCCAGATAAGGCTTATTATTGGAGCTGGTGGAAAATATCAGAAGCTTTATTTATGTTTTCATTTTCAGCTTTGATTCTTTAAATAAATACATCTATCGATATAATCAATTCATAAATCAATTTAATATTAGTAGGTAGGTCGGCCGAAAAAACACGCTGAAAGCCATTTTCACTGATCAGACCTTCCTACTGCCTTACCTTCAAGCAGCTATAGCGGCTTTGCTCGAAGCCTGCTTTAGTTACCTACATTTAATGTGTTTTCGATTTTCAAAAGACGTACATTTAACTCTCTTACAATGAAAGAAAAACACCGCAAGAAAACCTGTACACAGCTGCAAATAATGTATTACGAGTTACGACGAAATTCAAAGAGAGTGCGTAAGTCAACTTTCTTTTTGAAAATGTGATTTTTTATTATATCGTTCGATACACGCTGCTAGGAGGCTATAAGATGGAAGTAATACGTGGAAAAATAAAGCGCGCTTTTCCCACCTCTCTGGGAAAAGGAAGAAAGAAACCTATTTTTTTGGCAGTAATTGGAAGATTCACCCTCTAATTTTTAATTTAAGATCATCTGCCCTTTTTGTCTTTTAACAACCTCCGCAGTAGTAAATCTCGTTTATGTCTCTGAGCTACCCGATGTAATACGCGCTGGTCGTAGAGGGCTTTTTATTAGATACATACGAGTATAAACTTTAATTAATAAATGAACATGAGTAATACCACCAAAAGTTTCATTGAAATGATTTTGAAATAATATTATAATAATGTGGGGTCATCCGATATTCGGTCATATATGATCTCAAGCTAGGCAGAGCAAGTACTATTCGTAGGTACTCAATCAAATAAAAATCAAACATCTGAAATACGTACCGATATATAATTATATTTGTACGATATAGATAAATCAGGATAAGATCTGATGTCTAGATTTTCTCATAATTTTTCGTCACAAATGGGCAGAGTTCGAACCCGCAACTTTGTGTCCTAAAGGCAGGCGTACTGCCAACTGGGCTACAGGGCCGTCAAATGGAATTCAACCGTAATAAATTTCACGGATCCTACTAATCTATCACTGGCATTTGCATAGAAAGGTATTCGGTAGTTTGTTTGTCTTACATAGGTACTCGCATGTGCCCCATTTAGTCACATAATTAGATACGTTTCAAGGTCGGACAATTTGACAAATTACGGTAAAAGGGTTCCCCTATAGTGGAATTAAATGTGTTGAATTATTATTTACTTACACCCATTGATTCCGTGCCTTAGTAGGCCAGTAAAATTAGCTAAAAATGGAAATAATTCGATAACTGTAAACTTCTTTCTTTATGGCATAAAATACAGTTAGTTATAGTTAAAATATACCAAATTAAGCAAATTAAATTCCCGCGTATGTACAAAAAAAATGAAAAATAAATTTTTTTACTTATTTTGATTTCAGTGGAACAGCATAATTACTAACTTTGTAAAAGTGCCTCTATTATAATATAATGCTTGCATTACAATTAAAGAAATTAAAATTAATATAATTAATCATTCAGAATTATCATTTATAAAGGATCTTCAGTAAGTTACAGATTTTTTGGCTTATCTGACCAGAGATTATAGATAACTATATTTTAACAGTTTATTCTGAATAGTTTATTGTGTGTGCTAATAAACTGTTGAAAATTAAGCAGATTCTCTTTGCAGAATTCAACAGTTCCGAATATTTGCAGTTTTTAGAGAACCAAAATATATAACTACTCCAAAAGTTGTTAATTTATGCCGTATAAATTTAACTAGTACTATAAGAAACAAATTAAGCAAATAATGTCAGCAATTATTCATTAATTAATATTTTTTCTTGGTAACGTTTCAATATGAACGTTATCTCATGCAGAATAAGGTTGTAATTTCTTTGTGTCCCAATTCCCCTCGACCGACTCGAAAACGTACTGTCGCGAGTCGCGAGACGCGCGCGCGCCTCAGTTTCACCAAATTCCCAAGGTCTAATCTGTTTTCCAAATAAGATGGCACTTTACTAAACGTAAAGAGAAAAATATTGTTTAGCATTCGGGTCCTTATGTATTATGTACAGGGTAGTCAAAATGAAAATGTTTTGTTCTGTGTGCATCCTAAGAATATAGAAAGGTAAAATAATAATAATGATGTTTATTATTACCTACAACTTATTGGGTAGATCTAATTAGGTTGTTAAATATTTACCTAATTATATTCGTAAATGAGACCTGACCGGAGTTTTGCCGGTACAGATTCAATTTTATTTTACGTATAATGTCAATGACCTTAGATATCGTTCAGTGGGTGTATTATGATTATGACCCGCCAGTACAAGTGATTGCCTACCAATACTATGCTAAGCTTTAGCATTATGTCCAGAAGCGTAGCGTGCCTTGGCGGGGCCCCGTATAAAAATTTGGTTGGGGGCCCTTAGGAAGGGTAAATATTTCTCACAAAAGTAAATAAAAAATGGTGCACGTTTCCCTGGCCACCATATAAGAGATACATGCATGTTTGATATACCAGATTTTCGAGCATAATTTCAGCCATCATAGTGCCAAATTCCATAATTAGAGACAAAACTCGAACGACGTTATGGTCTAAAAACAGTGTGTTAGCTGGAGCATATCCCGCCAGTCGACACAAGCGAGATCTTCGAAACTACTTCAAATATTCACAAGTAGTAAAGCTCTAGATTTACAGACAAATTGCAGCCATCCATCTCCAAAAAATCTACTTCTGAAATGCATTGTGGAAATATACGAAAAAAATAATAAAACGCGAAATATTTGGTTAAAATCAACACTGTTGATTAATCCCATTCTTGCTTTGAGGCATTGTCTGTGGCATAGTACCTACCTACCTAGCAAAATGCGAAACTATCAAAATGCTACAACATTCTCCAACGGTTCTCTATTGTATTCCCTAAAATTTGTTTTCCTACTTTTTATTTTCCTTAGCATTTTAGTCCTAAAGGGCGGATATTTGAGTTCGCGCATATTGGCCGTCCTCAAAAAATCTTTTTTTTTTCGTTTTGTAAACCGTTCTTTATAGGTTTATTGTATTCTGTGTATCATTTTACATAGATTGGTGCAAAAGGGGTATCAAAATACTAGATAGTTTTCCAGTAAAAGCGGTTTGTTTTTCATGGTGAAACGGTAATGATATTGGTACGAATGGTAATTTTTATATATGAATGGTAATTATATTTACAGTATAAACTATAAGGAAAAATACTTGTAAGTGAAATCAAAGATTTATTAAACAGATATATATTTATATTTCTTCTTGTTTTAACGCCCACGTCCATATAAAATGATTAATATGCTTTAAAAAATTTTTTGTGTAAAAACGAGTACCACTTATATATGACATAATTTAATTTTATATTAATTATTACAATAATAGAATTATACCTATATTGTTAGAGGACACCTATTATATTGCTACTATGTACAGGAATGCAAATAAATAATCTTATATAATCTAAAGATTTCGAGGGTAGATTTATTATAAAATTAATCTCAGTTGAATTATTTGCAAATGGAGGGTAGGTGGTTATAATCCAAGCAGTTTAAAGTTGGTGTAGTAGGGTAAGCGATCAGTAGATCTGTAGCAGCCATAGTGATCGGTTGGCTGTCTGATTGATTGTGATTCTGGATGAATATTCAAGTCCGGAGAGAGCGAAATAGTCACTGTCCGGAAGGATAGTGTTATTATGACGTGACGATGGTGAATACACCAATAGGTTGTACTACAGTAGGTACCATCGAGTCCACGGGAGACTGTAATTGTTCAATGTATTTTTTTTTGTTTTGATGGAATTGCTGTTGTTCTTAGTCAAGCCCACATAGCACGAGAGATGAGGCTGAAGGTAAAGCGAGCCCATTTAGAAAATGCCTGTTTACACTGGCTTTAAAAAGAGTTTGTTTAAAAGCACTCGGCAATGCAGACGCTGCTAGCCAATCGTTCCACAACTTTGCTGTGCGTAATCTGAAAGATGAACCAAAGCGCTAAGTGACTTAGTTTCTTTCCATGCTGATTTCCCTTTATGGCATATTGATTACGTTTGGATGTTATACTTGAATAGATCTCGATCGACCATAATAGCATCTAAGCGGTGTTTTTGAATGAATGAATGAAAGTTTATTCGACTTCAACATTATAGGTACGTATTAACTAGATACATTGTTCTTAAATATAACATAATATGAAGCCGAAAGGGTTTCAGCTCAGCATAGTGTCACCACGTGATGGTAATGACGCTGGTTTTCAGCAGAAACCCGATACAAAAGTACGGCGAACAAATTTGGACTTAAAATTAACCTAAACAATAACAGAAAAATACTTTATAATAGAGAGTGTGTGCCAAGGCAAGTGTAGGAGTACTAACTTAACAATTCTTAAATTTACACCATAAACTAAATAAAACTATTTTGCACAAATTCACCTATATCACGGCTAGGCTGGTATACCGCTCAGTTGAAGTTGCATGTAAAATTCTTTTACTTTATGCCTAAAACTGCTTATGGATCGAGAAGTTGATTGTTTTTAATTAAAATAAGCTCAGAATCCATAGTGAGCAGATTTTAATTCATTCTCAATCACAGTTGGTATTCACCAAGGCTCAGCACTGAGTCCTTTTCGTATGAGCCATCTCTGTGACTTGTGATGTATTCTGCTGATGGATAACATTGCACTAACGGACGAGGACAAACAGAACAGTTTCTGTATAAGGAGATTATAATAATAGCAAAATAAAGTGAAATATGTTAATCCACTAACCACAAACAGATAAATGGGATGAAGCCGTCCAAAAAACAAAATCCTCTCAGCGCTTGAAGATTGTAATTTTGGAACAGCAAAACCGTTCATTCACACATTTGTTCCAGCTGACTAACAAGTAAGGTCAACGACCCATCCGATGAAGTATTAAGAAGAAGTGTAGGACCGTTATAAGCAAATTAGTTAAGGTGACAATCTTATCAAATGGTAATTAGGTGGTAGCCCTTGGACATTTTTTAGAGTACATTAAATTAAGGAAAATATGATCTTTCATTGCCTGCTTTCTGTTATGTAATAACATCGAACATTATATTTATGGAATCTATTAGTTGAATTGCATTCTTCAAGGTGTTTACCGAGAAATTTGATAAAATAGGTCAAAATCTGGGAAAAGGGACACGGATGGTAATTAGATTTTCGGCTTTTAATGATAAAATTCTTATCGAATTTAAATACATAGCAAAGTAATAACTATTGCGCCATATAGAGTACACATGGGTGCATATGAAAAGTGATACATATTCGGTAAAATGTAATTTCCAATATGTTATTTACGTCCGGAACAGTGATTTGCACATTCTCAAATAATCGCCCTAAATATCGATAGGCCTAATGATCCTAGTCCTATTTTTTTAACTCCTACTGTTCATTGCCCTATTTTTTTTCATCCTAATGATGGTAAGTCCTAATGTCCATAGTTATAATCCTTTATATTCCTAAAATGTATAGTCCTAAATAAATAAATAAAAAAAAACTTAGCAAAAACAGGTTAGCAAATTATACACGACAACTTTTGGCGTTATTTTGGCCAGCCACAAAGATAAAACTGTATTGTAGGAAGAAATAATTGGTTTACTAAAATACAAAATTACAAAATAGTATGTATCAGTCGTGTCAGTCTCGCTCGCAGGTCTCGCTGTTAAAATTTTTGTTGGTTGCTCATAATGTCGAATAATAACTATTATCAAGTGTTCAAAACAATTAAAGGACAATTATAATTATAGTTCAATGTGAAGGTAATGTACCTATACGAGAAAAATAGAACTCATACATAACGGTTATGTCTACTGGGCGTGTGAACTGAGATATAATAAGATTTTTATTACCTACTATTCAAACGTACCGAGGATTTTTTAGATATATAAGAGAGGAGGATCAAAATTAGGAATTTAAACTTTAGTGACATTAATATTAGGACTAAATAATATTAGGACAAGTATTACGGTAGGATAATCAATATTTAGGATGATCGAACATTAGGACATAATCAGGATCATAAAGAATATTGTATTGTATTGTATTGTAGGACTATCGAAATTCGAATATTAGGAAAATGATGTTCGGATAATCGACTTTAGGACCATAAACATTAGGAAATACAACAGGCTCACCTTCTCCAACACAAGCTACATATCTATACCACTTACAACGCTACCGTAAGTTTGCAAATAGTGAGACTGTTAAATCTAGTGAGTAAGTTTGATTATTGTGTGTAACAACATCAAAATGAGCCGTCCGTTCGGTCTTTGCGCGATCTGGCAATGTTGCGCTTTTACGACACTCTCACAATATTTGAATAATTTGGCGCGAAAAATTACTATCGTTAATTGCTAGACAACGGTAAGACCTAGACTGCTGAAATATTTGGAGACTAGTTTTTAACAAAATCTGTAATTTGAGACATTTACTACATCTCTAGTATGCACTACATCTACATCAGTAGTTTTGATGCTCACACACAACTTAATGACGTTTTATTTAAGAAATACTGAAGCTACAGACCTAATTTTTTTAGAGTCTAAGACTGCAAATAGCTCAGCAGAGACTTCAACCGTGGTCTAAGTCAGTACAGTTTAGTAGATCCAAATTATGCAGCTGGAGGGTCAGGACCCCAGCCGCACAGTAATTTTTTTCGTATATCTCTTTCCACAATGCATTTCAGAAGTAGGTTTTTTGTAGATGGATGGCTGCAATTTGTCTCTAAATCTAGAGCTTTAATACTTGTGAATATTTGAAGTAGACCATAGCGTCGTTCGAGTTTTGTCTCTGATTCTGGAATTTGGAAAATATGGTATATCAAACATGCATGTATCTCTTATGTGGTGGCCAGGGAAACTAGCACAAAAATGCATAAAATTAAAAGAAATATTTATTTATCATTTATCTATCTATCTGAACAAATTGCTGTATTTTTACTTTTGCCATTTGTGAAATACAATAAAAATTGAGAAGTTTTTATTAATTTTTTCTTACGCACGTTGGGGGCCCCCGTGGCCCGGGCGGGGGCCCCGTATAATTGATACGGCTGATACGGCGGTAGCTACGCCCCTGATTATGTCGGTTATTATTTAAACACCTAGGTATGATTCAGTGAATGAATACATTATTATAATATTTTCTTATCATTATATTTGTGCCATTTTGTGAAATGAAATTTAGGAAATTCCATCTCATTTTTTCCCGATCGATGCAAACGGTACAAAGCGCGCAATTGAAATAAACTCGTTAAGACATGTCGCGGTCGCCGCTGGCGGCAGCGCTGCGCCCTCCCCACCGCACCCCGCACCCACCGCATGCATCCCGCTTCACTACTTGCTCGCGCGAGCTATTAATTATAATTTCAAATTTTTAATCGTGATATTTATTTGCTTAATTATGATGAAAACATGATTCTAGTACACGAAAACCTATTATTAAAACAAAAAAATACAGTTTTATTTTTCAACTACTGAGAAAAACATAATTTTAAAAACGTTAAAGACTGATGCTTAATTTTTGTCTCAAATGTATAAAAAGACGCAATATAGCTCAATCAGATGCAAGCACCATAGTTATTGTTTTGGCTTATTCAGATATTGAGATCAGATGGATACTGAAAAAAAAAACATGGATGTGAAAATGATTTCTGCTTAATTTTGATATTGGATGATAACATTCGAACACCCCTAAAAATTATACTAACAAAGTACTTGGTTACCTATTTTACTTTTAGGAAAAAGTTAGGTACTGTACGAAATCTCAATTTTTTTATAACAAACGGTAACCACTGCGGATTTTTTGCTTCATATATCTAATTAGTATTTGATACTTAATAACAAAAGCCAACAAAGAATTAAAAAAAGCGAGTTTATGAGTTTTGTCCAGGGTAAGCTAATTTTACTGGCCTATAGAAGGCACCACGTAAAGCCGTTAGTCCGGGCGGATGTAGTCGTCGTTGTACGAGTCATATCAGAAGTACCGACACAAGTAAACCTCAAATTTCACACGACAAACAAACATTTTGCCTATGTTAAAACGTCAATCAAATATCTAAGGCATCATGAAATTGAACATCTTTTGTTCTGGAAGCTTTCTGAATTCGCTATTTTTTACTTTTACTAAAAATTGATCAGCTGGCAAAGTGTACTTGTAAGAAAGTAAAAAAATAATAATTACGATTTCAGAAAAGTTTTAGCATAAAAGCTGTTTAATTTCAAGAGCTGAGTTATCACTCGAGAGGGAGTTGCGTTATTTGATTATGTAACACTTTGTTTACAATATTCTAAACAGAAAGTTACAATCATATAAAGTTATAGCCGATTGTTTGCTTCAAAACAGTAAAATAATTTGGTACCTAACAGAGAGGTGGAAAAACCACGCTTCGTTAAAAACAATGATAGGACATCTTTCGATTGAGTTGGTTTTTAAAAAGACGCAAATTAATCTTAAAGTTAAGCTAGAAAAAGCCAAGGAAGTTATAAGTACCAAGGATAATAATAATAATAATAATAATAAATAAGTGGGACATCTCACACACGGCCATCTGACCCCAAACTAGGCAGAGCCTGTACTATGGGTGTCAGACAGCTGATATACATACATATATAAATATACAACATCCAGACACAAGGCAAACACAAGTGCTCATCACACGAATGTTTGCCCTGGGCGGGATTCGAACTCGCGACCCTGTGCTTCGTAGGCAGACGTACTACGAACTAGGCTACGAGGCCGTCATGTAAGGATGTTATATAAGGATGTTGGATGTTGGACTACCGTACGTAGTACTTGTAACATCTTAAACTTTAAAAAAAATAAACATGTCATCATTCGTACATAGATCACAGCAATTTTAGTTTGTTGAATGGTGTCTGAGTCTCGTTTGAATAATTTAACAATACTATCTTGCAAAAATTATATCAATGAAAAAAATAACGTTTGGATTGGAATAAAAAATGAGCTCATTATTATTGCCGATTATGGAAACGTCTATTTCAGCAGCTTCGAAATCTTTTATTAATATTTGTGAACGAGCGCGCAACAAGCGTGCTGAAAATCACTTAAATACGACTTTTGTTTTTCGATTAAGAACGGTTCTACTAATCCGTCTAAAATTTTAATAAGCTTTATTGACCGAATTTACACGAAATCCATATAAGGCTTTTACAGAATTAACATTAAATGTTACGTGGTATTTTTTATTATCTTTTTCACTCGGTTGTTATATAGTGCGTCCCGATGTCAGCATAACACTAGATATCTTTACGCTAGTGTCAAGTTATTTATATATTTACAAAGATAGGGAAAATATATGGGGAAATAGTACAGATGCTCCAAACCTGTTTGTTATGCAAAAAAAATGTATTCGCGCGCTAGTCAACATTAAACAAAGGGATAGCTGTCGCCCACATTTTATCGAGCAAAAGATACTTACCTTACCGTGTCTTTATATTTTAGAAACCGCTTTGTTCGTACGGCGTAATATGCAACTATTTATACTTAAAAAAGACATCCTATCAAATCGAAACTTAAGAACAAGGTACATTAAGGATCTACATGTACCTAGCACAAAAATGGAAATGTTTCGGAAAGGTCCCTATTATGCAGCCATTAAAATATATAACGCCATTCCGGGAGACATCAAATCAATAGAAGAATATGAAACATTCCATTCCAAACTTAAACACTACCTGATACAACAATGTTATTATAATATAGACGAATTTCTACATCAGAATAAATAATAAATAAATCGAACTTTTTTATACAAACATAAAATAAAACATTAAATTCTACATTATAAAAGGAACAAATAGTATATAAATATAAATAATTTACAAAGGCTTAATTTTGTGGTCAGAAATATAAAATATAGGAATTTGCAATATTTAATTTAATTTAAGGATTTTATTTGAATTTGATTTTTTACTAGTGAATAGTGATTAGCAACGTGACATCATGTTTATTTTATTATTATTTTTATTGACATGACCTATTGCTTTATATTATTATTCTTATTTTAACAATGACTGACGAAATTTTTACTTATTAACTATTATTATTTTTAATTTAAAACTTAAATTTCTTTTATTGTAAATGACATGCAACACCTTATAAGGTATCAAATGTGAAACTTTTGATTTTATAAGACCTATTATGTACCATTTGAATGCTAATAAATGAATATGAATAAATGAATATGAATATGAATATAACGCGAAAAATAAAAAAAAACTTAGTACCTAATTTAGATAGAACAGTTATTTTTTCTGTATAGGTACAGATCAATCATGCACTACAACACAATGTACTAATGTGTCACAATGTAGCAGTGAAATAATGAAGTAGGTAAGGTTTATTTAATGAGGTGTGCGATGCAGATAATTGCATTGGACTACGACTAAGTATTAAAAAGCTATTAAAAGGACAATCAGTTAATGATCACGGACATTGATTAGCATGCTTTGGCTCATCAATTTCAATATTTGGAACCCGTTTAGTTTGTGCCGTGGTTTCATGATGTTTCCACTCCTAGGATATTTTATCTTATGAAAATAAATGTTGTCGTTTCTGCGTGTGCCACAAGTTAACAATAATATTTTAAAGTATATAATAGTGATCAAAACTTAGTTGCGATGGAGTATCGACGCCGCTATGAAAAACACTACGACAGCGATTCAAGTGATGACAGCGACGAAGAGGTTCGCATCGTACGTGAGTTCAGAAAAAAACGGGAGGTTAGTCTAGAAATTTTCTTTCACACGTGTTCTCTTCTGAATCGTAAATTATTACGTTTAAAGAAGTTTTTAACTAAACGTTATTTGGTCAGATTATTACTCGTTAATTTCATTAATTTGCCAGTTTCTAAATAAAGCATTCAGGTAAATATTGTCAAAAACATTCAAAACAAAACAGATGAAAAAAAATCTACGAGTTCGTGAAACAGAACAACTCTACAGAACTAAAAAACAAATATAACATTGATCGAGAGATCGAAGTTCGAAGATTCCTTGAATTCAGGGAAGGTTCAGGCATATTTATGTTGATTTAATTAAAGGGCCTATGCCCAGTTGCGGAACAATTCGGACTAATTAAGTCACAGACTTAAAGCTCACCAACAGCATCCGTGGTCGAGTTGCCAAAAGCCCTGTTTTGGGGAACTTGTCGAACAAATATAATTTGTGAGACTTTCCCCAGTTTGGTTACATTACAGGCTGAATCACCTTATTGTCCGAAAAGAAATATGATTCCGTGCTTCGTAAAGCCTTTGGTTGGTATAAAATAATAATTATGTAAAAATATTTTGAAAAGATGCAACGCCTGTTTTCTTCCTGTTTTTTTCCGGAGAGTTCTTTTCCACAGAAGACAGCAAAATCGTGAACTCTACGTCGAAAAGTGATTTGTAAAATCTTACTTCGAGTAAACACAATTTGAATTTTGAATTTTGATTTTTTTTGTCCCGGCTATGATCTACGGATGGCTCCTATAACGACTATTACAGGAGCCATGTCAGAAGCCTTAGGCGGCTCAATAATTCTGCAACCAGGGTTTGTTTGTGAGGTAGGTTAACTTCAAAAGCCACACGAAAAGCAAGCAAAGCTCACCAAGTACGGACTTAGTATGTTTCTAGACTACTTTATCAATCCGACGGCACAGCGCTGTATTTTGCCCCGAAAAAGAATAGTATTGAAATCGAATGGATTTTTTTACTGTGGTTACATTGAAATGAAAAAAGGGTACATAAGGGTTGTTCAAAAATTTATTTCACCATTAGAAAGCTACATTTTCCCTGAGTAACATCTATAGGCTACCTTTTATCGCTCATTCCCACGGGAAAAACTATCAACGCGGGCGGAGCCGCGGCGGAAAGCTAGAACATTCATAATATAAGAGTACGAGTAAACCAAGAATAAACCCCTGACCTGACCCACGAATAAATGTAATTTCTTTGGGAGCGGATCAAGAGGTTTCATTAGACGTCAATTTATAAACTCTTAACGCCTTTGCTCACAAATAACGACCCCCCCAACGTTACCTACGCACTTTGGAACCATAGAGTAGAGAGAGGGTTAGAAATTAGTATGTAATTGAATTCCGCTGTACGTGTATTTTTACTAAAAATTTGTAGAGTACTGTCGCCCACCCAAGCTTGAAATAAAAATAAATTCGCCCTTTTCCCAAAAAAATATCACTTGACACCTTCGCTTGACACTCATGGGCCCAAAAGGGTTACTTAAATAGAACGCAAAAATAAATATACCTTCATGAAACTTTAACTTCCCGCACCACATCAAAGTTTAGTTTTTGTAACTTTTACTTTTATAGTACTTTTAGTTTCGATTCTTTTACCACTTTAATAATTACAGCATTTACAGCCCAAATTCAAAAGTCTAACAAGTCTTTAAAATGTTACCTTTTTTAAAAGCTTTTATTTAACTTGTAATGTATGTATGTATGTATGTAAGTTTGTTCGGGTGGAATCTTTGAACTCAATTTTGAAGTAGATATCTTCAACCGATTGAGCTGAAATTTTGTATACACGTTTAGTTTGGATGACAATGCACGATATGGTATGT
Organism: Teleiodes luculella; assembly: GCA_948473455.1. Lineage (NCBI taxonomy): Eukaryota > Metazoa > Arthropoda > Insecta > Lepidoptera > Gelechiidae > Teleiodes > Teleiodes luculella. The sequence continues at coordinate 8,402,241 of OX419584.1, forward strand.
GACGTCACTGTAAATCCAATATGGCGGGCTATCCAAGATGGCGGAGTAGTTATTTTTAATACATATAGTTAAAAATTTTAAGGATAAAATTATTTTCTTCTTTTTAGAGCGTTGAAATAAAAGCTTCTTTTAAAAAAGTTTTTTTGCATTTAATTTACTGGTTTCTTAGGCAGCCATGTGTGCATGGCTGGCATATCAATATTTTATAAAGTCAATGTACAGCGCAGTTATTCCGTAGCAGTAGAAGCAAGTTTCGTAATGCGAGTGTCCAGTCGCATGTGCTAGCTACAGTACAATATAGGTACATGCTGCAAACGACGACGACGGCTTTACCAAATACTCGTACTGAAAGAACATAATGAAATACTCGTAATTTATATCTTTCGAAAGAAGCTTTGATTATCAAAACTAAAATATTCCTATAAAATTTTAAACAGGCAGTTTTTTTAATCGTTTAAATAAAATTGTTTTTGCTAAGCTGTCACTTAGACGCTGTACCTATGTATAGAGGTTGATGCGGAAATGAGGCAAAGATTTATTCAATGGTGCATGCTTGTAATACTAAATAGTCGCTTTTGAATCACTCTGATATTAAAAGCCCTAGAGGGCGTTAGATAGATTTAGCGCGCGAAAGTTTTGCAATGACATATGCCACATTTACACGCTTGCCGTGGCTTGCCTAATTTCCACGTACTGCGTATTAGTATAGGTACTTGTCATTTTATTTAGTGTTATTTGTCAGTCAAAATAATTGCTGTTAGCGGAAAATTACAGCGTCGTCGGTATGATGATAATTCGGAAGCGTTTGATTTTGAAGAAGATGTTTATTGCCTGTCATTGACAAAACCATACATAAATTTATCCGAGGAAGGAAAACATTTTGTTTGCCTTGATCAAGAGTGAGGTTGTATCGATATATTTTTTAAATTAGATGTATTGCTATCGTACTTGTACTTAATACATTCAGGATTTTTAAGCAAGCCATAACTTTCTTTTTATTAAAACATAAATTTTAACAAAAAGTTGATATCATTTATTCTGTTAATCCTTACTGAAATAATTTAAAACATTAATTGATGTAGATAATAATGTAGCGATCCAGCTTAAACAACACAGACATTTAAACAACCACTCTGCAAAAGGACTCGTTATCACTTACAATTTTTAGATAGTAAAAATTATTTCATACACGTTTAGAAATAATACGAGTCACCTTGGTAATGTATTTATTTTGTTACTTAATAATTATATTATAAGTTAATATAGTGAGTGTATACAGTGTTATCCACGCATACTGTTTTAGCGCACAACATAATTGCCGTGCGTCATTTAGATAAGGATTTCCAATTTGGCATAAGTACAATTAGCGAAGTTTGTACGTGCCCTATTCTATAACAGCCGGAAATTAAATTTAGGAACATTACCTTAATTGTTTGACCATTAAGCAGAGTTGAAGGTACTTTAATAAAGGTATTCGCATGATCACAATGAATAAATGATTAAGAATAGTAATAAACTGAGTGAGGTTGAAAATATTTTGATGCTATGTATTGTTTTGCTCTTTAACAATTTTGTTACCGATATCTTATTTAGAAGACATCATACAAAACATCAGATTTCAATTTGAGCTACGATATCGTCAATAACCATTTATAGTGTTTTCTCTTTGTACGTAGTCGTATGTTAGATAAAGCTCGTAAATGGTTAGTTAGTTAGTTTCACGGCTGATATATAAGTACTGTTAAATAAGTTCCAGAATGAGTAGTGTATGTACATTTATGACTTTTATGTTAGTAGAAATAAAAAGTAACTTTTTTTAATTAAAGAATATTTTATAGTACGTACGTACTAAAGGCGGAAATGATTTACTCTTAGAGTATAAATAGAAAAAAATCTCTAAAATTTTACTATTATATAAATATATATGTATACCCTTGTACAAGGTGGGCCAAAAGAAATCACCCTATTGGAAGATGCTCTCATTTTTGCAAATGGCCGCCAATGTCAAATTTGTTTTGACATTTTTGTACTAGACAGATGTAGAATACAAGTGAACAAGCCATGGAGCGATACAGTCCCCAAGAACGCGGAATAATCGTTAATAATAATAATAATAATCGTTAATAATCGCCTCATCTCTCGTTTTGGCGATTTGCACTGGCCCGCAAGATCGCCCGATTTAACCGTTTCAGACTTTTTTTGTGGGGTTTTTTGAAGTTCCGTGTTTACATGAACAAGCCTGAGACCTTGGAAGCCCTCAAGGACAACATTAGACACGAGTGCGAGAATTTGTCGCCCGAAGTTCTCGCTGAAGTGATGAGAAATGCCATAAAACGAACCGGTATGGCAATCAATTGTGACGGCGCCCATTTCGCCGATATCATCTTCTCGACTTAACCAATAAAATTGTAAAGGTTCAAATAAATATAATCAAAAAACAGAATCGAAGTTTTTCATTTAGAAAAAGAATGAGAGCCAAACAACATCGTATGACTTCTTTTGGTCCACCTTGTAGTATAATGATTCCGCATCTGGATCCATTTTATTAATTAATCCCTTGATTCATTAATTTATTTGATGGACCATTTAGATAACAAAACATTTTGTCCCAAAAACGGAACTACCCTTTTTGAAGATTAGGTATTTGTTTGAATATTACAGCGGCGCGCGGGCTTTCTTAAATCCTCGTTGATTATTATACCAAAACCTGAGGTTTTATTATTATTGTATCCATATTCCATGCTTCTATGCTAATATTACAATATAATACAATATACTTTATTGACACCAAAATACACAGTACAGAAGAAAACAATACAAAAACATAACTTTTCTTCATTGCCACAACGCGTCGTGCGCGTTTTCATTAGAGCCATAACACAAATTTCGCCCTAAGGATGCTTTACTGTGACCACAACGCGTTGTGAGCTATTTTTCCGCTAACTGAGCGTTTTCGATCTTTGAGCGCATCATACGAATATATAAAAATGTGGCAAATGTTAACGGCCTTTTGCTTAAATTGTAAACAAAGATGTCTGTGACACCTCCTAATTCGGTTCGATTGTTACAGGAGGGTTAGTGTCCTGATTTTTCAGATATATATATATATAGATTCTAAGGAAAGACTAAATCATGTACGGTAATACTGCCTACCGATTTTATTGCCGCCACGTGTAAGTTCAATGACTCGAAGCAAACTTTTGTGAGGTCTTTCATTGAACCAATCCGTAGGAAATAAGTTGAAAATGATGTCAATAACCCATCCCGATCCCTCATTACTGACAATTTACAAAATGTTGTATGGACTCTAATCAACGTGATAAGACTTTTTTTTCATCGTAGGTATATGTTTCGAGGTTAACCTAAATACCTACTCATAAACATAGGGTTCTGGCTTGTATAACAATTAACAACTACTAAATAGTAGTCGGGACCATAGGCTTTACGTGCCTTCCGAAGCACGGAATCATGTGTCTTTTCGGAAAATTGGGTGAGTTAGCCTACAATGTACTAACTAAACTGAAGAAAGTCTCACAAAGGAATATTTGTTCGACGAGTACCCAGCGAGATTCGGACCCGGAACCTCCGAAATGTCAGGCGACCTTCTGACCACTCGACTACGGATGTTATTAGACTATAGCTATCTACTATAAAAATAACACAACCTAATTAGTACGGTTTAATGAAATCAGAGAGTATTGTTTTTGGTAAAATAAATTATAACATCATTTCCTTCCTTAACCTTCCCAGAAACAGTTTAGATGCTTTATCTACATTGAGGGGACGAAGTTCTAATTACACAAGGCTAAATTCGAAGAATGGAAATTAAAAGGGAGTAATCTTTGCACGAGTATAATACGCTGAGTTGTAAGTTAGTGAAGATTGAAGAGCCAGCCCATTTGTGAAACCCAAAGTAATTGTACTTTTTAAAATGAACTTGAAACGAAAATTAATGCGGAAGCATATTATTAGCCATCAAATGTTTTATATAAAAGAAACTATTTGTGAATCTTTAGTACTGTAGCTTCCCGAAGATATGAAATAAAGAAACTAAAATAAATAGACTTTTTTAAATTATAGTATTGAATTAGATTTGTTTTACAACAGTTATCTTTTTAAAACGTGCTGATGATTTTACAGTTTTTTTTATTTTCTTGCTCTACGATCAGGCTTATGCTTCGATATTTAATTGTAATGTCATCATCGTTTTAGGCGAAAGACGTCCAGTGCTGGCCAAAGCCTCCCAAAGCACTCCACAAGGATCGGTCTTGCGCTGCCCGCATCCAACGGCTTCCCGCGTTGAACCTACGATTATTAACAGACCCGCCAGCCGCCACTGACGTCTTTGAGCGTCGTCGTCGTCGCGACGCCAAGATGCTTTTTTTGGGAACACGTTTTATGCAAACATAACTTTCTTTTGTTACACTCGTTTTCCTGTGACGGCCAGCGCTGGCGTCGCGTCACCGACGCTCTAGTGTGGGGGTCTGTAAACTACGTACTTATCTTAAAAATAAAGTCGAAGCTGTGAAATACTAGTTTCGACATTAAACAAGAAACCAACACTTTTACGTTTATAGTAGTGACGACATTTAAGAAAATATTTCTACATTTTTCGACTACATTGTCATACGCAATATAGCTAGTAGAAAAAACAATGTGTGAGAATGTCAGAAACCCTACAGGGAATTGTAACTTCTTGGCTTGTCATCTATCCATAGAATAATAAGTGCCTACGCAGCCATCACACCGCTGCTGCCGCCGCGACGACGTCGTCGGTCCCCAAAGAAATGTCTTTTAAGTATTTACATTTTCTTGTATTGTATATTTTATGAAATTTTTGAGTAATCACAATTTCTGGAACATGCTTACGTCATAATATGATGACACAGACTTCCCTTTTTAAGCATTCTGTATGAAACCATAATAAACCACGTTTGGCCCCGTAGCCTAGTTGATAGTATGCCTATCTTCAACGCACATAGACGCGAGTTCAAATCCCGCCAAGGGCAAACATTCGTGTGATGAGCACATGTGTTTGCCTTGTGAGTTGTGTCTGGATGTTGTACAAGTATATTTATATACCATAGTATGTATTTATCTGTATCTATAATCTTTATCTGACTGACATCCATAGTACAGGCTCTGCCTAGTTTGGTGACAGATGGGGCCGTACGTGTGGTTTTATGAGTTTAAATTTATTACTAAACTAAATGAGCACAAATGTTTTCTCAGGGTGTGGCTGTTACTAATATATACAGACAGATAGTACGTACCATAATATGTTTTTGTATATATGTATTTAAGTAAATGAATGAGAATGTTTAATTTGTGACGCTGGTTATGTGTAAGATTTTCGTAAGTATTTATTTATTTAACGTCTGCTGTTGAAGTAAACGTTAACATAGTTTCAAAACATTATTATCAAGGCTATCGCTGAACCAAAGGCAACTTCACCAGATTAATAGTTTACCCTAAGCCTTTGAAATGTTAATTGCAATGCTATGATCTACTAAAACATTCAGGTAACGAAATGCCTTGATTGGGGAAAGGATAAAAAATATTTCCTAAAATGTTTTAGCACAGATTTTAGTAATCACAACTTTACTTATTCTGTGACTTTACTGAGAATATTTTCCTCAAACAATTCTCTGAGGATAAGCTCGAATCAGCCTCCTTCGGAGAAATGGGATTGCTGAATTTCAGCTCTAAAATACAAACGAAATCACTAATTATTATTTCACTTGAATCAGGTAAAACTTTTCGTTTCTAACTTGAGTTAGGGTTGAGGTGTTGTTTATCTATTATGCGTGTATTTTTTTTTACCAGAAAGAACAGAATTTCGAGCAATGGTTTGTTCGCTGTGAGTCACTTCTCGTAACTAGTGGACGGACACTGCTGACTGTAAAAATTCTCTCAATAACCCGCGTAGTTGCTTCACTTGAGGGTTCACGGGCTGTTTGGCATAAGACGACATTTTTTTTATTTTTAAACGGTCGGTACAAACTTTCAAAAATAGTCGTAAAATTCGTTTTTAATTACAAAATAAAAATACAAATCGAAAAATATCTGTACAAACTTTATGTTACATCAATTTAAGCAAGATCAAACGGAACCTTAATTACTGTTGTTTCATGTTCAGCGATTCCAATTATGCATTTAACTCAATGACGATGAGTGTCGCTTAATACAAATAGCCAGTGAACCCTCGTTGATTTCCTATAGACCGTTCTCAGTAAATTTTAAAAAATATAATTTAAGCGACATGAAAGGTATTACAGAATGGCAAAGTTCCCAAGTCTATTTTTCTTACGTCAGGAAATAACGCGGGTAAGTTTTATTTCGGGCCTCGAAACATCCGAATCGCCCCACAAGCCATATTTGCAATACTGAATAATGGTAAAAAATAGCACTTGCGGCACTTCTCTTCAATTCATATAAAGGAGACGTAGTCGAGAAAATATAACATGGTTTCGGTTTTTTCTTCAGTCAGTCAGTAAGTTAAGACTCACACAAAACTACTATTATAAAATATGAAGATGTACATAAATATCTGTTACCTAATTTTTTGTAATCTTTAATGAAGATGTCAAGTATAAAATAAAATCTCCAATTAATTAGAACTCTACATTAGACATAGTGAGTTTCGTACAATAGTAATTATTAAATCTATGTAATTTAGATAATTTAGACAGCTCTAAAAATTGTACAATATGTTTTTTCCGTGAATATATCCATCTTACTTATTCAGAGGTAAAGTGCCACCAAGAAGCGTACCCAGTGGAGATCAAATGGGAATAGTTGGTTGATACAACCTTTGATACGTAAGATCTACAAAGGTTTCCAAAAGGATGAATTGTAGGTTCTTAGCAAATTGTAGGTATTTGGGTGACGAGTAAATGTCGTTTCCTTTTGCTTCGTTGTCTATCTTTTGATTGATCTTTTTGAGCCGCCACACGTTATTTATTTTCATATGAATAAAATACGCTGTTTAAAGTAGTTAATATGTACCTGAGTGTATGCATATTTGCAATTGTTATTTTCCTATTATTTATCAATTATTTAATTTCAGTTATAATTTTCCTATTATTTTATTATTCCTATTATTTTTTGTATTTCCACATCATCAATTGTGACTTATCACTAAAATGGCAAAATTTTAAAAAATGTGAACACTATCTAGACAAACCAACATTCATAACACAACTATAATATCGGCAAAGAAAATTAAGTTGCGCCTAAAAAAGTATAATTTTGTTACAGCAAAATTACTAACATATTTATTCTTCTCCAACATAAATAAGACAAAAAATATTATAAAACTAAAGTGTACAGCTAGATATCTTCTCACTAGTTTGGCAATTCGCAATTTTCGTAATTTCCCCAACGTCGACTTTACCCCAGTGGATGTACCGCATTGCTAGTAGCGCATAACTCTGTCTGCTAGAGATTGGATCAGAGTGCATTTTGTTTGTTGCATTGTTTTTTTAAACGCCAGCTGGCAGATGAGATTGAAACTGCTTTGAAAATAATGATATTCTCTCGTATTTACATTGACTTTACTGTATCGTTGTATTGTATGATAGATATTCTGTGTGTAAATTAAGCCTTTTTAATGCTAATGGGTATCTGATTTGTCGGGTATTGATTTCTCAAATATCGTGAATTTTACTTATACCTAATTAATTAGCATTTAAATAAACTTTAATAGTCTCAGAAAATAAAGTCTATTTAAAAGTTCCATAATGATTCAGTGAAACGTTTTCTTACAAAAGAATTAAAATAAATCGCGTCGTTTTTTAAAGACAGAGGAGCGATTCGTTCGATTAAGCAATTTATTTTGGAGTTATCGATGCTGCCATCTAATTTGGGTGCTTCAGTATAAAAATATATTTTAACGTTATAATAATAATAATAATATTTTATTTCTGACAACAGTCCATATTTGTTAGTAACAATAACAAATGCATAATTCGTTATAAATTAATCGACAAAATATAACTAAAGTAGACTAAGAATAATTTATACAAAACAGACAAACAATAAGGAATCATAATATTTTTATTCCGGATTCATTTCGATGTCACATTATTTTTATCTAAAACCATTAAGTCAAACATTCATTTAATCGCTACTACCATCAAACGATAGGGAACGATAATAAAGCTGAAACACTGCCAGGCTATAAATAGTGGTAATTAAAATAGGCACCGCGAAATGTGATAGGAAACGTACTTACGGTAAGATACTGCTAACAGTTATTGTTATTATATCGCATTTCAATAAAATATCAGATAAATTGCCTAATCTATCTGATATATCAGATAGAGCCTTCTTGCTGTGGGTTCTAAGCATATTACGTGATCGCAATATTTGAGGACTTCTCTAATAAGATGGCTCTGCGTACCGTAAATTTTAATTTGATTTTGAATTGATCATATTGGAACACCTAAGTACGAGTACGTGGAAATATAAGTCAAAGCGGATTTATTGCGTATCTGTAACGACCTACATCTTGAACGAAATTTAACAAACGTGTGTATTTGTTTATATTAAAAAGTGTTTTCATCCCTTAAACAAGGTGTCTCAAAAGAAAAATTATATTTAGTGCGTCGATTAAAAAAAAATAAGCCGTATATAGAAAAAATGATTCTTAATTATTAAAATACACTTTTTGGGCATTCTCGCGTTTTCGGCACTCATTTAATCGAACACTAAAATTACATAAGACGACTACAAATGCGCCATTGAAATTGGTTTATTGGCGTAAACTTTATAATAGATTTAAGATAACCCCCTACGAAAAGGGGTTAAGTTAAACCAGTCTTTTCAAACTTTTTAACCCAATGTCGAATGAGAGGAATGGTTGGCGCATCACTTAAGTGGCGAAAACGAAAAATGCAGAATTTTCTACGCGCTATAGTCGCCGAATCACCGGTTTTGTAAAACTCTCGCACAACTTGAATTCCCAAGAGCCAGGCTACCGATTCACATAAACCCCGCGACCCTCGGAAACGTTGCGTTCACGCAGTAAGCTAAATAAATATAAAATCTTCTTTTGAGACACCCTGAACATCCCCACCAAGCGGTTCGAGCCAACCCTGGTTTTAGAGTAACAGGCCTTAGTTGACCACACTGGTTCAGTGCGGGTTAATCAACCTCACATACATTACATCCTTCGAATTTCTTGTGCAATTCCTCGAGATATATTCATGCACCGTCAGAGCGTCGAATAAAGACGTACATTATAATTTCGATAATTGAACATACTTGTTATTTTTCTGGGCTCGAACCCTCCCAGGTGGGAGACGACAGTCGTAACCACTACGTTACCGATATTAAAAAGTAATATTATATAAATGAAATGCCAGTATAAGTCAAACGAATAACAAATCTAGCTTCCAGAGAATTCCAAAAGTTTTATAGCGTCGTTAACTTAGAACTGTCCTAAACTGTGCGATGTAAAGGCTTACGGGGAGTGGTGGGGAGGGGGGACGTTCCATATTTCCCCATCAGCCCCATTTTGTATTCCGACGGCGGGGAGGCGAGGCGTACCGAGCAGTTTATTAACATGTCCAACGGGCCGAATACTGACGACCTTTCGATACAGGGACAAACAACCATTAATCAAAATGAATCTGAATCTGAATCGATTATAACCATGGACCTAATAACTTATATGTATTTATATGAACAAAGTAAAAATTAAAGTGACAAAGGAGTAAAACTGCAGCAATTTTGACGTCGTCGATTCACTAGACGTACTTCTTCTTCTTCTTCTTCTTCTTCTTCTGTCGTGTCGATGGCTAGTTTTAAATTTTTGTTGCCCAATATCCTGCCACCCTGATTGCTCTTTCTGAGGCCTCCATGAGCTCCTCCGGCGTGCAAGACTTAGGGCATGCAGGACATGACAATAGGTGGGCCATGGCACTAGACGTACTGAAAATAATATACAATGGACCGGAAAAAAAGAAGGGTCATTAAAATCTTCATTATGAAATAGACAAAATAACATCAAATAAAAAAAAATTAAGACCTTTGCTACAAAACCGGTACTTGACTAGAAAAGAGCTGATAATCTTCAAATGGCTGAAGATATTTTCTTGGATCATAGCTATGAACACTCTCGATTGCCACCAAAAAAAAACTAGATTCTTCTTAGCGGTCCAGTGCATGGTTGTTCTTTAGCATATTTTGATTTAAAAAAAACACCTTTAAACCTTGATTAAGTAGCATAAGTCCCTATTTGAATAAATACCTGTAGGTATATATTAAATCCACATACCTTGAGTCACGCAGCAATCCTGACTCTACTTCAAATTATGAAATGCATGATCGTCAAAAAAATTCAGTGAACCACAAAAATAAAACAAACCTTTAGGCATTAAAAAACACTTGGTGTCAGAAGTTAAAAAGCTGTTATCAAACCAAATCTTATTATTATGTTACATTGTCTTCAACAATATCAAGAATCTCTATAATACCGGAAATATTGTTATGGTTCCAATTTGTCAATTCTTTGTGCTATTACTGGAATTTGGTATTCGATCATATGGTGTACGATTGTTATTTGTTTGACTAAAGGTTTTCTTGGGATTTTGGTAAAGATATAACCAAAAATAGGCCGGTTCATAGTAATACCGGAATCTATTTCTACTTATGTGACGTACGATCGCCGCACACAGAAATATATTACATTTATGTATTTATTTCCAACTTACGTCACAGTAAAAAATAACTAAACATAATCTTTTTTTTTTCTATAGGACGTGGTCCAAGTTCTTGCCTTCTATAAAATTACGCTTTTGCAACACATGCTTACATTCAAGATAGAATCAAATAAAAAAGTTATTTAAATTACAGAATATAATTATATTATATTATATTTTTTATGACCACCACCGTAAGCTGCATGAGCACGCGTAAATTCAGTTAATTAGAATGTTGTATTCATTCGCATTAATTAGGAGTCTTAGTGAAAGTTGTGAATGTGAAAATATATTGGTTAGACATAATGGGTAGGTATTCCAGTTAGCAGTTTAATTAAGAAAGCGACAGTATATTCGAACTTTCAACGAAACAGAGTATTGGAGAAATCATTAAGCAAGTAGGTGCCTACCGCCGCCAGAGTTTTGTCAGCACTTAAAACTTTTGTTCCATTTGATTTCTAATTTCTACTTGCCCCAATTTCATACATATTCCATTCTTCAGATGTTGGCCTTCTTCCCTTTTCGAGTCAACAACGAACTCGACCCTCTTAGTGTAATAACGACATCGGAAAGTTCCGCCCGCGTTTATTTTTCTCGTGGGAATGGGGCATTTTCCCGCGGTAAAAGGTAAGCCAAGGCCAAGGCTTGAACCCGCGAACTTTCGAATGGAATTCAACGGTTATAGCCACTTGGCCACTGACACTCTTCATTTTTTTACCCTAGACATTATTGATATGAAAGTTAGAGACAATTGGAAGAAGGAAAATTTATACCCATAGCAAATAAATTCGATGTGTGTGTATTTCATTTTACTTCAAACTTAAACGATCTTTAAAACCAAGTAAAAGTTATTTTCAACTGTAAATGAATTCTAGCTAATTTGAAAGTATTAAAGGTTTCAAAAGATTTACAAACTGAATACTATAAAATGTCGCAAACAATAAATAATTGTACTACGACACAATTGGAGCTTCATTTTATAATTCTGTATCAATGGGCGGGTGTTCCTTTTGCGTTCATGGAACTCTGATAATAGGTTTCCTATTGAAATTCTTTATTATCATAAAGGGACAATAAAATTATTATATTCTAGGTAAAACGTGAAGTTTTAACAAAACAGTCCTAAAATGAACCGAAACAACTCAGAGTAAAATTTAATTATATAGTAGTTTTAATGTTTAGTTTAGTAGCTGTTTTGCAGTTTAAATTATCATATCGACTTCATTACATTTCATATATAAGTAATCAAGTGTTTAAGCTCAGTAAGATTAAAATAAATAAGAATGAACATCAATCACAAACGAAGCAAAAATATGTTACTGTGTATGATGGATGACTTTGGCTGAAACATTATTATTATTTTCTACAGCTTTCCGCCGCGGCTCCGCCGCGTTATCAGTTTTCCCGTGAGAATGAGGCATTTTTCCGCGGTAAAATGTAGCCTATGTTACTCAATGTGAATGTAACTTTCTAATGGTGAATAATTTTTTGAAATCGGTTCAGTAGTTTTTGAGTTTATTCATTACAAACATACACACACATACAAACACAAAAATACAAATCTTTCCTCTTTATAATAATAGTATGAATGAAGTATGATATGATAGTATGATAGCTATCTTCATAGAAACGCTAGAAAAATATGCAATACAAATTAAAATTGACGGGTAAAACTGTAGTTTTTTAATACCAATATATAAAAGAAACCTACTGTAGTATAGGTATCAGTCTACATCTTTCCGACCTTTGATTTATTGTTGTAGTAATAGTGACTGGAGTGTTACACAAACTAAGAAATAAATTCGTAAAATATGCATTTGGCTCGCAATAAGTTCGTAAACAATAGTAACGGGACGGGACAGGATGGGACTGAACGGTGCGGTGGCTGCACGACGACGACACGGCGGCGGCGGCGGGGCAGGGCGATAACGGCGTACCCTTCATATCTTGTGATGTCCGTAAAGACGGGTCCATTTTCCGGTGTAACACAATAAATAAGGGAGGAAAACACCTCTGGCCCCGTTTTTATTTTTTTATATTGCCAAATTATTGTTATCGTTGCCTCTCCTTTACATTGGTTGCCTGGTAGAAATTGCTACCTTAGCAATAAGGCCGCCTATTTGTACACTTTTACTGTTGTATACTAAATTTCTTATTATTATTGGTGTGCAATAAAGTATATTCTATTCTATTCTATTCTATTCTATTCTATTCTATTCTATTCTATTCTATTCTATTCTATTCTATTCTATTCTATTCTATTCTATTCTATTCTATTCTATTCTATTCTATTCTATTCTATTATATTCTATTCTATTCTATTCTATTCTATTCTATTCTATTCTATTCTATTCTATTCTTTTCTATTCTATTCTATTCTATTCTATTCTATTCTATTCTATTCTATTCTATTCTATTCTATTCTATTCTATTCTATTCTATTCTATTCTATTCTATTCTATTAATTATTTACAGAACACAAAACAGAACATTACAGAAATATAAAATATATGGAAACTCTTCCATATATTTTATATTTCTATATTTTCATATATTTTATATTTCTGTAAAGTTCTGTTTGTTGGTAGTTTTATAGGTACAGAACAGCAGCCAGCGACCATCATGTAAAGTTTTAAGAATCAAGGTCAAATCAGAAAGAAATATTTTGTAAGTGAAGTTGACCAACCTGCACTGGGTCGACGCCGCCTGTTCCCCTTGTAATCAGGGTAGCCCCTCGGAGGCGACATAATGATAGATGAAATGATTTCTAAAAGGTGGCATTTAATTCCAGATGGATATACAGAGAATCCGCATGTCGGGTCCGCGGCCGCTGCCGGAGCCCTATTTCAAAAGCATGTTCTTTACGCCCATCGACGACTACCACAAAGAGATATACAACAACAACTCCGAGCACTTCGCTCCACGGCGCCCGCGCAGAAAACGGAGCCCACTGCCCCCTGGCTTGGATAAAGCCGGCAACTTGCTGGATGGAGGGAAAGATAAAGGTAAACTGTTTGCACCATAGCTACCTTCTTATAAAAATTATAATATAATTTTAACATAGGTCTGAACCATAGATAGACAAATTATTCAGTTCAATTACTTTATATACCTTCTAAACAGATTACACCATAAGAATCTTTGGGGGAATTCCCAAAAAGAAGCAGTAGCCTTTGGGGGCAGTAGAATCATTATTCTACTTAAGAATATGAACAACTTTTACAATTAGACCGAAACAACATTTTTCTAACCTATACGTTGGGGATCCTGCCTCTATTACCATACGAGCCCTACACCAGCTTTGTTTGTAACTTCAGACGGCCAGTCTCTCCAATCCCTGTCCCCGCTGGGTCACACCAAGCGGCGGTTGAGCGCAATGGTGTCGAGCGCAGCGGCAGCAATAGCGTCCCGGCGGCTGTCGGCCTACGACTGGAACCCGCCTGCGCCCGCGCACCTCAGGCCGCAGATCGTGCGCCGGGGCCGCGCGCTCTGCCTGCAGTACATGAGGACGCACATACGCAGAGCTCTCGTTGATCCAGATAAGAAAGTACGTTACCTTAACATAGACACACATACCTTTTTTTTTTTTTTGAATTGACCTATGCTTGAGCCGAAAAGGTACGACGGATCAAGCTTCACCGGACTTGCGGGGGAGCGGAATACTCTACCCCAAAAAAAGTCATATACCAACGCGTCTAGGGGCAGCTCAAGGGAGCCTCGGACCACGGCCTAGCGCGTTGATATTGAAAACATCGTGAAGGAAGACACACATACCTATGTATGTATGACTCTATAGTCAGATCAGACAAGCAAGAATTCCGATTTATGACACAATGGAAAATTATTGCCTCTTTTGATAATCGAATAATACCACTGGTTATCTAAATATAATAATTTGATTGTTTTTCTGTGACTTTAGACTTGGTAGTTTTGTTCTGTGACACGGTCCGTTTTTCAATGAAGCCAGTAAATTGCTACGATAATTTTCTGTTTTGCCCTTAGTAATTTGATTTATGTTACTATAATATAATTAACATTGCGTTAATATACGTAAAAAATAAAAAATAATAATAATAATAATTAATTACTACAATTACACACATACACACACACAACCAAAATACGAACCCACGCACCCACTTATTATTACACTTTTATTTTTATTATTATCAATTTAAATATCAATTTTTATATTATTTAATAATAATTTCAATTTTTTTACATTTGTCTTTCCGCTTATTTGCTTTGCTATGTCTGTTTTTAACCTGTTGTTATTCCTAGCTTACACAGCTCTGAACTAAAATGCTTCAAACTTTTCTAGATAATATGGTAAAATAGTAACGTATCAATCAGCTATAATCTTGTTCTTTACGCACGAACTGTCGTGAAATCAAAAGATTCAAGACTTTAAATTCCTTTGCGATTCGTTTACGCTAAACGTATAAGGTTTTTCAATAAGACAAATGATTATAATCTGAGTTTTATATTATTTATTGCACAGATTAAAATAACAAAGTACAGTTTTAAGTAAGGTTATGAAATTAACTGTGTAACATGTGAGGAGTCAGTAAAATTAATATTAACGGGACTAGCCTTAACAGAAAATTCAAACCTGGTTTGAACAATTTCTGTAGTTTATAACAGTTTGGCGCTATACTCGCAAACTGCCCAAACAATTTCCAAGTTTAGGAGGTGAAAAACAATATATTTAGGTCTCATGTCTGCGGAAATTAATTTTCTTCGTCTCTTCACCCGCGGCGGGGGATTATCCACGTGATATCATTCTGATAATTTCTTCCTTATTGTAGGTAACATCACAATAGTCTGCAGAATTAAAACGGTTTAATCTACGATAGTAAAAAGAACTCTTTCATAAAATAACATTTTGTTTCAATCTTCATACATACGTACACACACAGGTTTCTAAAAAAGTAATAAATTAAATGTTGTCATTAGGTTACATATATTTTTGTGTCTTAACTCCGCGAAAAGAAACCAACTTTTTATCAAATAAACAAACAAAGTAGACTATAGCGATATATAAAATAAAGGTCTACGGTCTACTAGTACCTACTGCAGTAGGCTTACTACATAATGAGAAGTTGTCGAACGCGACATAATGACAGAACTTCGCTATGACTGTTATGTCACTTTGTCGCGTTTGACAACTACTCGAGATTCCCGCAAGTAACATAGTGAGTCTAGTGTTAGTCTGAGATGCATTTGCAGCATAAATGGTCTGTCATTGATTTTGTTAAAGTTAATTTTAACACAAACTTTATAGTTTCAAACCAACAGGTAGTAGCTAAAGATTTTAGCCAAAATCTGTTGCACTATTATATTTTTTGACTTTGTTAATGTTGTTGGGGTGGCTAAACATAAAAAAACTACCTATAAGATCAAGTTTAATATGGGTAAAGATAGATATTTGTTTGTCAAGGCGCGTCATAAAAAAAACTAATCAGTATGTTTTCTTCCAGCAAACTTTGATGATCCGTCTGAAGGTATCAATGGAAAGTGAGTGTAGCGAAGAGATGGCGCTCAACTATTCGAGGGGAGTGCTAAAGGCGATGCGCGTTTTGTGCGCTGCGCTGGAGCGCAAGGAGCCGGACGCATTCCGGCAGGTGGCGCGGCAATCGACGCGCGCGCCGATCGGCACACTGCGCTCCGAGGCAGCCCTCACTGAACTCGCGTATGCTCTAGGGGAACGCATCACCAGAGACAGCATCACCTGGTCCAAGGTGAGCAAGTCAGATCATCGTCATCCAAACGGCACCAGTGAGTCTACTATACAAGTGTGGGAAGGTATCAAAATGCGACATAATATATAACTAGGTATAACTCTATGTCACATTTTGACACGTTCCCGAGCGTCTCCCGCGCTCGACCTCTAATAAAATGTGCGCGCTTTGCTTGCCGGCACTACATTCTCGACAAAACCCGAGAGCCGAAAGGGACACAGTTATGCGCAAGAATGAGCGCAACTTATTCTAACGCATAACTGCGTCCCTTTTGGCTCTCGGTAAAACTGGAGTGTGTGTGTAGAGCGGGCTTAAGCCTGCAGAACTTTGAATCCCAAACTGAATTATCATTTCATTCTTATCTCGATCTCTCTCCCTCTGTCTAATTCTTATCTCTCTCTGTATTTTTCCTCTCCGTCTCAAACAGTCTAAACTGCGTCCTAGGCGCTCCGATTGCGTTTAATATGTATACTTTTATATTCCTTGTGTATACTCGTATGTTAAAATGCTCGTCAGAAAGACGTTACTTGACAGTTACTTGATTCTTTAACTCCACGCTCTTGGCTTTTGGACTCTTTATACACGCGGTTCGTAGTCTTTAGTCACCTACCTACGCAATTAATAACCATCGATAGACCCCTCACGCTCACTAGTCTTGTGTGAAAAGATAAATGAGACACATGTCCGTTACCCTAGCGGGACCTTCACACAGTCCAACCAACCATACAATGACATAATGTCCCTAATGATACAAGATCTTGTTTTTATTCTGAGTTTCTGTACCTTATGTTGTCTTTTCTCGCCTTTTCTTGCTTGCTTATTGCGTGGGTTTCAAAGTTAACCTACAATACAATATTCTTTATTGACACCAAAATAGAAAACACATAAATAATACAACTACCACTGATTTCAAAAATATTGAGCCTCCTAATAACGGTCCTAACATAGCTCGTATAACGACTACATCCATAGATAATTGCCGGGACCAACGGCTTTAGGTAGGTACGTGTCTTCCGAAGCATGGAATTAAATTTCTTTCGGACATTCAGCTTGCAGTCCTAACGAACTGGAGAGAGTCTTACAAAGTAATAAATGTTAGACGAGTGCCCCACCAGAATTCGAACCTAAAACCTTCGTGATGTCAGGCGGGCGTTTTACTACTCGTTCACAGAGTTCGTACTTTTCTCGCCCTTTAATAAGGTCATCTCCTATTTTAACTGCCGATTCAACTGCTAGCTGCAGCTAGATAAGTTGTAAGTAATTTAATACTGACCGAGGTTTCGCCCGGATCGTTTGATCTGCAAGACATAGTTGTGTGGCCGGTAAATTGTCGCCTGAATTAGTTGGAGAACTTTCATTACTTGGAACCATTTACTAAGTTGAGCATCAGATTTAGCTTTGGCCATCTTTATTCAAAAAATCCCAGAATAGAGTAAAATTTACAAACTGGTAACTGCTGGTTAAAGTTTAGGATTGGTAAAAAATGCGATGTAAACATTTTCTAAGATTTTGGGTTTGAACATTGGAAATTCTTATCTTCCGCAGGCCCGCCGATTTCAGGAAAAACTGCGATTCCCTTATACAGGGTGTCTCAAAAGAAATACATACATGCATACATGAACTCACGCCTCTTTCCCGGAGGGGTAGGCAGAGACCACTTTCTTCCACTTGCTACGATCCAAACATACTTCTTTCGCTTCATCCACACTCATTAATCTCCTCATACATGCTCGTCGGTTTAGAGTACTCTTGACCCGACCTTTTGTCAGAACGTCCCCGATTTGGTTTTGGAACGTTCGTCTTGGTCATCCCCTTCCAACGCTTCCTTCCACTCTAGCCTTATAAATCTGTTTAGTCAATCTCTCTTCACTCATTCCCTCCACGTGACCAAACCAATTTAGCATCCCTTTATATTTATTTAGCTTACTGCGTGAACGCAATTTATCCGAGGGGCGAGGGGTCAATCGGTAGCCTGGCTCTTGAGAATTCTGTCTCTATATGGAGCGTTTCTCGGGAGTAGACCGCGCGTTGTGCGTGCGAGAGTTTAGTTTTAATAAGCGAACATAAACGGTGATTCGGCGACTGCAGCGCGTAATAAATTCTGCAGTATTCGAGGTTTTATTATATTCGATTAAATGAGTGCCGAGAACACAAATGAGTGTCTACATTTACGATATTATTTTTAAAAAATAAATCCCCAAAATGCGTATTTTAATAATCAATAAACATTTTTTTCTATATACGGCTTACTTTTTTTTAATCGACCCTCTAAAAGTGCCTCTAAATATAAAATTTCTTTTGAGACCTTGTATATGGGAATCGAGATATCTCGGAAAGTAGTGATAATTTGATATTCAAGAAAGGGTCCAAAAGACGCGTATTCACAAGAGCTGTAAGGTGGAAAAAGAATTATTAAAAATAAAAAATGTAATGTCCTGAAACAAAGACGATATTAAGCGATCGGGTAAAGGGTTTGGCCCTGTAGCCTAACCTTTTTGAAATAATATTTATTTCCTTTGATTCTCTTTACTTCTGGGTGCTTTTGGCAGTTGACATATCCAATTACGTCGCGTTGGTTTTGTGGCTGCCCGGGTGTGCTCACGATCAGTTTGTTTTAGATAGCGGCAATATACTGCATGTTCGGTGTGCTGGCGCGTGAAGTAACCGAAGTTACGAACGGGGACCCTTCGCTGGAGCTGGTAACTGCGCCTGCGGCCGCCTTGGCCGACCTGCTGCACGAGGAGACTGGCACCTGGATTATTGAGCACGGTGGATGGGTAACATAACTTTACACTTCATACTAGATATTCATACAGTACAATTTCCTGTAGCAGATGGGCATTATGCCCCCCCCCCAATCACCCTTTCATTTCGTACCCTTGATCCTGTAATAAGTGGACCGAGATGCTTACACACGCAAGAAAGATTTCAATCTACCGTAATCGTATCATGTAGTATGGTTATTTAAAATGGTGTTCGTATTCAAAATGTCTCGGTTGTACGACGTGGCCGGTCTGTGATACTTTGTCGTCAGGATATAACATTCTTCAATGAACCAAGAATTACACACATACATAATCACACGCAGACAGAACATTTATTGAGTAATAGCAATACTTAGGTACCTAACTTTAACAGCGCATATACGTCCTCAGTCCCCACCGAGGGGTTCGAGCCTATCATAATATGTATAAGTTATAGTAAAATTTGCCGCCATAATTAGAATGTCAGGAAATAAACCTTATGAATATTTGCCATACATTAGTCATCGTGAAATGTTTTTTATTCTCAATAAGCTTAATTTACGTCTGAGCTTTTATTTGTGAATTTAATAAAAAATCGTTCAGCTGTAAATGCTCACGTACCCTTTCACATCATGCATATTATAACCATTACGATCCTAACATTTAGTCGGTAAACCGTCGCTTTTACTCCAAATCAACATAAAAGCTTGTAAATTGTGAATCGTTTGATGAAATTTATTTTGAATAATAGTCAACAATTTTTTAGAATACATTAGGTATTATTTTAAAGCGTTTTATTTGTTTTATCGTTACTCTATGTATACTTCTATGTCTGTTAGAAAATATATCTCTATAGATAGAAAAAGAAGAGAGAGAAAACCTAGAGAGATCTTGGGAAGCCGCTGGAGGCGGGCGGCGCAGGGCCGATCATTGTGGAGATCTTCTGAGGAGGCCTTTGTCCAGCAGTGGACGTCTTTCGGCTGAGATGATGGTACTGATCAATACCCTACAACATTCTTGTCAAAAAAACTATTCTGTTCTATTTATACTCTTATTCATACATTTTCATACATTACATTTACATTAATGCGTTTAGTACTAGTGTACTAAACGCTTACAGACACACATATCTAGCTTAGTTGGTAGTACGTCTGCCTTCGAAGCACAGGGCGGGATTCGAATTCGCATCGTAGTTATATATTTATAAATGTAAAAAACTCTGCGAAGTTTAGGTTCAGATAGCCGTGTGTGAGATATTTCGCATCTTATTTTATTAGTATATCATATAGGGTGTAAATTTATTAGTGCACCATATTTGAGGGGATGAAATGAAATTGAATAATTTTCCCTAAGGCGTCTTTTCATGTTTCAAGGCTGAAATATGAAAAAAAGAACGGAACAGAAAAAAATCACGACATGTCAATCAATCACAAAATTTTACCATTTCTCGACGTAATTTTGACTATTGATATTACAAAATGTTCATTAAGTATGTGAGTGGTGTAAGAGAAGCGAGAGCGCACTGAAATAATGACTAAAGTAGAATTGACAGGCGCGGTGCGGTGACGTGATCAGCTAATTCGCTTTTTTTTCATATTTCAGCCTATGTTCCTCGGGGAAAATGATTCAGTTTTATGAGTAGGTTCCTCCCTTAAAATATTGTGCGCTAATAAACTTTCACCCTATATTATAAGTTCTAAAAATAATATCACACATTTTTTTATTAAATGATTGTTTGTTCCTTTGTTTCCAGGAGGGGCTGGTGGAGCGTCTCCGCGCCAGCACTCGCGACCCCACTCCGGAGCCCAAGACGATGAAGGTGCTGATGTGGGTCTTCATCATCGTCTTCATCATTTACCCGGTCGTCAGCGGCACCTGGTACTTCATGTACCGTCGCGAGCACCATTCTTCATGACAAATAAACAGATACTTAGCAGTCTATTGGATTTGATTTGCTTTTTTTCCCGCAGTTAAAGATTGCCTATATGCTATTTTTTCAAATTCCTTCCGGTATTTTCGTTTATCTTCACTAACGTTCGCATTTATGAGGCATTTATACAGTAGAATGTATTTATTAATGCTAGAGAGAAGCGAACCCACAGTAGCGGGGAAGCTTGGGCTGCGGGACAATATACCAGTTTATATGCAGCCTGTCTGACAGAAAGCGGGGGCAAGCTGTGTTACAAGCTACATATAAACTCGGACGTCTCAGCGTTCGCGGTTTTATTGTAGTGTTACCATGATGTGACGGACACATTGAGTATGAAACACTATACTCAAAGGATAGACTAGTCATTTTCGTGAAAATACCTCTATTATTGCTGTCTAAAGAGATTTTAACATTTCATTATAATCAATCGAATTATTCGACCCCTGAAAGTCACGTTCAACATTAAATTCGCACCAGATTAAATGGAAAAATAAATCGCTTTTCGATATTTGCCTTTTACTGCCAATGCTTTCCTGAGCCCCAGTTTCATTAACGTATTGTAATTCTAAAGGTACTCATTTGTTGGCAATGAAATTTATTGCTTTTACTCGTAGTAGGATAATTTTGCTTTATATTGTTCAAAACCAACGTATCGTTATATTTTAGTGCAGCGATTTGATAGAATATATCAGATAAGTAATTTTAAACACGAATTGTATTTTGTTACTGTTATTACTAGTACCAAATATTTTATTCTTTAATTGTATAACAACACCTTTATGGTTTTATTTTTACTGAACCGATATATAACATTAATGAGATATCTATTTAGTGTTGATTTAAATACCAAACTATTATATTATCTCATTCGATATTTTTATTACAATTTATTTTCTAAATTACATAAATTAGTAAATAAGAAATTACAACATTCATTTATTAATGTATATTTCCATTTTAACTAAACTAATTTAACAAATCTAAGTTTTAATTAGTTTCAGAGTTTGAAGTGTCATGAATTATAACTGACTTACAGCGAGAAAATAGATTCATTCGCATATATTTTGAGTTTTTGCGTTTATTTTTAAGTTGGTCACATAAAACATAGGTACCATCATAGAGCTCTTTGCTAGCTCTATGCTGCTATTTACGTACTATTGAGAAGATAGGATGGGGTAGAGTCTTCCGCTCCCCCGCAAGTCCGGTGAAGCTTGATTGGTCGTACCTTTTCGACACAAGCATAGGTCAATTAAAAAAAAAAAGAGAAGATAGGAATAACCGTCCGCCACGCAGCGAGAGCTGGCACACAAAAAACTATTACTTAAGACTGGCAGGCAGCCCCGAAATTCAAACAACACTTTTTATATTAAAATAGCCGACCGAAACGCGCGAATAGACTGCCAACAGGAAAGCGGCGAACGAGCAGGACGCATACTCGCCACACTAATAGGGGTATTTTTAGAGACATAATAATTCCTCAATGTATTATAGATGGTGATAGATAGCATAAAGATTCATCTTTATGCTATCAATATATTCTACATTCATATCTTTGATCCACATAATTTATAGTCAAGTATTTAATCTCCTTAAACCTTGGTTTACTTCCGATATAATTGTTTCATGATTGAATAATCGTCAAACCTCGGCAGAGATTGAATTACCGTTAATTTTGTTTGAAAATCAACAACAACTTCGAAAGGCATGGAAGGACCCATCTCGGCTTACTATAGAAAAGAACTCGGGGCAGTTAACTATTTCTGACTACGAAGATTATAAAGAAGAGTGTTATTTATACCCCTGCTTTTTACCCCCGCCCTCCCCTCCCCCCCTTTTATGGAGCTGTACT
The DNA here is from genome assembly GCA_948473455.1 of Teleiodes luculella. NCBI lineage: Eukaryota > Metazoa > Arthropoda > Insecta > Lepidoptera > Gelechiidae > Teleiodes > Teleiodes luculella. The sequence goes on from OX419584.1 coordinate 8,425,211, forward strand.
TCACCATAAATTAACGTTGTATAATTCTCGTCGCAAGTTAATGCTGTTCACCTAACTGAAAAACTGAGTTCTCCCCGAAGATAGTTTAGAAACTTTCCGCTCGGCAGATTACTCTTATCCAACTTCTTTGCCTCCTTCGTACGACGTACATACTTTCCACATAATCTAACTTTGCGACGAAAGATATAGTATATACAGGGCGTCCCACGGCTATGCCACATGGAGGGAAAGTACCTTAAATATTGTAGGTAGAACATTTTACTGAAAGAAGACATTATTTTATTTCTAAAAACTATCAAAACTGCATTCATACATTTTTTTATAATTACATGGTTGAACCGGGAATCGAACCCGTTATACGAGAAAAAAAAAATCCTGTAGTTTTATCATACCGATCAAAAGGCTTCATCATAAGGTTTATTATTTGCTAAATAACATAGTGTCAGAAATAAAAGGAAGACTATGTATACGCTCGCCAATATAGCTTCTGCCTTCGAACCTATACTATCCGAAGTAGAGGTGCCATGAACTTCCGTGCTCGCTATGCTCGCACCTGTCTTGTGAACTAGCTTTACTTAGGCTAAACTATTGCCTAAGCAAAACCAGCTTGGCATAAAATCGGGTTTGGTCGATAACATCTAGGTAAGTCTAATTTATATGTTTTATTTACCGTATGCATAGTCGTTAATCTGCATATTACCTAGGTAATTACTCTTCAGTCTAGTCTATGTGAGAACTATGCATACGTCTAGTCTAGTTAATGTGAGAACTAAAACAATATGATCCACTTTAACTGAATGAATCAGGTTATCTGCAGAATACCTAGTTAATCTGCACTCTAACTGGTTTACGCAGATTAACTGTAAGATATACAAAACAAAGCTGCAATACATGCATAAACTTATGTAAATATTTTTTTCTAGTGATACTTAAAATTTTAATTATACATCTTTATTTTATCAATGATAAACATAAAAAACATAAATTTTGAACGATTTAACTAGTAATTTAAAAAAATCTAGACCCACGTCAAAACACGTTAAAGTAGTCTCATTAAATACAAAGTAACCTTTTTTTCCGCATTATATATTTAGTGTATAATTGTAACGTCGCAACGTTTCCACCGAATGGTTTGAGAAACCCCTAAATACCTAGTAGTAGTCTAATATGAGATAAGGCATTAAAATTTGCAATAGTTAACAAAAATATCCTCTCTTTTATCCGCCCGCTACGCGATGGCTACGCGCTACGCCAACAACGCCTACGACGCCTACGACGACGCCTACGACGCGCCGCCCTTGCAAAATATGGTTAAATATTTATTTTAAATATTACTTAAGTTTATGTTTGGTGTTTAGTTTATGTTATGTTGTTTGTGGATAAGGCTAGATTGTTTTATAAAATAATAGATAGGCATATTAATATAAAAGACCCACTCTAGTGTAGAAATAATAATAACACATACCAAGTCTGACATCCCTAAAACCCACATACAGAGGACAATCACACAGTTGTTGAGCCACAAAAATTGAAGTTTACTCTTTATATAATGAGGCTAAATCGTCTTGTCGCTTAGCGTTTTGGCTTATTCACGGTGAGTAAACCACAAGGGGCGGAAGCGAGGCATGTGCCACAGTATTGTGACGACAACAAATGTCTGACGCCTCTGGGCGCCACGCTTCGCGGCCACGGAAGTAATAGCGCCACCCTTTGCCTCCAGCAGACCAAAATGTTTACAACGAATTCCTAATTGCAAAGTGAATCAAGGACTCAATCATTTATAAAAAATTCAAAGTAGCTTATTAGTATTTGGTGAAATTGGAAGACGTTAGAGCCCTTCCACACGACTTTTTTTACGCTCGTTTGTATCGATGCAACTGCAAGTTGAACGCTCAACACGTTTAATTTTTACACACTGTCCATGCGTTTGTATCGATACAAACGCCACGTCTTTCGAAACGCAAGTAAGACGCGCTATAAACGCGCGCTTGTATTGTATTGCGTTGCGTACATGTCGCGTTTGTATGAGTACAGTTAGAGATAGAGCACAGTCAGCTGCAGATATACTTCCCAGCGCTAAGGAATTGGTTTAATTTATATCTACAGCTGACCCTATTTTAGCGTACTTTACCACCCGACATACTCTACCTGAAGATTATTTGGAGTGCTAAGCTGAGCTAAATCCGCTGTTATATACATTTTATAGTAATTTTCCTAAGGTACACTTTAAATTTAAATTACAGTCGAGGTCTTTTTTGTTCATAGCGGACTGAAAGGGGCAGGAGATGATTGAATAAATTTTAAATGAATATTATTTAACATAAAAGCCCAGCTGTCTAATTAGGTGTAATTTAAGTTGGATATTGACTCATTATTGTCCCTAAACTAGACCGATCGACGCTTAAAGGCAATATTAGACTTTATTTTTTCTTAAAAGCGTAAAAAAACTTTAAATTTAAGTTAATGTCTGCCAATTTAGACCGTTGTATATTTTAAAAGCGTCTTAAGCACGACAATCAAGAATCGTTGTTTGTTTGCTTAAGACCTGTTTAAAATACGTTATAATGTAAATGTCCTACATTAGTTTGCCTTTCATGATTATAATAATAACTCACGTACTTAACTAAATAAATGCCGATTTTATTACTTTTCTCTAAGTACGTTAATTTTTAGGTACAGTAGCCAGCACATGCGGCTGGACATTTTGACCTTGAGAGCCTTGAGAGTATTCCGTAGCAGTATAGAGGTGAATTTCGTAGTGCGAATGTCCAACCGCATGTGCTGGCTTCTGTCATTGGTGCTTCAATTTAAGACACTTTGTTGAGGCCATCGATTACTATAGCAAGAGCTTTCGAGGTACCCATGACAATGTCACCAAACACACATATACACACACTCATACACACATCATCGGTAGCCAACCAGACTGTTGAATAGGTATGCAATTTACTGGAAAGCCTTGTACTTAGAGAAGTGGAAATACGCGGAGCTCGGTTTTTCCAACCTCTTTGCTTGTACTGTCTGTTAGTATGACGTTTTTTTTTATATAATTTATTTTTTTTCTTTTCATCTCTGCATACCCAAAAAATATTATCATATTCTGGTTTCGTATTAAGCACTACTTAAAAAGATACTTTTATTCTATCTAAGCATATTCTTTATCATCGGGGTAAGTCAGACTCAGACATTCTTATCTAAAACACATTTAGATTATTCAAATCTCATGTCCACGTAAAGATCTTTTAGTAATCTTATTTTTATTTGTATCGCTTCAATTTTACGAGTACGAGTAGATCCTGTGTAATCCGAACGGAATTTTCTAAATCTTGGGATGTGATGAGAGTTTGCGAAGAGAAAAAGGATCCAATCAACGTTTCAAACCACATCCTTTCTATTAGTTCAGCATAGTGTTTATTTTGTTCCTCAATACGTAGGTTTTGAAACAATTAGTTCAATTCAAAGTAGAATAAAATAGAATAGAATATACTTTATTGCACATCATCATCATCATCTCAGCCGAAAGACGTCCACTGCTGGACAAAGGCCTCCCTTATTGCACACCAGTAATAAATTACAAGAAATACAGTACATAACTCCAAATGTCGATTTTTTCCAACAAAGCTTTTGTTTAGAATATTTCTCAAAAATGTTAACAAATTTTAGTACCTATTTCCTAAGCCGCCACTAACATCTAAAATACTTCTTCCTAACAATATTGTCACGCTAAGAAGCAGAGGTGGGAAAACCGCGCTCTTAAGAAGCGATATTTGACAGTAGTTATGTTTCCTTCTGACTATAAACATAGGCAAAGCAAAAGAACATAGGGTTCACTTTTTAACACTAAAACGTGTTAATCAAACAACGCAAAACCTGTCAGGTGATAAGTCAGCTCCAAGGTCTTGGTCAGCCCATGAAACTGAACAACTTTAGTTCTGCAAGTTTTCTGAAATTTTATTTTTTACTTTTCATACAAATTTATCAGTTGGCCAAGTCGCCATTTTATTAATGTGACAATTTGTATGAAGAAGTATTATTTTTAATCAGATCCTTTGACTGAGCCTTCAGTGTCCTTCTAAGCCACAGACATAAAAAAAACATATATATATTTAAGCAAAGCTTCTAAAGCGAAGCGGCTCTTCCAAACTCTCTGATATATACGGTCGAATTGAGAAACTCCTTTTTTTGAAGTCGTTTAATAAAGGGAAGCAGGATCACATTACATACTTAGAGCGAGTGGCAACTTTTAACTCGTACCTTATTTTTGAATTGCCGAATTAATATATTTATAAAGAGTTATTGCGGGTGTTTGTATACTGAAGTACTCCTTTACATTCATAAGTATAGTACTTTACTATTTTTGTTCCAAATATTACCAATCATGTTAAAGAAAAACATGTAGCTTACGTGGAAATTTACGCCACGCGGCATTCTTTGTATTGTACAATCTGGGGGCACGGGAGTGCCCCCGCCAAGTCGAGCGCGAAGCAACACTGCCGTACCATCTTTACTGGAACCATTTCGCCGCATTTTCAGGTCCCTATTTGAGAACCTCTGGATAAGACCAGAACGTAGAAATTTTTGTCATAAACTAAGCTATGATCACATACTAAAAATCCGAAATTTCAAGTCTGTAGGTCCTTTAGTTCCGAAGTTAAGCGAAAGCAAAGTTTCGCATTTTCGACACTCACTCATGATCATCAAAATAGAACTAGTACTTCCCATAAACTCAGCGACCTGAAATTTGGTACAGAGTTAGGGTTTAATGGCTACATAAAGGGAAAACTATAACAACTAGGATAATCGAAGATCTGGAGTACCTGGTGACCCTGATTAGAAAACACAAGAGCCCAACCAGACTATTAAAGATCGAGACATACCGCCTTTACAAAAAATATTCAACTTGGTGGGCCGCTTCATTTGATGTCAAAAATCGAAGGCCTGAAGTATCTGATGAAGGACCCTCGGCTGGTTTCAGCTGTATTAGAGATATGGTACCTAACGCCCCCTTCTGCTATTGGTACTTAAAAAAATCGACTGTCATTGCAAAAATCCAGCATAGTGGAACACATCTTCTAATTTAATCCAGCCTATAGCGTCCCACTGCTGGGCGAATGCCTCCCCTTCTGCTTTTAATACGTATATAAATAAAATTAAAGGAAAACTATGGAAAAGACTAGACTGGCTTTTATACTTATACTTATAAGTTTACAAGAAGAAATAGTCGAAAGATCGAACGATTAACTTTATTCTACTCAAACATTATACAAATTAAATAAACAAATTACACTAAAATATTAATTCTAAAAATATGATGGAGGAGTGGAGGTGATACCCGCACACGTCGTTAGATGGCGCTGACTGTATTTTAAAACGCGCTTAAGAAAAGAAAGATTTATTGTAATAATAAAAAAACAACTTCTAAAAAGAAAAAAAAACTATGTGAAATAAGAAAATCTAATAAAATAAATCAATATACCCACGTTTCTACAAAAAGAAGTGAAATCTCACCAAAAACATTCTGTAAAAAACTAGCCAACTCTCGATGGAGCTGCTTGTTTATCTCTAAAAAGTAATGAAATCTAGACAAAGTCGTACCAAGTCTAAGGTTCATTACTGCGATTTCTTTATACTTAGGGCTGATTTACGCTGGAGCAACATTTTGCGGCTTGCGCATGACACATATTTTTCGCATATGGAATCTTGTGGTATGCTACAAATTGAATATAGACGAGGCAACATCGTGGCTAAATAATTTTCAAAGCATCTTACTGGTTTGGGCGAAGGCTGAAAACCAGTGCTGCCCTCTTGGGTGAATCGCACTGAGCCCGGGCAATTTGCATACTACAACATACATAAAGGGATTTTACTTAACAATTTAGAAACTTGATTGTGTTTGTTCTCCCTGTTGATTGATTATGTTGTTGTTACTATGTTGTGTTATTGCTTGTTTGTATTCGTGTGCGTTAGTTTATGCAATAAACAATCTATCTATCTATCTATTATATAAATTATGTGGGTTGCCGCAAGCCGCATAATGTTGCTCTAGGGTAATAAGCCATTATACCCTGTATATTCTGTTCCTTCACTCGTAACTACCAAAACACCTCTTACAACTGGCTACAGAGTAGGTACAGAGATTTGTAGTGTTTTATTACATTAATTACTGCAGCACTGTACCTCCTGCTCTTTTGATTACAGATTCTCACAAGCTGCAACAGTTATAATTATGCAAACAAGATAATCTAAATGAAGCTTCGAGTTAAGGGTGTGATTCTATACAACATTTAATAAAATTATGAAAATAATTAACTAAAACGACTGATACTTGGTGATTAGTGTCAGTTCAATATACTTTTTTTTTTCAATTAGGTACTGGGTAGGTACTCATAATTGGATTGACGAAACCTAAACGATGAAATGAAAAACTCGTCAGAACTGTAACACATTGTTGTTTTTTTATTATATTTTTAATATACTTTTTAAAGCTTTCACGGTTATTTACATATTTTTTTAATTTAGAAACATAGGACAAGACTCATATAATATATAATATTTTCCAGAAATCAAGATATATTGAAATTCTAAAAACAATTCTAAAAACTCAATTTCATCTTATTTCTATCAAAACTTTCAAATCCATTAGACGATTTTTGCCAGAAAACAAATTATCAAAGCCTAAGAATTATCAAAACCTAAATGAATATTCTATTTACCTTAGGTACTTTCAAATTATACATCTTTACCGTTACGTAATGTCCACTAAATTATTACACTGTTTACCAAAAGTATCATGGTCTAAAAAACAAGGTCTAACTCGACAAGGATGAACCGCATGATGACGTAGGATTGTGTCAAGTTTGACAGTCCGAGTAGAAGACCTTTATTTTTAGACTATGCGTTGTATAATATTTCCGTGCCTCGTGACTTCAAAGAGCGCATGGACGGTGTCTGCGCTCCGTTCATTATGCAGATAAAATGTACAGAAGCCAGCACATGCGGTTAGACATTCGCACTACGAAATCCACCCTTACTGCTACGGAATACGGGCGCTCTCAATGTCAACATGTCCAGCCGCATGTGCTGGCTACTGTACCTCGTTATTTGGAGATTAACACGTTATTTGACGAAAACTAACTGCGTAGCTCGACGACGTTAATCCAATTACGTTGGGAACTTTGAAACACCCCTGTGAACCAGTTGCATTATTTTTCTTATGCAAATTAAAAACGGGTGGTTATACTGTACTACTTAAAATTATATAATGTAATCTGATGCTTATAAGTATATGAGCGGACCAATGCTACCACATTATAAAACCTATATAATTATTGCTATAGCGTGTGCATAGTTATAGAATCTAAAGTAAACAAAAAATCTACTTCTATGGTCGTTTGCATGGCAAGACAAGACAGGATTAAAAGATAATTAAGATATGTAACCTCCTTCAAAGATCCTATACACTAAAAGGTAAAAAATAAAATTAATATCTAGCTGAAAGCTCATTTACCTAGGTAGGTAGTAACATCATATAAAATGTATTGTGTAATTCGACTGATAAATTAACGGGACATAGATTCTGTGGCGGCACGAAGTTCGCCAGGTCCGCTAGTTGTAATATAAAATAGTTCTAGCGACCTTGGACTTATCAGTACTGGCTGTCATCGCGAGTCAAGTGGACATATCGTCGGATTAGACAAAGTGAGTTCTTTGCTTTTTCTTTTTTATTTCATTTATTTATTACTGGAGGTCAAATCATAAATCATGTTTAGTATCTAGTATCTACCCATAAATTCAATTTAGTAGCTTCAAATATACGACTTCAAATAATATTTCTTGATTAAAAAAAATGTTTATAAGGTAATCGATCTGATTCAAAAATAGTAAACCAACATAAATGTTTGATAATTACAATGATTGAAGTACATTTTTAAAACTATATTCTACAGATTTAAAAAATATATTTATCACATTAAAGTTATATCAGATAAGCCGATAAATAAAGTATTAATTCAATAGTGGATAGCAAAACAATTTTATACCAATCACTTTAATTGCACAGAAAATAGCCGCCATCTTTTCTAATTTGTTTTAATAAATAGTTTGTTTTTAAACTCTCAGTAAAACAGGATTATCAAAAAATTGTTGGGTACAAGTTACATCACAATTTTGTTCAAGGTCAGAAGGTTGATCGTCTACCTCTATAATCATTATTGTATAACATAACAACGTCTTAAGTAGCCAGTCAGTAATTGAGTATCACACAATGCGAATAGGTGAGTAGGTAGTATAAGATCAAGAACATCTACGTCATCGTCATCATTATATTGGAGGATCGAGATACCTTTATGATGCATATCATTATGATACAGGGACTGGTGCTTATCACATGGTTATAAGGTGTCAATTCCAACATGTTTGATCCTTTCAAATTGTTTTTCAGATATTTTATAATCAAAAATAAATAAATCTTCTACACCGAATTAGCGAAACTTACTCCAAAAATCGTCAGAGAGCGTCGTCGGCCAAGTGGCTAGGGGCCGTTGACTTCCATTCGGAAGTTTGCGGGTTCAAACCTCGGCACGTACCAATGTGTTTTAGATTTTCGAATTCATATGTAGGTACGTTTATTTGACGCTTTTCTGGTGAAGGAAAACATCGTGAGGAAACCTGCACACACCTGCGAAGTAATTCAAAGGTTGTGTGTGAAGTTGACCAACCCGCACTGGGCCAGCGTGGTCGACTAAGGCCTGTTCACCCTTATTACAGGGTAGGCTCGAGCCCCTTGGTAGGGTCGTATATGAGCTGTTAGTGATGATTCCAAAAACTGAGTATTTTTATTAATAAAATCTCTTTAAAGGTATATTTTTAGGATACTAAAATCTACTATATAGTTTGGTTCTAAAATCTACGATGATGAAACAAAGTATGCCTTAGATTTTCTGCTGTGCTGCTAAATTACTAGTAATTATTCTTGTTGACTATATTTTAGACAGATATTGCAATATTGTTTAATGTTTTTATTGTACACAAAATAAAATTGTACATTTAGTATAAACGGAAGTATACAAGGGCGAGCTTATCTCTAAATAGAGATCTCTTCCAGCCAACCCGTAGCAAATGTGAGAGAACTATACAGACATTGCAGGGACAAGGCTGTGTACTTAATCGAAAATATAATACTTATCATTACACGCACCATACTTACAATACAAATAAAATAGTCATATAAACATACATACTACTACATGTATATAAACACAAATATATATAAAAATAAATACTACTACATATATATAAACATAATATAATAATTAAGACAATTGTGATAAAAAATGCTCTTTAAGTCTCTTCCTAAATGATTACTAAATAATTGACTAAATAATTTTATCACCAGATGACCGTGAAACTGTACAAAGCGGACCTCAGTCCCCCAGCCAGGACCGCCATGATGGCTTGCGAGATATTCCAAGTGCCAGTCGAAATGATCGATGTTAATTTGTTGCAAGGAGAACATCGTTCGCCTGAGTTTCTAAAAGTGTGTTTTTTGTATAACTTTAAGTTGCTTGTCATATTCTGCTTCAATTATTTGAAGCTATTAAAATTTTTACTAGACACTATTTACATTTTGGATCAATCAGTTCTCTACTTTTGATACTACTATCAACATTTTTTATAGTGAAATCAAGATAATGATCACTGATGAGCTTAGACTTTTAGGACATTAAAGTTTTATCGAAATTGATAATTTAATCAATCTGTTCTTTTACTTGTTTGTTTATGTCCTCGATAGATAACTTAACTTCAAAATTGGCATATGTATAAGTATATTCTTACTTACTTATTACTTATTTTATTATTCGTATATTCGTTACACAATGTACTAGCAAATAATATTTTCACTTCCCAGAAAAACCCATTACACCGAATTCCTGTTCTCGAAGATGGTGACTTAGTTATCCATGACAGGTGTGTGCCATGATTATTTAAACTTTAAATATTTTGATGATTTTTCTTCCGTTCTCTTAAGAACATTCTCAATTTATACATGTACCTATTTCTTATTCAAAATCAATCATTGTTATTTTTTTACTTTGGTTAATTCCGTGCTCATTAATCGAATGTTTGCCTTGGGCGGGCTCCGAACTCGCGACCCTGTGCTTTGAAGGAAGACGTACTACCAACTAGGCTACGGGGCCGTAATAGCCCTTAGTAGTACCAGTATCTGCTTTTTATTTACATACAATATTGTCTTTTACAGTCACGCCATAATCGCTTATCTCGCTGATGCCTATGGTAAATCTGACTCGATGTACCCCAAAGATGTGAAGCAGAGGGCTTTGGTCAACCAGAAACTTTTCTTTGACACTGAACTATTATTTGCAAGACTTAGGAATATTACGGTAAGTAAAGCCAAATTGTATTCAGATTGACACGATTATGTGACATGCTATGGAGCTTTCTCCAAATACGAACTATGAACCTCCTTGAACTATGAATCTTTGATATATTTTAGCATTAACATAGATAAGTGGTTTCGTAAAATCTTACTCCGAAAAAACCTTTTGACTACCTATGTAAATCTTCAAAAGTAAAAAACATTTGTACGTACAGGGATCAAGATGACAGCTTTTTTTTATTGACCTACTTTTGTTTCGAAAAGGTACGACCAATCAAGCTTCACCGGACTTGCGTATTACATTACAGTAAAGCCTGACCAGATAAATAAAAAACCTGCTCTGGGGGCGCCACGTGTAGTTATATTTTTATGTTTATGGCAACAATTATTTACATTGAAAAATTAGTTCTATTAAAATTCCGCAATATGGCGCGGTTTTTTAATTTTCTTGTCGGGTTTTAATAAGTTAATAAGAAAAATAAACAGCTACCAAAATGTTATTTATAATATGAAGTGTACAATTTGGTCCAAACAGTACATTCAATAAGTAATATGAAATGCACAATTCGATAACCTTTAAGAAACTATTATTACGTTATTCTGTGACCTTTGTACAGTCATTACCGTAATGGGTAACTGTTGTTGAGTGCGTACACATCTTGTCATGTACAAGGACATAATTCACTAACCAGTATTTATCAACAATCATATTGTATCAAGTGTACTTAAGGCTAAATACCTACCTATTCTATCTAACAATTATAATAAAACTGAAGAATCGGCGTGTCTGTATGATGTGTTTTTCAAAAAACTGATTGTAGATGATAAAGGTAGCTTAACACAAAACTACAAGTTTTGAAAAATGTCTGTCTGTCTGTCTGTCTGTTTGTACACGCTTATCTCTGGAACCGTTAGACCAATTTAAATGAAATTTTGCATGGTGGTACCTTATATCCCCGGTCAACATCCTAGATACATTTTACCACGGGAAATAAAAAATAAAATAACTATATTAACTCATACGGCTCAGCACATTGTACGGGCTTATCTCCGAAACTGTTTGACCGATTTAAATAAAATGTTGCATGGTGGTACCTTATATCCCCGGTCATCATCTTGGATACTGTTCCCGTGTAATACTTAAAAATTTACTACGGAAAATTCGAAAATCAACGTGGGCGTAGTCGCGGGCAGACAGACAGCTAGTTATAAAATAAATATTATTACATCCACAGTACTCTGCATTCATTGAAGGCGAGAGAAAAGTGCCCCAGAAGAAATTAGATGACATACGAGAGGCCTATGACTTTCTGGAACAGTTCCTGGTTAAGAACAAATACCTGGCTATGAATTCTATGACTATTGCAGACGTCTCCGCTTTTGCTACCGTCACAAGCTTGAAATACCTTGTACCTATTGATGCTTCCAAGTGAGTAAAAAAAGCCTTCGTTCTCAGTAGAACCATTGTTAATGTTAACAATAAAATTAAAGAAAATCAAAATCTTCGTCACAAATCCGTTACTTTACCCTTTCAACAATTAGAAAAGAGCCAACACAAAAATATAAGTTTAAAAAAAAATGTCTGTCTGTCTGTTTGTACACGCTAATCTTTGGTACCGGTGGACCGATTTAAATTAAATTTTGCATGGTGGTACCTTATCACCCCGGTCAACATCTTAGATACTTTTTACCACAAGAAATAAAAACGTAATAAAAAAAGAACAAAACGGGCGTAGCCGTGGGCAGACAGCTAGTAAATTATAAATTTCCCCATCAAGGGGCTCGAGGGAGGGGGAGGCGAGTGAGGGGCGACGCGTGATACATGGGTACTCGATGAAGCACAACGACTTTCCTCTAATTTACATTTGCGTTTGTAATTTTCGCATTAGGCGGGGTTCGAAACCGGGACCCTGTGCTTCAAAGCCAGGGCACTACCGACTAGGCTGCTTTATTCTTCATTTTACCAAAGTAATGTTAAGCTTGTATATTTTTTAAACTGTAAAAGAAATACTCTTTTTTGGTTAATTTAGACACTTTTTCTCGATATTTTCTTTTATTGTGAGAGTACTTAGTTTCAAAGTACATACAATTTGTAATTTTACCTGTTACATTTTCTTCTAGGTATCCTAAAACAACGACTTGGATCAAAGAAATGGAAAAACAGCCATTTGCAAAGAAATACAATGAATCCGGCGTAAGAGGGCTCGGAGAAATGATTAAGAAGTTTGTAGAACTGTGAAATTATATACCTTGATATAAGTATTTGTACTGTCAATATAGGACACTTAAGTTTATATTCGCTTGTATCGTTCTGTCAATAACTACATATACAGGGAATAGAATAGAATAGAATATACATATACAGGGCGTCCCACGGCAATGCCACATAGAGGGAAAGTACCATAAATATTGTAGATAGAACATTTTAATGAAAGAAGACTTTATTTTATTTCTAAAAACTATTAAAACTGCATTCATACATTTTTTATAATTACATGGTTGAACCGGGAATCGAACCCGTTATACGAGAAAATAAATCACCGTGGGACGCCCTATATATGCAGATATTTTCACTATGTTTCCTTACAGTCGTAAGTGTGAATTTTAAATTCGAGAACAATGCTCTATTTTATTAAACTGGAACCCAAATTTTCCGAATGGTAAACAACAAACAACTGACCAGTTACTCGCGACGCGGTGGTGTCGCGCTTCCGTGATTCGCTCTTACATGTTTAGTGACCAAACCAGGCCTCCGTCATTATTCTAACAGAGTTGTAGCGCCTTGTCCTGAACATTTTGTAACTCTCAGAAAAGCTTTTGAATGTTTTACTTGGGTTTTACCTCTCATGGCCTCAGGAGAGGTAAAACCTAAGTAAAGCATTCACATTATATATGAACATTACATATTATTCCTAACAAAGTTATGTGAAAAAGCTTTTTATAGTCACCTCCTAACACAGGCATGCTTAGCTTAAAGGGAGGTGTCACCCCTAAATTGTAAGGTAACTTTGTAGTTAACGCAATAAAGATTTTTTTATTTATTTTTTTTATTATTATTTATTTATTCTTAACATATACATATTAAATAGCAGACGTAGCGTTCATTTTTAATGAGAAGACAGGCACAGAAAAATATAATTTAATTCACAAAATATTTTATCTAAAGAGTGATCAATTAAACTACAGGATGTCAAAAACAAGTCCGGTGAAGCTTGATGGGTCGTACTTTTTCGACACAAGCATAGGACAATTTAAAAAAGCGGCCAAGTGCGAGTCGGACTCGCCCATGAAGGGTTCCGTAGCAGCAAGTAACTTAATATAAAAGTTCTTGTAGTTCGTTGTAACTTTGATCGATGTTTTAATAATAGTGAAAGGTAAATTGCGGTTTACGATTTATGACGTATTAAAAAAAATACTTGATAGATTTTGTTCAAACCAATTTTCGGTGGAAGTTTACTTTATCATTCTCTTATTTATTTTAGAAGTTACAGGGGGGACACACACATTTTACCACTTTGAAAGTGTCTTTCGCGCAAACTATTCAGTTTAGAATTTTTTTTTATTAAGAAACCTCATTTTGAAGACCTGTTCATAGGTGAAAAATTTTTTTGTTACAGTTCTAAGGATGGAGAACCCTCAAAATTTATTGATTTTTTTTCTATTTTTATGCGAAAATCTTAATGCGGTTCACAGAATACATCAACTTACCAAGATTCAACAGAATAGTTCTTATAGTTTCGGAAAAAAGTGGCTGTGACATACGGACGGACAGACAGACAAACATGAAGAATCTGCTACGGAACCCTAAAAAGGATGTCCAAAGAGAGTACTGATATTTGTTAGTCTAATAAATAAAGAAAGTACCAGTAAACAGCAAAGATATTTATTGTTTAATATTAAAATATAAAATAGAAAATTATTTCGAAAACATAATGTTATCCAAATAGTAACGGGTACGTCGCCGTTGGCACTCTTTTATTCATCCAACGAAGATTGGTAATGACACACTCACAGCATACGCAGCTACAAGAGTGTGCTCTAGTTTTGCACAGCGTACCCCTCGATATTGCTGCCATTCCTGACCTGATGAGGGTTTTCCTGGGGTCGTTCATGTTTTCGTCTCGGAATTTCATCTGCCTATAGTACTAAGCAGGATGCTTAGTCACATGATCATTCAAGTGAAATTCTGCTTCGTTGTTGTTAAATGAAACAGAATTTCGTTCGTCAAATTCAAACGATTACCTTATCTTTCAATTCTTGAACTAATTGAAATTTATAAGCTTTCAAATGTAAATATTCGTTTTTGGATAGATAAAGGTGGATTTTGACGAAGTGACGTCGTTACTTCATCGACTGTTTTCTAGTCGCGGACTGAACGATGGTTTACATTTTTACCGATGCGCCTGAATTTTCGAACATCCAGATCATTTTTAACCGACTTCAAAAAAGGAGGAGTCTTAATTCGCCGCGTATGTATTTTTTTTGTGTTTGTTAAAATATATCTCCGCCAATTGTGAACCGATTTTCAAAATTCTTTTGATAATTAGCTGGCACCGACTCCAAGGTGAAGAGTATAACAATGTCTACACATGTTTATATGATGTTACAATTTATGTAAATAAGGAATAATAACAGCCATATTAAACTATACTTTCATCTAGATTTTTTTTTTTTTTTTTTTTTTTGTGTAGGTTAGGATTTTGAACGCGGTTTTATATTTTTTAAATTATCTTTTTATTTTAATACTATATGTATATTGTAAAATCACTTAGTGTATAGCGTGTACGATATTCCGCACGTAACAAACGTTGATTAGTTAGTCACTATTGAATCACCATTACGATAGCACGCTCGTACGCAAAAAGCGCGGTACGTTTTAGAGTCCTGCTTGCGATAAAAACTCCATAAAATGGTGGACTCCATGTGACTCCATGAATGAACCCTTTCCCGCGCTTTTCCGCCGTTCCCGTTCAACTGCAGTATTTAAACTAATACCTAGTACTCTTTTTGAACCCCCCCTATAATCTCAAAGCTCAACAAAATACCTATTTTACCATCTCTGTGTATTTTACCATTATTAAATGAAATACCTAAGGTACGGGCGCCAATGAAGGCCCACTTAAATTCAAACCCTTGTAAAATCTTGCAGTTAAGTAAAGTAAAGAAAAAACATAACGGAAATTATAATATATTTATTTGGGAAACAAGATATCTAAAAAAGTAGTGCAGATTTTGGCATTTTAACACAAAGATAAACACATTTTATAAACTTGGTATTGGGCTATCTTGGGAACCTGGTCGCTGAAGATGGCCCGAAAAATATTAATGGAAATATATGCATTATAAACATTTTAATACTTTTAACATAAAATATATAAATAAAACACAATCTTCTCATAACACTATTCACAAAAGGTAAAATAATTAACCAAAGATTCAAATGTGGGCCATCTTAAATCTATCAAAATTTAAATCAACTATAAAATAAAAACAAACAACTAAATAAAATTATATTTTACTTCTAGATTAACTTTGAAAGTAACTTATCGAAAATATAAAGAAATCAATTCTTTTTTCTAAAACATTTTTGTTTTAGTAGGTGGGCTATATAAGGGATACTGATAATTAACTTTGAAATCAATCAAAATAAGTGTACTTATTAGTAAAAACAAATAAGACGCTATTGTCTTTAATTATGTGCATGTATTCTTAACAAAAAAATTATAATATCGGAAAATAATCTGAAAAGCGAATGGGGCTATGTTGGGGATTATACTATGGGCCATGATAGGAAATTACCCCCAGTTTAAGCATAATCTCGTAAAAATACAAAAAAGGTAATAAAATAATAAAACTCATCTGTAATTCGTTGATTAATAAATTAAATATGAATTTTCACAGTTCAAAGCAAAGAGATTTGCTTTTAATTTGCTAATTTTCAAAAGAATTGAGATCGTGGAGTTTATAAAACGTGTATCGTCCTGACATGACCAAGAAAACTGTCGTCTGTCTTCAAAATGGCGATGCACCGGTAATGAAACACACTTGCACTATTGTCTATGATACTTGTAGCATAAACCTGCGTAATTTCAAATGTTTCCAATAATCATAACTGTATTTTTATTAAAGTGGGCTATCTTAGGAGCCGGGCCATCTTCGGCGACACTACCTTATAACTTAAAAACTTTCTTGGCAACTAATCAGGCATGAAATAAGGCCTCCATGAAACTTGTATGTAGGAGTAGATTGTAGGCGTACGTTTATCATGCTAGTAATCAAAATGCTAATCTAACCTCGTGGATGTTCAACAAATCTCAAAGTAACGGTTAACTTCATTAACTCTAGCTAGGGACTACTATTTGGTATTCTGTGCTCTAGGATTGAGTAACGATGATTTTTTTTTATAAAGATGTGCTAAACTGGTTCAACTGCCTCCCATATCGTACATAATATTTCAGTTACAGTTTCAAAATAGCTATCACGTCACGCCACATCCCTGGGCATAAAATTGCAGTACTTTTTAGCGTTTATGCTGAGTTTATAACAGGATAGACCTCAGTGAAACTGGCAGAGGAAGAGGTCGCAGTTTAGGTCCCTTTCCACGCACAATAAACTTTCAGCTTGAAGCATTATATTAGACACTCCTATTAAAAGAGCTCATTCTAATAGACATAGTAACTTTATATTACATTCCTGAAGGTATGAATTAATATACACACTCAGCGCAAAGGTAATTGTTGCATCGTTTCTGTCATGCGACTAGTGCTATCATGAATGTAAAAGTAAGAACAGAACACTTTTGATTACTTTTTGTGTTCAGATATTTCTTAAGTCCGGTGAAGCTTGATTGGTCGTACCTTTTCGACACAAGCGAAGGTCATTTAAAAAATCTCTTCATCATTATTTCAGCCGGACCATGTCCACTTGCTTACACAAAAACCTCCCCTAAGATCTTCACGACATGATCGATGCTCTTGGCCCGCAGCAGTTAGCGGCTGTCCCGCGTCCCTCAATAATTCGGCAACATATTTATTCTCGTGATAAACATTTATGATACATACTACCTTTTTACATTTAACATAAGACTACTCTTCTTTAAAGTATGGTATATATGGTTTCCGTATGTCAAATTAAATGGAACAGGTAAATATTATCGTTATATAAAGCGTATTGGAGTATCGTTTTTTTTTTCACCTGGGTGAAATATGACAAAAATACAAATCGCAAAAGTTTTTGTTTCATATCCTGTACCAAAGGGTCTTGGCTTGACGCATCAACTGAATAAACGGTTTCTTAAGGAAGCGTAGATTCGGTAAAATAGGATTTAGTGTAATCTTTTTCTTTTGTTGTGTAGTGGTTTGGTTAGGTACAATATTGATTGTAATATTTACTTAGTTGAAAAGAATTGAATATATTTTATTGCACACCAGGAATAACAATAAATACAGTCAACAACAGTAAAAGTGTGAAATGGGCGGTCTTATTGCTAAATAGCAATTTATACCGAGCAACCCACGGCAAAGAAGAAGCAGGGATAACAGCAGCGGTGCAGTGCGTTAATGTTTTAAAAGAATATAAAGGCCTTATTGCTAACATAGCAATATATATAATGAAGAAAAGAATAATAAGTAGCGTAAACTGGTGAAACATAGAAACTTATATTAAAAATTTAAACTATACCTAAATATATAATGTATATGTATTATTAATTAGTAATATGCTTCTGTGCTTATATATGCTCTTTTCTATGGCATACTCGTATTTCATTCATAATCGTGAATCGTGAATCGTCGATCGTGACGTAATACTCGTAATATTGCCAACCGATGTCACGTCTTCCGTTCAACGTATGTTTTTCCGCAAACCTAAAACGTCCACAGTTCTCATTGAAATTCCGAACACAATCCACAGATTCTAACCTAACGTTTCTCTAGACAGATATTTATTTAAGTTATTTCCGTAGCGATATCTCTTACTCGTATATTACTAAAAGCTTTTTTCTTGAATCAAAGATGAAACAAAGCATGGCTCGCAACCTGTTTTGAAATACCTGTTAAAATCGTTCGAAAAACTGATATAATTCCGTTCCCCAATTAACCGGTAATAGATGGAACTTAATGAAACTAAACAAAATCATTCTGGTTACCCGGTTTTTGATAAAGAACGTAATTATATCGGTTTTTAACGGTTATGTAATTATTAAAGTAATTGTATTTGCGGCAGACGAAGGCCAGGGCTGCCGGTTGCTTTGCATATTATGTTCCCCCAGGACTAAACCTACCCTTAGTGATCTTAGTTAGAGCTAATAGTCGGATAGGGTTTGAACTAGTTTATGAAAAACCGGTTCCGATCCCTGAAACAAAGTTACAGATAAATCAAAAACTAGTTTTAAAATATTTATTTAAATACATTTGTGCTGGCTGAGGGAGGACCCTGATTTAATAAACAAAGGCAACTTTGGCAACCACGTTGGCTTGGCCCTATATAAGTTTGTTGACCTTGTTTATTCAACCGCCGAATTCAATAGGAAGGTAAATTTGCTCTCATTCGTCGCAAAGAACGACGAATAAATAAACAAAGAATTCGAATATAAAATCAATTGGGGCAGTGTCGAAACCTCCTTTTAGACAGACTTTAAGCTCAAATAGCCCTCCCTATCTATGTAGGTAATTACATTTAGTTTCATTGAAATAAACAACAACCTCTGTGGTCGAGTAGTCAGAAGCTCGTCTGTCGTTACGGAGGTTCCGGGTTCGAATCCTGGTGGGGATCCGTCGAACGAATGTCACTTTGTGAGACTTTCCTTGGTTTGGTTAAGACATTGCAGGCTGAATCTCCCGATTGTCCGAAAAGAAAGATGATTCCGTGCTTCGGAAAGCACGTAAAGCTGTTGGTCCCGACTACTATTTAGTAGTTGTTAATTCTTATACAAGCCAGAACCCTAAGTTTATGAGTAGGTATTTAGGTTAACCTCGAAACAAATCTACGGTTGTAGTCGTAATAGGAGCCATGTCGGAAGCCTAGGTCGGCTCAACAATTCCGACACCAGGGTTTCTGAGAAAAAATTAAATTTTCCTATAAATTAAGTTATTTTGGTCCATTTCTCCGCCGTTATAAATAATTATTAAATGAACTCGTATAGCATATCTAATAATAACAAGAAGTTTGTCTAGTACTTTTTGCTTCCAATTACCAACAAAAACTCAAGTTCTTCAGCCGTATATTTCTCCGAAAGACGTTATTATTTTGTGTTATTTCTCTCTAAAAAATATGATGATATGAATACTTAAAAATTCTATGTTAAAATGTTGTAAGAGCGGCCCTAGACAATTGATAATATTAGAATTGCACACTAGAAGAACAATAGA
Organism: Teleiodes luculella; assembly: GCA_948473455.1. Lineage (NCBI taxonomy): Eukaryota > Metazoa > Arthropoda > Insecta > Lepidoptera > Gelechiidae > Teleiodes > Teleiodes luculella. The sequence continues at coordinate 8,444,975 of OX419584.1, forward strand.
TACAGTAAACGTCTTGTACATGTAGGCGGCCTGAGTAGCAATTTCTACCAGGCAATCTTATACATATTTCTCAATATTACCACATATTATATTAATCGCACAATATTATTGATCGTCTAGGATTAATATTGAAGACCGTTTGGGTTGCAAATATATTTCAATTTTATTGAATTTTATTTTGTATTTTGTTCTAGGTTGCGTAACGTAACGTAACGTAACCTAGAACTGTCTATTGGTAGCATCCGTAGCCAAAGGCAAAAAAGAGAAAGAGAAACAACTAAACAGAATGAACTAGACAGAGGAGAATAATAGTTAGCGATTGTCTATGCTCCCTTGAGAGACATCCCCTGCAATTGGACTAGACATCGCACCGCTCTACCTCGGATTTTGTTTTCGTGTACAAGACCAATACTTTCAGTCTTTTACCGAATGGTATATAAAATAAGAAAGGTTAATAAGTATACCTGTCACCAAAAACTTCCTACCTATATGATTTTAGTAAGTGGAAATAATTATCGATCAGCGCGATCGTTGTAAAGCCCGACCAAAGAAATAAGAAACCTCGCCATATTGCGGAATTTCAATGGAACTAATATTATAAGGGAAATTGTTGCCATAGTCGTAAAAATATACACGTGGCGCCCCCAGGGCAGGTTTCTTATTTCTTTGGTCAAGCTTTAGAAAGAACATTGTCCAGAAGTAGACGTCTTTTGGGTGAAATGATGATGATTTAAATTCAAATTCCTCAGATGATGATATTGTGATGAAACACTTTGACGTATAAGTAGTAATTTATTTTTTTAGGTTTATTTAGCAAGTTGGGTTGGGTTACCGGAACACACCCGAATTATTTGTGGCACGCTCCACCCCTTTTATACTTGAATGAATGTCAGACGGACGGCCGTCTGGACGTACTAATGTGTTTCAGTAAATACAAAAGAGGCGCCGAGCGGCGGCAGCGGCGGCGGGCGGTACGGAATGTTAAACGATCACGTGTGTTTTCATGCGACACACATAATGAACCAATCGACCCCCGACACACGTGTAAATGCCTATTTACATAAAACGAATAGGTACCCACCAAAGAATGGTACATTTTTATCAAAATTAATGTGAATAAAATTAAATATTAAAATTTGTGACAATGTTTGTTTACCCAAACTTATGAACAACGAGACAAATATAAAGAGGGTCAAGGTCAAAGAAAAAGAGGGTAGTTATACCGTAGAATTACTGGCTATCATGTTTTGGCACATCCTGTTTTTCTTAATCTATTTCAGCGGTAGCAAGTAAAATAAATAAGTTGTTAAGTTTGTCTAACTTGTAACTCTCGCACTGGCCACAAAGTTAAAGCGGATAGGCGTACTTAACAAGACTGTCCTTCGGGGAACCTGAGGGAAGTTGTGATGTGAGCAAACACCAGTGAAGACTTACCCGATTGACTGCTGAATAATTAATGAAGCAATGCAAATTGCAAACAGCGACAGTGAGGTAATTAGGTGATTAGAGCATGTGTCTAGGTTTATATTTGACTAGCTTTCCGCCCGCGTTAATTATTTTCCCGTGGGAAAGAGGGATTTTCCCGCGATAAAAGGTAGCCTATATGTTATTCTGATGTATTAGCTATATTATTGTAAAGTTTCATTAAAATCCATCTAGTAGTTTTTGCGTAAGAGAGTAACAAACATCCAACAACATCCATACATCCATAGATCCTTACAAACTTTCGCGTTCAAAATATTATGAAAAATATTTTAATAAAAGGAAAGGACAAATAAAAAGGAACTTGACGTCCACGTTACGCAACCGGTGTAACCTGTCTCATACAGTTCCAAACATTACAACTCAGTGGTACGAGCACGTCTACGCTTTCATCTACGCACACGCATCCGGTGTGCTGAACTGGAGCCTAGTTGTGAACAAGCTGTTAGCTGTGAGGCCGCCACAAGGTATTAGCTTGCTTTGAGTCGGCGTACAATTGTTGAGACGAATATTATAAGACGCCTGATTGATTGATTGAAGACCTGACGATAATAGCCTCCGCCCTCCGTGGTAAAACGCTCGCTCATTTCGAACTAGGAACCTCCGTAATGTGACAAATATTACTTTGTGAGACTTTCCCCGGTTTGGGTAGGGACTACTATTTGGTATTCTGTGGTTTGGGCAGGATATTGCAGGGGGAATCACTAGATTTTCAAAAGAAAGATTATTCTGTGCTCTAGCTACTTCTACGCCGAATAATTCAGACACATTTTTACACGCTTTATATTAGCTTCACTTATACGATTATGTAAGAAAATCTTGGAATCTTAATTTGACCCACTTCCTGGTCTTCGATTAGGATGAAATTTTGCACACGCTCTGAGTTCTGATGACAATACATGACTAGCTAAGAAACGTAATAACAATTCAATATGGAGAGTCTCTTGACTTAAATCCAATATGGCGGACAGGCTATTTGAAAAGCACCCCATGATATGGGTATCAAATGAAAGGGTTTGCTGTCAGCTCAGGAATACGAAAAAAAATGTCACGTGACTTTTGTAATTTTTAGTAATTTTAGTGCGTGCTAAAAGCGTGTTTTTTAGTTTTTTAAACTACAGTGGAATCTCTATAACTCGAACCTCGTTAAGTCGAAATCCTCAGTAAGTCGAAAAAAAAAGCCATTCCCTTCCGCAGAACCCCTTAATACGCGGTATCTCGAATTTTTTAGACTTTGTAACTCGAACAAAATGTTATTTCCCCACGAAGTATTGGTAATACATATTTATACTCTATAACTCGAATTTTAAAAAGGAGACTCCGTAAGTCGTAGTTTAGAAAAATACAATGACGTCTTACTTGGAATTCCCCGAAACTATAGCAATAAAATCCAAAATGAATGTTTTTTGGGTTCGGGGCTTCTAATCTATTGTTTTTGTCTTGTACACGTGCTGAATGAATACATTCATAAAACTTTCTACGTAACACAGCTGTGAGCGTTATGTTTTTTTGCCGACACAGGAATTCACAGGATATGATTACTTCTAGCGGAGCTTGACCATCGTTCAAATCTTATTATTCGGCTGTTAACTAACAACAATATGAGTAGTGAGTACAAAGCGGAAACTAGACTAAAATTTGACCCTACGTGAAAAAAGCGACGTTATCAATGCGGTAAAAACTGGCATGAAAAAAAAGACGTACTTAGCAGCTCAATACGGATTACCAGTAGGTAATAATAATCGATTAAAAATCTGCGAATTGTTTAAATCAAAAGAAGATAACGGATTTTTTTATTGTATGTACAGTTTACTTCACTAATATGTAATTTGTTTACATGTGTAAAAATATATAGGTACTAGAAAACTCAAGTCAACTTGAGTCAAATTCAAATTATTATTCTACTCTACAAATAAAAAAATCGCGCCTTTGTAAGTCGAAATTTTAGCAGGTAAATCATTTGTAACTCGAAGTTCTTGTTAAGTCGAAAACTCGTTATCTCGAATTTTTTCGCATTTCCCTTGACATTCGAGATATTGAGATTCCACTGTATTATAATTTTAATTGACCTACGCTTATGTCGAAAAGGTTCGACCAAAAGCTTCACCGGACTTAAATTCTGACAACAGCATTTGAGAAGTAGGATAACTTCGAAACCCACACGATAAACAATACAACGATAAATGGAAGAAAAAGAAATACGAGCAAGAATTAACTTTACAGATTACTTACCGTTTTAAGATCGTCGTCGTTTATTCCACGGTTTTACGGTGAATAAAAACATCGTGAGGAAACCTGCACACACCTGCAAAGTAATTCAATTGCTGTGTACAGCCAGAGCCCCCTCGGTGGGGACATTTTGAGCAATTGACAACCAACAGTCTACTGAGTTCTTAAAACATATAAGCTGCTACATTACTGTAAGTTTTGGTCAAAAATAACATTTTGTCACAGGATTTTACACTAGGGCAGTTCTGTATTGTTTCCGTAGAATGATAGCCAATAGTTTTTCGAAGTCACTGTCTTCACAAAAGAGGTCCTAAATCGACGTTACCTACTGTATTCACTATTCACTCACACAGCAATAATATATTCTTAGAGTATGAGTATAAATAGAAATAAGAATATATTATTTTCTTCTGTCATATTGTCTATCACGGTTTGAATTATGAATATCATAGACAAGGAAACACATGAGCCTAATATTAGCACATAAATCAACCTACGTGCAACCTCCACGAAATAACGAACAAAATCGCGCACATAAATCAAGTGAAGGATGTCTTTTTTATGACGGGAAGGTAACTATTATAAAGTCACTAAACGGTATGTGAAGTGAGTTAAACAAATGTTCCCATGAGCCGACCAATTGATGAAGATTTTCAAGTCTCTATAAAAAAAACAGCTCTTTTAATTGCACGCAGCAGATAGTTAATGTCTGATGATGACGAATACATAGCCCGTATAGAGGAGACTGCATCCGTAAATATTAGCCAACACATTTACGTCACTGAATCATCTTCCTTACATGTCTTAACCAAGCCGGGGTATGTGATTTGAGCCTAGCTCACACACTTTGACGTATAAGTAATTCTTCAAGGGCTGTAGCGACAAGCGTTCATCTGCACAACCAACCACAACTGTGATCCTCAACCTAGCGCCTTTCAAAGGTGGAGATTTCGGCAACGCCTCCGTCTCGTGGAGATACCATTGTCCAGCAGTGAACTGTTTTGACTGTAATATTTTGATATAATTTAATTCAAACATTCTATATAATAAAACTGTAGAGGTCGAAAATCTGTACATTGAAAAAAATGCTTAAAACCAAGTTAGGGGGATGTAAGAAGTGATATAGATATCCAGATTTTTTTATTTTTTTTTGTTTCTCTGTTTGTCGGTTTGTCTGTTTGTACGGGCTAATCTCCGAAGTTACTGGACCGATTTAAATTAAATTTTGCATGGTGGTATCTTATATCTCTGGTCAACATCTTGGATACTTTTTACCACGGGAAAATATCTAATTTCTACAGGAAACTGTGCACGGAAAAGTCGAAAAATAAGGCGGGCGTAGCCGCGGTCAAATAGCTAGTAATAAAATATTAAATATCCTATTCATGCGTATATTTACAGCCTAATTAAAACAACTATTTGTTAAGAGGGTAGAATTTCCTCTCATAACTCTTGCTAACGGAGCGCTAAATTACAGTTGGTAATGAATAGTGAAAATACTTCTATTATTAATTGACTTCAAAGTAGGAGGAGGTTCTGAATTCGACGCGTATGTTGTTTTTTATATGTGTTTTTCTATCTCCGACAATAATTGTGAACCGATTTTCAAAATTCTTTTTTTATTCAACGAGGTTTACTTGCGAGATAGTTTTATAAAAATTTTGCTGTGATCGGATGGTCTAAATTTGAAGACATTTAGAGGAAATGACTCCTCATTTTACGATGCCGTTATCCCCGATTGGTAAATTGTTTTGGCAATATCTCGGCTCATTATGAATCGATTTCAACTTTTTTAAATTATTTAAAGAACTTATAACCTAGATGGTTCCTTATAAATTTAGTTAAGATTTAACGGCGGAGTAGAAGACTACAATGAAAACTCTTCAAAAACGCCAGCACACTCTTTGCGTTGTGTTTGTTATGTATGATTAAAACAAAAATTAATATGCGGTCTAGGTTCATATTATTTTAAATCTAGTCTAGTTATAGATTAAAGATTTGGATATCCCAAGTAAAGACTTAAGCTTCTTAAATTTGAATATAAAACTTCTCTGTTGACGAGCGTTAGTATCCTAGTGGTTTTTTATAGCCATTTAAACAGCTATGATTTTACTTAGACCTTTATTTTATTTTTACCTTTTAGTGTGGGTAAGATCTTGGAGGGCGGTTTTATACATTTTTAATACTTTTTCAATCCAAAGGTCTTGCGTTATTTTTATAACACGCTGTAATATATAGTTGTACATACCATTTAATTCCTAAAACATCTCTGAGCCCAATTATATTATTTTGCTTAAATTGTTCTAGCTAAAGGTAATACGAGGCTTGATGGTCCTAATCCTCTCGACCTTCGGTGTCTATACACGTGTTTCTCTTGTATTGTACACGTGTTTCTACTTTATCCTTATCGAGGAGAGTAAGAATACGAGTAAAACGAATTCTTTCAGTAAGTATATCTGTCATTTTCAGGGTTCCGTAGCTTGAGAAGAAAAAACGGTACCCATATAGGATCACTCGTGTTGCTGTCCGCCCGTTCGTCTGTCAGCGCCTATTTACTCCGAAACCACCCCGAACTACCGTTCTTTTAACGCTGCTTAGCTGCACTACCTTAGCCTGCTCTCAACAGTTAGCTGGATGAAGAAAATGCTTTGTAGAATAAAGAATTTTCATTCTTTTATTCAGCTATCCCAGACTGATTGTTTTGGCTGATGATGAAAAACTTCGTTTAAAATACAGAACCCTCTTCACGTCAGTTTAACTCGCCCTTGATCGGTTCTTACGCGTAAAATTTCATTTCATCAAGGATGTTATAAGTATTTAAATAACTTGAAAATACTGTCATAGGTAATATTACCTAAGTTCTTTTCTCTGTTTGAATAGGGATTATATTTCGGTATATTTCGGTATTACATATTTTTTGTTTGTTACTATACGAGCCCCTCCCCGCTCCCCTTGACTCCATAAAATTTTTTTTACTATTAATCTTTAATAAGTTTATTGAAATTACATACAGTAATAATAGATTATCGGTACAAGTAATCCCTAGCCCGCAGTCTGTTGAGGGATTTCTCGTATCATGGTAACTTCTTTTTCCTAATTTGTAATACTTAATCAGCGCCACTAATTACTACAGTAGTAGTATCTTTTAATATAGGTAACTGACACATCAAAGAAAAATCTTATTAATTAATGCAGGGTTTAAGTGACAGGTGATGCTTAGTCAATAGACGGCCTCGTAGCCTAGTTGGTAGTACGTCTGCCTTAAAAGCACAGGGTCGCTGGTTCGAATCCCGCCCAGGGCAAACATTCGTGTGATGAGCACTTGTGTTTGCCTTGTCTCTGGATGATGTATATTTATATAATTATGAATGTATATCAGCTGTCTGACACCCAGATGGCCGTGTGTGACATGTCCCCACATTATTATTTATTTATTATTTATAGACTCAGTCAAAAAACTTTACTTAGGAAGGAGAAAAAAAAATCTTTTCAATAATTTATATGTCCTGTTCGAATAACTATTTTGTATCAAACGTCGATGTTTTTTTTTCATTTCCAAATATAAATTCGTTTTTTGGGAAAGTTGCACAAAACTGATGACTGCGTTCAGTCTTTTTCAGCATTTGCTAAGCCGTCACCTACATCTATATCTAAGTTGCACAAAACTGATGACTGCGTTCAGTCCTTTTCAGTATTTGCTAAGCCGTCACTTACATCTATGTCTGTAGTTAAATTCCTGGTTGTAGGTATAATTTTACCGCCGCTAGTGATTGACGGGCGGCCTTTCGTGGAATTTTATCACTCGGCTTGTAGTGTTAAACGAATATGTATGAGTTCCTGTAATAATAATTTAGGTTTTAATCCCCCGCGAATAAGGCCGAAACTGATACAGCTGACTGTGTTTCACTATTTTAACAATGTGTATTACTATAAACAGTGAAACACACACAATAGTGGCACGCATATATTCAAAGCTCAGGAGACGCTACTTAGAACCTAAGGTTTCAGCCCTTCCATACCTTCTATTACAAATAGCTAAACAAAATCGGCTAACTTCTATTCTCGGCTGTTAACTATGTTGGTAGGCAGCCAACTGTAATCAACCTGCCCTAAGTCATAGAAAACATCGACTGTAAAAATCTGTCACTCTCGTTAAGACAACGGGCTGTCGACGCTTCTATACAAAATATTGCTATAAGTACACAAATCTTTTGGAAGCAAGCTCTTATCTACTTCAGATTTATTCTGAGTATAAGTATAAAGGAGACACAATCCTAGACAGATACCGAGGGCCTGCGGGTATGTTGTCATTTTTGTTTTGTAAGTTTACGTTTACAAAGGGACATTTGGATCCGCCCAAAGACCTTTTGTACAGTACTTAAGTAGATAAACGAGTGTGGTAAGTCCTATGGGCATGTCAAACAAAACGAACTTCTGGTATATAACTTGTACTGTATTTTTTGTACTGATTTATTTATTGTCACTTATACTAATGTACCTTTAAAATACAACTCTAAAAATAAATAACATATAAAAGCATTTAAAGTTAAATATTCAAACAACGTTAATTAAAGTCCTATTCACGCACTACACTAAATTATAAGGAGATCTGGCACTCTGAAGGGTTCTGATTAATACTAAATCAAGTAAATGAATTTTAATTACGTTTAAACTTCAGAAGGTTATGCTGCGTTAATAATATATGTATCTTGATAAGTCAAGAAAAAAACATATAATTTCTACCATAAATAAAAAATACCGGAAAGCTTTAAGTTTCATGAAGGTAGCTTTAAAGCGCAGCAACTTTAGGACACACGATAAAGTTGGTCGTTAACAGTGATCTATAAGATAAAAGTCAGAATTCTTCATACTCGATCCCGAAGCGAGCTTTCGTTTTTGAAAGCGATTGTGTAACACTGGCACAAAACCGAGAACGATGGCAAAGGGGAGGCCTCTGCCTAGCAGTCGGGTAGCTAAGGCTCAAGTTATAAATATGCTTGCGCTGCGAAATTACAAGATGTACGGGGTAGACGGCCGCGGCGGTATTAAATTAATTTGTTAGTTGCTTGTAAATTCCCAGAGTAGAGGCTGGGCTGAATGTAACTCGAGCCTCAAACATTTTGTTTTTAAAATTTTTTATTTCGTTCCTGTTAGCGGCTGTCTTGCGAGGCTTGGTGGGTATGGAGCAGCCACCGCAGCATCAGCAGGAAGAAGCAGATGCCCACGAACACTGTTATCATCACCTGCAGCGTCTTCTCTGTTCGCTGGTCGCGCTCGCTGGCCCGAAGTCGATCCACCAACCCTTGCTAGAACCACACACGAATTACATTTTCTTTATGACAAGATTTTTAATAAATAAACAAGTGAATTTCCGTGAATATAAATTTATGCTCTCAATGTTCCACAATTTCTGTAGCAGCCTCATTAAACACGTGAACTAGCGGCTGCCAAGCCCAGAGTACAGAAATGATGCACCTTCAGTTAGGCCTACATTAATTAATAATTACTATTATATGTCTCTAAAGAATTACCTCTGTAACCACTTTAGCTATAACATAATAATAGTAATTTGCTCGAAACGATGTGCCACACTGTATTATATAGAGCAGCAAAAACAACTGGCTCTATGATCTTTAGACTCTTCTGCTCTATAATTCTTTATAATCTTTTAGTACATTGTCTACATTTGTGGAGTCAACGTACTAATACTAAACATATGTTTTACCTACCTAAATTACTGTTATACCTACCTACACGCCTGAGTTGTTTTCAAAATTGAGGTGTTTAGTATCCTCCTCGCAAATTTTCCATATTTTCTGACCGTTTCAACCGCCCTGGACAACGATGAAAAGTTCATAACCAAAATCATCTAAATCGGCCCAGACTTTTTTAGACCGTCGTCGTCCGAGAATCGTTTTTCGTACCTATCGTACTTTAGTGTCAGACTTTAATATTCATATGCGAACTTGTTTGAGGTCACTAGATATCGACGTCTCCCGAGCCAAATAGGAAGCGTTTGGGAGTTATGCCACTTTGAAAAGTGCTCCAGATGTCGAAAAACTGCCTACCTACCTACCTACTTTTGAAAAATTCTTTCTTTGGATCGTTCGTAGCATCATTATGAACAGCCTAGAAAAAATTTCAGACGATTTACAGGAAGCGTTTGGAAAAGGGTGGGATTTTTACCAAGAAAATACCTATCTTACTTTTTGACGAAACTACATCCAGGTGATGGGGTAGCTCTAATACAACAATAAAAGTCAAGTCTGCCGCAGATATTAGGAAGCGTTTGCAAAATCAGACGGCTCGGCAGACGTCGATATCTAGTGACATCAAACACGAAAGTAGGTACGATAGGTACGAAAAACGATTCTCGGACGACGGTCTATTTCGAGTTTTAGCAAGACAAACCAACAGCAGCAACGGAACAGTCTATTTTTATGTGTTTAATTAACCTGATTCTTACCCAGCCGCCGTGTGCCGCGATCCAGGAGCCTGGCTCCTCATGCAGCAGGTCAGCGATGGCGGCGGCGGGGGCTGCCACCAGCTCCAACGAAGGCTCCCCTTCAGCTGCCTCAGCCGCCTCCCGCGCAAGCGCACCGCACACGCAGTACACCGCCGCTATCTTGAACAAAGAGCAAACATCATAAAATTAATAAAGATTTTGACACTGTCACAGAATATAAATATCATACTAGTCATAAAAATATTATAAAGAGGAAAGATTTGTATTTTTGTGTGTGTGTATGTTTGTATGAATAAACTCAAAAACTACTGTACCGATTTCAATAATTATTTCATCATTAGAAAGCTACCTTTTACCGCGGGAAAATGCCTCATTTCCACGGGAAAAACTAACTGTTAACGCGGGCGGAGCCGCGCGGAAAGTTAGTCCGATCTAGTATACCCAGGTGGATGCGTGCGGCCGAAGATCGGGCCAAATGGCGCGCCTTGGGAAGGCCTATGTCCAGCAGTGGCCTGCCGCAGGCTGTTAATGATGATGATGAAATATTCCCATCGACCGTGAGCATTGGTGGCCAAGTGGCTAGACCTGTTACCTTCCATTCAAAAGTTCACGGGTTCAAGCCACGACACGTACCAATGTGGTTACGATTTTCGAATTTATAGGTACGTTATGTGTGCTATCGATGCGTGCTAATGCCCTCGCCGCCGCTTCCCTACTGTCGTCGACTCGTCCTCCACTTTCTACTGACATGTTGTAAAATCACACTTAAATAATGACACATTTCACTTTACTTTTATGATATGGGCCTCTGTTTACATAATTAACATCTTTATGTAAATATTTCCTGAAATAAATGGATATATTTTTTATTATTATTAAATAAGACGATATACTTAAAGCTTACATTTCAATTCCATACTATGAGTTGATTTGGTGTAAATGTGCAAATGACCTTTAACGAAAATAATTCTGACAGACACCAGGGTTTATGTCCTTGTCACAAACACAAAGTGTATTCAGGAAATACTCTAAAGGAAATACATGTCATGATCAAAATGCGAGTTTAACCCTTGTACTTTTTAAACATTAAGTGGAGCATTTCTTTTCTCATGAAGACTGTAAAGCTGGTAAAGATTCTGTACAGCGCTTTTAGTTCCGTTTTAACAAAAGGTCAAATGTTGGTCATGGATACCAGCAGACAACTCAAACAGTTTAACCCAGTGGCATATTTACAAGAACCACCGCTTTAAAGACCTAACTTGACCTGACCTGACCTGATATAGGTACTTCATAGTAAATAATCCTCTAAAGAAGGGAATTAAAAATAAAGTATTCGTTTTTAATCAATTTCTTTAATAAAAAGCTTAAATTAATGAATTGTTTTAATTCAATTCCAAGGAGCAAACAAATATAATAATTGCAAACCATTTTCTCTTCATTTTAAGTTAATGACTTCTTAGCTTCTTAATCTAGAGTATAATAAAATGATCCTAATTTCTGAAAGCACAAACTTTTTCTTGAGTCATAAAATTAAGTGAATTCTCAGGATGGAGTAAGTAATTAGCTTAAGACTTGAGATTTGACTTTAATAAAAAACAAATTGCTACACATTATTACTGTTATTGAGCGCGAGAGTCTCTAACTATCATTAACAAATTGCTAATTTATTATATTTTACGGTACAGTTTTTATTTAATCAATGAAAGAAATACACGGTTTATGTTTGGTGAGATAAACATAAATATAAAAAACATAATATCTAGATTTCGTTAAGCTTATTGCTCGTTAATAATTAAATAATCGCCACTCATCTATAATCTTATTATAGAGAGAACACTCGAAAATGTCAACAAGAAGCAAAAGTGCGGAATAACAGGGAAAACGGATAACTGAATTAATATTGGCGAGTATGTATTATGTTCATTCACTTTATTATGTTTGTTCCTACTCCAATTATAAATAGCTAAACGATGTTGGAAGTTGGATTTTTACCAACACACTATAAAACTTCGTCTTTCAAAAGGTTAATGGGGGTATATTCCTCATTTCAGCCCAAAGAAGTAGGACAAAGCCCTCTCCCAAAGGTCTCCACAACGATCAGTCTTGAACTTTCCGCATCCAGCGGCTATGACACAGCCAATGACCAAATCTGAAATCGTGAATAAAAGAACAGATGTTTTATTGGTAACATTTCGTACTTCCGAATTTTTTCTAACCGAAACTTAATTGACCGAAAACGGTTCATAGAATATTTAGTTCCAATATGTTTCTTTTGACATAACTTCATTTTACCATAAATATATTAAACAGGAGTATCATTTTCCAGAAAAACTACAACCATATTATCGAAATTTTATTTTTGGTTTTACCAACTGTTTCACTTCATATATTTTAATTATCCTGGAGGTTTATTAAACAGAATTTACTTTTCCCATAATTTACAATGGATCTAGTTTTGTAAATCAAACATGACAGGGCGGGTGTGAGTCAAGCGGGCATGGGAGTTCAGGGCACCCCGACTACTGTTGGTTAGGTTCGAAGGGTATGGCGGAAGCAAGATGGGCGAGCAAAGCGAGCCCATCTCGCTTCCGACATACCCTTCGGGTTAGGTTGACATGTATGCATGCCTGCTTGTGCTTGCTAGCATGCATGCTTGCTTGCATGATTGCTTGCATGTTTACTTGTCGAATTGCATGATTTTGTGGTATGCTGATTATTCAGGATAACATTTATATGGAATTCAACTCATCTGGTTTTCAAATCTGTGGTTTTTCGTCTTTTTTCGAAATCAGGTAAAAACCATTTCCGTAAAATGAAAATATGGAAATTTAAAAAAATGCGATCCGTTTTCGGTAAAAACATATTCGGTATTAAAATTTTCGGATTTAAGATAGGTAACCGTTTTATTATTCATAAAAAATATATAAGTACTTACCGGACCAACGTGTAACAGTTGCTTGCTTATCGTGCGGTAAACTGATCTCAGAAACCCTGGTGTCAGAATTATTGAACGGCCTATAAACAGTTCCGTTAAGATTGTTCAAGTTAAAAAACTGAAGGGTGATATATACCCTACTTACTTTATTTAATTTCGGTTACTTACGGATATTTTCTTTTTATCGCTTGGGCTGTAAGATTGACGACAGACCTCTCCAAAGGTTTCTGATAAAAGCGTAGGGGTCATAGGTATAACGACTATTTTCGTAAAGAATAGCTAGGCCCAGGATTTACTTGTAATGGAAACCTAATATTAAAATGTTTTAGAAACGTGTGAGAAATATCATAGCAGAAAATTTCAAATTTTGTTATTTCTATTCCTGTCAATCATATTCAAATTTTTACCTTTCTATTTAATATAGAAGAAAAATCAGGAGTGTATATTTTTTAAATAGGAGTTTATGATATTAAGCTTGTTTGTTATGCAAATGCTTGTATAGCCCTCGGCAGTTGAGAGGAACGATATTGTAGCATCTGTAGCAAATGGATCCCAGTGGATCTAGTGAAAATTATTACATACGAGCAGAGAGCTTCATATATAGACTGGAGTACGTCTCGCTTGCTCCCGACCATCAATAAGAGTTATTACGCAATAACAGTAACTACTACTTTAACAACCACCATGGTGTTGTGGGTCGGTCTATACTAGACTTTATAGGAAAGGTTTGGTCTATGGTATAATAATATAGGTAGTACACTAGGTATTTCCCTAAGCCAGTCACATGTCGCTGGAAGATCACTATACGTCATAAAAAAAAATATTATGGCGATCTTGCTTGTACGTGCGGTACTTTATGATTTCGCTCTTTATCTATCGCTGATGGCACTTCCAGACTTTGTTTTGTTAGACCATGGCCTTTAAAAGGTCAAACCCTCAAAAACTTCATTGGCAGCAATTTCTGAATAAGTTCTTCACACACTCCGCCATTACTAAATGCTCAAGTAAAGCGAAAGCCAGGGCGGGACCAAAAGACCATTCAACCAAGAGTGAATAGAAGAAGAGAAATGTATTACCTTAGACCAAGTGACGTTTTCCCTGGTGATCCGTCGCGCCAGCGCAAGCGCAAGTTCAGCAAGGGCGGTGTCAGAGCGCAGCATGGCAGACGGCGCACGCGTGGCCTGGCGCGCCACTTGCCTAAACGCGTCCGGCCTCTTGCGCTCCAGCGCAGCGCTCAGGGCGCGCATCGCAGCAAATACCCCACTCTCAGAGTTCTGCGTCGCCTCCTCGCCACATTCGCTTTCCACTGCTAGCTGCAATCGCTTCATTACAATTTGCTGAAACAATTTTTTTAATAATGATGAATTCCTACTACGACTACTTTCACCTCACTTGAACTTCACTTAAATGGTGAAGCCTCCGAAGTCCGATCTAATATGCTTAACCCGTTTCCACAGAGCCTCCTTCCCTCCTGGGCATGGTCTGCCTTGGCCGTCTGACATGGAAGTCCCTTAACATATTTCGCACCCAGGTCGGCAGTAGTGGAGAAAACATGCTTAGGTGGAGATATAGTACAGACGGTGCCTGTCTGATTAGTATCTTTTCACAAATAAAGGTCCACCTATTGTCCTGCCCAGCGTGGCCTAATACCTGCACACGCGAAGACCTATACTACTCCGTGGCGAAGCTCTGGTATTAAATTATTAACGATAAGAAGAAGACTCTTTGAACTAAGATACCGTCGTTCATCCGAAATATAACAAATGCAATTAACTTCTGATGAAGCCAGAAATTGATCACAGCTAGACACCAATACGGGATCTCTGAGAGGCAATAATAAATTTATCGTAACTATACGAACTTTCGCCCTATTCATTATAATGAATATATATAATAGTACTGAAATATATGCCTAATAAGTATAAGAGTAATTATTCTTCGCACGTTTGTTTTTCGAACTTTATAAAGTTTAAATAGTTAGGTACGTAAGGACGGATTCAACCCGGTAGATTAGAAATATGGCACCGTGTGCCCGACAATCAAGGTTGTTATAATCAGTGTGAATCAGTGTCTGTAAATATTAAATACCATTAAGAGAAAGCTTTAAATTCATTTTCGAACTACATATACATATTGTTTACCGATTCCAGAATATTTGCTTTGAAGGGCAATGATATTATCCACCACCACACACATTTAATTACTTCAGTACTATTATATATTCTGTGATTATACGGTATAGGTATTATCAGAGTAACGATTAATTTTATTATTACAATTAGTTTATTAGTTTACATCACAATTCATTGTCTACCAAAAGTATGCTTGATTTACAATTTACATTATATTTGAACTGCAAACTAACTATTCAAATTAAGTTTTATGAACTTCTGCAAATGAGCAAAAGGCCATGTTTAAAAGTCTAATTTCAGTAAGAAACCATTTGTAAAGAGTTTTCCAGTTTGTTAACTAAATTAAAGGTAGTTTCGAATGTTCTTTTTGGCATTTATATTAAAATGTGTTTTAAGTTAAAATTATTTTAAATTTTATTAGGCCGATAAAATTGTTGTACATATTTTCACAAACGCAAACGACATACAATATAGTCAGTACTTCAACAATACGAGTATATAGATTTATTTAACTCGAATTATAATAAACAATACATCGCTGAAATGTACTTCTAATGCTTGCTTAAGCGGCTCTATTAGAATATTATTTTGTACAAAAAGAGCGCAAATCATCATCATCTCAGCCGAAAGACGTCCACTGCTGGACAATTCACTTTAAAATAAGCTGTTTATATAATATACGGTTACCTGGAAGAAATTGCTACTTAGCAATAAGGCCGTCTTCATGTACACTTTTTACGCATTTTTGTAATTTTTTTACTGTACTGTTGTGTGTGCAATAAAGTATATTGTATTGTAATAATAATATACTGTTTGGCCGAAGAATTTAATAAAAAGTAATACGAATATTGTTGGGAAAGTTTAATATAATGTGTCCGTATTAGATACTTACGAATCTTAACGAAAAAGGTTTAAAAAATTTACGAGCAATAAATTTGAACAAAACCATATTATTATGAACAACAATGTCATCGCCAAAAAAAACCAGCAAATAAACGTTTATAATTTAAGCATGGATTTATACTTATACACTTGCAATACCAATGTCTTTTGTTTACCTTCTTCTGTCCTATGGCCGCTCGTCGCATCTGCGTCCTTATATACTGGAGGCAGAGCGCTCGGCCCTGGCGCACGATCTGCGGCTTGACGTGCGCGGGCGCAGCGAGGCACCAGCCAATGGTGGCCGACAGCCGCCGGGAGACGGCCGCCGCCGCCGCGCTTGACACCATCGTGCTGAACCGCCGCTTGGTGCGGTCCAATGGTGACAGAGATCTGGATGACTGCCGTTGAAACTCTACAAAGAACATGGATGTCATTAATCCTTGGGTCTGCCTTGCTTAGGACACCTTGATGGTTACTTGATCCTATTGAAGTTTGTTCACGCAAAAAAGACTCGATAGATTTTATAGAAATATTGAGGTAAGTAATTTACTTACCACATTGAACACCCGGACTGTGTCCCCCAGGGGTACGACGGTTTATTTCAACTGCCCCTTTAGTGTTTTAGTAGGGAAAATTGCCCTACAGGCGCACTACACAATGTATTGTGCAAAATTGATTTGCCACCGGGCAAGGGTTACGTTCTTTTCATGGAGCAGTCGTTCTCTAACGAGAAAATAAACAAAACATAAACGTACAAATTAATTTGAAAATGGAAAACACATTAGTATGTGCCGGCTCTTCCCGAATGGAAGGCAACGACCCTAACCACTTGACTCGATGTTTTATAAAATGTAACAAATACCAAATGTACCTTTGGTTGGTGAAACTAGGAAGCTGTCTGTCTGTCCCGCCAGGCCGGTGAGCGGCGTGCTAAGCTTGCGGCGCACGCGCAGCGGTGGCACGAACTCGTCGTCGTCCTCGTCGCCGTCGGGCGGCGTGACGTGAATCGCGATGTTGCTGTTTGGAGACGACCGCGGCGGACACTGCCATCGTAGGTCTTGTAGTGGCCCTATCTGGAACAAACAATACTATTAGTAACCTAAATATCGAGTATATTCTATATAAGTAATCCCAATAAAGCCTGTACCAGAAAAATGAAAGAAAAAACGTTTTGGAAGCGCCACATTGTATTTTTCCATCTGTGGGAAAAAGTACATTATAATTGGACAAGTCAATTAAAGTTCCTGAGGCCTGCTGCAAACCTAAGTACTTATATAAATATTATTAAGGCCATAATTCGACACAGATGACAGACACTAAACACAGACGCTACTACTATACGGAGGCATTCGTAAGTACTTGTTCTAAGTGCAATAATTCGAGCCTGAAAAACCATCATCGTAAGGAAACCAAATTATGGAGTCATTATAACACGTCATTCGAGGTTAAATGACGCAGTGTGGGTAAATTTATGCAAATTATCCTTTTTTGGCAAGATTCTTTGAAGAGATTTTGTTTACCTGAGAAAGGAAAAAAATGGTACACATTTAGTGTGGCTTCGACTAAATCTTCATTAATAATACGCTACCTTGATACATAATAAATAGTCCGGGGAAATTCATACCCTACGAAAACTTTGCCACAAAAGCTTATCATATAATAAAATATATAAAAACGCATGAGCTAACTCTAAATAAACTTTAGCCTTCCGCATTGGCTTAACTACTCTAACATTGAAAGACAAGGATATAAAACAAAATGGGGAAAAACGCAAATGGAAATAAAATATAGTAAAAAAAATATATTTTGGTAATAAACCTATACATTCATTATTTCAAAATAATATTTTAAAAACATAATATTATATTTTAATAAAACGTGATAACAACCGGATATTCTTCATATTTACATAAAGTAATAAATTGATTGCTATTGTTCGTCTGCCACTTACAATCGAAATGATATTTTGTCTCTAGATGTAATTTACATGTCACAATCAATTTTAGCTGAGAAAAAAAAGTACAGCCATAGTTACCAGACTCAAACCTCTGACGTAATTTACTGTCTGCCTAGTCAAGTAGTCATATTACGATACCTTTAATCTCGCGGGAAATCTTGCTTCTGTTTTTTCAGGGGACACGTTGCTTCATCCTAAATAAACTTTGTGTAAATACACAAAGTTTATTTAAACTGTTTAAATAAACTGTCGTCGTAAATAGCCCACAGATGTTCCCGCCAAGGCACACGAGCCTACACCGAATTAGGGTGAACAGGCCTCACGCTGGCCCAGTGCGGATTAGTTAACTTCACACATAACCATTCAATTGTGTGCAAGTTTTATCACGTAGTTTTCCTTCACCGTAAGAGCGTCGAATAAACGTAGATACTCGTATGTAGGTATTCGAAAATCGGAAACACACTGTACGTGCCGAGACGAGACTTCTTGAGCCACAGAATCCCGCACCTTTCGAATGGACAATATATTATATTCCCTAGCCTTGGATATTTATACAGTCACTGTTACGTTACTGTTACTATCATCTCATTTTTATAAAATTATTACCAATTTAAATTCATATTTTTACTGCCAAATATTATAATAATATAGTTTATTTGCATGAATGTTATTTTTGTGATTTATTGGAATTAATGATGTAATTGAATTTGTTTTTAATTGTACAGTAGGCAGCACATGCGGCTGGACATATTGACCTTGAGAGCGCCGTTATTCCGTAGCAGTAGAACCGAGTTTCGTAGTGCAAGTGTCCAGCCGCATGTGCTGGCTTCTGTACATAACTCATGTTAATTGGATCTTAAGCTAGTACACATGTACTAGCTTAAGATCTATTATTATGCTACATAGCATAATAATAAATAAATATATAAATCTTATAAGGAAAAGTACAATTGTTTTTCATATATATGTATGCTCTAGGTATCAATCACCCCTGATATATTTGAGTTACTTTCTACGCACTCCCTTGCGTAAAAAGCAATTCCAGGTGTGAAATAACGAAAATAATACCAATAAATTCCTTATACCTGAGGGGTTACTCTTGACGGCGATTCCGATCCGTCGACATTGAGATCAGGCGTTTCGTTCGTGGTTCGTACTCTCGAATGCCACACTAGCGCCATGCGCCACCTTGGTTTCATATTGGCCGGATATTGAGTGAACTAAATGAAATCGGACATTTTCAAGAGTAGCGGAGAGTAGCGGTCTAAAATTGGCTTTGGTATTGCATTGGGTTGTTATTGGGATCGATATTGATTTCAACAGTAGAGCCCCTGTTTCTATAGCTCCATATGATGTCACGTACTAAATAAACTATTTAAAAAAACTAAAGTTAACTAAAAGTAATTAATAAATAATTATCTCTATAAAGTATGAATTAACTCTATTGAACATAAATATAATAGTGTAAATTGTTTTATCAATGTTATTAATTTACTTGAATAGGGTAAGTGCATGGGTATTTTGTACCATAACTCACTTCTTTTTTAATTATGGAATACTTTACCTATAAGAATAACACAATAAAGGTTTTGTTAAGGCTTGGTAATCATGATCAAGAACATATTCAACAGAATCGAAAAGGAGATATTTGAGTAAAGTCCTTAACAAACCTAGAGATACTCGTATGTTCGCAAAGTTGTGTTTTTACAGATCAAAGAAAATCATTACCACCAGTAGTTCAGATAAATCACTACCCCGCATTTTCTCGGGAGTCATTTTTATGCACAGGTAGTGGCAGCTCAATAGTAAACACCAATCAATGCGCTACCAAAAGCTCTGTTTGTACTACCGTGTATTTAAGAAATGTTTTTGCCCGCCCTAGAAATACTTATTGTTTTTTTCTAACGATGAATTACTAATTCATTTTTTCATAGTATCAATATTAATGAAGTCAGACGACTTAGGTAAATATCAATTGCCAAGCCTAGTTTCAACCCAGTGAAGTGGCTAGACAATGTAAATATTGTTAAAGGCGATTCTAGTAAAGTTTTCGATGGACTCGCTTTGTCATACTTAGAAATGTCTCGTCCTTAAGGTCGTATAGTGTCCCTTCTTAGGGCTTTGTTGCTTGGCAGGGTGGGATCAATGTTGTCCTAACATTTTTATACATATAAAATAAATAACTGTTTCGTTTCGGGAGCCACAAACTTATCTATTCTTACCAACAAAACAATAACTTTTAATTTTATTCCCGACGAGAGCCTAAATTCAACATCCTCGCTTTTTTGTAGCTTTCAAAAAGGAAATATGTGGGGAATATTAACTGCGTATTTATTATTCATGAACACTTAGGAAATATGATTAGCTTTATCCGATATGGAGTCCATGATAAAGAGTGTGATATTGCGGTACATAGGTACGAGTATAATGAAAGATAAGCCTTCAGCTAACAAGGCACATCCATTACCATCGGTTCAGTATTTGTAAAGCTTTCATTATACTAACATTTCGGACTTGATTCGTATTATGTGGAAACAAAACACCCGACTGCATGAAAAACTTTATTATAAGTGCTGAGCTCTTTCTTTTAAATTTCTACTCTACATTACATTTAAACATGTGTTATATATTTTTGCAATAGCCCTTCATTTGGTACTCCACTCTATTCTTGAAGTCACTGTTCCTCTCGAAGTTGGTGGACTGTAGATGTTGTTGAAGGAAGAGGTGCTGGGTTGGCTTCTCGTGAGATGTCATGAGTGAAAACACTGACTTTAGCGTGGAAAATACTTTTTAATCAAGCACAAACAAAATTACAATGTTGCGTGCAGAGCAGAGAATTTTACAATGTTGCCAATAGCAAAAATTACTTATTTTTAATATTTAGTGTAGCCAGATTGCTACAGTCACATTATTTGCCGCAAAAATCTGTTATATTGTTATTTTATAATTTTGATATATTACACACACACTCTCAGTCTCTCACTAGAGATTAGTCTAACGAACCTCCCACCACGTCAAAATCCATTAGGCCATGATCAAGCCAGAGCATGCCAAAGAACAATAGGTAATACACAAACTTGAAAACATCCTTCAACAGTCGGGTAAAAATCAAATGCCTTTTATTTCTTTATGTGCAGTTATTCAGTATACGGTCGCGTCTGCCGCTCCAAAAAGAAATTCAATATTGTAAACTGCTGACAGCAGGCGGCCTTCCAGCTCTATGCTCGAACAATTCGCATGCTGGCGCAACACGGCTCCATCGCAATACCAATTTGGGGGAACTAAAATGCTAGATATACATATACATGTAGATATATACAATACTCTCTACAAACTTTTTAGAACTGATTTGTAGTCTGCTTGCGGAGCGGACCGAATTGATCCACGAAATCGGGTTTCTCCCGTATTGGGATTATAGAATATAATTCTTTTTTTAGCTTGGGCTTATTTGGATGTTTCTATTAAGTTTTGACAATTGACTGCTTAGACAGGGTGTTATAAAAAATATCATTATCTATCTTGTAAACCAGATTAGTGCTAGTGACGTACGAATGATGTGATGCAGTATGTACTTTGTGAAACAACGCGACGACGACGACATTGCCAAAACCAAGCCTGTAGTGTTAGGTGAATGAATATAGCCGCGTAGAGCATAATTTAAATAAAAATGCGCATTAAATAAATGTAATCAAAAATGTCAAATTATTCTAAAAAATGAATAAAAATAAATAAAGATAATAAGACTTTTCCTTACACCCTGTATGTGTCTTGATACATTAATAATATGTATGTAGGTATATCAGCAGTCTGCCACCTATAGTACATACAGGCTCTGCCTAGTTTGGAGTCAGATGACTACTAATATATTATATCAAGATGTAGTAATCTGGTTAATTATATTATTAAAGTTGTTTTTATTACTACCGTATCATTTATTTATATTAGTTTTCCGCATCCGCCTGGCATCGGAACTAGTAACATTTGGTAGCAGATACACCTACTAGTAGGTGCTAGTAGGAAAATAAGTGGTTTCATTTATTACTGTTTCGGAATGCGTTACGATACGACAAGCTAAAGTAGACTGTAGACCCGTCGTCGTTCGGTGATGTTAATGGGCCAAGGGCGTCGACCTAGAAAATTCCAATGTAACTCCGCTTTATGTAGTCTTGTCGTCAGATAAAGGAACTACTAATAGTGTAAGCAAATGTATTATCTCGAGCATAACACTAGCTTAAACTCTTTTTCGAATAGTGTAGTTATAGTATTTGTCCGATAGGCTTAATAGATGTTAAGTAGTTGGAGTAGGTATATTGTAGAAAGAACGCCAATGTTATAAAAAGGTAAATAAGTATGTAGGTATTGTATTGGCTGGTCTAATAGAATCAGAAGAAGAAAAGTAGTAATCAAAACGTAAGTACAAGATGATTATTTGACTTACGAGTAACTAAGTGTTGTTAATTTGCAGAAGCTAAAAATAAACTCTTTGGGGACTACTATTTGGTATTCTGTGGTTAAGGCAATTTTTTTCGTAAGCAGTTAAAGCACGTTATAGGTAGGTAAGCACTAAAAAGGCATCATAATAAAATTAAATTTGAAATGAAAACTACAAAATGTATGTTAGAAAGAAAATAATTTATGAGTCCGACCGTTACTCCCCCATTCTAGTTTATTTTCGATAAGAGAATTGTGGTGGCAAACCGGCCGGGGGCAAATCGGAAATAGTTCCCCCAAATTGGTATTGCGAACACGTCTAATAAATGAGGCAAGCAAATATTTACCGAAGAACAAATACCTACGCTTCCTGTGAGCCTAGTAAATAAGATTTTTACCCACGATTTACCGCTCAAAGGGTTGTCTGCAATAGAGTGGCCTATCTTCTAATCTAATCTAACCCAGCGGTCGGCAAAACGCGGCCCGCGGGCGCCTTATTTGCGGCACGTATAATATGTTTTGTAAAAAAGTAATAAAAGTCAAAATAAATGCACCAATTAAGCACTTAAGCTCTTTTAATGACGTCAATTATCTTGTTAAATTTTATGGCAGCTTGCCATCTGATTTTGACGAATTGAAAAGGTTTGCTCAGCAGTTCATTACAATTTTTGGTAGCACTTATCTATGCGAACAAACTTTTTCAATTGTCAATTATAGAAAAAATAAATATGCTTCTCATCTCACAGATGAGCATTTGAGAGCCATTCTACGAATTGCAACTAGAAATATGACTGCTAACATATAAGAAATAGCCACCCAAATACAACCTCAGACATCACACTGAACTTTGTATAAATGCCGTTACCTATTTAGTAGGTACTTTGTAGTTTTAAATTTTGAATGATTTAAGGAGGTTTATTTCTAGCTATAAAGCTCAAAATTAAACTTATTATATTTTTTATAACATTCGAATATGAAAGTCTCGTTGCTAACAAACTTTCCATCATCATAAATAATAATATCGACTAGCTGAATTATCATACGGCTGACATCAAACAAGCATGTATTCAATTATTGGAGCTAATTAATTCTAGTAATAACCTGCTGGAGTTCCAATATTTATGCAGTGAGCTGCGCTATTGCTGAAGCGGCGGCGCAGTGTGAAATTGGAAATTAAATCCGCCGATATACGCGGTCCCATGACGATTGCGGTACAACACATGCATGCACCTAGCTAAGAAAGATTCTTTTATTTCAATACAAGCTAAAACGATAAACATTGAACTCGGGCAGAGTCTTGAACCCGCGTTTCTTTGGTCGTCCGGGACATATAGGCGCAAAAAACAAGTCTCCGCACGGGTCAATGAAATTCTTATAGCTCCGATTAAGAATTGTAAAAATACGCTAACCGGCGTTATCTGTTAAAAAAGTACTAAGCTAATAGGTGCTACTATATCTTATCGTTCATCATTATTAATAACACTCATTATACGAGTATGTCCCCACCGAGGGGCTCGAGCTGATCCATGGTCTAAAAAAGCAAGGTCTTCTACTCCGACCACGTGACTTGACACAAGCCTATGCTGTTCATCCTTGTCGAAGGTATTCGCCGCGCCCATGCTAAGCGGTATCTCCGACCGAATTTGCTGTTCATGAAATTCAATTAGTTGTAAATCTTTGAGAAATTATTCGACTGATGTAGGTATATGGCAGCTATCGCTAAGTTAGCTATAGACCAATTCTGTAAACACCGAAAAAATCCGCTGTTTCATACAATCAATAGGTGAAGAAGTACTTGTACTTAACCACTAACCTAACGGGCCAAAATCTATTACAAATGCTATTTTTTTCTCGCTATTTCTGAGTTGGTCCTATATAAACTCGTTCATATAAAAATTATTTTTATAGATTGTATATTAAATTACTCAGTATTAAAAAGTACTCGTACATTCGTAACCGACTTATTTTGGCTTAAAACCATGTTCATCATTAGTACGAGTATAACTGGCAGTATAAAGTTAATGAGTCAAAAGCTAATGGCAAAAGAAACTGTAAGTTGAGTGAGTTTGAGTTTAAAAGAGTAAGCTTTTGTTGTACACTTTTTAAGATTTCACCGTTTGTGACGCAACCGGAGATTGAAAATATTTTGGGGTTTTAAAGTATGACGGCTTTTGTTCTAAGTGGAAAGATTTATGATTTTTTTTTAAATCTTACTCGTATTACTTATTGCTTGCGAGCATTATTCGACATTTCAAATGGTGGCCAGCAAATGAGGTTGGAAAATCGCTCTATGGATGTTATTACTAAGTCACAATCAAATGGTTAAATTGGCCCATGTTGGTGAATCACTTTAAACATCATAATAAATGAAATGTGCTTTAACCCTGACAAATTGTATTTTATTTTACAAGAGTCATGCCGGTGGGGCCATATATGAGCTGTCAATGATGATGATGATGATGCTGTATTTAGGTAGGTATTGTAATTCAGCTAAGGCCTAGCAAACTCACGACGTGTAAACTTAAATAATACTGAAATAAATTTTAATGTGTAAATCGAACACAATCTAACTCCTTTCATGCAATTTTTCTTACCTACTTAAAAAATTAAAGTTATCCCACAGTCCATTTTATATTCCAAAGCGATATACAACATTGTTAAAAATAATAAACGCACAAACAAATAAAAAAAATCTAGTTCTGATTCTGATTCATTGTCCCGTTCAGCCCAATGCACTAATTAAAAACATTCGAATATTCTTTGTATTTATTTAATTTACTTCAAAACGGTTATTAGAACCTAAATACTAAACAATAGCATTTGCATAACAAAACTAGACAAAAACGTGCATTACAATAAAACTGGGACAAAAATGGACGTGACGCTGATCCGCCACACCAGTCGTTGCTTGATGAGAAGTAAAAAAATTAAGTTAAAAAAATCATCTCTACATAAAATTTTCCATATGTCATGCATGAAGTTAACAATCTATTATTATTTTTCCTTTGCCAAGCTAGGACTTCCTTATCAGATTTTGTGTTTAATGCAAAAAGCCTGTAAAGACTTGAATTACGATAGCCATATTTATTTCGAAGGAAGAACTTTAATAGGCTTACACTCAGTTGCAGAAAGGCTCATTAAATATTTAAAGTGGCATTAAATACTAATCTTCCATTAAAGTGTTGCACAAAAGCAAATCATGTCATAATAAATTTTAAATTTAATTCTTCATTAAGTTTAATGGAAGAACTGTCAAACCCTCTGTCAAACCTATCTTTATCTCATTTTTGGTTGCACAACGCGTCTTTATCGTCTAATGGGCATTATTTTGACGTTTCTTTCATTAAAAATATAATTGGCCGTGAAAGCTCCATTAAAGCTAAAAATTGTCAGGATATTTAACGAAATATGTCTTTATCTAGTTGCAAAAGCTTGAAATATTTAATTTACCTTACTTCTTTAGTACTTTATTAACCAATAGGTTATTTTATTATGGTTGCTTTCTAATATCAATTACTTAAATAACATTTCAAATGCTAAATAAAACACAGAAAATGTTTCTCAGTATAATATATTTAAGATAATAATCGTGTAAATCATGTAATATTATGTAAAGAAAAGAAAAAGTAAAAGTAGGTATTAAACTGATATTTAATTGATATACCTACTTACTTTTAATTCCTACATTTTTACACTGAGCTAAAACAGTACATACATTGCATTCCCCTACTTTCTTCCGAGCTTTTTGTTTCATATTATCATACAATGTTTTGAGCTGCTCTGTCCCTCTGTAGCCTGTAGTAGTATTACTGTTGTACTTTCTAGAAATTGCCTTCCAGGCTTCGGTTTTTTTGCGTACATACGTTCCTCCCATCCTTTTATCTTCAATAATACGCTTATAACTGGAACAAAAGTAATTTATTTGTTTACAACTTTTCCGGCGACAATCGAGGTTTAGATTTTTGTGTGAGAAGTATACTCCGTAATTTCAGTTAGGTATTACTTACATAGCTAGTCTGTGTAGTCCTGTTTTGCATAATTTGCCTTACGGTAGCATTGTTTAACATATTAGTAAAATTATTTAATAAACGAAAATGTTGTAAATAACACACTCACCAGTTCACTACTGCTAACATGATTTTCTACTGCCCTGTGTAGTTGGCACTCCGCTCCCGTTTTTTCTGCACTTCAGCCATCACAAAATAGCAAAAAATACAAAAAAATCGACAATAACAGTTTTTTTAAAGCCACGAATTGTAAATATGAATTGCTCGTGAACTGTCTATGTCAAACAATATTTGCTTTTTTTTGAAGTTTTATGGCTCGGCTACCATCAAATACGACAGATCTGCGTCATTACATTCACTCTTTTTTAATTTCCATACTGTTTCTGAGGGCAACATTTTTTAATGAGAGCTTTTACTAATGAAGGATTATCCTGGCATAATTTATTTTTATGCAACGTCTTTAAACTAATGAAATCATTAGAGTTAATCTTCCATTACCTAAGGTAGGATTTAATGCCAGCTTTCTGCAACTGAGTGTTAATACTATACAGGGCGTCCCACGGCTATGCCACATGGAGGGAAAGTACCTTAAATATTGTAGGTAGAACATTTTACTGAAAGAAGACATTATTTTATTTCTAAAAACTATTAAAACTGCATTCATACATTTTTTAATAATTACATGGTTGAACCGGGAATCGAACCCGCTGCATGAGGAAAAAAAAACACCCTGTAGTTTTATCATACCAATCGAAAGATTCCTTCATAAGGATTATTTTTTGCTAAATAACATAGTGTCAGAAATAAAAGAAAGATCATGAATTTTAACATTTGATGTGGGCGCCGAGATTTTTTTTATGCATGGGGTTACTAGCGACCCGCCCCGGCTCCGCACGGGAAAATGGTTATTGTGGGTTATCCTTTAGTATATTATGCATGTATTATACATATAAACCTTCCTCTGGAATCAGTCTATCTATTACAATCAAAATCCGTCGCGTAGTTTTAAAGACAGGGAGTGAAATAATCAAAAGAGTGCGACTTTGTATTCAACAGCGTATTAATAAAATTGATAAATTTTGTATTAAAAATGTTAAAATACATAGTCTTCCTTTTATTTCTGACACTATGTTATTTAGCAAAAAATAACCCTTATGATGAAGCCTTTCGATCGGTATGATAAAACTACAGGATATTTTTATTTCTCGTATAGCGGGTTCGATTCCCGGTTCAACCATGTAATTATTAAAAAATGTATGAACGCAGTTTTAATAGTTTTTAGAAATAAAATAAAGTCTTCTTTCAGTAAAATGTTCTATCTACAATATTTAAGGTACTTTCCCTCCATGTGGCATCGCCGTGGGACGCCCTGTATAGACAAGTAATGCCCTTGCCTACTTGATCTTAAAAGGATTTTACGTCGCTATTTAATATCTCATTGTGTTACCGCAGCTTGGGCGAACTTTGGAATTATATTTATTATTATTATTATACCTAAGACATTTACACCATCACGAATCTCATAAGTTTCCTTGATATATCTAAGTACTATGTGGAAATATGTATAGGTATATACACGGATCATGAGTGCATAACTTATATAAGTACTTGAAAATAAAAAAATCTGTAATGGTACTTGCTTAATTTATTGATTCTGGTTTTAAATTTGATCACCTTTTCAGAGAAATATCATCAGTATTCCATGTTAGCATTCCATTATTTTTTAGATTGGATGATATTTACGGTTTGCTGGCGGAATCCTGTATATGATTATCAGTATTATCACACAGGTAATATATTCAGACGACAAAGAATATATCGAGCCACAACATAAAATACCTAGCACTTGATATTTCATAACTTTTTTATGTTCCCCTTTTTCTTTATTATCAGTTCAAGTAAAAAATCAACTAAGAAGATTTATAATTGAAGATTTACCTTTTCGCGAATTGCTAGATTGACGGATATGATCTATCTCTCTCTATTTTTACCTTTTGTTTCATACACTATACAGGGCGTCCCACGGCTATGCCACATGGAGGGAAAGTACCTTAAATATTGTAGGTAGAACATTTTACTGAAAGAAGACATTATTTTATTTCTAAAAACTATTAAAACTGCATTCATACATTTTTTAATAATTACATGGTTGAACCGGGAATCGAACCCGCTACATGAGGAAAAAAAAACACCCTGTAGTTTTATCATACCAATCGAAAGATTCCTTCATAAGGATTATTTTTTGCTAAATAACATAGTGTCAGAAATAAAAGAAAGATCATGAATTTTAACATTTGATGTGGGCGCCGAGATTTTTTTAATGCATGGGGTTACTAGCGACCCGCCCCGGCTCCGCACGGGAAAATGGTTATTGTGGGTTATCCTTTAGTATATTATGCATGTATTATACATATAAACCTTCCTCTTGAATCAGTCTATCTATTAAAATCAAAATCCGTCGCGTAGTTTTAAAGACAGGTAGTGAAATAATCAAAAGAGTGCGACTTTGTATTCAACAGCGTATTAATAAAATTGATAAATTTTGTATTAAAAATGTTAAAATACATAGTCTTCCTTTTATTTCTGACACTATGTTATTTAGCAAAAAATAACCCTTATGATGAAGCCTTTCGATCGGTATGATAAAACTACAGGATATTTTTATTTCTCGTATAGCGGGTTCGATTCCCGGTTCAACCATGTAATTATTAAAAAATGTATGAACGCAGTTTTAATAGTTTTTAGAAATAAAATAAAGTCATCTTTCAGTAAAATGTTCTATCTACAATATTTAAGGTACTTTCCCTCCATGTGGCATCGCCGTGGGACGCCCTGTATACTCGCCACTTGACCACCGACCGACACTCCTTATGAGTGACTTATGTATTTAATAGATGTACATAATTCTCATAATCAGAGATGACTTAATATGATTACTTCGTGACCGTGACACACGTTCCTAAGATGGAATTTATAGAGAAAACGTTGCGCATCCTCGGACATAAATAAATTGAGATAATCATAGAAATAAGGTTAATTTACCTGTGTAAGAGTGTATATTATGCATAATGGATTTTGAATACATAAGGCGGATCACGGTGCGCGGAGCGGCAGATAACGCGCGCGGCACTGAGGCGCATATCTGCCTCATCTAGCGGTGTAATCTGCTTCTCCGCGCGGGGTGGCGGTTTACAACGGCGGTATCGCGCCAAATAAAGTCAAAGTTCACTCCGCTGAGGATCGTCGCTCGTGGACTTTATTCAAGATGCTGCAGTTATATTGTCCATCTGGTTTTTGTATGTATACTGGATAAGATACCGTGTCCATAGAAGATTTTGGATACTTCCCTATTTACGATCGAGATCTATAAATGGATCATTTGTACTAAATTACAAAGACTTAAGAAAATATGAAGATATTTTTTAACTACCCGGCATTTCATATTCTAAATTCAAATATAAATTTATCTATGCCCACAAATTGCTTATCAATACGTCCTGTAATTATTGAAAAAGACCTGGCACTTAGAACGATTTTATTGTGAAAAGATAATAGAAAAACAGATGTCAAAAAATATATAATTCGAAATAGGTATAAAACTTTTGTACTTATCTTAAAACAAGTAGTACTTATATCATCCATGCATCCTTGTCTTAAAACCATCGTTTCAGGCCAGTCCTTTTTTCTTTTTTGAATTGTGTATGCTTGTGTCGAAAAAATACGAAGCAAGCATTCCGGGCGGCTTCTTTTTGAAAAATATTAGATAAGTATTTCTGTACTTTATGAAACACGATGTATAAATGGATAATTTGTACTGAATTACAAAGACTTAAGAAAATATGAAGGTCGTGTGCGTCGACGCGTTGAAGCGATTCGTATCGAATGTGTAATAAGTATTAATATTAGATTCGATCCAAAATTTGACTAGATTTGTCTCATGTTCATATCATGATAAATATTGAGTACGTAGCATGCGCCTTAAGAGCATAAAATCTGGCGCGGCTGCGGATCCAGTGTGTTATACTCCGCGGGACACCCCGCGACCCCGCGCTGATTGACAAAATCTGCTCGCGGAATGCCTTCCCGTGCGGTGAAGCGTTGGCAGTGTGTTATGATATGAACTTATGATTAGCGTGTTTTCTATACAAATTGAGATATTTGCATACCTACAATGTTAAAATCTGCGTAACCGCGCTAGGCGACGGAGCGCGGGGCGGGGCGCAGTGGGTGATCCGCCTAACGGGATAAAGCGTAGAAGAAGAACAATCTGAAGAATCGCGTGTCACGCAGCGCTTTTATAATCAAAGGTTTTAACGTAAGTTGCTCCTAAAAGGACGAGCAGAGCATAAAACTCGACACAATAGTAAGAACAACAATATTGGGTTTATGTTGAATTTACTAAACATTAATTCATTAGGGATAATTTCGTGGTAATTTCAGCGTGAATGCGTACATAGCTAGCAAACATTTTGGAAACTCGAACATTATTTCATATAATCTCATTTTGGGTTAATTCATGCGCGAAAATAATACAATACGTAACGAGATAATTGATTATAAGTTACAAATAGAACGCTAAAATAATTCGATTCGAACGGTGTCTCGAAGAAACTATTTACTTTTAATTCGTTCGTTCGTTAAAAATAATATTATAATATAACCACCGTGGGGCTCGAGCCTATCTTGAATCATGGTCCGCACTGGGCCAGCGTTGTCGTCGGCCTTTTCCTCAGACGACAACGCTGGCCCAGTGCGGGTTGGTCAACTTCACACACAACTTTCGAGTTTATTCGCAGGTGTGTGCAACTTTCCTCACGCACGATGTTTTCCTTCACCGTAAGAGCAGCGTCGAATAAACGTAGGTACATGCCGAGGTTTGAAACGTGCCACTGGGTCACCATTGCTCTTTACGTTGGTGTGTGCTTATCTCTAGAAAATAAGTTTCACACAAACAAAGTAATTTAACCTAACTTTTTTGGTTTCTATTATTCTCTTCTATTCTATTATTATTTACTACAAAGGTCTCAAAAAACAATCACACTTCCTCGTTATCCAGTTACCCAACAAATAGATGGATTGTTTGGAAGGATCTAAGGCTTCACCCGATTTTCCGGAGGTGTGCCCGCCCCGCCCCACTTCCTGCGGGCGGATTCAGATACGGAATTCTCGAGACATTCACCCGGTTCAATTCGATATTTCTAAGAATTACAATTTGCCTTGTTGACTTTAATAGTAAATGTTTTAAAATATTATAGTCTGTGGTTGATCTATCTATACGATTATGAAAAGAATGTGTCTGGGATCCATCCAAACCAGTACTGTTTTATTTAATTTTAAAATAATTATGTACTTAATACAAAGAACGGATGTCTCTTCTTGTACTTAACTTTTTTATTGGTTTATTTTACGAGCAAGTACGACTTCCGAAATCAACTTCTGGAACATTAAATGTTTGCTTTCCTTTTTTCTTCATCCTAATCTACCTCCCAAATTTTTTTTAATTCTTCTTCTCATCGAGTGGATTTCGAGGTTAAACCTACCTCACAAACCCTATACTCTAAGATCCTAGCCTAAGCGAAACTATCTTTTTTTGTAAATTGTAGGAATACTATTCTATCTCGTCATGTTATGAAGACATTATGAACAGCATGTTAGGTTTAAAAACTTTTTGAAAATGTTACTAGATGATTCTAGCTAGGTACGTACAATTTTATTTTTCTGTGGGTGGTAAATTGATATGAGCTTTTCTAAGTGAAATCGTAGGATACACAGCTTCGTCTATGATTCTAACCGAGTATTGGGAACATTTTGATTGTTGAGATTAGTTAAACCACTAGGGACTAATATTTGGTATTCTGTGGTTAAATAAACTATTTCCCGTTGGGTGTCGAGGCGAGAACTTCTGTAACCTCACTCCTCTATGGAGCTGTAAACACACTTAAGTATTATACACCAGCAAAGCTGATCTTATCAGGGATTTTTCAAGCTTGATTACATCATTGTCATCGTGCAGATGGCGTAACCCACTGTTTGCCTAATTTGTTGTTGCTAATTGAAATATATTGCTAGTTCATTATTTCTAGTAACCGTAGAAGGTGACGATAAAGTACTTATGGTTAATTTATAGGACAAAGCAAAAAAAAAGGATATACTCGGTCAATGAATCTGATCAGCTCGATGACGAAACGAAAATATGAAATTACTCCTCCATACGAAATGTAAATAACTATTTTGTGTGTTTTTTTTTTTTTTGCTCAAGACTAATTGATCAGTATTTATTTACCTATGCCGTCACATACATTTTTACAGCGTTTATTACTATAATAACCTAATGGGTCACAGTGTTTATGGTTGACAGAATTATAAATACACAACCCAAGTTGTAGCGGAACCACAAATTTATAGCCAATTCATAACGGCATTTGTATCTTTCAACATCATCAGTTCAATATTAGCTGCAGTCGGGTTCTCTATAATCACTGCAAGAACTTATTTTAAAAATACATTAAATTAAGACTGTGTTGTCAGTTGTGAATAACCGGTGTTGAATATACGACGCGACGTTCTTATTGCTAAGAAAGAAGCAACAACTTTAGTATACACAATATATCAGCAATGGGAAATGCATTCTAGGCCTCTAAACAACACCAGTCCTGAAATGATGAATGGTGCATTCTATCACAAAAACAACACTTGAATTCTCTTAGATATATATATAGTATATACCGAGAGAACTCGTATAAAACCCTTAAAAATATTCGTTAATGTAACAGCCCACAGTCTACAGTCTCTAACTAAACCATGGTCCAAGAAAACAAGGTCTAACCGTCACACAAGCCTACGTCATTTTGCGCTATTCATGTTTGTCTATTACACGCATTTGACAAGGATGAATAGGCAAAATGACGTAGGCTCGTGTCAGTCACGTGGTCTAATGGTTAGACCTTGTTTTCTTAGACCACGCTCTAAACCATAGACTTGCATCTACCACACTACCTATACACACAAATTACGTATAGCGGCGGCGCGCGGCAATTTGTGGTCTACAGATCTATAAAGGGGAAATAGTGGAAAGGTCTCCGGTGGGTTAAGGCCTCTAGTGAAGGAAGATAAAGATCCACAATAGCAAAATCAATTATACGGTTATAAAAAGTACATAGGGCAGTGAGTCTAATTAATAGAGCCTTCCATGTTATTTGTTTAATGTATTAGTGACGAAGCCATTAGCGTGAAATAGGCACTTGAGCACTTCACGTGCGACAAGCAAATACCTATACAAATATTATGGGCAGGTATAGTTCTCCGGCGACCGAGACAATAGCTGCTCTCGGCGGAAAATTGCCGGCTGCTTCTAACATTTGCCATTATAATGTCTCATCGCTATAAACAACACTTACGAGTCAAATTGTGTTATAAAATTACCGACGTTTTCTTATGCAATTACCCTTTGAGGTGATTTTATGTGAGTAAGTATCATCGGAGACATAATAATATTATCAAAGATCACATATTATTATTCCAAGAACAGAAAATGTTAAACCTTAATTATTTCCAGTCTGGTACATTTCAAAACTTTTAACTGAACTATTTCAAGCCACAATTATCGCTTTCATACTTGGATTAATATTTATATAATTCAAAGAAAATTTTAATAGTAGTGAAAACACGAAAATGATATGGCAGTACAAATTATCTATCTCGGTCACTGAGGAATTACGTACAAGTAGGTACCAGAGAAGACACCTCGAATATTTTTTTTTTATTGACATATGATTGAGTCGAAAAAGTACGACGGATCAAGCCTCGGACTTGCGGGGGAGCGGAAAGCTCTACCCCGAAAAAAAGTCATGTACCAACGCGTCTAAGGGCGGCTCGAGGGAGCCTCGGACCTCGGCCTAGCGCGTTGATACTGAAAAACATCGTGAAGGAGACGACGCCTGTGGGGCTCCGTCTCTGATTAACAATTTTGATTTTGTACCCGCCGGCGGGTACGGACACTGTTACCTGAAGGGGCCTACATGGCGGCAGCGGGAAGGCGGGCGGAGGAAGTGCACGGCGAGAGAGAAAAAACAAAACACAAACGCCATATAAGTTGGAGATCGCGAGCGCGAGCATAATGTCTGTCTAGCCGCGTGTGCTGCCTATGTTCTTGTTTGAATATTTTATTTCCTAATCTAACACATAAATACTTAAAACAGATCGTGGTTTTTTTTTTGTACGAGCTCTGGATTTTTATTTAATGTTTTTTGTGATCGATGTTTATTGTCAAATCAAAATAAAACTAAACACACTTATTTGCATCTATAGGTCCTAACCATGGTCCAAGAAAAGGGTTCGTCCCCGAGCTTACCGTTCCCCGAGCTTACCGTCCCGGAGCTTACCGATTTTGATAAAATTGATTACATTTTATTTTGTTTTTTTTTCTACTATTTCCAACTTGTACAATTGAGATCAAAAGTGTTTTAAAGTAGGTATGAGATGTGTTTGTTTGGTTACTGCAGGCAGAATTATGTGAACTTAATGATGAAAGTTTTAGGACTAAAAATGTAAATGTAACTATTAAATTAAATATAGCAAAACCATATTTTTAAGATAATAATTGCCATCATTATTAATAAAAAAACAAATTATTGTGATGATTAAAACCTGTGATAATACACCAGCAGATTAATAAACGTGATTATTTAACCGCGATCTAGAACTTATTATTTATTCCTATAAAGTATAAAATTCGACTTTGCACTTTTGCTGCTAATAGTACTTTAAAGCAAGATTGTCATTTTAATCGACTTTTTATAATAATTACAAATCGGTAAGCTCCGGGACGGTAAGCTCGGGGAACGGTAAGCTCGGGGACGAACCCCAAGAAAACAAGGTCTTACAATTCTTACAGCGCTGTTCATCCTTGTCTATTACACGCATTCGACAAGGATGAATAGACAAAATGACGTAGTAAGTGACGTAAACTCGTGTCAGTCACGTGGTCTAATTATAAGACCTTGTTTTCTTGGACCATGGGTCCTAACCTAACCCTCTCTGATAATATTGGAGCTGGCTAAATCTGGGTGACAAAAAAATCTAAATATTAATTTTTGATGGGTAGTAAAAGCAATTTTTTTTTAAATATCCCTTGTTTTGTAATCTTTCTTACGTGTTATTGTTATGCTGCTGGAAAGTTTTCAGTTTGTTACTTACACTGTTGACTTCCTCCGCATGTTTGAGTATGACCTCATAAGTTTACTCTCGGTGAATCGTAACAGTTGATCGACTGCAGCCAGGTTCATAAGTTCGCACATTCTATTTGCATCACCATTGTAACCTCAACTCGCACGTGTATGTATGTAGGTATGCTATAGCTATACTATAGGTATACCTACTGCGCACTAAGAATGGAGCTTGATATGATTGTCAACGTATTTTGTATTGTATTGTCAAAATTATTATTCTTTGAAAGTGTTCGATGGAAGTAAAGTAATCTTTTATCCCTGACTTTCTAAGTAATAATTTTATTATTAAGTATTATGGAGTTATTATTAAGTTAACATGCCATACCACTTATTATATTGTATAAATATAAGGCTTCATCGATAAGCTATTATAAAGGAGTATATCGGCCATTAACCATTGACTGTTATTTCCCACAGGCGTCGCCTCTTTCACGATGTTTTTCCGTATCAACGCGCTGGGCCTAGGTTCGAGGCTCCCTCGAGCCGCCCCTAGACGCGTTGCTACTACATGACTACCGCAAGTCCAGTGAAGCTTAATTGGTCGTACTTTAGACACAAGAATAGGTAAACTAAAAAAAAGCGGCCAAGTGCGAGTTGGACTCCCCCATGAAGGGTTCCGTAGCAGCAAGTAACGTAATATAAAAGTTCATGTAGTTCGTTGTAACTTTGATCGATGTTTTAATAATAGTGTATATTTTCTTAAATTAACGTTTATATTTATAAAATTCATGTTTTTTTTTTTATTTGAGTTGATTGAACGAAAGGTAAATTGAGGTTTACGATTTATGACGTTAAAAAAAACTACTTCCTAGATCTCGTTCAAACCAGTTTTCGGTGGAAGTTTGCATAATGTAATCATAATTTTTTTTAAGTCTTATTATTCTCTTATTTTAGAAGTTACAGGGGGGGGACACATTTTACCATTTTGGAAGTGTCTCTCGCGCAAAACTATTCACTTTACAGTTTAGAAAAAAAAACATTAGAACCTCAATAATAATATATTTGAAGATCTAGTCATAGATACGCCACACGTATGGATTTAACAAAAAAAAATTGAGTCTCAATTCTAAGTATGGGGAACACCGTTTTTTTTTTCTATTTTTGTATCTAAATCTTTATGCGGTTCACATAATACATCTACTTACTAAGTTTTAACAGTATAGTTCTTATAGTTTCGTAAAAAAGTGGCTGTGACATACGGACGGACAGGCAGACAGACATGAAGAGTTTTTTACTTTTTGGCTACGGAACCCTAAAAAGACCATTATTCTTAGAATCGGGCCCACGTACTCAAATAGTAAGAGACAAGAAGTATAAGCTCTTGCGAAATCTATTTGAAGACATATAGGCCGGGAGATGATGACAGAAATTTTTAGGTCATTTGTTACAGTATGGCGGTTTTACAGGGGTCTTAGTACGCAATGACAAAAAGAAAAATGATGGTCATAGCGCTGGTACTGGCGGCCCAATCGCGTGGGCGTTAGTGAACTAGTCGAAAAAATTACGAAAGTCAAACGATTTGTACCTACCACAAAAATTTTATTATTTTCCGATAGCCCGTAAAAATAACTAGACGACAGTGTCATGCCATACTTCTCCGGTGTGACTTACAGCCATACTAGTTAATAAATTAAAAATTCAACCATTTGTACCAGGGTAATTTTTGCACAGTTTGATCATCTTCGTGCAGCCATTTACGACAATCACCATGCCATACTTTTCGGACGGCTCCAAATGGTCGCCATACCGCCGAAAATCTGCATTTTTTTTTTCGCGGTTGGGCCGCCTGTACCAGCGCTATGACCATCATTTTCCTTTTTGTCATTGCGTACTAAGACCCCTGTAAAAACGCCATACTGTAACAAATGACCTAAAAATTTCTGTCATCATCTCCCGGCCTAATACTAAGAGCTACTAAGAGGGATCAAACTTAGCGTGGAGATAAGTTAAACAACTAATGCTGAAAATATCTATAAGTAGAAGAGGGACTACTATTTGATATTCTGTGGTAGAAGTACTTTTATTTTATTCTGTGACGTAGACAAATCATTGGTCACTTTGCACGGCCATTGTGGAAGTACCATATCTGTGAAACCAAATAGATAGAGAAATCTCCAACCCAACGAGCAAATAGTAGTGATATCAGTATAATATTAGGATCAAAATTTGTCGTCTATTAAACTTTATGATGCCTTATCTTATCGTGAGACTATGATGTTACGAATCATCGTTTTACGGTTCGTATCTGCATTCTAATCTGTAGGATCGTAAACCTGCGCTAAATAGATACTAACGGCTATAGAGTTTATAATAGGGCAAGGAATTTTAATATGAATACTAGTTATTATAGTAACTGGCTGTAGATAGAACAGCTTGAATTCTGGGTTATTATGAGAGACGTTTCCGATTTTAATCCCCAGCCGTTTTACATTTATATCAGCTGATAATCCAGTAAAAAACACTAAATGCACTTAACTAATTAATGTAGAATGTCCAAAAATAAAACTGCCTATTTTCACTTCAGTTAATTTGTACATAA
This sequence comes from Teleiodes luculella, assembly GCA_948473455.1. Lineage (NCBI taxonomy): Eukaryota > Metazoa > Arthropoda > Insecta > Lepidoptera > Gelechiidae > Teleiodes > Teleiodes luculella. Next base: position 8,483,262 of record OX419584.1, read on the forward strand.
TCAGCGGTTACAATACAATAAATACAAATATTCTTGATTGACACCAAGACATACAAAAATATCCAATGTAGTAAACACACGCCATTGTCTGTATGTGCACATATACCACACATGTGAGAGTGTGTGTGTGGTATTTTTTACTTTCTTTTTTTTCTAATCAAAATACTCTGCATAAATACAATACAATATTCAGAATTAACATTTCATCTTACATCGCCAAACATTTCCGCTGTTTTGGGAGATCATTCACAGATATGACAGTAATACGCAGAAACAAAACATATCTCCTTGTTCCTATGTTACAGTCTTATTCTTATGTTACGTTACAGTTCTTGTTAACGACTGTGTGTCCAACGCGATTAAAGTAAGGAGCCTTCAGCTTCTGTTACGTGGATGCTCTAACTAAGGTCTGCAGAAAAACATTCAGTAATGAGACTATCAGATGTTAGAGATTTTTATATTAGGTCACACTTTAATTAAAGGTCCAGTAATAACTTAGCAAGATTTCACTTTAATCTACAATTGAATTTGTAAGTATGTAAATCACGCAAATGAAGAATAATATATAGCTTACTTTCGATTTTAAAATTTTATTTTTATTTTCTGCAAAGACCTACGTGTACGACTTTTTGCTTTTATTATTTAAATAATCTGGAGTGATAAAAATTGCATAAGGGCGAAAAGAGAATCGTAACTATTTAATTAAAAATAATGATCTGCCCTATAAATCGTCTACAGACTTAAATATTTTTAAAATATTTTTTTTCTCAATTTTTTTGTATTCCATACCAGGCCCAAGTTGACAGGATGCCGTAATAAATTTGCTGACACTCATTCGCATTTCCAGGGCTCCGTAATTAAAAGGAACCCTTACGTTTCCACCACGTTCTATTGATACTAGAAAGCTCTCATTTTGGGTTTTTATAAATAATTCCTGTCATTCCTGTCCACAATACGCTATAATATAATCATAAAAAGCGCAGGCACAAATAGACAGGAATTAATAATATCCAGCACTAAATAAATTACATAGGCACCTGTGGAACCCGACAAACACTGTATCATAACGTGTTTGCGTAATACATACCGTATTACTTAGTAGGTACATACACGTGCTTACTAATCCGATGGTTACTACTTACTACCTACTGACAGGAAAACAAAGAAAGAAAGATTTTATTGTTTGTCTAGTGTTTTATATTCCGTGGTTTGCATTGAATAGGTTCCGAAGCTACTACACCGATTTCAAAAATATTTTACCATTATAAATGTTACAGAAGAATCAGCTGTGCAGGGGCTAGACTATTGAGCATAAATTGGAAGCTGCGGGGTTGAGGGGGGCTTTGTCCCCGTCACGAAAAAAGTCCAGTTGTGCACGAAAAGTCAAAAATAAACGTGGGCATAGCCGCGGGCAGACAGCTAGTACATAAAAAAATACAGAAGCATTGAATGAAATTCCTAATTCCATTCAGATGAGACAGCGATTAGTGATTACTGAATGTCGTTACTGGGAAATGAATATTGGAAACACAATATTTCGGTCGTGTAGAATTTATTATTAAGAAACGAAACGTTTTGTTTCTTCAAGGATTAACACATATACTTATTTGAAAAATTCTTTAATTTTATGGTAGAGAGGTAATTAAATAATTACAATGAAAAGGGTGACTAACTACCTTGTGAATGGCTTAACAACACAGTACTTCCACACGTCGAACTAGGTTGAAAAAAGAATATACAGAGATAGAAATTCATCTTATTTAAAATGGGTAGTCGAAGCCGTTTGGTCAAGTGCAACGAAAGATGAAAACGCGTACCGCCACTCTGTTCCTTATTGAATAGTCATAAAAAAGGCGGCACTATGTCCAAAGTATTCAGCTTACCGTGCTTTTGACAGTACCTACGTATAATGCTTCTCGTAGCGATTCAAAAAATTACTGCTAGAAATCCTGCGAGGTAATCTATGGGTTATGTGTGAAGTCGACCAAAACTATATTCTAATAATATTATACATTATGTAGCACCCTTACAAAATGTGCTTTGTAAGAAACAAGAGATTTCTCTAGCGCTGAACTAAAGCTCCACCGAGGAAAACCGTTATGAAAAATTGGTTCATTAAAATTCATGAGTTCCACTCATGTTTCTTTATTGCAATTTTCGAGCAGTACCTACTGAAATTATGTCTTACTTGGTCACAAAGCAACATAATTGGAGCTTTACTTAGGCTATATTGTACAGAATTAACAACAGTTAAACAACAACCCACTATCCTACTAATAACAAAAAACATAAATGATAAATATTTATGTTGCAAGCAACTGCTAGATAAATACACTTATTTTATCACTTTCGTGTTATATTTTTTCTATTTATTGCTAATTATTGAAACACTCTTTACTAGAAAAAGTTTTTCTCTGCTACCTTCTCACTGAATTCCCGAAATTTCAGAGTAAAGAGATGTATCGCTTGAACCTATCCAGATTGTTTGTTTATCTCTACAATGTTAGAGCAAAGTCCACAAGCTTAATTGGATTTGATACACCACTACTGAACTAAGCTTAAGCTTTCCTAGGTATTTGGTTAGCTTATTATTTCTATTTAAATCGAAGTTATAATATTGAAAATTAGTAGAACTTTATACGAGTGAAATAATTAGACAAATTGTACGTATATTACTTACGAGAAATGGTTTTACCATCAAAGACAACACAAACATTCACATTCCTTACTGTTTATATTAAAAATAGCACAAAAAATATAAAACGCATTTTTGAATGATAACACGAACATTTTATGACCCTGTATGAAAAGTAAGTTTTCTAAAATTATCTGACATTGGCTGTCGAATTTCTTTGTTGTTAGCTTTATAGCTATAACTGTTTACCGGCAGTTGCGCAGGAGTGGGCCATCAACGGATGCTGATATCTGCTCCGTTCAACTCTGCGATAGTTACATTAATAACTCGAGTACAGAATAAAGCTAACAGTTTTACAGAAAACATTCAAGAAACATAAATATACAAAAGCCGTAGTTATGCACCTACCTGTATACACAGTATACTCATAAGGGTACATACATAACACTAGCTATACTTATATATTACATAAATGTTTAAATGACATAATTATATGTATCTATACTAATATTGTAAAGAGGAAAGGTTTGATTGATGGTTTGTTTCTTTGCATCGAATAGGCTCCGGAACTACTGAACCGATTTAAAAAATCTTTCACAGTTTAGAAGCTACATGATCCCTGAGTAACAAACAGGCTATATTTTATTTATTTTTTAAATAGGGATTCTTACTAAAACTTCGATAAAAAAAACCTAAAATATTCCTGATAATAGAATAGGCTCCGAAACTACTGAACCGATTTTGATGAAACTTGGCACAAAGATATAATAGACTTTGGAAAAGAACATAAGCTAAGATTTACTGCGGGAAAATTTCTCACTCCCACGGGAAAAATTGTTAAAGAAAGCGGAGTTGGCGGAGATAGAATAAACCTTGCGGAAGAACATAGGCTAACTTTTACCGCGGGAAAATTCCTCATTCCCGCGAGAAAAACTATTAACGCGGGCGGAGCCGCGGCACGAAGCTAGTTATTTAAATAAACTTTACTAGGTACTTATACTCAGAATCTTAAAACCTCATATCATAAATCTAATATAGAAGTTCAAATTTCCGACCTACAAACAATAAAATTATCATTTATCACCAACTGAAGATACAGACCTATATTTCTGCTATGTGTCTTTGTAGGATATTCATTCATTAAATATTACGACATTATTACACTCACGCACCCATTATAATTTAAGTATTCTACTGTTTTACATATATTTTGTGGTATTATACTAAAATTATTCAATTATACAAAAATTGTTGTGCGTACAAAGTTCAGTTGTGGTCCAGTCAAGTTGGTCATTGACTTGTCTTATTTTGCGTGATTCAAAGGCTGAACTTGTATTATTTAATTGTTACTTTTAATACTAGTATCGAGTTGCCTAAAACAGCACAGAAACGAGTCTTCCAACATTAAAATCAGCTTTTTTACTTCATAAATAAAAGAACATAAGAATCAAATTACCCACTTGTTGACCGTGATCAATGAACGTGACGTAAAGCTTTTATTGTTTTGCAAAAATTAAATTTTTTGGTAGGTACTAGATATTGCTAGTCAGATTTACTTCTTACGTAGTAGTATTGTTACATATTGACATTTGTTCTGATTGAGTAGCGAGATTATTATGTAATCTATCTGCTTTATTTGTACTAACCATCTAATTATTGAACGGTAAATGATGGAAATGAAAAAGAAATGTTTTACAATCGTCCACTTCTCATACTTTATGTAATAGATCAATTTTAACTGTTGAATTTAATTGTCTAACTTTATTAACGAACTTTTTCTACAGGAGTTTCAGCTGTCAACATTTTTAAATATTTTAACTAACTTTTTTGTTACGAATTTGAACACCCGATTATCGGTTGAGAACTCCCGTGACAAAAAAAATCTACCTCTATGCCCGTGACCTAGCTGATAAAATGATTCGAACATTTGACACACCCGCTCAAGTCGTAAAGCTTCATTTGGCGTAGCAACACCGAAATGTAAAAAGAAATAAGTAGATAGATGGCTTACCATTATTTCTTATCATATCGAAGAGAAAAAGTAAATCGAAGGATTTACGGTACAGTAGAAGACGAGATGTGAGTACCTACATCAGATGCTTTTACTTCGGTTGTTGCTGGGTGGGTAAGGTAAGTATATACTATAATTGGTAGGATCAATAAAAGAAAAAAGACTGATACGATGAGTTTATATTATTTTGTTTCACATTCCACGGGTTTTTCTTTTAAGTGACACAGAGGGAAGGGCACACTTTGTGTAAGCAAGCTTGTCATAAAAAAGTTCTATTCATGAGTGAGGCCAGACGAGCGTATTTTTTGGGTATACGAAACTCATTTTAAGTCGCCGTGTGAAGTTTTTTATGAAACCGAACGTAGGAGAAATTGCGCGACCGATAAAACGCAACCCCACAAGGCCCACAACTCAAAAAATTCACTCGTCTGGCCTCAGCCTAAAGGGCTAGTCTAGCCTGCCGAAAGGATTTTTGAATAAAAAGATAATTTAAAAAATATATAAAACCGCCTTCAAGGTTAGGACCTACACTAAAAAGTTAAAAATAAAATATAAATCTAGCTGAAAGCATAGAAATTTAATATGGCTATTAATATTCCTTATTTACATAAATTGTAACATCATATAAACATGTGTAGACATTGTTATACACTTCACCTTGGAGTCGGTGCCATTTGAGGCTAGCTATTTAATCGGACCCACATCTGATCTCAAAAGCTCAGATCGTTGAATATAAAATATTAAAGGACGCGGTCAGAGTACTAGGTACTGAGCCCACTATAGATGACTGCTAGCAGTAGAAGTCTTTTGGTCGAAATGATGGTGATGATATTAGCTGGCACCGACTCCAAGATGAAGTGTATAACAATGTCTACACATGTTTATATGATGTTACAATTTATGTAAATAAGGAATATTAATAGCCATATTAAATTTCTATGCTTTCAGCTAGATTTATATTTTATTTTTAACTTTTTAGTGTAGGTCCTAACCTTGAAGGCGGTTTTATATATTTTTTAAATTATCTTTTTATTTTACCCTTTTTAGTAAAAATTTACCATGACAAGTTACTCACACAAAACTTTAATTTGTTTTGTTTAGTACATAATTATATGCAGATTTTCTCACTATGTTTCCTTTACAGTCTTACGTTTGAATTTTAAATTCTAAAACATTGCTATATTAAAACATTATTCTAAAACATTGCTTGATTGGACTGTAACCTAAGTTTTCCGAATGGCGAACAACTGACCAAACCACTACGATACCGATGACGACGATCGCCCGTTTAGTCCACGGAAAAATTCTTAAGTTGTTTTCTTCACTTGGGGTTTTCAAATCTTTAATCTATGACTAGTTTACAGAATATATGAACCAAAACCGCATATTACTTGTTGTTTCAATTATAACAAAAGCAACGCAATGAGTGTGCTGTTGTTTTTTGAAGAGTTTTCGTTTTAGTCTTCTACTCCGCCATCAGATATAATCCAAATTTATATGAAACAATTTTGAGTAAAAGTTCTATCTATAAAACAAAAAAATATTGAAATCGATTGATTAGAAGCCGAGATATTGCCAAAACAATTTACCGATCGGGTATAACGGCATCGTCAATTGAGGAATTATTTCCTCATATCTTCAAATTTAATCGTCCGATCTTAGCGAAATTTTTATGGGACCACCCTGCAAGTAAACCTAGTCTATTAAAAAAAGAATTTTGAAAATCGGTTCACAATTGGCGGAGATATCGTATAACAAACACACAAAAAAAAAAAAACACGCGTCGAATTGAGAACCTCCTCCTTTTTTGAAGTCGGTTAAAAACAAAACATATTCTCCGAGTTTTTTTTTTAAGGATGATGATGCCACTATCATCACCACGTATCTCCAGCCAGATAAAGCGAAAAAATAAATTTTGGACTTTAAATATATTTTTTTCACAATAATTATTTTATAATAAGTGGTCCGCCCGCCCGCGTTGTTTTTCGACTTTTTCTTGCAGTTTCCCGTATACCCGCGATAAAAACTATCTATGATGTTGACCGGGGATATACCTTATAAGGTACCACAATGAAAAATTTCATTGAAATCGGTCAAACAGTTTCTGAGATTAGCTCGTACAAACAGACAAACAGAGAAGCAAAAAATTTGATAAATCTGGAAAATATGTTCTATATATGATTATATATCACTTCATGCATCCCCCTGACTCAGCTTTTAGCGTTTTTTTTTCTATTCACATATCTACATATTTTCGACCCCTACAGTTTTATTATATATAGATTATTATGTATATAGATTATGTAGGTTGCTTACGTATAAAAATACGATCCACTAACGAACGGGTGCCCAGGATAAAAATTAACCAGTATTTTCCTGGAAGGCCCTCAAATTATCACACACAACCTTGTCAGCTGTTTAGGCGTGAAACTGAGGTATTATTCTACTTTCTCATATCAAATTTAATAAGTTTTATTCTCTAAAAGTTGGCTGCTATCAAAATAAGTATTTGGGTCACCTAGACTACTTACTTCGAAAATGACGTCATTGAGTGTTCCAAGGGATGTGATGATGGATGGATGGAGTGCTATAATGAATAAAATAATTTTGAATTTAGAATGCCAAGTCTAACGTACAGTAGTAATGACGTATTAACTTTTGAAGACTTCATTTAAATATATAATAATATATATCGTATCGTTAACATGAGCTGTTAACGATACGTAGCCTTATACCATAAAAAAAAAAAAATATTAATTGCTAATTATGTAGCGGTATGTTATGTTTCATTTCAACAGGGCCAGAATGGGCACCTGCGATACATTTCCGACGTAGGCTTAGGTTATATTTCTATCTGAGAAGAGGGGAAATACTCGGAAAATTTGTAATTTCTCGGGTAATGGATTTCCTCAAATTACCTACCCAGAAAATGGTTCGCTCCGATAAACTCTTTGTCACAAATTAACAAGTTTCTTGTAGCTCGATTTCATGCCTACGAATGAGTTCACTTCACGGTAAAATATAGAGGACGCTAAATTGGGCTTTTAGTCGAATATATGAATTGTTCAGAGAGTATCGAATCGTCTGATCGTCTGAGCAGAAAAAGCGACGTAAAAAATTATAGGTAGATAGGAATATTTACTAATATGAATCGAAGTGAAAAATTAAACTCATTAAGCTTGGGCAAGGACCTGAACCCGCATGTCCTTGGCTATCCAGGCCATACAGGCGCACTACCAATTGTACCACCAAGTCTCCGTAAAAGCTCAACGAAATTATTTAACGCTTCTTTTACTAAGTGCTTTAGAGTGAACATAGTATTATTACATTACTTTCTATAACTAAGTATCATTTATCTTTTGGTATTGGCTGGGGATATACCTAAGGTAACATACCAGTTAAAAAGGGGGCCAAGTTCCTATCGGCTAATTGTTCGCCTAAAAAGGGGTGGGGGTTAGAACCTTAAATGCACTTTAAAATCGATCATAATCATCTTCATCAACAGTCTGATCCTCTGGTAAACATTTACCATTCCCAAGACTCGCCTCCACATTCTAAATTTGAACTTGGCAGGTTAATTGAATTATATAAATAGGTTACTTTAATAACTATTAACATTTAAAACGGGATATTTACCGTGGTCAACTGTGAAAGTTTTAAAAAGTAGGTTATTTTAATTATATACTTAAATAATAAATTTAATTATACAATTAGTGTTACGTACAGCACGAAAACCTAGCCAAAACACGCTTGACCGTTTCTTAAATTTCTTATGTTTTTGTTAATCTACGTATAAGTACACGACCTGTGTGCCAAATTTTATAAAATTAAGACAATTGGAAGTGGCCTAAAGTTTTTGATTACCGGTTAGTGAGTGAGTCAGTCAGTCAGTGCCAAAATTAGCTATTTTCACAAGGTCATATTTCAGGATCTACTGAAGCTATATCTATGAAATTTGGCACACTGCTTTAGTACTAGTATGTGATTACGTAGGTACTCACATACTAATTTTATCTCTATACTTTCAATAGGCACAGGGCAGTCAAAAGTGGGTCGAAACGGCCAAAATCAAAATTAAAAATCAGTGACGGAGCCCCTCAGGCGTTGTCTCCTTCACGATGTTTTTCAGTGTCAACGCGCTAGGCCGTGGTCCGAGGCTCCCTTGAGTCGCCCCTAGACGACACAAGCATAGGTCAATTCAAAAAAAAAAAAAAAAGGGTCGAAACGGTTCGTGTAAATAGTGCACGGCATGCGCGCGGCCTATTGCTGGAACTTGGCCTGCGCTTAAATCTACAAACCGCTTTCTCAATTCACATAGCGACACAGAAGTATATAATAGTACCTACTAACAGCTGTTAGGCTAGGCTCGTATTCTCGTAGTGGATTCCTGTCACGCGCCAAATCTCTGAAAGGTTTCTAACCGGCGGAAAACTTGATACGATACATCTTGAATAGAAGAAAAATACCCAAGTATGCCAAAAGTAAGAACACAAATTAAAAAATAATGTATGTGTTGTAGTAGCTAACTAACACAATAACAAGGCCAGTCAAATTATACAAGGCAATTGAGCATATAAGAAATTCATTGTTCAGCTAACCAAATAACATCTAATTTAATTAGACTGTTTCGTTCTTTGATTTTGGTTGATAAATACAATGTAGAAGCAAGGAGGCCTAGATACCCCAAAGTCTCATTAACATAAAAGGTGGGTAAGAAAATTAACGTTGTTTGTATTGCTGGAATCCACATTTTTTTATGAATACTCTAAGGCTGGATTTTTTTTTTTTTGTCGCGTTAATAAAAACTTTACCGTTTTATTTAATGTTTTCAAAACATTTTACCAATTTGTATCTATTTTAAGAATATTTTCCTGTAATAGGTCACTGTTCAGTTAAGTTCAGTCTAGGGTCTAGGCAATGAGAAACCAGTTGTAGTCCTCACTGGGAGTATTGGAGCGAGTATTATGAGCTGAGCTTTCGACTAAATTATTCGTATGATGTGGACTGTGTTGTGGACATCGAGTCGAGCGTTACGAAGCTGACCCGCTGACATAATTTGGGGTATGCCCAGCAAGCCAAAATCTGCCCCCCAAGCTCGCAAACCAATCTCTCAAACATTCTCGCTGCTGTTGGGCAGAAATAGTCGCTTGACGATGATTGCACGTTTACAAAACAAGGGTTTAGGGGGGAAACACCTTTTGTTAGATGATGAACAAAAAGATATTAAGAGTTCTGATAAAATTAAAAAATATATTGAAACTTCTTTTTAAAACAAAGAAAAACAATTTTCCTCATGTATATTTATGTACTAGATTTACATTGGTTATTTTTGCGCAGCTCCAATCACGTAATAGTATTATTTACTTTGTAACTCGATAATCTTTGCGGTTACAAATCGACTTGTGCAAATTCCCATTGATTGGACACAAAAACTTTGTGATGGCCGCGGTCGTGCCGTTTCTAATCTCTATTGTGCGGGTAATGGCTTCGTCTCGAGTCTCGAGTAGTCTCGACTTTACTCTGGTAAACTTTGCGCCGAACAACCAACGCAAACAGGCGGCTGTAAGGGAAATTAATAGATTTCCATTTTTGGGAGAAACTTCTCAGTTATAAAGTCACGTGGCTTGACATTTTGATTTATTCCGTACCAATAAAGTCGGTATTCGTAATGGATACTTTTTTCTTTATTGACCTATCTTGAGTAGCAAAATTGACGTATCATGCTTCGCCAGCCTGCGTAATGTAATGAATGACACAAAATGTAATTATTGCAAACCACATTAATAATACTGGCTATCTCAATGTAAAAAAACATCAAAATTTATCAATTTGAATGTTTCACTTCACTTCAAGGTGATTGAAATGGCTTAAAGAACTTGGATTAAATTTCATAGCCAAAAGAACTTATTCTTATAATTTATATATTTCTACAACAACGAAAGCGTTACTTTAGTCGAAGAGTAGGAGATTGTTCTGAAAATAAAAGACATTTTCTTTGTAAATTCATAAGGTTTCTGCTTCATTGGAAATCTATTTCAAGGAGTGATCGATAAGGGGTAATGAAAACAGACGTATTCAAATGAAGAACGTTCAATTAGATTTTGGCAAGGATTTATACATAAGTACTGGTTGTTACGGTTGTACTTATAATAAAATAACATAGTTGGTTTTCTTAAAAAACATGTTCGATAAGTTTTTCCAAGTAAGATACGCAAGAAAGCCCAAAAACAAAAGAGATTACCAAAAAAAGGAATAAGAATTAGGTAAGAGCAGAGCAAAGTATTTACTACAGATTTTCATAAGAAGTCCTGTGGAATTATTATTTACCTAACATTAAACAACAGTAATAAGTAGTATAGCTTGGAGTAGTATAATTCAAATACCTAACCTATTCAAGATCAAGACGCGAGTAGGCCACTATTGTTACAAAAATAGACGGAGTGATGAATTGAAGAAGGTGTTTCACCGTCACTATTTAATATTTTTACAAGAGGTTTCTCGGATGTGAATAAAAAACAATATAAGAAGTAGTATGTTTATTATGAGCATGACGTGATTATTCATAAAAAATATCAAAGGTACTTTGTAACAGCACAGTGTGTAGTATGATCTAAAATAGATCCATTATAAAATGATATGAAGTTAAATCTAAAGAAAAGAAATACAAAATAAGATTCTTATTGAATTTACCAGCTCATATATACCTCGCTGGAATATTGGTAGTAAAAGTATCCCCCTAAAGTACTAGACCAACATAAACCCAACTTATTTCTTAGTATGGATATCACTCCTCCCTCACACTTCTAATAAAAAAAAATCTAAATTTACTGGATGAGGCAACGGTTGCCTGGCAACCAAAAGTAGGTCATCCAGGAGGATGTAGGATAACAGACTCGAGCCTACCTTAAATCAAGAACCAATGTCAATAGGCGATAATAGCCTAGTGCGGGTTGGTCAACTTCACATACATCCTTTTAATTCCTTCTCAGATGTGTACGTAAGTTTCCTCGTGACGTTTTCTTTTATAGTAAGAGCGAAACTAAAGGTACAGTAGCCAGCACATGTATCTGACATGTTGACCTTGAGAGCTCCCGTATTCCTTGTCCAACCGCAAGAGCTGGCTTCTGTACATTATGAATTTTTAAAATGTAAAGCATAATGATACGTGCTGAGACGGTCAGACCAGCTCCCTCGCCTCCTGGATAGAAATCAATTGCCCTAGCCGCAGGTGCCGCAGGATCACCGAGACGCTTCCAGTATCAAAAGTAGGTTACGCGTGACGTATTTCACAGTTGACTTACTTAATTAAACACTTACAATCGGGCCGGAACCTAAAGTTACTTATGACAGCTCAACAGAAGGTCGACATAACTTTAGCACGGCGTAAAATTTTTAATATAAATTCTTTAATAGCTTATCTCCGCAATCAATTACAAACGAAACATATAGCTAATCGTAAATGTAAAACAAAAAATAGGTTTCCCAATTTTCAAATTATTTGACATGCTAGAAAACATTTAATTACGTTTTCTGTAATACGATCTTACGAGGCTATGGCGTACGGAATTTTATTTTTTAATTTTCTTCTTTGTCTTAGTGATGTAACCTCAAATAACACATGGTCATCAGTCCAACGTTAAAAATAATAGTAAGGACATACATAGGCAAATTATGTAACATATTTGATTTTTTAAATTAAATGACACACATACAAATGCCATGGTAAATATCCCGTATACAATATCGTAAAGACGACGAAATGAAACTGAAGATCTATTATTACTAAAGACTAGGCTGTATGGGATTTGAACCCTTGAGTTCGATTAATAGAAGGTTATATATCTTATTTGTATTTGTTTTATTTTTCATTATAGAAATCTATTAAAACTAGGTACCTATTGTACTTGTTATTCCGTACTTAGTATGAAATAGTCACAGCGATACGTATATAGAATATGCAGTTACTTCACTAGTATTGTCAAACTGACATGTGTCATAAGTAACTTTAGGTTCCGGCCCGATTATAGCTTTGTTTGCGTTCGTTCAGTCTGTAACCGAAGAAAGAACACTAAGAACTCACAAAACATTAAAATTATCGGATTTGGTATTTTCCATGGTATTTTCATTAGATTGATTGCTTTCATTTAAAGACAATAGACATAATAATTAAGACTAATTCGTACTTACGTTCAAATGTCTACTAAGGAACCACCTTTGTCTTTACACAGTAAAATTTTTTGGATAATATATTTACAAAGAGTCTTTTACAGACTAAATTTAATTTAAACGTTTTTACAATTTTAGTAGGATAAAAAAAACATAGTATTAGTAGGTATATTATAACACATAAATATTCATACAGAGATAAATCTTATATATAAAAATGTTCGTTAGTCTCGCTAAAACTCGAGAACGGCTGAACCGATTTGGCTAATTTTGGTCTTGAAATATTCGTGAAAGTCCAGGTAAGGTAAAAAAAAATGGAAAAAAAAAACTACGCGGGCGTATAGCCGCGGGCGGACAGCTAGTAAAATAAAAATAAACTACATAAAAATAATTAATAAAATTAAATCTACATATACCTAAAGAACTCGCAATACGACAACCAAAGTACACAGAAGCACAGATGAATAAATAGTTACTAACGTAAACAGAAGAAAAAAAAAGCACTGTTCATCAGACATTTGAGCCGCGACCGCGGCTGGTCCGCTGACGGAGGTCAATTCCAGTCGAATACATATTTTTATAAGAAGATGCATCCTTAATATAATTTATTTCTACTTAGAACTCGTTAGCTACAAATACACTTTCAACTTGTTATAATCTCATTGCGCACGTCGTCGTTATTCTCATAAGGTAATTTTCCTTAAACTGTATAATAAACTGTTTTTGCGTGTTTAATTAAAATTACTAAGGCGTTTATGAAACGACGCGGCGACGTCGCAAGAAGTCTGTACTGGTTGAAGTAAAACTATAAATACACGTGTATTTTTGAGTTGTCATTTTATGATACAACATAATATTATTTACTTACCTTGCTTAAAAAAATGTATAGAATATAATATTTTTATACCTTCTGTAATGTATAGAAATTGATCTATAGAACTGAAACACTAGTAGGTACAGTCAATTCAATTCAATTCATTTATTTAAAACTAAAGTTACACAATACATTGCAAAGTCAAATCAAATGCAAGGTAAGCTGAACACGGGTACCGAGTACTACCGAGGTTATATTTCTTATTAAATATAAATAAGAAAGAAACATGCAATGTCCAAAGTGTTCAACTTATCGTGCTTTTGACTGCTTTTCTACTTGACCGCTTGCTTTGACTGCTTTTGACCTATGCTTGAGTCGAAAAAGTACGACGGATCAAGCTTCACCGGACTTACTACGTACTGACCATTGATCCATTGAAAAAGGATTACTTTATATTTTTGTATTCTCACGTTGTTGTCCAAATAAATTTATATTATAATACATAATGTGTTTCCATGTTAGCTTTTGATGCGCCTTATTTCAGAACTTTTTAATTCAGCAACCTAGAGAAATAATATTCTTTTAGAATTCCATAATTTATTTCATAACATAGTTATTTTAACTTGCTGTCTATACCATTCGCTCCTCTAAAGTCTATATTATTAATATTTCCAGTTGTCCTAAGTTGTTGTTAAAATAAGCAATCAAGCACGAGACTAACTTCTACATTACCCGAGAAAAATATATTTTCATGACCGTCGCGTCTCTACAAAATTAAAGTGACTGATTACGACTCATTAAATATTTATTGCACCTAAACGTGAAGTTCGAGTGTTGACTTCTACTATACTTAGTTATATTGTTCAAATAAGGAGATTTACGAGATATCTACACTGACTGTGTTTTCTTCTGGTAATCGAGCCCATTTCAGGGCTTGTTGTTATGAATGTGTCTAGAAATATTTCAGCAAATTTTAATAATAGCAGTTGCTGAAACAGGTTAAAGTATAAAAAAATATTTCGGTAGAATTGGCTCAATTATTACGAGCAATAATGGAAAAATTAATAAAATCCAAAAGAAATTACATTTACAAATAAATGAAAATAAGGTTGGAACCTACACTATATTTATACATCATGAATTAAAACTAAATTTACTTCAATTCGTAGGAGGTAAAAATATTCTTACCACTTACTGTGTATTGTTATGTTACACACAAATTGAAACTCAATTGCAGATAGTCACGCTTGCAGTAGTGCAGGCATTAATTGAACTTTGCAACGTCAATCTATTTGCTGTTGTTCAAAGTGAATATCGACAAATTATAAGTCTACATTTCCTAGCTACTTGGAACTGGAACACGAAATGCACATCAATGAAAAAAAAAAACAACATGGCTAATATTGACGATACACTAAAGCTGGAAAATTTTATTGGCTAGGCGAAATGCCAGGAGAATTACGACTCTACGACGTTTACCGTCGTGAGCCTGTTTTTTATTATATCCCTTGTCGCAAATCCAAAATCGCGGGGTAGTAATGCGTTACACGTCTTACACATGTGCGTTTCAGGGTTTCAGTTTCTATATTATCTTTCCCTGTCATTGCCATGACAGTCATTAAAGTCTATTTAAATGGTCGAGTGGTCAAAAGCTCGCCTGATGTTACGGAGGTTCCGGGTTCGAATCCCGGTGGGGAATCGTCGAACAAATATTACTTTGTGAGACTTTCCTCACTTTGGTTAGGACATTGCAGGCTGAATAACCTGATTTTCCGAAAAGAATGGTAATTCCGTACTTCGGAAGGCACGTAGAGCAGTTGTAGTCTTCATAGGAGCCATGTCGGAACGGAAGCCTAAGGCGGTCCTAAAATTCCGACACCAGGGTGTGTGGGGTGGGTGCCCCTTAAATTGCATAACAGAAATATCCCTATTATGAAAATCCATAACAGACTTGCCATAACTTTAAATAGTATAACAATTAGAATCCATAATTTAAAAATACATACCATTATTTAGCATACTTATTAAAATCCATAATTCTATAATGTTTCGAAATCATAAATTTAAGATATTTTGGTAAAAAAGAACATAAGAGAAACAACATTTTTGGTGATAAAAAATAATAATTTAATAAATGTGTGCTGTATTTGTCAAATGTATATTTTTTAAATTATTATACATACTGACAGTATTCGTATTAAATTTAGGGCTTTTAAATATATGTGTTTCAAAATTATGGATTTTAATCATTATGGCATTTAGCGATTATGGATTTTCAATATATACATTTTCAATTATGGGTTTTAATATAGACCCGTGTGGGGTAGGTTAACCTCGAAACCCACACGATAAGCAAGCAACTAAAGTTTAGCACGTACTACGTCTAAAATCTTCTGATAGGGTAATACCTGCCTGAGTATAACTGTAACTAAAACGAACTCTAATCATTTGATGATTACATGAAATTAACCCAATTATGATGTAAATAAAGATCTACCAAAGAGATAGTTACTCGTAAAGCTTGTTTTAGTTGAGCGGTTAGTTTTCATTACCTTTCTGGACTCCGTTAAACGTATAGACTTAAGTAGGAAACAGTAAGTGGTCGCTATCGTAAAAAGTAGTTACTTATCTAGAAATTACGACGTATAATGATCTGATTTTGTATTCTATTCATCTCCTATTAATCTATTTTAACTGCTTTCATCGCATCAAAAATCCTAAATGAATACAATATTACTAAAACAAAATATTTTCCATGGGTAAAATTAACTTAATTTTCAAATACAATTCATATACTGAAATATAACTTATTAAATTCCTCTTCCAGACGTGGGCGTCACTTTCTAGCTCTTCTACTTGACTTGTTCAGTTATACATATACGTCTAGGACCTAGGAAAGCAACAGGTGAAAATATTTCATTGTCTCAGGTGGCCTACGTTTCCTTTCATCTTCTAAAATTACTGTCTGTGAATTTTCACGCTAAGAATCAATCAGCTTCTTTAACATCTGCGTTACAAAATATCACAAGGATTTATCTGCATAGGTCTCCATAAATAGCGTTATTTTCTGCAGATTTTTCAAAAATCCGGTAAAGTCCTTTTCTTTTGACGCCATTTAAATGTTTTCTTTTTTTTAATAAATAAGTTTTCTAGCTAAATAAATAAATTTATGCATGCACCGTAATAAATAACGGATTATTTATGATGAATACTCACGCACGATCATCATCAATGGAGTTTTGTTCCCTCGTATAAAGTAGCATGGCCGCTTGATTTAGATGAAATTTTCTAAGGTTTTATTTCTGTGTAAGTTTGAATGAGATCTTATAAAGTTGTACAGCTTGATCAGGAAGCATAGCAAAATGTAAGGGAAACGCAGTACATTTTCGTAGCATGCCTTATACACATGAATTTTACTACACAATACATCATTGCAACAAACAAATTAAATGCATCATAGACGAAGCTATAGTTATAAAATGTATCCTACGCCTAAGTACCTATAGTGTGAACTGTGGATAATCGCTAATCGTCAACAGACCAGCTCTGAAGTGGAGTTGGATTGCGAGTTTGACGTCAGTCTAATGAACCAATCCAATATTTTTTCCAAATTAATAAGTGTTGATTTTACTTGTTATTATTTCGAGTTCGATTGTAAGATCCGAGAATAATAAATAAACAATGTGGAACTTACTCAAATGTGTTATGTTGTGTCAAGTAAACCGTTAGATGGCTGACTATTCTACGTAGAGTACTCAATAAATGTTCATTATGATTATGAACGTCTTCATACAAAAAAGAGTATTCTCGCTTTTTTTGGAGCTAAAGTGTCGTAGATACTGAGAGAGACTAGGGTTGATAGTTTTAAATTATATCGATAATATTGATTGTTTTCCTACTTTTACTAACAATCCTCCTGTAATTTATTGTAACCACAGTACACACCTTTTGTATAATATTTAAGTGGTTTGCTCGCCTTTATTACCTATTCATTTTTCAGACAGAAGAAAGACATTCAAGATACTACACTAGCTATACAATAACCCTGAGCGTCTTCATGTCATCATGCAAGTACTCGAACAATGCATCTCATGCCACCAATAGGTACATGATGTTACTTCGATTCGAATCTAAATAACAAAAACCTAATCTCAATGCACGCACCTTGAACAAACTGTTACAGGCGCCAGTCGAGTGTGTCAACCGGCTTTCTTCCACCTGCTGCACCGCTTATCAGCCGTTGACGCCACTGGCTAGCTAGCTGTTTATCGAGATTTGGATGCACACTTAACCAGTTTAGGGAAACGTCGTCGAAAAGTGCGGTGACCGGTGACCGATTGTCGATAGCGCGCGAGTGCGTCGTGTGGTGAGCGCATGAAGCACGAGCGGCGCGGGCGACCCACAGTTATCAACTAAACACACTAAAGTGCCGGCTGTTCACTAACTATTTGCTGTACTGTTAATAGAAGGTACCTGTGCCTGTGTTATGATGGTGGTGACCCGTCATCCGGCGCGATCAGATCGGTTGCCTTCGAGCGACCATGGAAATCGATCTCTGATTCAACAAACGCTGTACCATTGAAATTATCTCAAGGTTGGTCACATGCAGATTTTTCATTTTCCTGTAGTGACAAACAGTTGGTACCTGTCTACATCTACCTAGGTATGTAGGTAGATGAGAAGTTTTCTTTATTTACCTCGTTGTAAAAGTCTTATATACAATTTTTATCATTTTTTAAAGTAAGTTCTTGACTTAGGTAAGTATCACAAAATTTTTAACAACTAGGTACTTCAATTTATTTTCCATCAAATAACAATACCTACGCATTTGCTCAGAGAAAATAATATGACTGATGTCGATTCAAAAAACAATAACTGGCGACGTATTACTGCAAAAATAAACGTTAACACCTGGGTGGAGAGTCCCCTAAGAGACGACTTCCTTTGAGCGACCGTACCAAGGCATCAGAAAAGTGTAAACAACAATATCTCGTTGAGCATTTAGATTGATATTTATTATTCGGTCCAATTGACGAATTGATTTTACGACGAAGAGAGGAGAGGCGAGTGAACACGAAGGGATTCGGCAGATGAATATCTTTAAATGTATAGTACCTATGTACAACAAGGATTTAAAGTAAAATATCTTTGTAGGCATTTATTCTGCGCAGTTTTTGCTTAATGATCTCTTTGAAGCTAACTACGAAATTGCATAAAAACATAAATATTTGAATAAAATCAACAAAAGTTTTAAAATAGTTCCTCTGTTTCTCTATAGATAAATATTATTTGTATTACCTTTACATTCATTCTGTATTTATGGCCATTGACCGAACACTAATGAGAACTAGGGTCTCATTATTGAGCCGCTATTGGTAATGATTGCTTTGATTACCCATTAGAGGGATAGATAACCCTAATACGTGATCTGTACAGATCTTAAGTTTAGGCTGTATGTTGGCTTTTGGTGTTTTGTACTGCGGCTTTAAAGCGATTTTGAAAGGGTTAATATCCACCATCATTATCATCACCAAGAAGGCCAAACCCCAAATAAAGTTGGGAAGGAGGCAGGAAGAAGATTATCATCACCATTTCAACCGAAAGACGTCCACTGCTGGACAAAGGCCTTCCCCAAAGATCTCAATAACCATCGACCCTGGGCTGCGGTCATATAATAAGTACTATACTACTAATATTATGAACGCGAAAGTTTGCGAGGATGGATTGTTGCTGTTGTTACTTTTTTACGCAAAAAAAAAACTACTATAATATTATAGATTATACATCAGACAGAACACGTAGGCTACTATCGCTTTTACGCGGAAAAATTCTTCTTCCCGCAAAAAAACTGTTAACGCGGGCGGAGCCAAGGGGCGGAAAGCTAGTAGAAATTAAGTTCAAGAAGAAACCGATTATAACATTGAAAACTATGCGCTATTCCGCTAACACATTTTTGAGAAGCAAACAAACACTGTCTTTGCATTATCAAATATACGTCACTAACACTGTCTTTGCATTATTAAATATACATCACTTTCAGGTGCGACTCAGAGACTTCAGATTTCCGGATACAAACATATTGTAGTGCCTTACTTGTATTAAAACCCTAATATAAATCTCACTGCGGATTTAAAAGGGTTGACTTGCCGAAAAAGGTTATGTGAATACTTTATAATAAGCTCGCTGAGAATTGCTTTTAGAGGTCCAGCAGAAATAGTAGGCGTAAAAGGAGGCGTCATTATTCTCAGCTGTAAACCATTTATTATTTTAATAATGGAGATGAGCACACGCAATTCAAATTTAAATCATTTACCTATTTTAACTTTTTGACATTACATATGGAGTCTGACATATTAAATTCTAATAAATCTATCTTAAGAAGAAGACAAACAAAACATCATACTACAACAAAAAAAACATAATGTCATACTATAATAAAACTGAAGAATCGGCGTGTCTGTACATTGATTTGTTTTTCAAAAAACTGATTGTAGGTGTAGCTGATCGCAAAAATAAAAAAAATGTCCGTCTGTTTATCTGTCTGTCTGTCTGTCTGTCTGTTTGTACACGATAATCTTTGGAACTTCTGGACAGATTATAATGAAACTTTACAATAATATAGATTATACATCAGAATAACACATAGGCTACTTTTTACCGCGGGAAAATACTTCTTTCCCACGGGAAAACCTGTTAGCGCGGGCGGAGCCCCGAAGCGGAAAGCTAGTAAATAAATAAAATATATTGACAGGCGACTGCAGAATAGTTTGATTTACTGGATTTATGCGCTATATAAGTAGTTTAATATATTAGTACCTACATAATACTTAATATGACCATCCGCATTCACTATCTAAAGATTAGAGTTGACTAAAGTCACTAGTCTCTAGCATTATGTTATTTTATCTATTTTTTAGTAAACGTTTAGTACAAAAGAACTTCTAGATCTTTATTTGTCCAACCTTACAGAATATCATGTCAAAAACTGTTTGTTTTTAGTTGCGTTAGCGCACTGTCAGGCATGTTATGACCAGTAAAAGATTCAAATCCTAGAAAAAAAATGTTGGTAGGTAAATTAACGCCAAAACTCGTCCGCAATGGTATGAGGATGATTATTATAACCCTTTATGTAAGACCAACGCTAAACAAGGACTTGTAATATTTGAGAAAAGTTTTGTCGTTCAAGAGGCACAGCTGTACTCTCAGCTAGAGGCTCATGCCTAGAATAGGAACATGCAAACACTGCACACAGCTCTCCAACTTTTTTCATTTGATTTTCAATGGAGTTGAGCTCTAAAGCTTGTCCTCGCTGGCTACTTTCACTATGAGCTTTTTTCCTTTGTTAGTGCATAATGTCTGTTACTTACTATAGATACTAGTCTGCTTCTGCTCTGCCGGTACTTGTGAGTTGTTTGTAGATTGCGATGTCGCTGAAGAGTCCTAGGAAGCTTGACCGTGGCACAGCTTCTATTTTTCTTCCACAATCCTCATTATCAATTGGTTATTTAAAGGAGCTTATCGATTTGATAATAAAATAAGATATGTTATATTATAATAGGGTAAGGGCACTTAAGGGATTAATATATATATATTTTTATAACAGTAATTTATCTTTACAGTGTTATAGACATTCTCATAGCTACAACTACAAATGATATTATTATATTTTATGGTATAGACTTTTTCAACTTAATGAAAGTCCGATAAAATTCGTATTTTTATAAACGTGAAAGTGTATTTTTAATTTTGGATGTTTGTTCCGCTTTCACGCCTTGACTATTCTTCAACAGATTTTAATGTAATTTTGACTGAAGTTAGTTTATACCTAACCTAGTTTAAACATACCTCAATCTTACTGGAAATGATCCAAAAACTTAACAAAGGAACAGGTGAAGCCGTGGGAGAAAGCCGCAGAGTTCTCTTCGGTACTTATCAGCCTAAATTATGTGCCCACCAAGGGTCTCAAATCTACCTAGTGTTTAATTTATTGTGATCTATTTGCTGGAACAGTACCTATTCAATAAGAGTATCCCGTAAATTTTATTATATAGGTACCTACCTATGACACTTCACTTCCGCGGGAAAACAATGAAAAGCCCTAGCCATACCCTTACCTGTCAATGTGTGAATGGCTCGTCAATAATCCCTGATAACTATGTAATGTATAGTACATGTACATAGGGCTACGTGTAAGTAACGTATTTAAATATATATACACACATATTTGTTCAGTTATTCGATATTTAAAAAAATATATATATAATACCTATAATGTTTCTTGATGCTTAAATTACAAGTTTACAACTAAGTACCTACATATATACTTTTTTGTTTTTCTAAAGATGTACGATGATACCATGTAATTGGTTGTTTCACTTGTTGGTTGGTTGGTTGACAGTCTAAAAGTTGGTAGCTTAGCAACATGACTGTCTGTCTATGTGTACCTAATACTAGTGTTATAATAACGTATTTATTTTAGTGAACATTTTTGAGAGGGAGAGCTGTTCCTTTGATCTTAATAGGCTTACCTAATGATGCCTCCGGACTTTACTACACAAAGGGTCGCACGCAAGCCACAAAAACTTTATAAACATACTTACTTAGTATAAACACCATGAAGGAAGCGTAATTTTTTTTTAACCCCCGCCGAATAAGAGAGGTGTTATAAGTTTGACGTGTCTGTCTGTGGCATCGTAGCTCCTAAACGGATGCGCAGATTTTGATCTAGTTTTTTTGTTTGCAAGGTGTCACAATCGAGAGTGTTCTTAGCTATGATCCAAGAAAATATCTTCAGCCATTTGAAGATTATCAGCTCTTTTCTTGTTGTAGAAAGGATAAAGTAACGGTTCCGTGTCGGGGGTTATTTTTTTTTTAATTTAGTGTTATTTCCTTCATGATAAACACAATCACAAACACCTATACCTACGGTGCTAATACGATGATAAATAATATCGTCTTTGCGAATATAAGATCTCCTATGTCACAGAAAAAAATAATAGTACCTACTAACCCCCTATGTGACAATCTCATTAGGTATTGTTATTTGGGTAGAAGAAAATTACAGGAAAAAAGGAGTCGCGGCGGAAAGCTACTCATGTGCTCATACTAATATTATAAAGAGAAACGATTTGTATTTTTGTTATTTTGTGTGTATGTTTATAATGAATGAACTCAAAAACAACTGTGCCGATTTCAAAAATGTTTTCACAATTAGAAAGCTACATTCACTCTGAGAATCATAGGCTAAGTTTTACCGTGGGAAAATGCCTCATTCCCACGCGAAAAACTGTTAACATGAGCAGGGCCGCGGCGGAAATGAAATGAAAATTTATTGTATAGACATAATTATAAACAAAAGGTAATAGGCACAGCAATATGCTGATTTTAAGCCTATCCTTGGTCATGATAATGATGGATAGTATAGCTATAGGTTTTAGACTTAAGTTAACAATTTTAACATTTAATATTATGAACTTCATACTTAAGCTATATTATATTGCACGCATTAAGCTTATATCTTATATATAAAATTCTCGTGTCACAGTTTTTGTTCCCATTCTCCTCCGAAACGGCTTGACCGATCTTTATGAAATTTTATATGCATATTCAGTAGATCTGAGAATCGGCTACTATCTATTTTTCATACCCTTAAGAGCGGGCGGAGCCGCGGGGCGAACAGCTAGTCTTATATATAAAATTTCCGTGTCACAGTTTTCGTTCCCATACTCCTCCGAAACGGCTAGACCGATTCTCATGAAATTTTGTGAGTGTATTCAGTAGGTCTGAGAATCGGCCAACATCTACTTTTCATACCCTTGAGAGCGGGCGGAGCCGCGGGGCGAACAGCTAGTAGGTATATAAAAGTGGGAAAGCTAATGTTACATAACACAAAAGCTTTTATTTATTTTTTACAAAATCGACCTTTCGCCACATAGGATATTGTCCGAAAAACGAAGACGATATTGAGACCGCGCTCTTGGCCTACCTACTTTTTAATATTCTGCGCTGCTGGTTGGGGAAAGTACCACCTTTGCATCTCTATGATCCTTTGACAAGAATTCAATATTTAACTAATTACGAATTTATAATATTGATGGACAAGCAATGAAACTAAAACTGAAGACGTTACAAACTCGGACTCTGATACTACGCAAGAAATTACTATAGACGAGGGCTGTATAGATTAATACTTTTGCCTGTTCCCATTAGAGAGAAATGAAATAAAAAAAGTGGCTCAAAAGAGATTTGCACCCAGGCCAAAAAGGCACCTATTTCACGGGAGACAGAAGACAGAAGACGAAAGAGATGCAGTTACGCGTTAGAATGAGATACAAATACACCGCGCTCACTCTTGCGCATAACTGCGTCCCTTTCCTCTTGTGTCTTTGAATACCGTGAAATACCTGTCAAACAGAAATACAACGAACGAACTAAAAAGAAAAAAAAAGTGTCATGTCGGAGAAAGAAATTGAAACAATTGAATGAAAGTTTGATATGAAAAAACGGATAACTAAATGCTCTGTGTCTAGTTCAGTATTATCTAACGTGTAGTGGATTCACTGGTCAAAGATTCAAAACACGTAAGTTGATATGTTCAAAAAGTGTAATTATATAAACAGGATTCGCAAATCGAAAGAAATAAAATCAGAAAAGGATGTCAAACCGTGAAGTGGCGCTGATGTTTATGAACCTTATCACAAGTGGGAAAGAGATATCAAATCAAGATGTTTTTATCTGTCATCCGTTTCATGTTTTATTTTTTGTATAAACTAAGAGCTATAGAATATCGTCGTCTTTATCCAAATTATTAAATCCACCGGAAAATGTAACGAATATATACCATTTAATAAAATTTTCACATAATGTATTCTTTCACTAGGTATTTTACCACATGAACCTGTTTCAGATACTAGGATAACAACAATGAAGTATCCCTGTGTTTGTAAATGAAGTAGAGTGAAGACAAATATTATAAATATCTAGTGCTTTGTTGGTGTAGAAACCGCTGCAGCGATGATGAAAACAGGGCCTAAAGACAAACCAGGCAAAATGAGAATCCGAGCATTCCCAGTAAGTTTTTACTAAAATAATTTAATTAAGTAACAACTAACAACACAGTTGTTTAAAGGTATTGATCTTTTTGACATAGTAGTAATTTAAATAAAATTACACAGTTTTGTTAAAATATTTAAAAAAGTAGGTTATGCGACTCAACTGGAAAAATCATAATAGGAGTTGAATTTTGATATTTTAGCATGCTGGTTTACAATTTTATTTATGTGTCGAAACTCGTACCTTTTTATTCATGTTCATCAAATAACCACATGTTAACCAATACTGATGTACCTATATGGATGTTATTGACGGCACCATGAATCAGCAAGCCCTATGCAAATTTCTTAGTGTTGTGTAATAATAAAATAACTAATTAAATATTCTCTTTCCACTAATTTAATCAACACTGAACAAATTAATCTTTAAAGAAAAGCTCAATGTAGATTTAGGTCCATTTTTTTCTTTAATTTTATTTTGTTGCTAATGAACCTTTCTTTTTAATGTCAAATAAACAATTCTAATCTGGCAACTCCAGATTTTCACTTTTTTGACAATTTATTCAAAAATAGAAGCAATCACATTTCAGTTTGGAACAAAATTTTAGTAATCAATATGTCATAATTATATTTGACAAGAGATAAATCCAATCAAAAGTATAATATTGGTATTTTTGTATAGTTGATATTTGATGTTTTGCTACAACAGTTTACATTTTGTACAATGTCTATTTAATACTCAAAATAATTAAACATTCAACATGACCAGAAAATTTCAAGTGTGGAACTATTCGGAACCCTACTACCAAATGTATCCGGACACATGGGTCTGTTGCTTTTATTAGAATAATAAAGCATATTATGCTAGTTCTTGCAGTTGCTTTTATAAAACCTGTTCATAATGAGAATATTCATAGAAATCTTTAAATTTTAATTCAAACAGTGTTAAAGTTTACAGTTATATGAAAAAGAAAATGAGTACCTACCGTGGTTGGTTACATGACAAGTGCTGTAAATAATAAAAAGAATAAAGAATATGTCCATACTGTACAAAGCTATATTTATACATGAGCTTTTAATTTTAGATGACTATGGATGAGAAGTATGTGGAGAGCATATGGACCTTACTAAAGAATGCAATACAGGAAATACAAAAGAAAAACAACTCTGGTCTCTCATTTGAAGAACTGTACCGCAATGCTTACACCATGGTCCTCCACAAACATGGCGAAAGGCTGTACACAGGTTTGAAGGAAGTGGTCACACATCATCTTGAAACTAAGGTATCACACTTTTTAAATTAGCATTTTTTTCTGTGTGATAGGTTTTATTAATTATTACATTTATCATTAGTTTATTTTCAGCATTACTTGAGGTTATTTTCTAGATGTTGATATTGAGAATCTTTAAAAAATATTTTCATTAATAAATGTGTCTACTGGATTTTAGGTTAGAGAAGATGTTCTTCACTCTTTACACAATGGATTCCTTCAAACTCTGAACAATGCCTGGACAGACCATCAGACCAGCATGGTTATGATCCGTGACATTCTAATGTATATGGACAGGGTATATGTACAGCAAAACGAAGTGGACAATGTTTATAATCTTGGATTAATCATATTCAGAGATCAGGTGGGTGATATTGCTTCATGTTTATAATGTTGCAACTTTACTATCTTGTTTAAATTAATCTTTGTACTTCTTGACATAGTGTACAATGTACATTGTACTCTAATAAAAAAAGTATCCTAAGAATAAAAATAAAATCAACAACTTTCAAGGAAAGCTGCAATGTGAACCAAATGAATACCTATTATTTTCTAAAAAGCTTTTATCACACTGTATGTGTAAGGGAATGCTGCTGTCAAGATTTTGTCTTCTTTTCTTGGCAATTGACCTTCTTGGAAATGGTTTTTCCAAAAAGTTAGTTTAGCCAGGAACCACACATTTTATACTACATATATATATAAGCTGCCATTATAATTAATAAAAAAATATTAATTAGATGTCCTATTCAATCTTGAAAATCTTGGAATATCACATGCACATTTTGTAGTAAGGGAAATCCGAAAAATGTTGTATGGGATTTCCCAGAAGTCAGCCAAGAGAGCTTAGTAATTTATAGTTTGTGAACATGACTCATAGTTGTATGTCTTTTATATTTAGTGCTCTATAATGCTTTTTTTATTTTACAGTAACTAACAACAAAGTAACAGTTTCAACTACTTATTAATTCTATGTATGGAATATATTGTACTTTAAATAGAATAGAATATAGTTGCGTATTGCAGTAATATTATATTTCATCATTTAGCAACTAAAAAAATAATTCTCAGCTATTCAATTATTTGGCCTTAATTAAGCAAGTCGATTGAAAATATAGGCAAGGTAGTATAAATAATCCCTTGGCGACTAATAATATTAGTAGTGGGGTGTTATAAATTGTGAACTGTTGGTTTTCATCTAAAAAAGCCTTTTCATATGATTTGTTAGTGACAGTAATATAAAAACTACTGTATTTGTTGTTTTATTCACATCAAGCAAGCATTGTTATATATTTATTTTAGTTTTAAAATTATAATTTAATAAGAACGGC
The DNA here is from genome assembly GCA_948473455.1 of Teleiodes luculella. Taxonomy (NCBI): domain Eukaryota; kingdom Metazoa; phylum Arthropoda; class Insecta; order Lepidoptera; family Gelechiidae; genus Teleiodes; species Teleiodes luculella. The sequence goes on from OX419584.1 coordinate 8,510,538, forward strand.
ATACAACGCGACCGTGTTAAATAGTAACTACAATTAGCGCGCGAGTTGAACGCAAAGTGCGTTTCACTTCATTTTGAGTTTATTGTAAAGACCCGTAAATATACAAAATACTGTGTACTAAGCGCGAAAGCCTCAAACAAACTTTATAGCTAGCTATACTAGCTATACAAGACCAGTCTTCTGAGAGTACAATAAGTTTTATTTTAATTAAAACAAGCTAGGTCGCGCCCTTTCTGAGGCGTGTAAAACTCAGGGCATACAGAGCATGATAACAAGTAGCCCTGGTCTCGCACCGGAGATGTCCCACCCATTGATTAATAACAGGTACCAGACCGACATGAACAATTAAAAAATCCGTGCTTGAGCAAGAAGTTATCACAGTGGAAATACGACTTTATTATATAATATGCACGTGACTTCAAAATGAACGAAATATTTTTTTGTGTTCGTTATTGTTACATAAACATATCCATACAATTAGTTTTAAAATTAAACATAAAATTCTCTCTCAAATTTCCAAACCGAATTCTATTGGTGGTGGAACAAAATGTGACGTCAATGCTCTTTCGACGTATTCTGCTTTCTGTCGGTAGGGATTTTAATTTAAAAAAAAATAGCTTCATTAAGCTAAACCATTGTTTATTTTATTTTTTTCGTAATGATCTAAATATGACCTAAATACGAAACGAAACGTTTAAAGGAATAAAAAATCGTGCATATTTCCTATTTAGTTGGTTTGCAGAGAGGACGCAGTTGTTAAGGTCACTTTTTCCACTTTGTCCAGGTGGTTCGGTACGGCTGCATCCGCGACCACCTGCGGCAGACGCTGCTGGAGCTGGTGGCGCGCGAGCGGCGCGGGGAGGTGGTGGACCGGCTGGCCATCCGCAACGCCTGCCAGATGCTCATGGTGCTCGGCATCAACTCGCGCGCCGTCTACGAGGAGGACTTCGAGAAACCCTTCCTGCATCAGTCGGCTGAGTTCTACAGGGTCTGTACACTGTATTATATTATTTACGTAGCTTTTTTCTTTTTTTTATTTATTTTCGTTTCGGCTACATTTGTATACTTTTAAAACTTTACACTTTTTAAAATTATTTGCTGTTCCTTTCTACTGTTATCCTTTTATTTTTATCGCTTTACCACTTAAGTGAGACTGGCAGACTTGTGTATAATTGCTACAAGATAAAAGATTGATATGCGGGTGAAAGATACATGATAAATTTTTAAGTACCAAAGAAAAAGAAGACGTGCATTTTAGGCAGCGTTGTAATCGCTTGCTTAATTTTTAGTTAGGAGAACTGTTCTGTACTTAGTACTGGGCGGGTTCAAATCCCATTCGTGTGATGAGCATTTGTGTCTGCCTTGTTGTTTATTTATATATGTATGTATATCATCTGTCTGACACCCATAGTACATGCTCTGTCTAGTTTGGGGTCAGATGGCCGTGTGTGAGATGTTCCCATACATGTCATACATCATCATCATCATCATACATACATACAACATACATATATTAAATTCTGCTTGAGGTTCAATTGGATGTTTGTTTGCAGATGGAATCCCAGAAGTTCCTGGCGGAGAACAGCGCGGCGGTGTACATAACGCGCGTGGAGGTGCGCATCGGCGAGGAAGCGGAGCGGGCGAGGCACTACCTGGACGAGACCACCGAGCCGCGCGTGGTGCAGGTGCTGGAGCACGAGCTCATCGAGCGCCACATGAAGACCATCGTCGAGGTGAGGAGGGGGGAGGGGGGAGGGGGGGGCGAGCGGGGCACTACCTGGACGAGACCACCGAGCCGCGCGTGGTGCAGGTGCTGGAGCACGAGCTCATCGAGCGCCACATGAAGACCATCGTCGAGGTGAGGAGGGGGGAGGGGGGAGGGGGGGGCGAGCGGGGCACTACCTGGACGAGACCACCGAGCCGCGCGTGGTGCAGGTGCTGGAGCACGAGCTCATCGAGCGCCACATGAAGACCATCGTCGAGGTGAGGAGGGGGGGGAGCGGGGAGGGGGGGGCGAGCGGGGCACTACCTGGACGAGACCACCGAGCCGCGCGTGGTGCAGGTGCTGGAGCACGAGCTCATCGAGCGCCACATGAAGACCATCGTCGAGGTGAGGAGGGGGGGGAGCGGGGAGGGGGGGGCGAGCGGGGCACTACCTGGACGAGACCACCGAGCCGCGCGTGGTGCAGGTGCTGGAGCACGAGCTCATCGAGCGCCACATGAAGACCATCGTCGAGGTGAGGAGGGGGGAGGGGGGAGGGGGGGGCGAGCGGGGCACTACCTGGACGAGACCACCGAGCCGACCATTGTCGAGGTCGACCGTCGACCGTCGAGAAGAGAGTGTCACTTTTAGTACTGCAATAAATAATTTAGCAAGTGTATAATACTTATGGGCATTGTTGGTTGTGCAGATGGAGAACAGCGGCGTGGTGCACATGCTGCAGCACACGCGCACGGGCGAGCTGGCGTGCGTGTACAAGCTGCTGTCGAGGGTGCCGGACGGGCTGCGCACCGTGGCGGACGCGGTGTCGGCGCACCTGCGCGAGCAGGGCCGCGCGCTCGTCACCGACACGCACCACAACACCAACGCCATCGCCTTCGTGCAGGTAACACACACACACACACACACACACACACACACTGCGCACCGTGGCGGACGCGGTGTCGGCGCACCTGCGCGAGCAGGGCCGCGCGCTCGTCACCGACACGCACCACAACACCAACGCCATCGCCTTCGTGCAGGTAACACACACACACACACACACAGCCTCCGTCTTAACATAGTATTTTATCTAAAAATTTCGTCTAAAAACTTGCCTGCAACTATGTATTTTTATTATAAATTTATTTACTTCAAGAATTCGTCTTACCATGTTGACCACCTGTAACATTACTACTACTAACCGAGTGCGTTTCGAAGTTAACCTACCTCCTAAACCCCGTAACATTCAATGTGATATTAACAATCAAATATGTGTTTCCAGAACCTGTTGGACCTGAAGGACCGGTTCGACCACTTCCTGCACAACTCGTTCAACAACGATAAGATCTTCAAGCACATGATCGCGTCTGACTTCGAGTACTTCCTCAACCTCAACAACAAGTCGCCGGAGTTCCTCTCGCTCTTCATCGACGGCAAACTCAAGAAGGGGGAGAAGGGCGTAAGTTTCAAACTGCTATTTTTAGACACATTTTTACGGATTATCTCCTCGATGTCTTTGTGAGTGTAATGTCTTTGTGTGGTTGACAACCGCAAATATAGTAAGAATGTTCAGCAAATTTAAGTTCGTCCAGATTCACTTCTTGTCATTGAATAGTCGAATTTAATGAGGAAAATTATTTACGGCACCTATCAAAAAGGATTTTCCTTTGATTGTCATTGACGACTGGCAGTTGTCTTATAGCATTTGCGTTCGTTTTTACACGCTTTATATTGGGTGCGTCGCATTTTATATAACAACGATTGGCATATTTTCATTTTAATAACGTTCAAAAGTTATAACAAACGATAGACATACAGTCACTTGCCATATTTTTTTAAGTATAACAATCATCTGACATAAAATATGTTTGGTATAATTATCATAAGCTATAACATTCATCTCGTCTAACACTACTTGATATAAAACTTGATAGATATAATAGTCAATAAATATAAATTTGTTACCTATAAAAATCGTCTACAATAAAAGTCATAAGACCTTAATAATGGCAAAACCACCGATGCCTACCTACAAATAAATGTCAGGGCGGGTGCGAGCGAAGCGAGCACGGGAGTTCTACGCACCCCGACACGGATAGTATAGGTTCGAAGGGTATGGCGGAAGAGAGCTGGGCGAGCAGAGCGAGCCCAGTTCTCCCGCCATACCCTTCGTGTTAGGTTGACATGTATGCATGCATGCTTGCCTGCATGCTTGTTTGCCTGCATGCTTGCTTGCATGCTTGCCTACATACTTACTTGCATGTTTGTATGCTTGCATGCCTGCTAGCACGCCTGCTTGTCTGCATGCATGATTGCATGCTTGCTTGCTTGTTTACTAGCGTATATGCTTGCTTGCTTATTGATTTGAAAGGGGCTTCAGGGAAATGAAACACAAAATAATAAGGCGTAAGGCGTTATGTGCTTTAAACATTATGCATTTTGACATTATTTCTTTAGTGCGTTATAACTTTTGAATTGTATGTCACATAAACATTATACGTATTGTTTGTTATATGTTCTAATTTTATACTAATCGATTATTATATGTTTCAACATTATTTTTTCTAAATTTATGTCTAACGTTTATTATAACTAGCGTTCGTTATTTAAAACAAAATTATGTATAACGTTGGTATATTTTTTAAATAATATGCCAATTGTTGTTATTTGTTATATTACTTACCCCTTTATATTAGCTTCACTTGTAAGTAACTATGTATGTAAGAAAATCTTGGAATCTTAATTTGACCCACTTCCCGGTCTTCGATTAGGATGAAATTTTGCACACGCTTTGAGTTCTAATGACAATACATGACTAGCTAAGAAACGTCATTACAAATCCAATATGGCGGCCTCCTCATTATATGTATGTAAAAAATCTTGGAATCTTAATTTGACCCACTTCCCGGTCTTCGATTAGGATGAAATTTTGCACACGCTTTGAGTTCTGATGACAATACATGACTAGCTAAGAAACGTCATTACAAATCCAATATGGCGGCCTCCCCATTATATGTATGTAAAAAATCTTGGAATCTTAATTTGACCCACTTCCCGGTCTTCGATTAGGATGAAATTTTGCACACGCTCTGAGTTTTGATGACAATACATGATGACTAGCTAAGAAATGTCATTACAAATCCAATATGGCGGCTTCTCTCTCTAAGATGGCGAACTGGCTGTTTGAAATCCACCCCCATGATATGGGTATCAAATGAAAGGGTTTGCTGTCAGGAATACTAAAAAAACAGTCACATGACTTAAATCCAATATGGCGGACGTCCAAGATGGCGGACAGGAAGCGTGTTTTTTAGTTTTTTAATATGTATTATTATTATTTGACAAACTATGAGCTTGGTATAATATGTGTGCCATAGAATTACGATACATAGAAACGACACCCGCGAACCGCACTTATAGTTATATCAATTAGAGGTCTAGGTCTTCAACTTTTATGTAGTTTTTGCTCTCGCCGTGCATTCCGGCCGCATCCCGCTGCCGCCATGTTGGCGCATAGAATGTGACTCGTGAATGATGTGTGCAGATGAGCGAACAAGAGATCGAAGCAGTGCTGGACAAGACGATGGTGCTGTTCCGGTTCCTGCAGGAGAAGGACGTGTTCGAGCGCTACTACAAGCAGCACCTCGCCAAGCGGCTGCTGCTCAACAAGTCCGTCTCCGACGACTCCGAGAAGAACATGATCTCCAAACTCAAGGTACTGAGCACACACACACACACATACACACACAAG
>OX419584.1:8516190-8612072 GCA_948473455.1 Teleiodes luculella
AGCCGCAGCTGGGCAGCGCGGACCTGCACGCCACGTTCCGCGCCGCGCTGGCGGGGGGAGGGGGCAGCGCGGGGTCCCCGCCCCGCTCCCCGCCCGCGCAGCCCTCCGCCGCGCGCAAACACATCATACAGGTCTCCACCTTCCAAATGTGCGTGCTGCTGCTCTTCAACAAGCGCGAGAGACTCACCTATGAGGTAACTACACACCATGGAGTACAAGAACCAATGGAGAGCGCGTCCGCACGCTTTTGCTTAGAAACAAAGTCACCAATTTGCGCGGGGGGAGAGGTGATCTGCGCCGGCTGCAATTGGCCGCCGCGTGGCTGACGCAATGACATCTGATTCACTAGTGGTTAAAAACGGGGTGAGGTACGCAAGATATAACATATGTTTAGCGTGTGCGGTCGCCCCCGCAAGCGTTCTCCATTAGTTCTGTACTCCATGCTACACACACATAAAGCCTGACCAAACAAATAAGAAACCTCGCCATATTGCGGAATTTCAATGGAACTAATTTTGTAACGGAAATTGTTGCCATATTCGTAAAATATACACGTGGCGCCCCCAGAGCAGGTTTCTTATTTCTTTGGTCAGGCTTTACACATACTACTAATGATGTGCCGTTCCCGGGAATATTCCCACACTAAGAATGCTACTTTCCGTTTGAGGCCAACTAGGACGAGTGAGTGAGATTTGAAGGGTCGGTCGGGACTTTAGGTACCTAACCGGAAAACACCAACCCGGTCTACCACATCCAGCCAGCTTAAAGGAAATTTCGTCGGGAATATTCCTGGGGACGGAAATTTTCCGGGAATGGTGGAAATATCACACCATTACATACTACTGTAACGAGGTACATTGCATGCTACCTCGTTGCCTCTTTTCTACTTCATTTCTCATCTCATTTACCATTTCCTTCTTAAAATTCGAATATATTTAATTTTATCTACACTCATGTCGTAAATCCTTCATTTACTTATCAGAAACGCTAAGCAAATGATATACCTTTCGATGGAGCCGTGACTAAGGATCCATACAAATTTCATTTCGTTATCGCAAATTTGTAACAAAATGAAGTTTTTTTTTTAACTTTTACGCAGATGCTTGCTATTTGAGCACACTAGCGTGTTTCGGAACGCAACCTTGGCGGCGCGCATGCGCGGTGCGATATTACTGCAAATTTATTTTGTACCATACAAAATGTCAATAATTATTACAATAAACAATGATTTAGTACTTTATTTTGTCTTTAATTTAAATTTGTTGTATGAGTGTAGATAAACTATTGTATGCAACTGTACATAATTAGTATTTAACACTCGTGTATACTTTTATGAAACTCGCTGCGCTCGTTTCATAAACCACACTCGTGTTAAATACCCCTCATTATGCAACAGTTGCATAAATAGCTATTGGAATTCATTCAAAAATCATCCGTCAATCATCCATTTTTTATGATTCATTCCTTCTTTTACTCCTGGCCACGAACTACGTGGCCATCCTCCAAATGTACCTAAACTTCCGCTGTTCATCCTTGTCTATTAACACGCATTCGACAAGGACGAACAGCGCAAGATGATGTAGGTTTGTGTCAGTCACGTGGTCTAATGGTTAGACCATGCTGCAGCATATAAAAGTTAAACGAAACGTGACATTAATTCAGGCATTATATCGCATTTGACAGGTTCTCGCGCGTTAGGTAGTTAGCCTGCTGGATAAAGGCCTGTGCCTATGAAGTAAAGAAGGTGGTGCCTTAATCTCCACGCCTAGCAGGCAGTACGCTGCTGCCCGTTCACTGGCTATATTATTGAAATAAAGAAGGTGGTGCCTTAATCTCCACGCCTAGCAGGCAGTACGCTGCTGCCCGTTCACTGGCTATATTATTGAAATAAAGAAGGTGGTGCCTTAATCTCCACGCCTAGCAGGCAGTACGCTGCTGCCCGTTCACTGGCTATATTATTTTAATCCCGTCTTATGATAGTCACTGGCAAAATTCCAAATATTCTAATGTCAAAAATAAATAATGCCGAAAACTTTTAATCAATCATTAAGAATTCTGAGCATTTGTCCGTTTATCGAGCCACTATCTTCCATTCCGTATTATGTCACTTCAGCACATTTTAAGCTAGCATAATAAATTTATACTTTAACTTATTTTGATTACCTATCTATACCTACGAGATACAAAACAGATTTTTATTTCTTCAATTAAACAACCACTCACTTCTTCGCTAGTACAATTTCAACTATGTTGTTGAACCCCTTAGCAGGTTAAGAGTAGAATTTTTAAATACTCGTATCTTACTGTACTACAATAGAACTTGGTAAATGTGTAGGAGATCCTGAACGAGACGGACATCCCGGAGAAGGACCTGGTCCGCGCGCTGCAGTCGCTAGCGATGGGCAAGCCCACGCAGCGCGTGCTCATCAAGCACCCCAAGACCAAGGACATCGAGCCCTCGCACCAGTTCTACGTCAACGACGCCTTCACTTCCAAACTGCACAGGTCAGCTACAGTTGACACCACGCCCTTAGCTAGCGGTGGGATAACTACAGATAATCATGGCCTGGCTTTTTCGTCTTAAAACATTTTATCTAGGCATTTACTTTGACTCTTTTATCATCCTAATTCAGCCGTGAGACAAAGCCCACACAGCAGGCCAGGTTAAAGATTTCCACAACGATCGATCCTGCTTAGTTTGCATCCAACGACTTAACTCCCACCACCCCCCTCCCCCCTAAACAGATGTCGATTCACCTTGGTCCGCCCGCGCTTTAGCCGCGATTCAAACCCTTTCTGCCCCAATGGCCGTCGGTTCCTCGCCCATTTCACTTAGGTTTAGCGATTCTGCGGGCTACGTCAGTAATTTGATTCCATCACTTCACTGATAATGACTGTACATTTGTATATGACAAATTCAAGGAAGCAACTTATATTTTTATCAACAAAACTACAGCAATATGTTATCTATATTTTTTGACTTTGTAACTATTTTGGTACATTCTTGTATCCTATACTAGTTATTTAATTATCTGTTTTATTTTGTTTCGTGTTAGATTCACGATATAAGTGTTATTGCCAGAATGTCTAAAAAATATGTATTGTATTGCAGAGTGAAAATCCAGACAGTAGCGGCGAAGGGTGAGTCGGAGCCGGAGCGGCGCGAGACGCGGAACAAGGTGGACGAGGACCGCAAGCACGAGATAGAGGCCGCCATCGTGCGCATCATGAAGGCGCGCAAGAAGATGGCGGTACGTACCATTGGGGTCCATCCAGACAGTAGCGGCGAAGGGTGAGTCGGAGCCGGAGCGGCGCGAGACGCGGAACAAGGTGGACGAGGACCGCAAGCACGAGATAGAGGCCGCCATCGTGCGCATCATGAAGGCGCGCAAGAAGATGGCGGTACGTACCATTGGGGTCCATCCAGACAGTAGCGGCGAAGGGTGAGTCGGAGCCGGAGCGGCGCGAGACGCGGAACAAGGTGGACGAGGACCGCAAGCACGAGATAGAGGCCGCCATCGTGCGCATCATGAAGGCGCGCAAGAAGATGGCGGTACGTACCATTGGGGTCCATCCAGACAGTAGCGGCGAAGGGTGAGTCGGAGCCGGAGCGGCGCGAGACGCGGAACAAGGTGGACGAGGACCGCAAGCACGAGATAGAGGCCGCCATCGTGCGCATCATGAAGGCGCGCAAGAAGATGGCGGTACGTACCATTGGGGTCCATCCAGACAGTAGCGGCGAAGGGTGAGTCGGAGCCGGAGCGGCGCGAGACGCGGAACAAGGTGGACGAGGACCGCAAGCACGAGATAGAGGCCGCCATCGTGCGCATCATGAAGGCGCGCAAGAAGATGGCGGTACGTACCATTGGGGTCCATCCAGACAGTAGCGGCGAAGGGTGAGTCGGAGCCGGAGCGGCGCGAGACGCGGAACAAGGTGGACGAGGACCGCAAGCACGAGATAGAGGCCGCCATCGTGCGCATCATGAAGGCGCGCAAGAAGATGGCGGTACGTACCATTGGGGTCCATCCAGACAGTAGCGGCGAAGGGTGAGTCGGAGCCGGAGCGGCGCGAGACGCGGAACAAGGTGGACGAGGACCGCAAGCACGAGATAGAGGCCGCCATCGTGCGCATCATGAAGGCGCGCAAGAAGATGGCGGTACGTACCATTGGGGTCCATCCAGACAGTAGCGGCGAAGGGTGAGTCGGAGCCGGAGCGGCGCGAGACGCGGAACAAGGTGGACGAGGACCGCAAGCACGAGATAGAGGCCGCCATCGTGCGCATCATGAAGGCGCGCAAGAAGATGGCGGTACGTACCATTGGGGTCCATCCAGACAGTAGCGGCGAAGGGTGAGTCGGAGCCGGAGCGGCGCGAGACGCGGAACAAGGTGGACGAGGACCGCAAGCACGAGATAGAGGCCGCCATCGTGCGCATCATGAAGGCGCGCAAGAAGATGGCGGTACGTACCATTGGGGTCCATCCAGACAGTAGCGGCGAAGGGTGAGTCGGAGCCGGAGCGGCGCGAGACGCGGAACAAGGTGGACGAGGACCGCAAGCACGAGATAGAGGCCGCCATCGTGCGCATCATGAAGGCGCGCAAGAAGATGGCGGTACGTACCATTGGGGTCCATCCAGACAGTAGCGGCGAAGGGTGAGTCGGAGCCGGAGCGGCGCGAGACGCGGAACAAGGTGGACGAGGACCGCAAGCACGAGATAGAGGCCGCCATCGTGCGCATCATGAAGGCGCGCAAGAAGATGGCGGTACGTACCATTGGGGTCCATCCAGACAGTAGCGGCGAAGGGTGAGTCGGAGCCGGAGCGGCGCGAGACGCGGAACAAGGTGGACGAGGACCGCAAGCACGAGATAGAGGCCGCCATCGTGCGCATCATGAAGGCGCGCAAGAAGATGGCGGTACGTACCATTGGGGTCCATCCAGACAGTAGCGGCGAAGGGTGAGTCGGAGCCGGAGCGGCGCGAGACGCGGAACAAGGTGGACGAGGACCGCAAGCACGAGATAGAGGCCGCCATCGTGCGCATCATGAAGGCGCGCAAGAAGATGGCGGTACGTACCATTGGGGTCCATCCAGACAGTAGCGGCGAAGGGTGAGTCGGAGCCGGAGCGGCGCGAGACGCGGAACAAGGTGGACGAGGACCGCAAGCACGAGATAGAGGCCGCCATCGTGCGCATCATGAAGGCGCGCAAGAAGATGGCGGTACGTACCATTGGGGTCCATCCAGACAGTAGCGGCGAAGGGTGAGTCGGAGCCGGAGCGGCGCGAGACGCGGAACAAGGTGGACGAGGACCGCAAGCACGAGATAGAGGCCGCCATCGTGCGCATCATGAAGGCGCGCAAGAAGATGGCGGTACGTACCATTGGGGTCCATCCAGACAGTAGCGGCGAAGGGTGAGTCGGAGCCGGAGCGGCGCGAGACGCGGAACAAGGTGGACGAGGACCGCAAGCACGAGATAGAGGCCGCCATCGTGCGCATCATGAAGGCGCGCAAGAAGATGGCGGTACGTACCATTGGGGTCCATCCAGACAGTAGCGGCGAAGGGTGAGTCGGAGCCGGAGCGGCGCGAGACGCGGAACAAGGTGGACGAGGACCGCAAGCACGAGATAGAGGCCGCCATCGTGCGCATCATGAAGGCGCGCAAGAAGATGGCGGTACGTACCATTGGGGTCCATCCAGACAGTAGCGGCGAAGGGTGAGTCGGAGCCGGAGCGGCGCGAGACGCGGAACAAGGTGGACGAGGACCGCAAGCACGAGATAGAGGCCGCCATCGTGCGCATCATGAAGGCGCGCAAGAAGATGGCGGTACGTACCATTGGGGTCCATCCAGACAGTAGCGGCGAAGGGTGAGTCGGAGCCGGAGCGGCGCGAGACGCGGAACAAGGTGGACGAGGACCACTGCCGAGCCACAAGCTAACACCATTCTAATAAATAGCAACTCTAGCTCCGTTACAAACAAGTGCAAAATTCAGATCATCATGTCTACTACTGGACAAAGGCATCCCCCAAGGATCTCCACAATGATCGGGCCTGTGCTGCCCGCATCCAGCGGCTTCTCGTGACCCTCACCAAATCGTCGGGCCACCTCGGAGGGGCCTGCCCACACTACGAAGCCCGAAGAATAGCTAAACTTAATTGGCAATGGGCTGGGCACATTGCGCGTAGAACCGACGGCCGTAAGGGCAGAAATGTTCTTGAATGGCGGCTGCGCGCCGGAAGATTCAGATCGCACGGCACTATTATAGCTAAAACAAGACGTAGCCGCCTCACTTTCTATCGCGTATCGCGCCTATTGCTCTTTCCTCTCATCCCAGACTAAGTCAACTTTTTTGAGTTTACATATATTTCTGACATTTTACATTTATTATTAATTTGAATCTTAGAGTATAAATAGAAAAATTTCTGGGAGGGATAGAGTACGCCTAATCGAGTATGAACCGTAAGCACGGATATGAACAGTCCGAATATATTCAGCGCGTTCGTATAGTATCAAATGGTTATCGGAGCTGATTATTTTTCCCGGTAAAAATAAGAAATTTAATAGGAGAACATTTTGAAATGTGCAGTGATAAGTTGCAAACATGACTTGAGGAACAAATAAAAAAAAAGAAAAATGTTATTGATTTCGCCGCCCATACAAAATCTGCCAAAATATGCTTACGCTTGACATAAAGGCAGCGGAGCGATGCGCGTGCTCTATGTATATTTATTCTCTAAGATTTGAATATTCTGACATTTTGCGTATCTGCTTTTTTTTCTTGTGTCGAAAAGGTACGACCAATCAAGCTTCACCGGACTTGTTTGCGTATCTGCCATTTATCCGTTTTGTCAGTATATGTACTTTCGTTCGAGTATTCCATGCTTATTATAGGTTTTGTTTGGCGGTTACGAGTGCATTAGTTGTGAAAGTATTAGTGTGATACGAATGAGTAGGTTACCTGATGTGTGTGTGTGTGTGTGTTGTCAGCACCCGCTGCTGGTGGCGGAGGTGACGGAGCAGCTGCGCGCGCGCTTCCTGCCGTCGCCCGTGGTGATCAAGAAGCGCATCGAGGGGCTCATCGAGCGCGAGTACCTGGCGCGCTCGCCCGACGACCGCAAGGTGTACACCTACGTCGCATAGAAACTACCACACAGTACACCACACTACATACAGTACGTTTCACTCGACTCCACGACCCGCCTGATAATGTACGCCATACGCCACTCACTGCGCAGTTGGAAGTCGCCCACACCGAACCAAATCGGTTTAATTTAATGAAGCTTTTCGGATGGGACGATTGATATATAATAGGTTCTTCATACTATAACGCATTAAACATTTGGGACTGTTTGACTAACTGTAATGTACAAATTAAATTCCTTATTATCTCTCATTACGGTCGTATTTTCAGCGGTTACGTAGCGTGCTAGAATCAAAATGTAATGTCGTTAACAGTTCATTATGTCTCCACCGAGGGTCTCGAGCCTACGTTGCGCGTTGAAATCAGGGTGAATGTGCCCTAGTCGCCCTCGCCGGCCCAATACGGAAAGTAATATTGTGTGTTAACAGCTTATATACGTCCCCAAGTGATATGTATTTTTTACAAATGACAAATTTATGATCTTACTTTGATAATAATCGGCGTCCCATTTTTGAATCGTTCATGTTCTATTCGGAACTTGTTATAAATCAATGAAAGGATGCCATGTCATCGACGCGATGACTGCGCGTGGGTCGGTGTAAGCAGGTCAGCAACGTGAAACGGACTCTACATGAACTGCGTATGTGGCGCTACTTTACTCCGTATAAACATGAATAATTACTCGCGAACTCGCGAAGTACTTTTTTTTCTAAAATCCGGTAGGTCATTTTGAAGTTGGCGTGCTATAGAATATATATGGGCCATAAACTGTATTTATTAAAGTCCGCTGTAGTTACAGATAGAAAATGAAGAGTTATCCGATACGTGTTAATCGTGATTGTACCACGTTTCTGACATATTAATTAGACAGGTACGTAACTTATTCAGTTGCATAAAATGATGACAGAATTAGCAATGAATTGCTTTTAGTGCGTTTCGGAATATAGCTATTTTCAAAGGTCACATTTGAAATAGCTCCGGCTGATGTAATCGAAGGAAGTAGCGCCACCGCGCTGGGCGAAAGGCAAGCAATCCTGCCTCATCCAGTTTAGTTGTACCCGATATTACTTACTTGTTATTATGATTATTTAAATGAAGGAACAGTGCTCTGCGCTGCTCTATAGGCATGCTAAATCTACAAGTTTACGATCGACTCGCTCAGATCCTTAGTATTTAAGGCGCAGCCAGCTATTACTGTTTCTTTCTACTTGAAAAACTAGATTTATTCGGTTACTCGGTCACTATAACAGAATATTGATCTTCTAATTTTAATGTAAAAATAAAATAATGTAAATAGGCTATAATATAGCGATAGTTTGAACTCATTCGAAGTGTAATATGATAGTGTTCCTCATTTCCTGAATACAGATATATTAAAGACCATTTTTTAAAATTGTCTGTATCAATGTACTTGCTTTATGTAAATTTAACTCTTGTGAAGAGTTGTCTTTATAATCATTTTGGTTTTCTTTCGTTTCATGCAAACATCATCTCAACTAAATAGTGAATGCCAAGTTAGACATAATAGCAACACTAACTTTTAAATTATTTTAAAATAAAAATATTAGTTATTATCGAAGTAATTTTATTTTGTAATTATTTCATAACAAGAATTGTGAAACAAACTAAAATCACCAATTTATTGCAAATTAGAAATGACCCATTAGAAGGAAAAGGAAAGAAGAAATCCCTTGGTAAATGAATGTTTAACTGGGGCCCGCCGGCGTACTCGTACACGCTAGGCCTCGTTTCATCAATGAATATCGTATCGACCGTGATAACTGTCGAGACATCATCTAGGGTAAACGTAACATTACTTGCTGTACCTTGCACATCCGCGCTTAAGATCTTCAATTCTGTTTTACTAGGCTTTTCACTCACGTCGGCGTAACTGAACACAAATGAATATCTATTTATCAAATTATAACAATATAGTTTTGTCTTTTGGCCGTTGAATTGTCCATATACAATATCTTGATGGGTTTTAAGCGTTAGATTCATCCAATGCTCATCTGCGAGTCCAAAAGGGCTGCCAAGCGGCGATACTAGAATATTTTGATTCAGACCCAACTGATTGTTAATTTCTTTCTGGATATTTTTACAAGATACCGTATCGTTTTGTTGCGGTGTTTTTTGTTCTTGAACGAAGCGGCATTTGATTCTTTTGTTTATTTGAAATAACACAAAATTTTTACTAAATTTAGAAAATGCACAAACTCCATTTACGTTTTTTGGATAAAACAGATACTGATTATTGGGCGTATTATAAAATAGATCTGTGTGGTTGCTTTTAGCATATGACACAATAAGAGGCAAGCCTGTGATGTATCCAGGATTCCCGCTGTGTTTAATGATGTGATCGTCAGACTCATTCGCCATAATAAACTTCACATGAACCTCTTGCTGTAAGAATGGAACATTGAGAAGCACTTTTTGCATATTCAGTTTTATTGTGGCATTCATAATCTTGTTTTCATAGTAATGGAATATGTACGTAATTTTTAATGATAAATCGGTGCAATCTTTTTCTGTGCATATAGGGTTGTGCGCACTTTTATCGTAATTTTTGCATTCAAACTCGTCACACAGAAGAATAGTCCAATTAGTGCAATGAACTGTAGAACAATTCTGAAAAAAAAGCTTACTAAAGATTTGTTTAACATACGCACATATAAAGCCGGCACTACACTCTTGACAAAACCCGAGAGCCGAAAGAGACGAGGTTATGCGTTAGAATGAGATGCAAATACACCGCGCTCACTCTTGCGCATAAGTGCGTCCCTCGTATTAGCCATGTCTCGTCTAGTTTTGTGGAGAGTGTAGTGCGACTTTAAAGCAAATACATAACTACAAATTACAAGAATAGGAAAGTGGACAAGTCGAGAAACGGACTAGGTAAAAACAGTTGACATTTATGCTAACTTAAGTCTAATTTATAAATTAATCCTATAAGTCTAAATTATACAAATACTTTTATACTTACCATAACTGAACTGTTCATAGATTTTTCAGTAATGCTTATTACTGAAGTTTGGTCTGCAGTGCTCAGAATTTGGATTATTTCTAGATCTGTTAATACTACTATACATTTAATTATTTCGTCTTTCAAAAAAGTAATAGGTTTTCTTTCGCTACAATAATTGTTTATCATGGGCGATGGCATATCTGTAACAATTAAATAATGAGGGATATGAATACACATTAACTTGTTTCATATATACTTACTTAAAACTTGCACTGACTGACCAACATAATACACAGTGCCGTTTCGCAAAAGCCATATTGGGTCACCATATTTATAAAATTGTTTGTTGAATTCTTGGACATGTCTGAAGTTCCTTTTAGTGTGCCATTTGAAATGTTTTTCCAATGCAGAGGGATCATGCTGCAACAACCGTTTCCGTCGTTATCAAACATTAATGAAGGTAAGGTATATACAAACTTTGTATATACCTTACCTTTATTATTACAAACACACAAATACAAATTTTATCAATAATAATGCAAACATTGAGAACTGCGTAGTTGTACTTACTTTGTTATAAATTATATTCCGCTTATCTGGCAGATTACTTTTAACTACGCAAAATAGTTCATCAATACTTGACCCCATCAGAAAGGGAAATTGAGAATAACACATGTTGTGTTGCTGATTTTGGAAGGTCCTTTGGTCACATAGAAATATTTTTCGTTGATTTTCTGTGCACTCGTTATCACAACAGCAGTTATTATCACAAACTTTGTACTGTAATACAAAACAAACATCAAAATTATTAACTGTATCTTTTAGCAAAGCAAATAAACTATTAAAATTATTAGCCTATTACTTTTAGCAATCGTTAAAATATAGTTGATAATTACTTTAGTCAAAGGTCCAAATTGTGTTTAGTCTAATTCGCTTTCAGACCTAAAAAAATTCAATTAACCAAGAAATTAAAATTTTATTTAACATTTGAACACTCACCAGTAAGTTACAGCTACAGTCTTTGCTTGAAGTTTTCTTTGGCAATATCTGTGGTTTTATATTAGTCTTATTTTTCTTATTAAAAAATGATATTTCAGTAATATTATCAAACATAAATTCAGTGGTAGTGTACAAGGAATCTGTTACTGTTGTAAAACTATCTTCTGTGACTGTTGCGTTTTCATCATACAAAAAGTCAAGTAAAGTGCTAGACAATTCTGTTGTAGTAACTAAAGAAATATTTGAAATTGAAGAATTTAAGAGACCCTTAGCTGATTTAGTCGTAGTTGTAGCGGTTTTATCAATTGACTTGTTGTTTTGTGTTTGATAATACAAAGCGTGGGCTTTCTGTGAATACTGTTGTATCACATCACTAAAACTTCTTTTTTGACTAGTTTTACTGAGATCAACTTTTCCTATGTTATTAGTATTGTTTATTTTCATTTGCGTTTGTATTAAATCCATTACAACAAACTGTATGGCAATAGACAGCATAGTGAATGCAAGGTAAGTGATAACCTTCATTTTTACTTATATTCTACACCAAATTGGCTAAAATTTCTTAGCACAACATCTACTTTAAGTTTTATATTACCTTTTGACTTAGTGTTAAGTTTGTACCTGCAATATAAATACAAAAATACTACTATTATTTAATTTTTTAAGAAGACTTTCTTTAAGAGCATTTTTTTATCCAAATCACAATAACTTGCAGGTTTTCAACCACAAATTCAAGTTTTCAATCATTGTGAGTTTAGATGCTGACTTAGCTATGTACATACTCTTACCCTTAGAGTATAAATAGAAAAAAATCTGGAAGGGATAGAGTACGTCTAATCGAGTATGAACCGTAAGCACGGATATGAACAGTCCGAATATCTTCAGAGCGTTCATTTAGTATGAAATGGTTATCGGACCTGATTATTTTTCCCAGTGAAAATAAGAAATTTAATAGGAGAACATTTGGAAATGTACAGTGATAAGTTGCAAACATGACTCGAGGAACAGATCAAAAAAGAAAAATGTTATTGATTTCACCGCCCGGCCCATACAAAATCTGCCAAAATTTGCTTACGCTTGACACAAAGGCAGCGGAGCGATGGGCGTGCTCTATGTATATTTATTCTCTAAGCTCTTACCTATCAGACCCTAGATTAACAATATCAGTTTGTATTAGTTGATGTGATCCACCAAGGAAGTATTGACGGATTTTATCTGTCAATGTAGTGGCGGACGGGGCCCAGCAAGGAGCCTCTATAGTATGGTGACCAGGAACAGTTGGGAGACTGCAGCAACAATACCCAACAACCCAAGACCGACCTAATGTATCCAGACAGCTCACTTGTAAAAGTAATTTAGGCCAACCTGAAATACATACATCATTTAAAATTAAAACAAAAGAAATAGGTAGCTTATGATGCTAACACGTTATTTATTTTGTCTTGTATAGAAAAAGGTATACCTTGGATTCCTTTTGTGACAAAATGAATATCAATAGGATGTGACCAAATGACGGCGTTTGTGTAATCTGGCTTTCCAGAGACTGTCTGGCCTTCAGGACACCCAGATATTACTGTCCAATTTGGACCTAAAATAGGATAACTAATATGTAACTGAATGAATAGGTAATTTTATTAATTGGGCCTCAAACCTGATGCACAGTGTTGAAATACATCTATATGGTTATATCAAGTAATAATAATGACTAAAACCTTACCGGACTGAAAAGAAAACCGACAAAACAATGAAGATGAACCTGGAAAGTTAGATACACCTTGCAACTGTCCCAAAATATGCAACTCTGCCATGGGATAAACTTAGTTCACATTTTAACTAAAAACTATACTAACTAATACGAACAACAAATGGACTAGATATATTGTTATAGATAAATCGGCTTCTCAATCAATAATCATCTTTGTTGTTTATATTTTGTTGCCATGACAACGAAATAAACCAATACAAACGTCAAACGCTGCTTAGTCCCTATAACACACGACCCAATAATAATTGATCGCTTGGCCATGCATTATTAGCCAGGCTTCATCGACCGACAGACACTGTCTGGCAAGCCTGACTAAAGAAATAAAAACCTCGCCATATTGCGGAATTTGTATGGAACTAATTTTATAATGGAAATTGTTGCCATAAACTTAAAAATATATACGTGGCGCCCCCAGAGCAGATTTTTTATTAGGCTTTACGCTAGTATTTTCAGCCTGGGAAATGCATGTAATATAGACGCCGAATGATAATATACCTACGGCCAATCTTGTTTAGTTTTGAAGGCACCCACTCAGTTATAAACCTGGTGGCCATCTTGGCTTTTAAATATCAGGTCAGGGGCAAAAACGATAATTGTAACCAAATGTTACACGGCCTTGTAATGGATTGTAATTAATGCCGGTTCATCATTCGTCGTACGATATCAGATCGAGCAGATACATAAGTAAGCCTAACAGAACATCGCGCTGATCGCGCAGCCAATAATTTAAAAAACCGTGTACACGAACCATTGACACGGACGGAATATCGGGTCGTACATTATTGCGTCCTGTTTATTCAATATTTAATTTTGTTTGGTTTATAAATATAATATAGTACATTATGCTATATATTATGTTTTTCCAAAGATGTAGTATGACTTTTTTGGTTTTTTTATGTAGGTATCTACCATTCTAGGTTTTCTTGAAAACTTTTCTGTTTATAATATAGCAGTCGAAGAGTTTTAAGTCAGTGACAAAATATGTACCTACGTATGATGATTGTAACACTAAAGCCCGACCAGAAAAATTAAAAACTTGTTTTTTCTAGTCGGGCTTTCATGACAAAATAAAAAAAGAAGTGATTGTGATTTCACATACATAATAATCAACATTTATTTCTTAAGCAAATAATAAAACAATCAACAAGGCACTTGTATTACAGGAGTTGCACTCCGTAGTTAGAGGTACATTTTTAAGTGGCTGAAAGATCTTGCAACCAGGCCAAAACAAGAGTATATTTAAAAAAAATATATTTTACCGGCTCTGAGTACGGGGACTTTTTGAGCCAATCGTTAAAAAGTTCTAGAGGTAGGGTTGCCAGCCGTGGTAGAGGCGGCTGAGGTTGGCGGGGTCGGTGGCTGTGTGCAGCAGGCGCGCCACCTGCCCCGGCACGGCCACGCCCCCCGCCACCCCGCCCTCCGTCCCGCTCAGCTTGCTGCTCACCGACAGCAGCGCCCGCTTCGCCAGGCTGCCTTCTGGACCGTGAGCTTCTGAGAACAAGATCATCTTTTGATTGACCCGAAAATACTAACCCATTATTTAAAATATGAATGCAACCCTTTTTGTTACAGTGTTACGTCTAAATGGTTAAAATAGCAATTACGTTACAACGTTTGGCAAAAAAGTCACGGAACTATATCTTACTTCTCAGAAATTTCCATTAGTTAGAGCGTGACATCATGATATAAAATGGCAACACCGTAAAGGAAGTGGCGCCTCTATTAATTACACGACTTTTTTGTCAGACTATATATTACTAAAAAGAATGGGGTATTTTATTATGTTAGATATGTAGGGTTTTTCAACAATATCCAATTTTTTCCAGAAGAATGAAATATAAAACGTAAAATATCTCACTCCTACAGTCAAAAAATAAATTACGCGGACGACCCCGAAGGATAAATAAGGATTTGTCCTATTCTTAAATCCTTCTTGGACTAAATCAAAGTTTTAGAGCTTACAATAGATAGATGACACAAAAAAACTTACGGTTTATACTGGTATCTCTTGATGAGGACACGTTCTGTTGCTTGGACGTGATAGTCCAAGAGTACAGTGGATCGCACAACAGCACTTCCAGAATCGTCAGTAACGTCTCTTGGTTATCGCGGAGAAGCTGCATCGTTTTCTCGCAAGACCTGGAATAAATTGTACACCATAGTTTAAACATGAGGAAAATAAAAAAAAGTACAGATATCGGTAAACAAGTTAAGCAAGCGAGCGAGGTAGAGGAATGAGCGCGGAGGGAAAGTGATAAATTTTACTCTGAACTTTTTGTACACGAGCACTTGTATCACGAGACATTTTGTTAAAGAATAATCACTGTAGTATTAATTTAATTTACATCCCAACGCGAGTAAGTATAAACATTAACAGTATACACACCATAATATACATGTACAGTATACACAGCATAATATAATTACATACTTTCTAAATATGCCTTCAACGCCACTTGATCCAAATCCAGCGACGATATCTTGAGTAAGTCGAAAAGGTATAGTTTCTGGGGTTGGCAAGGTCTTGCCTTGATCAAATGCAATACCTGGAAGTAATCAAATTATTATGAAATATACAACGGTTTTTAAACATACACATACTTATATGTATTTTGAAAATTAAAACAGCAAATCCAAACTTAGATTAAATATAAGTTTACGCAATATTACGTACCGAATCTCAGACACCACATTCTCACGAATTCTGAGCAAAAACGGATCGAATGGAGTGCGTTATTACTCCATATCACATTTCAATATTTTTTATGAACCTGATTTTTAGCTCTCTTCCGTTAAGGGAAAGATGTCGTTTTGTTTTATATTTTTCTCTTTTTATATTTTTTTTATTTGCACAGAGGACGATAATTTTATTCTTACCAAAATCAATGTGAACTACTTCAGCAGTCTTTTTGTCGATGAGGATATTTTGAACGTGCCTGTCCCCCAGTCCCAAGATGTAACCTATCATGGAGGATGACGCCACGCTGGAAAAATAAATTTTATTTGTTGTTATAAAGCCCGACCAGAAAAATAAAAAACCTCACCATATTGCGGAAATTTCAATGGTACTAATTTTATAAAGGAAATTGTTGCCATAGTCGTAAAAATATAGACGTGGCGCTCCCAGAGCAGGTTTATTGTTTCTTTGGGTCGGGCTTTACAAACTGCATTCGTTTATGCTATTATGTTTAATATTGATCATTTCGCTTTTGAAAAAAAAATTGTCCGCGACAAATAGTAACTGCCGACTACCTCAGCTGGGTAAGTAAGATTACTTGTCGGGAGTAGTCAATTATGTTAAATTTAAGCCGCGATTAGACTACACAATTTGTTGGACACTTTTTCAGTTAGGATCCTTAGTAAGGACAAGTGTAATTGCAGTTAGTGTCCTAATTATCGGAGCCTTACTGCAATTACACTTACTCCAATTTGTAGAACGCCAATTTGTCGGTGGCTAACAATTGTGTAGTCTAATCGCGGCTTTAAATTGGTTAGATTGGTACCTCTTGGTGTAGGCTAACCGTCGCTCGTACCAAGTGACCGGGTCCAGGTAATGCTCGGTGAGGAAGTAGTGGAACACCGGTCTGAAATCCTTCAATATCCTGAGGAAGTGCGCTAACTTTTCTTTGGGCGTTTTCTGAGCGCAATCCATCATTATTTGTCGCGCTGCGCCTGGCGATATATCCTGCAAGCAGAATATAAAATGTAATAGGTATATACATAATAAAATTGCGTGATCGATTTTTTTTTTGTTCTTTATTTTAAGTTTAAACAAACGGAGCGACAAACATAAAAATTTGATTATGTGTATAAAAACCATCTACATATTACGTATATTGGGCCCTTTGCCCCTGTTTAGCATGCTTGTTTCAATCTGGTCACATTTTTCACATCCTCTCACTCTTTGATAACATGCGGATGGCATCTAAAGTTAAAACTTGTGTACGGTTTCTTTCAAGAGAATATCTGATTCACGCGGGCTAAAAACAACGCAGGCAAAGCCTAGGTTAAGCTATCAACAAAATTCTTATAAAAAAAAATTATATAGGTACGGTCGCGTTCATAAATCCAGTCTTATTAACTTTTTTTTCCAAAAGCATTCAGAATGTATCATTTGAAGTAAAATATTGAGTCCTGTACCCTGTATGTATACGTAACAACACATAAAAGAAAAACAAGCCTTTAGGAAAAAAGTTATTTGAAAGTATAGAAACACGTTATATGACTGCACATAAGAACTTTACTGTATATAGAGAGGGAGAGTATGGTCGCCTCACCTCAGGGCGGTACCGCGAGTGCGCCGCGCCCAGCCACGAGCCCGCACCACTCCAGCACCCCCGACTTGTACTGTATATAGAGAGGGAGAGTATGGTCGCCTCACCTCAGGGCGGTACCGCGAGTGCGCCGCGCCCAGCCACGAGCCCGCACCACTCCAGCACCCCCGACTTGTACTGTATATAGAGAGGGAGAGTATGGTCGCCTCACCTCAGGGCGGTACCGCGAGTGCGCCGCGCCCAGCCACGAGCCCGCACCACTCCAGCACCCCCGACTTGTACTGTATATAGAGAGGGAGAGTATGGTCGCCTCACCTCAGGGCGGTACCGCGAGTGCGCCGCGCCCAGCCACGAGCCCGCACCACTCCAGCACCCCCGACTTGTACTGTATATAGAGAGGGAGAGTATGGTCGCCTCACCTCAGGGCGGTACCGCGAGTGCGCCGCGCCCAGCCACGAGCCCGCACCACTCCAGCACCCCCGACTTGTACTGTATATAGAGAGGGAGAGTATGGTCGCCTCACCTCAGGGCGGTACCGCGAGTGCGCCGCGCCCAGCCACGAGCCCGCACCACTCCAGCACCCCCGACTTGTACTGTATATAGAGAGGGAGAGTATGGTCGCCTCACCTCAGGGCGGTACCGCGAGTGCGCCGCGCCCAGCCACGAGCCCGCACCACTCCAGCACCCCCGACTTGTACTGTATATAGAGAGGGAGAGTATGGTCGCCTCACCTCAGGGCGGTACCGCGAGTGCGCCGCGCCCAGCCACGAGCCCGCACCACTCCAGCACCCCCGACTTGTACTGTATATAGAGAGGGAGAGTATGGTCGCCTCACCTCAGGGCGGTACCGCGAGTGCGCCGCGCCCAGCCACGAGCCCACGGGCAGCGTGCCCGAGCACCACTCCAGCACCCCCGACTTGTACTGTATATAGAGAGGGAGAGTATGGTCGCCTCACCTCAGGGCGGTACCGCGAGTGCGCCGCGCCCAGCCACGAGCCCGCACCACTCCAGCACCCCCGACTTGTACTGTATATAGAGAGGGAGAGTATGGTCGCCTCACCTCAGGGCGGTACCGCGAGTGCGCCGCGCCCAGCCACGAGCCCGCACCACTCCAGCACCCCCGACTTGTACTGTATATAGAGAGGGAGAGTATGGTCGCCTCACCTCAGGGCGGTACCGCGAGTGCGCCGCGCCCAGCCACGAGCCCGCACCACTCCAGCACCCCCGACTTGTACTGTATATAGAGAGGGAGAGTATGGTCGCCTCACCTCAGGGCGGTACCGCGAGTGCGCCGCGCCCAGCCACGAGCCCACGGGCAGCGTGCCCGAGCACCACTCCAGCACCCCTGACTTCTTAGACATCGGCACCACCTCAACATACAATAACAACAGCTTCATGTTTCACAAATAAATTCGTAAAAGGTAGCCTATGTTACGCAGGGTGAATGTAACTTTCTAATGGTGAAAGAATTTTTGAAATCGGTTCAGTAGTTTTTGAGTTTATTCATTACAAACATGTGTGACACACACACACAAAAATAAAAAAAATTCCTCTTTATAATATTAGTATGAAGTATGATATGTTGTTTTCTTTCAACTACGTACGTACTATAAAGTAGTATTTACTCTTCAGAAAATCACTTTCATTGAATGAAAAGTATTAAATTTTTAAACGATTATTTATTTTAAAAACACAGCAAAGTGTGTTTTTGTCCGGAATATCAGATGCTTATGTATAATACTTAAGTGCATTTGACGAAATATGTAAAGTAATCTTAACATTAAATTCATGGTCTAGGTAGTTAAATGGTTTTGTTTGATTTGGTTACCTTGTATGTTCGGATTAAAAGCTTGTTTCGGCTAGTAACAGGGTCGTTTTCCAGCAGTGTATTAACGATATTGAACACTTGCTGCATTACTGCGTCTTGGCGTAAGTCATCCTCGCCCTAAAAAAGTACGTTTTCTATAATTCTACAATAAAATAAATTATAAACTTCAAAACAAATAACAAAGCAAAGCTTTTTTTAAAGTCTCTAAATAAATTGAGCAAGTTTTTTAAACTCTGACGTCTAAAAGTGTTTTTTTTAAAACCTATGATGAATACATTATTTTGCCTTTGGCTTAAAAGCTTACCTTAATCAGTAAAATTCTTTTTGCCCCATCTGAACTCCTGCAATTTATCTTCTTTGGGCAATTTATACCTCCTACCGTTTCAAAATAGTTATCAAAAGAATGTATGGCTGAAACAAAAAATAAGATTATGTGGTAAACATTGCGATTTGTGATTACAATCATCTTAACTTAGGCACAGAAGAAAATAATAGTACTATTTTAGTATAAAATTGTTGACAAGAACAATCGCGCATCATTTACAAGATTTTCTAAAAGAGTTCATTTAAAATTCACCCTCTATCTCTTTTCAACACTTAATAAATCTCTATAATAGTTTTATAGAAATTTCAATGTCTGAAAGAGATAGACAATATTGTTTAAATTAAAGCAACGTTTTTGAATAGTGGTGTTCGTTCGTTAACAGCTCATAATATGTCCCCTCCAAGGGGCTTGAGCTTACACTGAAATCAGGGTGAAAGGCTTTGGTTGACCACGCTAGCCCAGGTCGACTTCACATACAACCTTTGAAGTACTTCGCGGGTGTGTTCAGGTTTCCTCACGATGATCGCCTTCAACAATGAACCCGATTCTGCGTATTACACTCCAACTTAAATTTAAAAACCATATTATGTCCCTTTCACGTTCGAAAAGGGACAGGTGATTGTCAACTTAAATTTAGAGACGTCAAACATCGACTTCACGCGTAGTTCAAGTTTAGCAGGCATGCGAAAACATCCCACTTAAAATTAAGCTGTATTTGACATCTGCACTCTTATTTTAAATATCATTCATTAAAAAATAGATTAATTCACTCCCATCCTTTTCGATTCTCTTAAGAATGAAAAAGGTCAACTACTTCGATTTAGAGATTTTACGGGCCACGCCGAAATTAAGTCTAATAATGGGGTGAAACTCGTACTTACTTGGTAAATTAGAGTAGTCGCACTGAGCGTTGACCGGCACGGTAACAGTAGGGATAGGAATGGCGTCCAGAGGGCCGAGCTTATGGATGTTCTCAGCGGCTGGGATTTTCAGTTTCTGGTTCGCATTCTTCGATTGAGGTACGTAGTTCGCTAGGCTTATTGTTGCTGTAAGCAGAACAAATGTTACGATGTATTGCAGTCCCATTCAAATGTGAGACAACGAAACCTTCAATTCCATTTAAATACAAATTCAAAGTATTTATTTTTAACTTTAGTCATTTCACATCACTCTTTGTTAAGTCTATTTTTTTTATATGTCAATATTTAATTTGAATGTAATTTAATTAATAGCCAACTCAAGCAATCCCATCTGTCTTCTAAGTAATCAGATACCTTGTAATATACTTTATTTTAAATATCAACATAAATCAAAATTCAAAAAGTTTTTATTCGAAGTAAGATTATAATTTCAATAATGCTGCCTTTCTGACTCTGGCTCTAATTTTCGACTACGAAGCCAATAAACACCAAAGACTAGAGCTGTCCATGGTCGGATTAAAAATTTAACATCATTGCGTTATATTTCGTACCAAAGCATATCATCAAGGCAATTAAACCTTTACAAGGCAGTAGCCACTATTATTGCCATCTCAATTTTAACCTTATACCCTCAACATAAAGTCGAAAACGAATGCATTTTATAAAGTTGTTTTGCCTTATAAAGGGTTGAAAGAATAAACATGTGCAGCTCTCACCGTCACACATTTGGTCCATCTGCGCGATGATCTTGGCGATGTGTTTGTTATCTCTGATGAGCGACTTGACGAGCGCGGCGGCGGCGGAGACGCGCGGCTCGAGCGAGCGCCGCTGCGACGCGCCACCACACTTCTCGCTCGCATTTAAGATCACGCTGTCCTTGTCAGAGTTCTTCAGACTGAACAGGATGGGGAGAGTGTGGTGCGGGTGATCCAATGCGCATCGCCCTGAATTAAATAAGTGGTTAAGTTGATGGTAGCACTTTACACTAGCACGAATCGTCTATACCTGCATTGTTACGAGCAACAGGGTTTGCCATTTTATGCGCATTGCAAAATATTTCGATTCTTCTTTGTTGTCATATAAATAATGAAATGATATGGATAGTAGTTGTTTTGTCTGGAAAATGAACTATTACGAGTTGTTCTTTGAATGGACCTCATAAGGAACGTCGGGTCAACCGAAGACTAACGAGTTGCCTTGCGCAACTGATTCAGAAATGATGAGATCACTTAGTCAATTCAAGTTTTTCTTCCCCTTAAGGCTCTCAAAGCTATTTATTTTAAAGAGCCTTAGAAGAGCAGAGGACATCTTCTGGCTGAAATGAATTTATTATAATACATAACGAAACGACAAGCTGTTCATTAACTTACTCAATAGATTCTTCAGATTGTCAGCGAAGACACCGTTCTCATTGGTGAGCCTCGGCGCGAGTTGCGGCAGCACGGATATAAACTTGCTGGAGGGGATGGCGTTCAGTAATGTCTCGAAGTCAGTGTCGCCCGCCGGCAAACGCACGCCGGGGTTATCCAGCCATAGCGAGATCACTCGGAACACCGACAAATTGTTCGCTTCCGAATACTTCAACGATAGTAGGTAATATCTGACAACAGAATGCTTCATGTTAAGAGCAACCTTCAAAATGCAGCAATATGCTATTATAGCAATGTCACTTCATAATCAAGAGCGACGGTTAGCAATACACGAAGCAAATAGTGACTATCAATCAGTAAATATACAGAATGCTTCATGTTAAGAGCAACCTTCAAAATGCAGCAATATGTTTTTATAGCAATGTCACCTCATACTCAAGAGCGACGGTTAGCAATACACGAAGCAAATAGTGACTATCAATCAGTAAATATAAATTTAAGAATAAAAAGTCGCTAATAGACTTTCTATAACAAGACAAATCTAAGCGCGGAAAATTTCTGATCCCTACAGAAAAGTAAATCTAAAGTAAACCCTGATCAGAAAAATAAAAAGCCTGCTATGGGGCGCCTACCAAAAACCTAGTAGGAGGCCGTCCATTAATCATGTGATCTTTTTTTAGCAATTTTTAACCCCCCCCCCCCCCCCCTTGGTGGTGATGTTGGCATCACGTGTATTTTTAGTAAGCGAGTGGCGACAAGCTCGAGAGGCTGTCAAACGCGACATAGTGACATTAAAGCCATAGTAGTTCTGTCAATATGTCGCGTTTGGCAGCTTCTCGAGCCTGTCGCTTCTTACGTAGTAAGCCTACTGCAAAGAATCTACAAATTTTTAGAATATTATCTTTAAATACAGGTATAAAGTATAAATAATCTTATTTTATTCTGAGATTAAGGACTATGATAAAATGCCTAGACAGAAAGGTTGCAGGTTGCTTTTGATCGGAAAAAAAAAAACACGTGATCACAAGGGGGTAGGAAGGTGTGGTAAGATTACCTTTCAAGCCTCACGTGATTAATGGACGGCCCCTAGCTTGTTTCTGGCAACAATCGCAGTTATAAATAGTTACAATGAACTTCCCCAATATGGCAATGATTTTATTTTTCTGGTCTGCCCTTGTAAAAGTAGAATGGTTTGTCAACCTCATGGCCAGATGCAGGAAGGTTTCCTTCTCGGCCTTGGTGTTGGTGATCTCGGCTTGCTCCAGGGTGCCGAACTTGTCATTAGTGGCCAGGGCTTTCTTCTCGTCCCGGGTGAGGCTCTGCTGGGTCGGCCGCCACGTGTTCACGCAGCTCTTCATGCTCTCCACACATTTCACTTTCTTCTCGTATACCGACGAATTCATGTAAGCTACCACCTACAAAGAAGGAAGCATTATCATGTATTAATAGCAAGCTATGTATATCAGCATTAACAAAGATCGCTTCCACAAACAAAGATTAAACCTGCAATGATGCGGCAAAGCGATGCAACTAGAATGATTATTAAACCCTTTTAAGACCACAATTAGCTACACAGTAAAATTACAGAACCATGCGCCTTTCTTTCTGTACTTTAGCAAAATCTACGGATGTCGTAAGAAAGCACTCTGTAGGTAATGCGATAATGTACGAATAGTCACAGAAATCTAAGTCTGCAGTTGTACGCACATTGATTTAAGCGCTGCGGAAAATTAAAATTTTCACTTTGTGAACTTGATATACGAGTAAAGGGCTTACCTCACAGCAGCTATAATGTACATCTTTACATTATAGCATGATACATCTCATTACATCTTTCCATAGAAATCCCCAGGAGACAACACACAACAGCTATAATGTATATTTTTACATCTTTGTATCTTAAGATACAGAGCGATACGGAAATATACATTAAATAGTTCGATACATCTTAATACATCTCAATATATTTCCGTATATCTCTTTTTTATGGGGTGTTCAACAAGTTTCTAGTTATTAAATACACACAATACAGTCTGTCTCAGTCACAATCGCTCAATTAAAAACCTGACATGATTTCGTCGGAATTGACCCTTAACGGATTGACTATTATTTTAAAGACTTGGCTTCGGCCTTTTATATACATTGAAGCATTATTGACCATAGCTTCCAGCCGCGGCTCCGCACGCGTTAATAGCTTTTCCCGTGGGAATGAGAATTTTTTCCGCGGTAAAAGTTAACCTACGTTCTTTCGCAAGGTCTATTCCATCTTTGTGCCAAGTTTCACCAAAATCGGTTCAGTGGTTTCGGAGCCTATTCAATTATTAGGAATATATTTTAGGTATTTTTTTACGCCTTGGGTACATTATTGAATAATATTATAGTAATCAAAATAGAACATCCTGTATAACACTTTAGCAGCTGGGAAGTGCGTCAATCGGTACGTGTACCTATGGAATGAACGAAAAGATACCTTACCTCACCTGTTGTGTGTGTGATACATTAAGATAAGGTATAGCTATACATCCCAGGATGTAATATACATTATAGCTGCTGTGTGTGAAGCCCTTAATACTTACTAGTTTATATTCAGCATCAGCGAAAGTCGCGATATCAAAGTAAACTTTCAGCCTGATTTCGTCATGGTGGCTATTGTTCAGGACCTCCAAGCTCTTCTTGAGGTATTTGTTTATTATATCTCTCGCGTTATCGCGTTTCGTTTCAGCCATCCATATGCCGTATTGTCTAAAATAATCACATTTGTTACGTACAATGACAAGAATAATGCGTGTCACTAACGGATTAATGGTCAGTTAAATATTGTTTTTACGACATTGTTTTATATAAATAGTATGATCGTGTTTTTCTTTTGATGTATAAATTCTACAGCATTTTCACTAAAACTGATCGGGTAACAAATACCGGTCTACTAAACCTAGCAAATATAAAAAAAATGAAAATGTCTGAAATCGTCGCGTTATCTCTGCAATTTCTCTGCAAGATTGTCAGAGTCAGAACACTATAATATAATCTCCACTATTGTCCACGCACCTCAAGGAAACAGCAGTGAGACTGACGTCAGGCGGAGGGTTACTGACGATGTTCCGCAGCAAGGACAGCGCAATGTCTTTGTGGCCCTTCGCCCAGGATATCTGACTTTCAGTGAGGGCCACCTCCGGAGCAGTGTGCGCCTTTTTCATTCGGGCTAGCAACCGCTGCGCCATTTGAATTCTCTTGTTTGATAAGCTTAATTCTAAAAAAAATATTCAGAAAAAAGTTAAATAATAGTATTAGTTATTGTACTACACACATAATTGCTCCTGTTGAAATGCGGACTCAACCCGACACAGGCGGCCGTTATAGGTTCTTTTATGCAGCTATTTCTTTCACACGCATGCAAATGCAAGATATCCACTTCGTGCAAACCCTGTATTGGTGTAAATTATTCAAAACGGTGTAAGCATTTAAAATACATTCGGGGTTTGGCAATGTATTATACCCCAAAATCACATGTATGATATTTATTTACCTGCATATTTCAGTTGTAATGGCACGATATCCTTCAGACAGTTGTGATATTCCTTTGCAGCGTGTTCTAGCACCAGGCTTCGTTGAGTTATCAACGCCTCCAGATGTTTGAAGTCACTAAATGCCGGCAGATTCTCTACCTGCCATCTGTGGACGAGACTTTGGATTGTAATTTTTTCGCTTCTCACCGCAAAATAGTCTTCAATGTCAATAAATAGGTGAAGTTTAGACAGAACTTTGTACACGTTCTGACAGTTTTCCATGTTAAGACTTTGGCAGAGTTTAGCTATTGCCCGCTTTACCCTGTTAAGGGGCATAACAAGTTTGGTATCAAAGCTTGATGATGGCTGAATGGTCAGGCAGTCTTTGAGACAAGAATAACGGAAGGCTTTTATAATGGAATAAGGGTTGCAATTTGTTTCTTTGGATTTCTCTTCTAAATCACGCGTATCTACGAAGTCGGACCAGTCACCTGTAAAAATAAGACAATAATTAAGCGTCCAAACTAAACTTTGAGTCGAGTCATCTATATACACACACAATATTGAATAAATAACGAAACTTACCTAAAAACGACAAGCACTCGTATTTGATATCGTTTAAGTCGTCATTTTCCGGCAGCGATTTTATATACTGCAGGGCGAGGTGGTGCATGCCAGACTTGTGCAGAGATTTGACAACGCCATATTGCAGTTGGGGATCGGCCTGCGAACCCCCGTCGCAGGATAGCGCGATGTCGTGCAAGAGCAGAGCGTCGCTGAACTGGCCAGTGTTGATAAGATGTTTGCGTTTTTCTTCTTCGCTAGTGAGGTGGGCCGTGCCGCATCCGTCGATCGCATCCATCTCTCCGATCGACACGAAGCACTACACAGGATAAGACATAAAACGAAACGAATTCATAAATACTAAACCTGATTAATGCACAAGAAAAGAAAGAGTGTTGAACCATTGACTGAGCAATGCTTTTAGTATTTCAATTTACCAACACTGACACAATGTATTCAAGGGGCCTAAAGGTGCTAAGTGGCGCCCCCACCCTTTAAAAAATAATAACTCTTAAAATAATCAATATTTCAAAAATTGCGGAAAGCCACTTTTCGCAATTGTTCCATCTTTAACTACTAGCGAGATTAATAAATAAAGTTAATGGCTTCTATATATCCTACAGAACACCGTCTTGTTTCTCGCCGTTTTAGAGTTAAAGGGTTAGGGGGGTTATTTTTTAAAGGGTGGCGGCGCCACTTAGCTCCTGTAGGCCCCTAAATAATGTTCACACACCTTTCTAAATATCCGTTGTAATGTGTCTCCCCCGGGAATGTGCGTGGTGGCGTCGGGCGACTGTGGCGGGACGCCGTTGTTCTGCGCGGCGGCCCACAGCTCGCCGTAGTATATCGCTGCGACGTTCTGGTCGGCCACGGTAGCCAACCACGCCACCTTCTCGTAATCCACCCGCAGATAGTTCAAACTCTCTACCGCGCGGTCTGGACTAAATAAATCATATAACTTGATAAAAAACAACTGTACACTGGCATATTATTGTCTTCTGTGTGACGCTGGCTCAAATAATAGGATCAGGCGGATATACTTACCGAGCTTTATAATGACCTTTCTGCAATCTCACAAAATTCACAATGGCTAACATATCTTGAATTATCATCTTGCGATCCTGATCTATTGGTGAAGAATGTCTACTCTCACTATCTTCACTATTCCCGATCCTGTCGTCTTGGTTTAAAGTCCACATTTGCTTGAAGAACTGATTGATACTTTCAGCTAACACTTTAACGTGGCTTTCAGAGGAGCATTCAAGCAATACTCCTAACAGGGGTGATAAAATGTTTCGGCACAAGATGGGCTGAAAATATAATAATCAAGATGAAAATAAACAAATAATATATGTAGTATTAAGGAACCACAAACAAGATTAATTTGTAAATCATTATCACCATTTCACTGCTGTACAAAATCTAACATAATTTTCATAAAAACTGAGGAAATTGTATTTAGTTATCGAATTAATGTAGTGCAAAATAAATGTCTCTTCAAATAAAATTAACTGATTCGGTCATATCACAACCTAACTGATCCAGCAGCAGAAGAATGTATTTAAGTGTATGTAAACTTATTTATGAAATTAAAGCTAACCTTCATATTGCACACATCTTGTAGCACGTTCAGATAATTGGCAGGGGACTCCAGTACTGCCAAAAGAGCAGACGTGACCCGCAGTAACCAGTGAAAATGTTTGTCTTCCGTTTTTGGTACCCAAAAATTGCGTAAACACAGCAAAGTTTTGAATTTCTCGGAGTTTATTTGGAAATCCGCCCATAATACGGTAGACGACGATGACGTGTTGCAAGTGGACAGCGGAGTAAGTACATCCTTGTTCGTTTCTTCTAAATCTGTGTAAATCAAATTAATCGTTATCTGAGCTTACCCTGAATTAAGCCGGCGTCTTGGCGAATTAATCGTGTAACTCTATTAAGGCGCTAGGGTAAAAGTAACGCATTATTACGAAGCGGCGCATTATATTGCAAAGACCCTAGCTACACCAAAGAAGCCATAAAGAAAACTTAAAATCATAATTCAAAGAAAAAAAGCATATTAAAAAAAATGTTTAAAAAAATACCTAAAGCCATTTTCCCCTCTCGATATTGAAACAAACGCTTCAATGTTTTGGACACGGCGTTCGTGACGACAGGATTCTCATCGAACAGGATGTCGCAGAGCGAGGTCATCACGACCATAGCGAAGTAGTTTTTGGGGGGAATAGTCATTATTCTCTGAGAATTCGCTGGTGGTACAGTGACCAAGGTTTTCAGATCGTAATTTCCAATTTCCGCCAAACAGTTGCAAGCTTCGATTATAGTCTGTGGTTTTAAAACAAGAAAATAAAATAAACCAATGATATACCTACATATTGTCATGTCAAATAAAACATATCACTCTAAGCTCAGTTTTTATGGCTGGTCAATTCACACCGGAACTAATAACCAAACCAGATTTGAATACGGGCTTTTATTACCTTATCGTCTGTAGCGGATTTCAAGGTGTTGCACAGCGAACAGACGATTTGATGCAAGACGCTGGTGCCGCAATCATCCGAAAACCCTTTTGTATTCAAATCTTCGCACAGCTTGTTTGAATAATGTTTATTCAACTTCAGAAATTCGCGCATGTTTGTCAGTGTTTCGAGGCTGAAATATGAGGTTTGAGATATCTTATATTATTTATCTGCATCTGTTACTAATATTATTTCATAAAGAGACAATCATATTGTATAAACTCAGACACTACCAATTTTTAAATTCTGCTACATAAACTGTACTTTATGTTTAAAAATTTAGAGATTGACATAGTTCTACTGACTTGGCATCAAAGTGCGCGTACACGTAAGGATCGGTGGAGCTTAAATTGTGATTTAGGGGTTTTCTTTCAAATATATATAAAACACGGAAGTTGCATAGTGATTACTAGACTTAATTATTCTGATTAGGTTTAGAAAAAGTACTATATAACGTTTGTTTGAGGCTTTGCCGTAGAAATACGGAACAAGAATAAAAAAAATCGCTTACCTCGGGGAAGCCAAACTGTTTTTGTAAGAGTTTAACTTATTCAAGAACTCTGTCTTTGAGGAACAGTTCAGATTCCCAGACGTGCCTTGAGACATGGAACTAATGAAATCTATGACATCTTCGCTTTCTTTTAAGAATTCTTTCATTTCGCTCGTCAAATAATTCAGTAATGGGGCGCATTCAGCTTCAAAACCTTCATCCTTCTTGATCATTAGTATCGGCAGCAACTGTAACACAGACTTGCGAACTGTTTCAGTTCTATCTGGCATATACATTTCTAGAATTGTTTTCAACGCTATTGTGAAAACTCTCATCTCATCTTTAGATCGCGAACTCTTGATACTGTGTGTCAGACTTGTGCAGCCAAAGTTTGCTACAAACGCATCGGAGGGACAGTCCAAAGGAATCATACCCAGGAATGTTACGAAGCTATGTAGGCACATAACTTTATATTCGAATACTTTTTCTTCTAGAACGTTGGCCCATAGTTGAAATAATGCCTTGAAAACAGCCAAAACTTTGTTTTCGCACACGTACTTCAAGATGTTCTCTTCATAGACCTCCTGAAAATAAATTAAATAATCAAGTTTAGACTAACTAACACCAAAGTATACTTTTGTCTAAAACAAGTAGTTACGACATTGCCATGCGCTTCTACTCGTTTTCGGCAAAACAGTACGAGTTTCCATGAGTTGGCAATGTACTTACGCCTATCTCCATGAGTATAGCTTCAAAGACCCGTTTAGGATAGTGGTAACTTTTGTTCTGGGGTGGAATGTGGACGTTGTAGTGGCGCGCAGCCGCGGCGTGGTCGAGGAAGTGCGACGCGACCAACACCACCAGTTCACTCAGCTTGTCTATATAAAGGTTACTCCAGCGCGCCGCGCCTAGGACTGCTGCGGTCGAATCGAACACTTTCTCCGCATTCAAACACCATTCGCGTCTTCCTGGGAATCTGTAGTCCAATTTTTTCTTATTCGTGACTATGTACGGAATGTACAGAACTATGATGTTGCAGATACAAGCCTGAAATAAAAAAAAATATATTTTACTATCGAAAACTTATTACTTTATCTAATTCCGTACAAAAACAACGCTTACCTCAATAATATTTTCAGCAGATTTGCCCGACTTAGCTTGAACTAATTGAAAAACTGTACTATTTTCCACGACGCCTCCAGCTCTCCAGAGTATGTCCGCTGCAATCGCCCATTTATAATGCTCCTCTAAGAAACCTTCAATGTTTTCGAAACCGAATAATTGTAATGGAATACTGTCCAAAGTATTCCCTTTCAAAAACCAAAAGTTCAACACGAAAAGAACATTGTCATTAAAATATGTTTCAACATCCTTTTTTGCAACTAAGTTTGTAATCTGGTTCAAAACTTTCTTAGTCAATTTCTTATCTAATGCTTTTTCCTTCTGAATTTGTAACAGAACTGTGACAATGTCATGCAATAGGACATTCTTCGTTTGCACCAGAGATAACGCTGTATGTAGCACAGTAATAGTCCTATTCATCAATTCATCTTTCAATATAGATTCGTTTCGTTCTGTAACCTGAAAGAACAAAGCTCATCAAATATGGCTCAAATATCCTCAATATAATCTACACACTTACAAAACTCTCAAATTGTCTTACATTAATAACAAATATTTCCATTAAGTCCTCAAAAAATTTGATATTGTCATTATTGGACAAATAACCGCAAGTAAGCTTCAATAAATAAGTGCAATAAAGACGAATGGTGTGAATATTTCCTTTGACTTTGCTCTGCAGAGCGTCCATGAAAGTGGTGTCCACTTCATCATTTTGTTTAAGAGAGAGAGCTGCCATTTTAGCCGCACATTCATATATAAGCGCAGCAACTTCTGGAGGGTAATACCCCTTTCCACACCGCTGTAAATAACCCTTCACCATAATATAACAGTTTTGTTTCTCTTTTTCGAGATTCCAAATCTTATCCATCAAATTCAGGAAGACTTTTAAAATTTTAAAGGTCGACTCCGAATTTTTGAATAATTCTTTGCACATTCCTTGCATGAGAAAGAAAACGGACTCTGAAATAAACGATATGAATAATAAATATGTTAAACGTTCGCAAGGATGCAGTGGAAAAACACTTTGTCAATTCAATAATCGATCTTTAACAAAACTTACCCAATGGTGGATCCTCAACTTCTGAACTAGTTAGTTTCTCTAGACATTCGAGAGCACAACTTATATCCCAAGACTTGCAAAAGTTATATATTTTAGGATCTAATATGAAGTCCAAGATCTCTGTCCTACCGACAGCACTCTTCCGGCAATAGGACGCCAACAAGCCAATGCACACATGCCTGAGAGCCTGAGGATCTAGTTCGGATTCGTCTTCGTGATAGATCACACAATCTTCGGTGGTTATTTTCTTGTTTATGATTATATTAACACTTTCGAAGAATTCTGTTTGAGCCCGACGTACTTCAGAACTCAAAAAGCTGTTGTAATCATACATCAAAATACTTGCTAAGCATTGCAGCTGCTTTATTTGTACTCGAATGTCAGTATTATTCTTCAGATTCATTGTCAAAGCCCAATACATATCCTGCACCCCTATTTTGAGTAACCTGTAAATGGGTTCTTTCTCTATATCCTTGCTGTCTATCAGATTGTTCTTCAATGTAATATCCACGTAACAAAGTACAAGTCTTACGAACTGCATGAAATCTAAAAGCGGCACTTCTTTATTATTTAGTAAACGAAGTTGATCAGAAAATTTTGATTGTAAATATTCTTTGATTTCTTTATTCATTTCAGCGTTTAACTCAAACTGTCCATTTGGTTCATCACGAGTTGAGGTATCATTCGGTATATCTTGTTCAAATTCACTGAATAATATCGAAGTTTCTATAGATTTAAATAAGACATCGTGTAGGTTCTCACACTCCGGTTTGACTTCGGGAACATATATTTTAAAATTTTCACCCGACAACAGTCGGAGTAGAAACGACTGTACATTATTTAAATCAATTGAAGTGATTTGTCCCTGCGTAAACCAAGTAAAACACTTAGTTCTCGCGTCAAGATTATTAAATTTACTGAAATATGCGTGGAAGAGGTGATTTAAAGTGTTCACACTGGAATCGGTAACCGGCATGCCCTTTTCGTAATACAATTTGATCAATGGCAGAACTTGTTGGTATTTCAGAAAGTCTAAGGTCAGCAATAGTTGGATGACAGTATGCATTGGCTTGTGAGATAGGTTCACTAACGAAGATGTCCTGAAATGAAATTTTGTAAATATAGATTTTAAAAAGACCTAGACGAAATGTATTACTGGCTTCGACAATCTGCATGCACATACACAGAGACACGCTCTTTTACAAACGAAGTGAGCAGGGCGGGGTTAGTCTTACCTAACACATGAATTCCAAAGCGATGTCAAGACACCAACGCTCTCACTCCTGCTATCCGTACGCGAGTTCAAGTTCTTCACTGCCAAGCACACCATCTCCTCCAGAACATTCCAATCCAAGTTGTTACTATTGGTTATCAATCCCTCCACTACTGACAACAATGTCGTATAGTCTTCAGTCGATACAGACTGGCCAAACTTCTCGATGTACACTTGTATAATACATAGCCTAAATAAGAAAAATAACATTTAAATCATCAAAACTTTCGTCATACATTAATCGTCGCTTTTCGTGTGATGCAGTTCAGAACATACAAGTATACAGTACGAGATGCGTATTGCCATTTCTCTGCTCTGCGACATCCAAACAAATAGGACTCCCTCAGAGAAAGCCGCAGCCCGAGCAGCCACGGCGCTGGTCTTAGGGGCAGTAGTTCCAACTTCGTCTTAAATTTGATATCGTTATTTTAAAACTTTTGTGAAGAACTACAGAAAATGCCTTTTCCGACGGTTTTACACCTGACACAACGACTAATATCTTGGGTAGGAAAGCACAGCGGTTCACGTGTATATTGTTCCGGTAGTTTTAAAGCTAACTAAAGCGAAGGAAAAAATATAACAACTCTCACCAAGGTACGTGGTTTTGACGCATATCTTCTACTAAATCTCTAAAACAGTTGTTTCTGTTATATGTCACCCTTTGCCTTTTTGAGGTGCTTTCTTCAGCTTCCTCCTGATCCCTTTTCACTGGCATGTTAAATATCTAAAACACAAAGATATAAAACTTGGTACAACATACTAATTGAGCCCTAAGAACAAAAATCTTAAAAAAAGCTTGAAGAGTGCTAAATTTTATTTTATATTGTTACTTACCTGATAATAAACAGTTGCAACCAAACAGTAAAATTCTTTGCAATGCTTCAATAAGATTTCAGGCTGTTTTCGTTGTTTCTGTAGGTACGCAACTTCAAGGCAAGCAAGTTCCAAAATGCTGTGCAAATACTTGTTCCAAGTCTCCCAGTTGCTAGCTAGACTGCCATCCTCGTGCTGGCTTCTGCCTAGTGGGTGATGCACGTTCACCACCAATCGGAACAATTTGAAGAGAGAGGACTGAAGCAAAAGGTTAACACATGTGCTGTTTCAGGATAAAGTATAAAATTCTACAGGACCAGCCCCTCTAACATGTTCGGTCCACGCGTAACAGACATTTTTTTGTCGTGTGTAGTCTCTTATCCTATTGGAGGATATTTTAATATGGCGGGTTTTTTGACAGTTAAATGTGCGACAAACTTTTGTCATAGCACTGCATGTTACGGGGGCAGGTCTATAGTAAATTAAACTTAGCTTGGAACAAATACTGTGAGGCCTAATGAGGCTTTAAAAATTCGTTTGTAGAACTTCTAGAGGAACAACGACCTTAAACCTCATTTTATGTGTATATAAAAATCTCATAAACGACGACGATTTTTCGAAAACTGTTTTAACACAAATTATGAACAAATATAGCGAGACCGTTTAACCGCTTAGATCGACCAATCAGCCAAACGTTTTTCTAGCGGCATCTTAAATATGTCCAAAGTTAGAGGTAACACAATATTTATTTATGGACACATAATATGCACATTTGATGGGCTACACTACACGTATCTCTTCTTCCGTCTCGCCTTAACCCGTCACACGTCGGCTTTTCCAATCATGCGGCGCCATTTGCACCTTTTTGAGAATCTTGTTCGTGGAGTCCCAACACCTTAGAGTATAAATAGAAAAAAAACTGGGCCCAACACCTTCATGTCCCTTTGGACATTTGTCATCCAAGTTGTTTTGGGGCCTTTCTCCCCTCTTTTTTGTAGCTATGGAAAGGTACTTTTTAACCACGTGATCGTCCGGTCTTCTCATAACATGACAGTACCATATCAATCTAGCCTCAGAGATTTTGTAGGCAATGGGATCCACTTTGAAACTACCACTTACATGTTCATTGCGCACTTTGTCTTTGGCTACACGTGTCGACTTTCTTTTTAATTGAACGATCATCAGGAAATGCCGCTAGGAGAACGTTACTTTAGCGAAAACGTTTATTGGGTTTATCTTAAAAACTATTGTTCACACATTACTCGGAGTATTTCTCACAAAATCTACGCATCATGCACTATATCTGCTATACTTAATTTAAGAAAAAAAAAAAACCACTAGGATAACGCAACTAACGCACACTGTTTAATCCTACTGCTGGTTAAAGGGTTCCACCAACAGTTTCTATTTCTCTATCTCAAGGTCTCACCAGTTACTGTAACTAAATTAATCCAATGAAACCATTAATAACATACCTTCTTTTTCTGGTCCATGTTTGGATCATAAAACTTTATCATCGTAGACATAAGTCCTTCTGTGAATTCACACATAGTTAATCGGCATTCAGTGGACAACTAAAATTATAAAAAACACCATTAAAACACATTATTTTCTTAATTTTTAAATTCATAGAAATACTTCAATTAGGGATTTTCCGCGGTAAAAGGTAGCCTATGTTACTTAGGCTGAATGTAGCTTTCTAATGGTGAAAGAATTTTTGAAATCAGTTCAGTTAGTTTTTGAGTTTCTTCATCATTACAAACATACACACACACAAAAATACAAATCTTTCCTCTTTATAATATTAGTATGATCAGGTATGATGTACATTAAAAAAACGTGTGGTACTCGTTTTAGCAAGCACTGGGTTAATTTATTTTGTTCTATAAAACAATCTAGGCACACTAGAGGTAGTGATGAGGTAGGGTAGGATTCTGTCTTATAGCATTTACAGAGTAAGTGTGAAAGGTATTGACTTACTACCTGTATAATATTCTAGCCTTCTGCCGCGGCTCCGCCCGTGTTAACAGTTTTTCCCGTGGGAATGGGAAATTTTCCCGAGGTAAAAGGTAGCCTATGTTCTATCCCAAGGTCTATTCTATCTTAGTACCGAGTTTCATCGTAATCGGTTCAATAGTTTCGGAGTCCATTAAATTATTAGGTACATTTTAGGTAATTTTTTTACACCTTGGGTTACATTATTGGAGTTACAGTAAGGATCCCTAATTTTTTGATAATTAATATAGCTTATGTTAGTCGGGGATAGTGTTGTGTAGGTTCCCAAAAATTAAATCATTTTTAAAATTGGTTCAGTGGTTACGGATCATATTCAATGCAAACAAACAATAAATATTTCCTTTTTATAATATTAGTATAGATATAATTACCGTTTTCAACAACAATATCATTATTTCGATGACAACTTCTTGGACTTTTTTATCATGAATAATTCTTTGAAAACATGTCTTCAATTTGATCAGAGAATCTCTGAAAGGAATTACAAACTGACTGCAATTTCTTGCATTCTTCATCACCATCATCAGGAGTCTTAGTATGGTATAGTCATCCATTTTAGAATGCTTTGATGTAGATATCATCAAGCATGTATCAAACAACTCTAAAACAGAAGAAATCATCTACATTGCTATAACTATGTAGGTTTGTTTTGAATAAAATTCCTTGTTGGCATTTTTACTAACTTATTTTTAAAATCATAGTTGTCCAATAAAGCCTACTTTTGAATAACACTAGCCTATTTTGCACTAAATCAGTTAAGAGGCTCTACCATGCTAAGTGGCGCCGCCATCAAAAAAATAATAACTCGGGAAATATTCAATTTTTCAAAAATCCGGTCCACAGAACTGGAGTCGGGGTGCTGTAGGATATATAGAAGCAATCACATATGTTTATTATAGTTCAATGTAGTTATAGATAGAAAAAAAACGGCCAAGTGCGAGTCGGACTCGCGCACCGAGGGTTCCGTACAAACCTGCAAGGTTTACAAAGTTCTTTCATTACGACAATCGAGTCATAACTATGGTAATCTTATTGCAAAATGAAATTCATAACATTACAATGGGGAAAGATGGAGGAGCATAAATTTAAGACAAAGATCTCTTTATCGTTTAAGTAACTAAGTACTAAGTAAGTATTTCAACTTGATAGCTCTACGCGTTCATGAGGAAAAAAGTAATAAGTTTATATTTATTAAAAAATATATATTTAGTAATGTAACTAAAAATTTAAGGTTTTCGGAATTTTTCCTTTATGTGTGCTATAAAACGTTGCTTCATGCCAAATTTCAAGATTCTAGGTCGACTGGAAGTACCCTTTAGGTTTTGATTCCCTTGCGAGTACTTGCGAGTTTCAAAATATGCAGCTTAAATTGCTGTTTCTTTTGATTGCGTTGACATAGAAGTTTGATTTTGTTACAGCTTAAAGGTATTATAGACCTGAGTATTTGGTATGAATTTCAATTTAATACCTCTACGCGTTTATGAGGAAATGGGTAGTAAGGTTAAAATTATTAAAAAAATATATATTATGTGATGTAACTAAAAATTTATGGATTTCGTAATTTTTCCTTTATCTATGCTATAAGACGTTGCTTCGTACCAAATTTCAAGATTCTGAGTTCACGGGAAGCACCCTGTAGGTTTTGATTCCCTTGCAAGTGTCGAAAATTTGCGGCATAAACGGCTGTATCTTTTGATTGCGTTGGCTTAGAAGTTTGATTTTTTCACAGCTTCAAGGGACAGTAGACCTGAGTAATTGATATAAATTTCAGCTTCATACCTCCACGCGTTCCTGAGAAAAAGGGTCTTGACAGACGGACAGACGGACAACAAAGTGATCCTATAAGGGTTCCGTTTTTTCCTTTTGAGGTACGGAACCCTAAAAATGCGAAAAGTGGCCGTTTTTCGCAAATTTCCTATCACCAACTACAGCGAGATACAATAAATAAAGTTAATAGCTTCTATATATCCTACAGCACCCGGACTCCAGATTTGTGGTCCAGATTTTTGAAAAATTGATTATTTTCCGAGTTATTATTTTTTAAAGGGTGGCGGCGCCACTTAGCGTGCTAGAGCCCCTTAACTAAACTGGCTGTGTATTTTAAAATCTCATAGAGTATAGAATTTTACCTTCCCAAGCAGTTGGAGTAATATTGTTCAAATAATGATTACAAATGAGTACATGTTTATAGAGCAGATTTAAATATGCATGCCCAATAGCTTTTGTTAAACGTTTATCTCTTAAAATAAACAAACATGCTTCAGTCACTTTATCACATTTGATGTAGGCCTGACCTGGAAAATATATTTCTTATTAGCTTATAGGTTTTTATTTATAGGTTCTAAAAGTATTTGTAGCACAGCAATCATCAAGATACTTGCATATTTGGTAAAAGCTTGGTGTGATTACGTAAT
This sequence comes from Teleiodes luculella, assembly GCA_948473455.1. Taxonomy (NCBI): domain Eukaryota; kingdom Metazoa; phylum Arthropoda; class Insecta; order Lepidoptera; family Gelechiidae; genus Teleiodes; species Teleiodes luculella. Next base: position 8,553,548 of record OX419584.1, read on the forward strand.
TGTAACACAAAAAAGTACTAATTTAGTTTCACCTTTGATTGAGCCTGAAACACATAGCTGAAGCAAGTTGGCACACAGAGGTCCTATGACTGAGTCATAAGTCTTCGAGGTTTCATATTTTTCTGTTTCCTAAAAGAAGATTTGAAACAAAGACCATAAGGACAGATGGAGCTGGTGTGCACTCTAAAGCACTTAGTATGAAGTGATGAAGAATTTCGTTGGGCTTGTACATAGGCTTGGTGGTATAATTCATAGTGGAGCTGTATGGCCCAAATAGCCAAGGAGATGCAGGTTCAAGTCCCAGCTCAAATTCAATTATTTAAATGTTTTTACTTTGTTTATAAATAGTAAATTATGCTGACAAATGGTATCTGTTACAAAGTAAGTAAACAACAGAACTCTGTCTATCATTGATATTGTGTTGACAAAATCCATGCTGTTGCTGATTGCTGTTGTTCTGTTCTTCTATTTTCACAGAGCTACAATTCATTGGTCAACAGAGTCAAGCACCCTTGTGGAATTAGTAATCCCTCTATAAAAGGGCATAGTGCAAAAATTGGGATATTAGTGCTTTAATTGGGTTTTATTTAGCATCTTGCAGTATTAGTACGGGATAAGGGGGCAGTGAGGAGGTGAGGGTGGAAGGGAGTACCCCCCTTTAAAAAGAAATTTAGAAAAAATATATTAGGATCTTTTTTGGATTCTGCTTTTTAGTAAGTGTATAAGGACTAAGGGGTCAGGAGGGGAGAAGGGGAACCCCCTCCCATAAAGTGGGTAAGTGGTAATTTTTCTTTTGTGGTATTTTTAAATGTTATTTTAATCTTCGCATGCTTGCTTTGCTCGCTTGGCGGCAATTTGGTTATAGGTATAATTTTATACCCCCCAAATTTGGGGGGGGGGTTGGTTCCCCACACCTCCCCCTATATCCCTCATATAATTTATAGAGAACATGCTGCTCCTCTCTAAGTCTCTACTAATGCCGCAGGTTACTAAAGCCCAACCCTTCAATTTATATTTTTCTTCAGTAATTTACCCCATATATTTTATAGAGAACATAACACAAAATATCTAACTAGTGTTATATTTGATACAGATACATAAAACAAACGAAAACACTTTGCATACCTTCATTACTAATTCATTAATATCATCAAAAAGGTCATTCCAGGTGTACCCTTTGTTTCGAATAGTGTTCTCCGAAAGCAGAGGTGGAGCTGCATTTCCTAAGAGAAAATTTTTCAGATTCTCTCCATATTTTTTCCGTTCTGTAGCGCGGGAAGACCCTAGCCCAGCGCCGCATTCGCGAATTGTAGATTCCAGAGACATTTCCGCAATCAATAACCATTACATTACACATTAGGAAAAAATAATATTCACATTATTCACTGATTTTTTGCCTTTCTTGTCAAATTTGCTTAGACTGAAATAAAATTAAACGTGAAAGAAACACGACAAAATAAAACAAACAAAAACGTCCGCGAAAACAACCATCTGTCATGCATGATCTGTCAGACTGACAGATATATATTTTTAATATTCGTTCAATTTGGGGACACGCAAAAGTACATGCCATGCCACGCACGCCATGCAGCTGTCGTCTTACCTATGTATCTTTCTCACTTAACCCTAAGCCCGCCCGAGACGAGAAATAAAAAACTTCGCCATATTGCGGAATTTTTCAATGGAACTACAATTTATTTATTCATATTATATTATATATTATATTTTATAAAACAATCTTTTCGTGTGTTCCTTAAAAATTAGAGCTTTTCAGGTCCGTAGTCCTTTGGTGACGTTACATTTTATGAATTGTTAAACATGGTCGTCACGAAATGACGCTTGAGATTTTAGATGCTGGAAAAATAAAAAACTAGCCAAATAAAGTTCAATTTGACTGTAATGTTGCACAGTGACGCAGCAACAAATAATTCGAAATTAAAATTTGTATTTAAATCTCAGATAGGGTGACAACGTGACGTGACAACAATGTTCGTAAAATGGTGGATAGAAAGGTGGAGTTTAAAAAACCTAGCACTAGCAATATTGCGGAAATTCCACGAAATTAACCAAGGAACAGTCGAACTACTTAAATGGAAGCTGTAGCCAGAAACAAAAAAGAAATAGAGCAGGCTATTATTTATTCTGGCAGCCTTTACTTTATCCTCCTAGATCGATGAGACGATGGCTTTTTGAAAACTAAATTAATAAAAAAGATGATAATTAAACTGCCAATTTAATATCAGTCTCTAACGTAGCTAATTACAATATTAATATTTTCTAATACATTACTCTAATAATATCGTATCTCTTGCACTTGCATACAATAAACGTACTGAATCGCAATAGCCAACGCCACGACGAGTACCAGTTACAGCAACATACGGATCTCCAGCTCGTAAAATTCGCTTTGCTTTGCAGTAGTCAAGGGCAGCACGTACCCTACTATCTACTTCTGAACTCCAGCTTCCTCTGGCAGCTTCAAAATAATGCATAGCCCTAACACCCCGCCAGAAGCGCAACTGTCTAGCTGTATGGCATGCTCTTGTTACTGCCACAATCGGGCATGGAGGTTTTGCATGTGAAAGAATTTTTGCTGTTCGTCCAGAATTTGTTAAACATATAATAACAACAGAACGAGAACGTGTTGCAAGTTCTACAGCACTAACACAAAGAGCTTTAGTTGGCTCTTCTAGGTGGCTTTGCATTAATTCCATATTTCCGTAAATTTCAGGTTGCCATTTGATTCTCTCAGCATGTCTGCATATTACTGCGGCGGCTGCTAGGCAATGTTCTGCCATACGGATAGCATCGTATGTTGGCGCGAATTTCTTCAAAGGTGAATCATAATGTAATTCTAAGGACAAAACATCAGCACCATCTAATACTAAATTCGCAATATCAGTAACACAAAGTGTAGGGATCTGTTCGTTTATAACGGCTTTACATAAACAAGGTTTTCCAAGGGAATTGCATTTAGCCAATATTATTTTCTGAGCTATAAATATTTTTTCAACAGGTAAATCGGTGCTTAAGATGCATCTGTCCAAATATACACCGTCTGCTTCATTCAGTATGTCATCAATATGATCAAGTGCTAAAATAGTATCTATAGATGCAATAACGAGAATATGTTTTCCTTTTTCCGCAAGCAATTCTTTTACAGAAGTAATATCGTTTCTACACTGAGTTTTAGGGACTAACACGGCATCAACATCAGATGCTACCGCCCAGGCAATCTGCTGCTCCATATGTTCAAATGGATCTTCAGAAGAATTACTACTACATGATATGGAGTTTTGACCATCACCACGTGCAGCGATGTTCTTATCCATAGGAACATGAGAAATTCTCACAGCCATTTTTGCGCCAATAGTTCCACCAGCAACTACTCTACATTCGATTGAATCATCACCAATTTCAGACACTACTAGTTTTATTTTTCCAGGAGTTAAACTGTCTATGAAAATTATATCATCTGGTTGTAATTCAGTCAGTTGATCATAACCTACATATAAACAATCAGCATTGCCACTTTCAACCCAGATAGGATCAGTTGTTAGTCTGATAGTAGAATTTTCCATAATTTCTACAGTAGCTTTAGGCCCACCCTTCAGATCACCAGTAACAATATCAGGTCCTTTAACGTCTACCATGAGAGCTAAGGGATAAACATATTCTAACTCTGCACTGTAATTGTATACAGCTTGTCTTACGCTTTGTACTAATTGGGCACAAGCATCAGGTTCAAGATCACGTAAATTAAGCCTAGCTATTGTCATACCAGAGGAGATTAATCTTTGTATTGTAGCCGGATCTCGATTACTTGTGCCAACTTCACACATTAGCCCAGTTTGGAGTTCTTCACATGGATTTTGATTAATGTCTACCTTGCAATAATGCTTTTGAAGCGATGGCTCCGGAGCTTCTTCTTTTTCTTTTAACGATGGTAATGCTTCTAAAGGAATATGCCACGGTAATGCCATTCTCCAAAATAAATATGTAATATTAAATTGATTATGATGATGATGATTAAATTACCCTCGTAAACGATCAAAATCTCAACTAATACTCTGTTAATACAAAAAAAAATAAGCTAAACAATATCCAAAATAAGCAATGAATTTTAACAAAAGTTTGAATGCCTGTCATCAACATAGTTATTTTTCTCTTTGGTCATCAATACGACATAAGTCATTTTATGACTAGCCAGCAAACAAAAGGTTTGTTTAAATTTAAAAATTGATATCATTTATTCATAATATTATCATTACCTACGCGTGTCAAAACCAGAAAAAAAAAACTTTACTAAAATTATAAAGACGAAAGATTTTAATAATTTTTGTTTGTTTGTTCGTTTGCATTGAATAAGCTTCGGAACTACTGAACCGATTTTTATGAAACTTGGCACGAAGATAGAATAAATTAGGTACACCTTGTGTGTGGCCTTGGGGGGAAGGATATAGGCCATCTTTTACCGCGGGAAAATTCCTCATTCCGACGGGAAAATAGTTAAGGTGGGTGGAGCCGCGGGTAAAAAATAAATAAGTAATATATATCTCTATCCCTATCCCTACTAATATTATAAATGCGAAAGTAACTCTGTCTGTCTGTCTGTTACGCTTTCACGCCAAAACCACTGAACCGATTTTGATGAAGCTTGGTATGGAGATAGAATAGACCTTGGGGACGGACATAGGCTACTTTTTACCTCGGGAAAATACCTCATTCCCACGGGAATGACAGTAAGCGCGGGTAGAGCCATGGGGCGGAAACTTGATGAAACTTGGTATTACCAATCTGAGCTTGGGGTATGATAGAATAGACCTTGGAGATGCATATAAGCTACCTTTTACCGTGGGAAAACTCCTCATTCCTAGGGGAAAAATGGCAGCGCGAGTAGATTTTTTTGACGAAACTTGGTATAGAGATAAAATAGACCCTGCCCCCTACTATGTAAGAAGCGACAGGCTCGAGAAGCTGTCAAACGCGACATAGTGACATTAGAGCCATAGCAGTTCTGTCAATATGTCGCGTTTGACAGCTTCTCGAGCCTGTCGCTACTTACATAGTAGGGCTACTGGGGATGTATAAAGGTCACCTTTTACCGCGGGTAATAGTAGTACAGATGAAAAGTTTTGGTGAAACTTGGTACAGATATAGAATAAATCTTAGGGATGGATTAAGGTTAACTTATAGTGCGGTAAAATGCCTCATTCCCACGGGAAAATTGGAAGGGCGGGCGGAAATTTTCGATGAAACTTGGTACAGGGATATAAAAGATTTTGGGCATGGATAAAGGCTACCATTTACCGGGGGAAAAAAACTTTATTCCCACGGGAAAAATGGTAGAGAGGGCAAAGAGTTTTGATTAAATTTTATTACAGAGATAGAAATGGTACAGGGAAAAGTTGAAAACCAACGCGAGCGTAGCCGCGGGCGGGGCAGCTAGTGATTTATATGCTAGTTTCAGGGGACGCGCTTCGTCTTTGGACGTAGAAAAAACGATTAGTAAAGCCCGTAAAGACCCACCAAAGAAATAAAAAACCTCGCCATATTGCGGAATTTCAATGGAACTAATTTTATAAGGCAAATAATTTGTTGCCCGTCAAGTGAGTGGGGTGTTTTCGCATGCCTGCTGACTAAACTAGTGCGAACTCTAAATTTAAGTGGACATATGGTTTTTATATTTAAGTTAAAGCGTAATATCGAGAATCGGGCCCAGTGGGCTCAATTCTGCGTGGCCGCTAAAATATCAAAATTTAAGTTATTATATGTCTCTTTCGTTCTTAAGAAAGAAAAGGGACAGGTGATTGCCAACCTACATTTAGACACGTCAAACATTGATTTTACGCGTAATTTAGCAGGAATTTAAAAAAATCCCGACTAAATTAAGCTGAATTTGACAGCTGCGCTGCTCATTCATTCAAAATTAAGTTCATTCATCTCCCCATCCTTTTCGATTCCCATATGAATGAAAGAGACCAACAACTTAAAGGACAGGAAAAAAATCGTATGGGGCCCGGTCTTTTATTCACAGAAAAATCTAACCACTATATAGAAAAAATATATAGATTCTAGACATAAAACTGAGTCCACATGTCCAGTTGTAGAATTTAAGTGCCCCCCATTTAGGAGATATTAATTTTTTTCAATGTGAAAAAGTTGTACACTCAGCAAGTCTATAAAACGCACCTGCCACTACCTATCTCTTTCTAACACCTAGCTAAGGCTACTCTTGTCTTCTCTTTCTTACAAGGTTATTAAAATAGTTAACTAAACCACGAAAACGATTTTCAGTGACATTATGCGAGACATTTACAGCACATGCTATGCTCATCTTTGAAGTTTTGAATACAGAATAAATCGTTTTCGCGGTTTAGTAACTATTTTGTAAGAAAGAGAAGACAAGAGTAGCCTTAGCTAGGTGTTAGAAAGAGATAGGTAGTGGCAGGTGCGTTTTATAGACTTGCTGAGTGGACAACTTTTTCACATTGAAAAAAATTAATATCTCCTAAATGGGGGGCACTTAAATTCCACAACTGGACATGTGGACTCAGTTTTATGTCTAGAATCTATATATTTTTTCTATATAGTGGTTAGATTTTTCTGTGAATAAAAGACCAAAAAAAGCCATGTCCTTTAGAGATTTTAGCGGCCACGGCAGAATTGAGCCCAATGTCGATTACACGCTTTATGTCAGACACGCAGATTGTCAGGTTAGTGAAACTGTACGCGAAATGTCATATACGCTAAATGTCACAAACGCAAAATGACAAATACGCAGAAAGTCAAAAACGCAGAATGTCAGAAACTCAGAATGTCAAATACGCAAAATGTCATGAAATGAACGATAGGCAGGAAGAAATTAATAAAACATTTTCTGTTCACATTAATTATAATTTCATTTGAAAACACGATCAAATAGGTATAAATAATTATCAAAATTTTTGGGACGAGTATTATAAACAGAAGTTGTCATGATAAAATCTATTACACAATTTTATCAAAAACAATGCAAAAATATTCCTGACTGGAGTTATTATTTAATAAGTGGAAATTGTCAAGTATATATCAGATAAATTCAACGTCGATATGCAAAAAGTGCATTATTATAGATAAAATTATTTGATGCTTTGTTTGTGACTAAAGTTCTTTGCGACTACGTTTAGAACATGAATGAGCTTATAATATATCCTCTATGCTATTCTTATAAAAATAAAAGTAGGATCTCTGCCTATGTCACTTTACGTATCTGACGGCCTCGTAGCGTAGCCTAATAAGTTGGTAGGTAGTACGCCTGCCTTCGAAGCACACAGTCGCAGGTTCGAATCCCGCCCAGGGCAAACATTCGTGTGATGGGCACTTGTGTTTGCCTTGTGTCTGGATGTTGTATATTTATTTATATATGTATGTATATCAGCTGTCTGACACCTATAGATGTCCCTACATATTATTATTATTAATTTAAGCTACCAAAGAAAGGAAACAAAAATAAAAATGACGTAAATAGTAGACTTACAATTTAGCCCCATTATCGACACCTAACATCAACACCTATGCATAAAGTATTACTATCTATTATTATTATTGTAATCAACTGTGGGCTACCATTCTAGTGAATTTCCGGCCTATACAATAAAAACAATCAAATCTTTCGTAAACGTATAGATGACTTTTTGCGTATCTGACATTCTGCGTATTTGACTTTTTGAGTATGTGACATTATGCGTTTCTGACATTTTGCGTGTCTGACTTTTTGCGAATCTGACTTTTTGAGTTTCTGGCATTTTGCGAATTCTGACAATCTGCGTGTCTGACATTTTGCGTATCTGACATAAAGCGTGTAATCCATTTCTTTTTGCCCTTTTTGTCATCAGATTCTGGTACACCTAGAGTGCGTTCAGTCGCTTCGAGCGTAGTTGTTCGGTTAAATTTTAACCCGTTTGAGTTGCAACCGAGCCACTGAACGATCGAGTTGTTTATATAACCTCAAATATTTAACGAGAGAAAATTCTTCTCCTGTCTCTATTTTTTTCCACTTTTATATACGTTACAAACGTATTAGACGCCTGTGATATACAAATTTAATAAAATTATTATAAAGTAACTACGAAACAAAATGGCGGGCTTTTTGAGTCTTTTGACTTTGACATAAATTGCAAGCTGTAAACGTCAAATAGCTGTCAGAGTAAAAATTAACCATCTCATTAGACGGTTGTTTGGTTGTTTCGCTCTGAGCCACGGAACGGGTGAAACTACGCTCTGACAGCTGTCAGGGTAAAATTTCACCGAGCCACGGAACGGTTAGTTAGAGCGCGCACCAGACAGAGCGCGCTCGCTCGAGTGCACTCGTACGAAGCGACTGAACGCGCCCCTATAGTTTTAATGGAACGCGCCTATCTTAATATGGCAAGGCAACACTGCTGTCAGAGAGAAAAAAAAAAGAACGAGCGGGCTTGCTTGACTGCGTGTCACGTTATATCTTTTGGCAGAATAATAAAATGCGTTTTAATTTGTAGTGGTTGAGTTACCTCCCAATTAGGTGTTTTATTTGTAAATTTAGTGTATTGTTAAGTGGTTGCAATCGGACAAATCAAGTAAATTACCTAAAAACATTATTTTCGTATATCTATCGTTTGTACTGACTGTGCGACCGTGAAGGTTGAGAATGTTACGTCATTTTGCTTTTAGTGTGTGATATGAACTTATTTATTTTTCTTTTGTACGTTGAAGTGTTTTTGACCAGAAAACCTGCGAAAATTGTGCACAGTTTACGACAGTGTTAAACATTTTAAATAAAGTGTAACGCAGTTTGACCGGCTGCTACGAGATGCCGCCATGTTATTTAATGTCCCTGTCAAGCAGTGAGTGAGCGCGGTTACCCTGCATAAACTTGAGGATTCTTTCCATTTTGGGAGACAGTGTAAGTTTTATTCCATGATAAGCATCGGTATAAACTGGTGGGCTTTGTTATTAAAAGAACTGATTAGGGCTGTTAACAAAATTTTAAGAAAAATATATTGTTTACTGTGGTTTATTGACAGTCAATGTAATGACGTCATTGCATGTAAGTGTAAGCACGATAATATTGTCCTATGCCTTCGCATTTAATATTACTTGCATCTGCTAAGCTAGAACAGGCGCTAGGATCGAATATTGTCATCTGAGAAACTAGTATACCAAAACAGTCCTTTTTCACAGGCATCAAAATAACGTAGGGCTTTATAGTGCATTACTTATGTTCAAGGTTTAGCCTTGAATACATACCTCTTACAAGAGGTTATTTTTTGTTCCTTCAGCCAACAATGGCTATCAATATCTGATGTTGGTCTGGTCTCTTGACCAAAATTGTTATTGGACTAAAGAAAGCCTCAAATATTTAGTTGCTATGTTCAAAAGAACTAATAATTTTTTACTTATTTTTTTACTTAAGTGCAGTTAATTAATTATTATAGTTAGCAGAACAAAAATGTCAGTAAAATATATTAAAAAAATTACATTAGTTCTAGCATTATTTGGCTGGCTAGTAAAAATATTTTTACATACCAGCCAGCCAGCAAGTAACCAAAGTATTGACAAGTTCCTAATAATACTTTAGTTTGGACTATAGAGATATCAAAACCTTAAAAATGATTTAAATTTAATCAATGTTTGTTACTAATGCTTGTGTTTATGTTAAACAAAGAAAAGTACTATTTATTTGTATCATCATGACTACTTATTATTATTTGTAATTTTTTGTACACAGTTTTTCCAACACGAGATTTTAAAGGAGTCATCAGTAAAGTCACTAAAGCATAATTATAATAAGAAATGGTGACACTTGTACCTAAACTACGGCACAAGCGACCAAGTCAAAATAAAATCAACAAGGACTTTTTAATAACATGTTGGCATTCGTTTGAATTTGATCTTTCGTCACTTCTTATTATAATCATAATAAATTAGTACATTGTCTGTGAATATGATCTAAGGAGTTTGATTTACCTTACTTCATTCATATTCATAAATGATTAGAATAAATATTGTATTGAAGTGAATTGATTCAAAAAAATCACTAGATTGTATTCTCTTAAATCGATCTTCATAAAAATGGAATCGTAATGCACATCCCTAGTTTTAATCCCACCGAGGGCAAAGTCTAGATCACAGTTCTAGATGTTGTATATTCATAATACAACAGGTTCTGCCTAGTTTGGGTCAGATGGCCATGGGTGAGATGTCATACATATATTTATTCATCAACTAGCTTTTCGCCGCGGCTCCGCCCGCGTTTGCAATTTTTCTATGGTAAAAGGTAGCCTTTGTTCTTACCTAAGGTCCATTCTATCTGTTTATCAAGTTTATCAAAATTGGTAAGTTATTTTCGAGGAGCATATTATTTTTATTATAAAAATATTTTAGGTAATTGTTTTACATCTTTGGTTACAATATAGGAGTTTAAAAAAAAGTAATATAGTCTATGTTATCCAGGGAATATAAAGCTTCCCAACAGTAAAAGAATTTTTGAAATTGGTTTAGTAGTTTCGAAGCCTATTCAATGGATATATTCATTCAATCAAATATTATAATTAAAAAGCACATAGTTTACTTACACTTCAGCCCAGAAATAGAGACAACTTGAACAATCCTTTTTTTTTGTTTTTACATGCATTTATAAAAGTGTGTTTTAGTGTTTTTTAAACTATTAATTTATTTTATACTTTTTGGTCTTTATCAAAATATTTTTAACATTTATAAATTTATTTTAAGTAGACGAATGAGCCCGAGTTTGGGATCCTTCATCAGACCCTGGTTAAGTGGTCACCTCACCTCGCCAATATAAAGGTCTTATTTAGACAAATCAAATGAGCCCAAATTCGGGGGGTTTACTAGTAGCCGTTGAAGAGTTCCACTATCCACTTTCCGGCTCCAGCATCAGATCAGTTTGTTTGTGTCAAATTATTGCGTTGTCATCGGAATCACATATACATTCCAATTTGTAAACTCGAGGAGCTTACTTGAAGAGTTTCACTATCTACCTTTGGCATCCTTCATCAGACCCTGGTTAAGTGGTCACCTCACCTCACCAATATAAAGGTCTTATTTAGACAAATCAAATGAGCCCAAATTCGGGGAGTTTATTAGTAGCCGTTGAAGAGTTGCACTATCCACCTTCCGGCTCCAGCATCAGATCGGCTTGTTTGTGTCAAATTATTGTGTTGTCATTGGAATTACTTATACATTCCAATTTTCACTACTCTACGACCCTTGGAAGATGGTAAAAATTAGTTACCTTAGATTGCATTACATAGTTAGTTACATACAAGAAGGACCTAATAAAAGTGTGTTAAAAAGCACATAGTTTACACTTTAGCCCAGAAATAGAGACAACTTGAATGATAATTTTTTTTTTTGTTTTTACGTCCGTTTTTAAAAGCGTGTTATTCGTGTGTGTTTTTTAAACTATTAATTTTCTATACTAATATTATAAAGAGGAAAGGTTTGTTTGTTTGTTTGTTTGCATCGAATAGTCTACGAAACTACTTATCCAATTTCAAAAATTCTTTCATTGTTGAAAAGCTACATGATCCCTGAGTAAAATATAAGCTATATTTTATTAAAAAAAAATTAGGGATCCTTGCTAAAACTTCAATAATGTAACCCAAGGTGTAAAATACCTAAAATATTCCTTATAATTGCATAGGCTCCGAAACTACTGAACCGATTTTAATGAAGCTTGGTACGATGATAGAATAGATCTATATGTAAATATTGCCTGAAATAAATGGATTTATTATTATTATTATAGGCATATTATTTTATGCATATTATTATTATAGGCATATTATTATTATAGGCATATGCCCAACGGTGGGCGAAAGAATGCTGCTGAAGAAGAAGAAGAAGAAGATTATTATTATAGACCTCGGGGACGGACATAGGCTACTTTTTACTGCGGGAAAATACCTCATTCCCACGGGAAAGACTGCAAGCGCGGGCGGAACCGTGGTGCGGAAACACGAGGTATCTGTTTTGGTATCTGTACCAATCTGAGCTTGGGGTATGATATAATAGACACTGGAAATTAATATAGCCTACTTTTTACCGCGGGAAAACTTTATTCCCACCGGAAAAATGGCAGCGCGGGTGGAAAGTATTGATGAAACTTTGTACAGAGATAGAATAGACCCTGGGGATGTATAAAGGATACCTTTTACGACGGGAAAATACTTCTTTTCCGCGGGAAAATACTTCTTTTCTAGTAACGCAGACGGAAAATTTAGATGAAACTTGGTACAGGAATATAAAAGATTCTGGGGTGATAAAGGCTACCTTTTATCGCGGGAAAATCCTTTATTTCCACGGGAAAAGTGGTAGGGTGGGCCGGAAGTGTTGATGAAACTTGATACAGAGATAGGATAGACCTTGGGGAAGAGAACAGACTACCTGTAACAACCGCGGGACAATAGCTTATTCCCACGGGAAAATGGTAGTCCGGGAGATTAATTTATTTAGATTATGGGATGAAAAACAATTTGCTGCCACAAAATAAAACAAACTCCGATATAGTTTACACTACAAGGAAGCTATGAATCTATAAATAAAAATATCAATAAAAAAAGTAAAACAAAAATACATGATTTAAAAAAACATTGAATAAAAAATATATATACCCGAGCGAAGCCGGGGCGGGCCGCTAGTATCATATATAATTCTAGGGGGAATTCTATGTGGCTCAGGCTAGGTGGACAAATCTTCGAAATAGCTCACATTAACTAGGTAAATAGGCACTTTATGTGATGCCTAAACACCCTTATTTCAGAATGTGTGACGCTACACAATCTCAGATAATATATCGAAACCGTGTTCAGCTAGCTTGAAAAACCAATTTTCGCTGCTCTCTCAATCTCGGTAACAAAAGTGATTTAGACGACTTTTTGCATATCAACGGGCATCACATAAATTTGTGACGGGCATCGAGCTAAAAGTTTTGTGATACGTCCAGCGGTTTAGTAGAAAAATGCAAAAATCTGTGTCCAGCCAGCTTGAACTTACGTATAAAACTTCTGGCTGGCACCTCTAGATCTCAATAACGGGAGCGTTTTCGAATATGTTTCCTTTACTAACATATTGTGACGCAATTTGTGATGGTCATAATGTTTGATTTTTGGCGTTACATGCAAGGGTTTACGAGAAATCAATAAAAACTTAGTGTCGAGCCAGCCTGAGTTCAAGCTGGCTGGACACATTGTATCTCCGCTTCCTGATGGTTTAGTCTAGGGCTTTCAAAATATATTCAACTTTTTGTGACGGGGACGATAAAGCGTAACCTGAATTTGTGACGGAGAAACTTTGAGTGGTTTCAAAGATATTGATAATTTAAATTTTCCCATACAAGCGCTGCAAGGGTTTGTAAACGGGTTTAAACGCTCCAATGTTTTAGGTTTTCAAGATACACGCTAGCACGATCGATTTTCTGAGATTGTAAAGATTCGATCGATTATCTGAGATTGTTAAGCGTCACACATTCTGAAATAAAGGTGTTTAGACGTCACATAAAGTGTCCTATTGACCTACTTAAATGTGAAGATTTGTCCAGCCAGCCTTAGCCACATGGAATTCCTTCCTACACGGCCTAGGTAATAGAAACTTGACCAATTTGCAATTTGAATTTTATTTAGTTAAAACCTTAATAAATACCTTTATCTATACATAATCGCTTCGCATAATCGTAAGGGGTTAAAGTTTTAGTACCAGTAAACCTCCGCAATATGTATGTACACTTTTGTCGTGGATTGTGTTTATTTTCTGATTTACAAAAAGTACCTGTCTGTTGCTCCTATGCTCCTATCTATTTTACAAACGCGTGTTCAATGCATGTCTACTTTGCGCACGGGTTCATGATGTAAACTGCTTTTCTGTCCAAATGGTCTATGTGTGTGAATTGTTAACCAGTAATTGTAGATTCTGTGCATTGATAAGATCCTAGTTCTTTCGCGATTATAAGTCCCTCGTCCATAGAACGGTGCTTTTTGATGCCTAAGACTACCCAAAACTCGCCATTCTGGGACTCCCAAACTGTTAGTCTCAACTACAATGTCTCTTCTTTAAAGCTGTTGGTCTAAAGAAGGCTATTAATATCGGGACCCGATTGCAATATGATTGAAACTACTTATACCCAATCTCTCTCAGCTGCATTGTACGAGTACCTATATATAGAAATATTTGTAGTTATTATTCAGATTACGTATTATCCTCATCAATTTAAGTGTGTTTGGCATTATTATCATGTGAGGTAGGTCAAAAGCTTATACTATATACTTAGTGTTTTCCTGTTTAAACAATGCTTATAATATACATAGCTGAAGAGATTACATTTCAATAGTTTTATTATTAGGAGGGGATTCGATTTTTCAACCTCAAACTTACCTTCTGAAAATCGACACAGCAGATAATGGTTATATGATAATTTCATTTGTTTTGACAATAATATTGGCTGTCATCAACTAGTCGTCAAGTTAATTAAACATGATCCAATATATATTACAGCTTTCCGCCGCGGCTTCGCCCGCTTTAACAGTATTTCCCGTGGGAATGAGGCATTTTCCCACGGTAAAAGGTAGCCTATGTTACTCAGGGTGAATGTAGCTTTCTATATGGTGAAATAATTTTTGAAATAGGCACAGTAATTTTTTTAGTTTATTCCTTACAAACATTCACTCAAAAATACAAATATTTCCTATAATATTAGTATGATCGATATATTTGATGACAGAACGTCTAAGAGATGCGGAGCGGCTGATTTCTGTATAGCGCATACTTTCTCTGTTACAGGTGTCTCCTCACATGGAGGATTGAGGGCCCAACATTTCAGCTTATAACTTGCTTAATTAAGTTTCACAAAATCTGATATTAACTGCACGACTGTTTTGCAATGCACAATATATAAAAGACACATTTTCGATGAGTTTAAGCAAAGTGACCCTCGCACATCTTATTTTAATCTCATTGTCAATTCCAATGATTTAAATAATTTATTAGGCTCTATTTCAGTCATCAGTATCTATGAAATATGTAGTTAATTATGTATGGTACTCAATAACAATTTAAAACAGCATTAAGTAAGATAAATCGGTGATATATCCACTAGAACACGATAAGCTGGATTTAAGTTCTAAACTGTTTTATGGACATACTTGCCATGCCAGTATAGTACATCATTTGCCACCAAAGATTTATTATGCATACAGATTTGACCATGAGCAATGGGAGTCTGGAGGACGTCTTTCATGCAGGGAGAGTTCATGTTTTATGATTCAATATGCAGAACAAATAAGTGTACCTATACCTAACTAACCTAGCATATATCTTGTAAAATTAATCAAGATGGAGCTATTTTTTATTTATTACTGGTTTGTATGGTGGCGATATTGGTTGGGGTCTTTGCTTTCCGTCATCCGGGATTAAGTCCGAGAAGCGCGAGTTTGATCCCCGATTCTCAAATGTTTCATTCATACTTACGTTTATTTCACACACGTGAATGTGAGTAGGTGGGTGTGTGTGTGGTGAAGTGTATCAACACTCTAGGTCAGGTCAGTGTTGTCGTGTAAGGCCTGTTCACCCTGACTGAATCAATGAGGGTAGACTCGAGCCCCTATCTGAGAGTATGTAAGAGCTGATAACGAATGTGTATGACTAGATCCTCATATTAATTACGGTCTAACGTAAACGCTTTCAGTTATACTATTAAAAAAATACAGGACTTGGAATGGAGACTTTTTTATTTGTTTAAGGGAGGGATTCGTTTTTATTGCCGGTTTTTATATTCCAACGATCTTCCATCCGAGATTTAAGGATGTTTTACATATTTCCTTCGTGATCCATTTACGTTAAGTTTACGCAAATAATTTAAAATACAGCCCTAAGCCGTTCTTAAGTTATGGAGGCGCGATATATTTCCTTAGTTCATTTTTATTTGAGTAGATGATTATTATTTTATATAGTTGAATTATGTTTAGGTCCTGTGTAAGTTCGTAATATTTTAAATATTTTGCAGGTAATTTTGACTGTATTTCAAATTCAAACGCTTGTTTTCTAATCATTCTATTAAGATAATGTAAAGTTTCCAGCATATTATGCTTTAATCAAGATCTCTATTTACTGGCAGTTTATAATCGTAACTCACGAATGTGCGTGTAACTCTAGCGGGTTTAACATTGCTAGAGCGTGCGTACCATGCGATTCAGATAAATAATGCTTAGTTTATGCACGTATTGTCAATTAAATAATAATATTAGCGTATTATATAACTTGATTTTATAGAGAAAGCTTAGTTTTCGAAGGGACCTAAATTTGTTAGGTCTGAATCTTGCTTACTTATTTTGGTATTTTCACAGCACGTAAAGACAGTGAAATTACAAACTACAGTGGATTAGAAAAGAAGATCCAGCATCTTCCTTATAGAAACAACACTAGATGTACTAATTATTCACTAGAAACAAATAAAATCAGTCAACTCACAGCATTGTAGGGTGATCCATATGTCGTTAATAGTAGTGTGCGTTTATACCCTTTTTTAAATACAACTGTGAACATAATAATATAGTGATAAATAGATACTTATAGAACTTGGAACATGTTTTGGGCATTTTGACAGACCTTGAAAGACCCCTATTCCATTGTTACTATACAAAAGACACCTGTTAGTGTTACATGTAATTAAAACTATCAAACTAATTAAAAGTCACCTGCAAGCGTTAATCGTTAAACTATTACACGTGGATATTTAAACCTTGTGTTTCGCTTGTCTTAAATTCAGTAAATTTAAATTTCCGTCTTAGCGTGGTTGTATCCATCGTGAAATGGTGTTGAGAGATCAACACCACGTTTCTGAAACTCATTTAACTACTATCAGCTATTTGTACCCATTTGTAGAAGTTGGAGGTTTTGGTGTAGTTTATAGGTAGGTAATACATTTATAATTTATACAGCAACTATCAACTTATGTCAGTTATCAAATAATAATTAATTATTCCAAAACGTAGTAACTTTGAAAACAGCTCGATGAAGTGACGCTGAGTTACATTATCTGCCGTATAGTATTGAAGAAGTAGTGTGATCTGATCATATAGGTACATACTTACATAGTGTATTTGTTGCAGGTACTTATCATTTTTCTGGATTACTGCATCTTGACCTCGCATCGCCACGGATCATCACAACCGGGCGCTGATTGGCGCCGCTCATATCGATGAACCATTTATGCCAGTTTTGGCCAATGAAGATGCAAGGTAAGCTAACATGTTGTCTCGACCTGTTATTATACTTAATTGTCCATTTAGTCTAGGCCTCAAGCTACAGCGTGTTGCTGTTGAAAGTAAATGGTAGTTTTTTTATCGTTAAGTACTAACTAGTTTTGCTCTCGCACGCATTTATTTTAAGGTTGTTGAGTAAAAACAAGGCCAAATAGAATCAATAATTACGTGATTTCTTCATAAATATGGATGGTTCTTACTGTGTCATCCATTCTCGTTAACGTTATCAAAATGTTAACTAAGTGATACTGCAATTAAAAAGTTATAATAAGACTAGCAACGAATTCGTAACGAGCCATGCGTAGCTCACGCGAGACGAGGGAATACATGGAATGGAAGCTTCGTAATGTTTCATATTACTTGAAAGATGCCGAAAAATTCACCAAATAACTCATATTTTTCTAGCAATTACCGGTCTATAAACGAATATTGTTAAATTTCGTATTGTGTACCTAAACTGTACAGCTACAGATTTAATCAGTAATCATTAGTTTATTACTATGTTTTTATTATTATAGAAGTTAAAATATGTCCTTAGAGCTAAATGAAGTTATTGCGCCGTAATAATAACAACATAATTAGAGGATGGGGTAATGCGATATCTATGTGGGTAGTAAATAGGTATTGAGTATCGGGGGTTCAGCCACGTTCAGCTATTGGACCGGCGCCGTATAATGGCGACCCAGCGTCGGCGTCAGCGGCGGGCGGTCTCCATGACGACATCGGAGCTGCTCGCTCGCTCCGCATGGCTCAGGACGGGCGCGATCAATTACGAGCGGAGGAAGCCGCCCGCCGCTGACGCCGCCGCCGCCGCCGCGCATTTCAACCCGCGCACTGCGCACCTAGCCACCTACCCCTGGCGGCCCCCGGAAGAAGCAGCTCCGAGCAAAACAAAAATAATTTCTCTGCGCAAAATAAACAGTAAACAGATTCTATTATATCTTATCCAAAGTACCTACTTATGTATTCGAGGCAATTTAACGGGCGCTTATAGATATACAAGTTGATTTCTCTAATTATTTACTTCTCGTACATTGAACATTCTTAGATTTTCGCGGTTGTTAAATGCACATACATTCTCATGCAAACATCTGACCTGTATATTTACTGCTTTATAATGTCGAAGTAGTACAGATTCTCAGGTTAAACTAATAGAGCTAACATATAAGGGCGTTAAGATTAATGTTCGTGTACCACCGAACAGATCTCAATCAACGCGCTGTCAAGTGAACATACTCGTAGAGATAGCGTCCCAGCTTCCCCTTACAAAGACACGTGTAACCGGTGGCCGTTACACGTGCCGCACAGCCTTACAAATTATGGATGCTTCATTCCACTCCTGATAATTAGTTTCAATTAAAAAAATTGCATTATATTAATTAAATTGTATAGGTACTTCACTAAAGTTTAATTGATCATTATACTAAAAATATTTTAAAATTATTTTGAGAATTGATAAGGTGTTAAATAAAATCTAGCGAGTGTCATTGTACGAAAATATTATGCGATGCGATGCGATGGACCTACATTAATTGATAATTTTATATTCAGCAAAATGCATTTAACAACTTTACTGTGATGATTGATTGAACCGTGATTGAACCTAAGTTATTCTTCAGATATTATATCCATTAAATAAATGATCCTTTTTGTGGTAGACAGTCGCGTAAAAATTCATTGCTCTATCAGCTGTAAAATGCTTATTATTGTATTGTCGTAGTTATTATATTATAGTACTAGATGCCCGCCCGCGGCTACGCTCGTGTTGGTTTTCGACTTTTCCCTGTATCATTTCTATCTGTACAAAATTTAATTAAAACTTTTCGCCCACTCTACCATTTTTCCCGTGGGAATAAAATTTTCCCGCGGTAAAAGGTAGCCTTTATCCATGCCCAAAATCTTTTATATCCCTGTACCAAGTTTTATCTAAAATTTCCGCCCGCGCTACTTTTTTTCCCTTGGGAATGACGAGTTTTTCCGCGGTAAGAGATAGCTTAATCCATCTTCAAAGTCTATTCTATCATACCCCAAAGGTTAGATTGGTGATGCCAAGTTTCATCAAGTTTCCGCCCCACGGCTCCACCCGCGCTTACAGTAATTCCCGTGAGAATGAGGTATTTTCCCGAGGTAAAAAGTAGCCTATGTCCGTCCCCAAGGTCTATTATATCTCCATGCCAAGTTTCATCAAAATCGGTTCAGTGATATTGGCGTGAAAGCGTAACGGACAGACAGAGTTACTTTCGCATTTATAATATTAAGTAGGGATTAAGTAGGGATTAGTAGGGATTACTTATTTAAGATTGTATACTCGTTTAAGAAATTGCAATTAAGTTTCTGAATGGCACAGAATTCATTTATAAAACGAAACAAGATGAACAATGGAAAGTTAAGATAGGAATCCAAGTAGCGGATCGGGCAACGAGTGTGGCCTGGTGAATGCGATATTCAGCTGCAAGTATTTGAGTAATATTTGAGCGGGAAGGCGCGTGACCTTGACCCCAGAGCATAGGCCTAACCTGCCCCAAAAGCGTTGAGTTAAAAGTTAGCGGTCGATATGGTGGAGGATCGAGTTCGCGCACGCGCCCGCCGCCGCGCGCCCATCGATCCGCCCGCCCACGTGACGCAACGCATTTGCGGGGATTCTTTGCGGACAAACTATGAAAAACATTCGCCCACACTTTTGATCTGCACAGGTGCCACATGTACCTACCTCCTGCTGCACGCGTCACTCAGCGCTTGTGCATTCTTATGTGCAGGGGTGCATTCTATATGAATTTCATCAAATACTGAATTTTAAAGTATGCAGTTTCTGTTAAGACGACGCAACATTTTTATCTATACATGTTTTTTGTTAGTTGATTTATGAAAAGCTGGTCTGTGTACTTCATAGACACTCAACACGTGGATCTATTCGATGTGGGATGAAATGAATCACAATGACTCACTTTAATTTAACACAACTGCGTAAAGAATACGCAACAATACTAAAAGATGTTCAAACCTAACTAAATGTATCAGACTAAAGTAGAAAGTTCGGTAGTTATGTATGAAAAAGTATTTTCTTATATTTCTTCTGTTGCGCAACGTTGATTACCTAACTTGTGGTCGTCGTCGTCACCGTCGTCAGCAAGTTTCGACGAATAGCTCGTCATTCAGAAACAGGAAAAATAAAGAACGCCAAAAGTTGGATAAGGGAAGCACACCGATTTAGTTGGAATAAGTACAAGGACACACGAGAAATAAACTTCATTCACGGAAGTTCAGCGTGTCCTGTCCAATCATGTGCTTGCATTTGTTTAGGTTTTTGTTCGAAACAGACAAAGACATTCGTCATTATTCTATCTTTGAGGCGCATAAATAACATGTCCAAAATAGAGCTAGAATTCAAATTGTTGTTTTCTTCTTTATCTATATTATATACTCATGTTATCCCTACTGCAAGCTTCTCTCCTCTTTCTTGTTGTACAAACAATTCCTTAGGTACTAACACCTCAGACAGGGTATAACTAATTTGAAAAAAAATATATTTTGTTTGATTACAGGTCGGTGTTATTTTAATTGCAAAGTTTTAAGAAGCGTTATACACACCACTCATCCTATATTAGTATTGTATGTTACTTATCGGTGCAGTGGAAAAATACAAATAGCGAACCAATCAATTGACGTCGATTTAAGACTATCTGGTGGCATTTAGTTAGAATAAGTTACGCACTTAAACAAGCATATAATTGATGATATGCGAGACTTGTGTAAACCACTTGGTCCCTAACCAATATGTTACGCCATTTATATTCTCATTAGTTGTTTCATTTGATCAGATTACTTACGCTCCCTCGGGGTAGCAGCTCATCATTTCTTGTCGACACGATATTACACGAGATTCGTTTAAAATTAACCAAGCATAACAACGTTTGAGTGACTAAAAAGGGAAGGTTAGTCATTGGAAATTTTGTATCATGGTATGTAATTTATATAAATTAAACTCTTTATGAAATATGGTTTGGAAAAGGATTATTGCTTTGCTCATATTACGTTTCAAATAATCAGATAATATGTTTGACTGGGACTTCTGAACTAGTGTGATCCAGTGAAAGAGATTATAAAGACGCAATATACGGTGACCCGAACCTGTCAACACATATTTTGCACTGATATATTTTTGTGTTGTTGTGTTGTATCGTAGTAAGTCAACAATAGAAAGCTGCATGACATTTGGAGCAATCACAACCCCGAAACAACCTCCCCTTCCCCCGCACTTCAATACGTTGACATAATTTCTTTCTTTAAAATTTGCATGTGGATGATGAAGCGGTCAGATGCGCAGGATATACTTAATTTTTAAACAACAAAAATAAAAAATATTC
Source organism: Teleiodes luculella (assembly GCA_948473455.1). Lineage (NCBI taxonomy): Eukaryota > Metazoa > Arthropoda > Insecta > Lepidoptera > Gelechiidae > Teleiodes > Teleiodes luculella. The sequence goes on from OX419584.1 coordinate 8,575,209, forward strand.
CTTTCTCTATGCATGCAGCAGATGCTCTTTCCGACCGAGGGTCAAGTCCTTAGCAAAAGCCTATTAGTCCAACACTACGTGGACTAGGAGATTAGTACCTGTAGGTAGAGTGATATGCGTGCAGGTGCTTGAGCATCAAGAATTGAAGGCCCCTGATGTATTCTATAAAATTTCTAATTTGCATCCATTTAAAAATTTATTGTCATTTATTATCAAGTAGTAAAAAGAAATAGGCGGCCCAATAATTGTGATACCACGGTTTGTGAGGTAGGTAAGTTAACCTCGAATCACACGCGATAAGCAAATATAAAAATAAATTTATTTTCGTGTTAATGATACGGGTCTTTCCTAAGACCTCCCCTTATGGTAGAGATGGACCTGTGCTCTTTCTGGATTAAAAGGGTATGGCTCTAGGTATACTTGTTTTTGGGTAGGGGATCGTAACTGTTGTTGGTTCCAACGTTGAACACTGATGTTCATTCATTCTCTGGATTATATTGGGGGACCTTTAAGCGCTCCATACGAGTCCCACGGAAAGGGTTAGGTTGCGTTTGTTTGTTCAACTACTTAACCTAAACCAAACTGGATTATGAATATTATGAATGAAAGAAGCATATGTGCTTACATTATATCATACATGAGCTTCGGAGAGCTATAATTTTTTTAAATATGTAACTTAAGAATGGTATGCGTTATATCTTGTGTAATCAAGTCTCGTTACTCGTTGCCCTCTATCTAATAGAGAACTGCACCGTCGACATAGTCTATAAGTTAAACTTAAAAGGAAAAACAGTTTTGTCACCTACGATATTCTCATTGATTGTAACGGAAAATCCCAACCGCGTTCTCATTTGGTTATTAATCAACTTGTTGGAATTATGCGTGAGTTTTTCTCATGTGAATTTCAGTCGGTCAATGCCAACGATAACGCTAGTAACAGGTATTCTGTGCATTTGCGTGTAGCCACAGGATATGTTTTAGTTCTGAACACATGTTTGGTGGTTTGATTTGGCAGGTAAATGCGTTAGGTGATAAATAGCCAGTTAAATGAAGACACCGGCAAAGCGGAATTAGAATGAAGTGCGCGGCGCGACTCGCCGCGGCCGTGTGCCACGTCATTGCCGTGACCCACTGACATAGTTCCGCGGGGCCGCCTGCACCGATATCTGCACGCGCCACGTTCTTCCTCTACTGCCCCTTTACTGTTTTACAACTACCTTTAACTCTTGTCCGTTATTATATATTTCGCTATTGGTATTCGTTGTATAACGTTTGGTATATAATTGGGCAAATAGACATTTTAAATATTTTTATTAAATTATTTCTAGGGAATATTCGTTCACCTTTTCATAAGTTTATCTCTAGGTCTCCCACTAAATAAAACCAATTTAGTTATTATATATTCTTTGATAATTTGACTATGATATCTGCCTGAGTTATGCAATTCATGGCCTTGTTATCTAAATCGTGCACTTGACACGATTGCTATTCTGTTTCACTTTCATGTGGATGCCTGAATGGCTTGCAAGCAGTATTAGAAGCCACTGTAGAGCGTGATGGTTGACGTCTTCTTGTATGACCAACCAATATAATAAATTATGCAACTACCTATAATTTTTCGATATACCTATCTGGGTATCATATTGATAAATGACGAGAATTATAGATTGAGATGAAGTTATATTATAAGTATTTATTGATTAAACCTGTTATATTTCACTGATGTTTCGTAACTTGTTCAGATAGATGGCAAATGAAATGAAAGAGAATTACAAATTTTGTTGGTATGATCCAATCATATTAATTCGTGTATGATCGGCCTTGTTCGACGCGAAGTTTATGAATGTCGTCTTGGCGAGCGAGATCGCAAGAGTTTGGCATGATAAACTTGACGTGGGTGTGACTGTATCAGATATATGGCTCAGTCAATCCGTCTGTCGGGTTCTGCCGAGCTCACAACAGCCGCCACCGCCGCTGCCCGCGTCGCGTCGTCGTGTCGCGACGCACTGTTGATAATTTGTGAAGCGGCGAATGAAAAGGATGTATGTATATGTACGTCTCGTCTTTCAGTTGACTTTCATCGTCGTTTTGTAGCGAACGTTTCGCACGGATATCGATAGGAAATTGCACTATCGCTACGTAATAAAGTTATTGCATGTTTTTGTCGATGGACATTTTAAGACGTAGTTCTCGAAACCGTAACCTGTGATTTTTAGTTTTCATGAAAACCTTTGATGCTTGTCTAGTCGATTCATAGTGAAATAAAAAATCGTATCACGAAAAACGTGGCGCAGTGCAGACAGTGTTTGGATGCGGTTTCAGTTTTTGTGTTTTGAAGTCTAGCCAAGGAAAAATACGTGCTCCCAGTTGTGGCCGTGAACATTGGTGAAATGTGTAAACATGCTCCCTATGGTGCAAACAGAACCCATGCTCTTCAACGGTGGACACTCAGGTGAAGCAGTTCCTCTGTCGGCCACATTGCCTACGTCGCTAACGCCTGATTCGGAGGTTGAAGAACTTGTGGATATATTTTTCGATGTAGATGTTGCTGTTAATAGTTTCTCGAGGTAACTATAAAAAATGTAGTTATAATAACTGTCACATTTAGCTGATTAGTATTCGCTTTGAGTAGGTAGGTTACTTTAAAAAAAACACATTTTCGTAATGATTGGAGGTAATTAAATTATATTGCAATTGCAAATCACTATCTTGAGGCAAATAATGAAAACTGTACCAATAACAGAACACTTAGACCTAGAATGATGTGGGTCACTCAATATAGCGATAAAATAAATAATAATGATAACAACTGACTTGAACAAACAAAGTGTAATTAATCCATTAAACTTGCTGAATATCCATTAAAATATTAACTACTTGTGACATGTAGATATCATTTTACAACAGATATATAATAAACCCTCCCTACGACCTATGTATGTACGATATTTTATTATTAGTATTTCACTTTGTCAGCACTCATTTAGTTTTTTTTTGCCGACTCCAAAACGAATCCATGTGAAAATTGTGAAACCCGTTTGCTTATTTTAATTATAATAATCATCTTTATGGTATCGTTAAAGCTTGTTGAGTTTATACTCATCTTGCATGACATCGATAAGAATTTAATATTACATTACATACATCCTTAGCAATAATTTAGAAGCATTAGGTATAAAACATTGGCCCTGATGAAAGTTGTAATGCGTTTGTTATGTTATCAGTAATCCTAATCATCTTCTGACCTGCCGTAATGTCGCGGTGCAGACGTATTGTATCCAACAAAGCTAGTCACGTTACACGTCACACCCACATCAGTCATCTTCGTCATGCCATTTAAATTCTCTTACTTTTCAGTTTTTCTTTCACTTAGCGCCCGCTTGCTCACATTCCTGTCTTGAGTTGAATACCTCGCACGGTATCAATTTTTTATTAATTAGTTTAGTCGAATGTATAATTTGATATGAAAATAAATGGAATGTGAGCAACATTAGTTTCTATTTCAATATTTTTGTTAGGGGATTATAAGAAATTAAGAATATAATTATAAACATTAGTAAACAATTTCAGTTGTATGTCATTAATTGCCACGGTATAAATTCAGAACTCTACCACAGCGACTCTATGCACAATTGGAATTCGGGTAATATTTTAAAGAGCGTAGTGGTAGTACCACAGGGTAGTAGTACCTAATACTTACTTTACATTGCGAACGTTAAAATTTACAAGTAAGGACATTTTTTATAAATATTGTATTGCATAATGTTACGTATGATAGACGTGAGCTGATAAGATTCTGTACAACATTGAAGTAGGTACAGAATGCTCAATATTTTTTCTTTGAGACGCCTAACATACTGCCGTACGAAGCGCAAAGGCGGTATCTCAAAAAAATCTCAAAGTTAATTTTTATACCGTTGGATAGCTTAGAAAAATACGCATCTTATTTGCTAAGGCCAAAAAGTGGTATCTTATTCCGAACATTAAGAAAAGAAGCTAAGAAAGATTTTTCTATCTCAGTTTTACCATAATTCACTAAGGCAGTGAGAGGTATATCAATATTACGAAGGTGATTAGCCGTATATTTGCATACCGCCAAATCGCTTAAGAAAACGATGGATATGCACTGCAGCAGTAAAGCCTGACGCGTACGGCAAACATTGAGTTGCCGCCATGCCCTAAGGCGCTAAATAACCTACCCCCCGATAGGAGAAAACTATTGTATGGCCAATTTTCTTAAATAACTTCAAAACTATTTATTTTGAAATTGTAAAAAATAATGGATAATTGTTTTATTTGATATGCAACACGATATAGTTTGAAATTATTATGTTTTAGTCTAATTTACCACCCAAAAGTGGGTTCCATGTTTAAAATTTATTATTTAATGTCCACGTCCGTCTTTGGGTCATGGATTTACATAGGTGTACTAAATTTTAACTAAATCGGTCCAGTAGTTTGGGATGAAATAAGCGTTGACAGACGAAGCGAGTAGGATTATAAAGGCTCCATCTTTCGTTTTTGAGATACAGACCCAAAAAAAGACTTCAGCACATGGTATTTTCTACGACAGAAGGGAAAATATTTTTAAATCTTTGAAAAAATCTATTTTTGGCAGGAACTCCCAACTTTTAACTAGGAAGATGTGAGTAAGAGTTTTGTTTCGAAAACGTGTTATTGTTCCGTTTTTTTTCCTATAATATTCAACAAATATAACAAACGATTAAAAAAAATTGGTTTATTTGTTTCTTCTTTTTTATTTTTACGTATTTTATTCAATAGCAAATTCATATTTTTTTTGTATGCTAACGTGTACTAAGAAAGTTAACAAAAAGACGGTAACTCAATTATTATTTCTATACACACTAAGCAAAATAGCAGTATCTCATAAAAAAGGTATAAACACATGTTTTTACGGTATTTTGACTGTATGACAAGAAACAACACTTAATATATTGTTAAAATTCATTTTAATAAGTACAAAAATTAATCTGTAAACAAAAGAGAAAACGATATTTACAAATCTTCAATTTACTCGAAACTAGCTTTTTTGAGATACCGCTTTTGCCTTTAGTGCGGCAGCATAGTAGGTAGATGAAGAGCTACATTTGCCAAAGACTTTAGTTCTATAAGAATATGTATATTTGATATTACGTTGGATATTTTAATTGGTACTTCCGCTCAGCGAGATGTTATAACACGGGCAGCTTGTAATGTAACTCGTCAGAGAGCGGTGAGCTGAGTTGAGCCACCGACCGAACAGTGAGCGCGGCGGCCGGTTGTCGCGGATGACGAATACCTGTTGAGTAACTCTTGAAAAAGCGAAACCTTCGCTCGCGAAACGTTTACGAATTACAATACCCTCCAACTTTCACTCATTTGGATTCAAGTGTCAACTAAACTGAAACCTTTGTACAATAGAAATTGGCAAATAGTCTGATCCTCTTTATTTACTCATTTGTTAAAAAGGTTGTCAATTCAGTATTATCGGTGTAGGTAGAGTTAAATATATTATATATTTTTTAGTACAATATGTGATTTTTCGACTCTACCATTAGTCGGGGAAAAATAAATTTTTTTACACATTAAATCCAATAGTTGTAATTTCTTTTGTATTACGATTATTAGTGTTACTGAAGACCAACCTTGTGTTTTTCTCCGATCTACCTACGGAGCTCACCAAGAAAAGGGGGGTAAAGGGCCCAATTACTATATATCATTCAGAAAAAAACTTACACTGGAGATAATAGATGTTTTCACTTCCTTAAATTATTTGTGCACTGCTATAAAATATTCACCTATATTAATTACGAGCTTCTCGACATAAAATGGGTCTTTATATAAATTTTAACGCCTTTTTTAAAAAAGTGCCTTAGAAAATCTTAGAAGTGGTGATCTTTTCATAATATGTTTTAAAGATATATCCAAGACCTCGTGTGACTTTTCACCTGTGTGACTATATAGATGTAATTTTTATGATGTTTTTTCCCTTTAATTCACTGAGCATTAATTCTACACAAAATATTTTTATTTGCCAACAATTGTAAGCTAATAATACACACTAAACATAAAAATCACCAAAATTTACTAGAAGCGATTGGATTAAACAGCAAAACAATTATCTAATATCATAAGAATATCATCGATATTGTATTTGGAGCGAAATACGCTGCGCTGCGTGGCCAGAACAAACGCTAGGGAGCTGTCCCGCCCCCCGCTCGCGCGTCATTTAGGGCGACCGAGGGGAAGCGGCACGGCGCACTGGAGGTCAAGCTACTGGACGGACGGATGTCTGTTTGTTTACTTACACGAATAGAAAAAGATGACAATGTATCCGTTTTATTATTTCGTAATATTTCGTATTGATTGCATGATCATTTCGAGTAGGTAACCTAAGTGACTAAAATCATCATCGGAAATATGAATTATTGTAAGGGACAAATCTTCGAAAATGAGTTATGTATACAGTTCGATTGAAAAATTTCCGCTCTACAGGGCGTCCCACGGAAATTACCACTTCAGTACTAAACACGTAGGAGCGAATCACGGAAGCGCGACACCACCGCGTCGCGAATAACTATAGTTCGACACCACATAAGGTCGAAAAGTTTTATGAAAATACTTAATTGACGGCTATGCCACATGGAGGGAAAGTACCTTAAATATTGTAGGTAGAACATTTTACTGAAAGAAGACATTATTTTATTTCTAAAAACTATCAAAACTGCATTCATACATTTTTTTATAATTACGTGGTAGAACCGGGAATCGAACCCGTTATACGAGAAAAAAAATATCCTGTAGTTTTATCAAACCGATCAAAAGGCTTCATCATAAGGGTTATTTTTTGCTAAATAACATAGTGTCAGAAATAAAAGGAAGACTATGTATTTTAACATTTTTAGTACAAAATTTATCAATTTTATCAAATGTTCGAAATGACCCGTTGAATACAAATTACACTCTTTATTTCACTCCCTGTCGATTTTTTAACTTGTTGTGGTGGATATTTAGATTAATACGTCTAAGTTCTGTTTGTAGCTCGTGGACAATTTCTTACCGGTTCTTGTCAACTAAATTTTTTTACATAATTCCATTTTAAAAATCTAACGGGGCTAGATCTGGCGATCTCGGCCGGCCACATCAAATGTTAAAATTCATAGTCTTCCTTTTATTTCTGACACTATGTTATTTAGCACAAAATAATCCTTATGATGAAGCCTTTCGATTGGTATGATAAAACTACAGGGTGTTTTTTTTTCTCGTGTAGCGGGTTCGAATCCCGGCTCAACCATGTAATTATTACAAAATGTATAAGTGCAGTTTTGATAGTTTTTAGAAATAAAATAATGTCTTCTTTCAGTAAAATGTTCTACTTACAATATTTAAGGTACTTTCCCTCCATGTGGCATAGCCGTGGGACGCCCTGTATATACTTAAAAATATGTTTAGAATATGGATATCTTTCTGATGTCCTTTACAGCAACAGATTTAGTAGAAAATATTTTTTAAAAGTAATGCGAAGTACGCCTGATACCCATGTTAAATTAATTATTAATGTAATGCAGTATTCATTATTGCAACTATTTATTGTAAAGGACACTAATATTTAAAAGTGTATCTTACGGTTACCAAGGTTCTAAATTTATCTTCAAAAATGTCCCTTACACTAATCGAATCATGTTAAATTATAATATGCTAGGTTCCCGAATTATATTTAGTATCTTTACTTTTTCATCCAATGATTGTTTTTATTGTTCGCCTCGAAGGCTTGAAATCTTTCTCTGTTACATTATGTCATTTTACTATCCAAATTTCACTGCCGAAGAATGCAGTGCAATGCTCCAGATGTATAGCTTTTTTTAACACTTTTTGAGATTCGGGCTTTGAGAAGATGTTTTTGCTATTAGAACCTTTTTGTGGCACCACTATTCTAGTGACTATATCTGGTGTTCATCTATATCTGGAGTCATCGGTAATTATGTTTTTAAGGTATTTAAACTTTAACTTGTTCTATTGGGTTTCAATTTAATGTTATTATTGAGCTATGTTTTGGTGTAATTTTCGAAGTTATTAGAGTTTCAGTTTTGTTGACATAATTCTTTAATCCAAATACAATATTTGTGATTAATTCTTCTGTATTGTATATCTGTGACAAATTCTTATATATTTAAACTTTCAGCTGCATTATTGTCCACAAAGCGAATAAATTGAAGATTAGCCCCATTGAATTTAATCCCCCCTTTTCCTGACTCTAAGTTTTCTAATAGCACACTATAAATATATTGAAAATAAGCGACAACCTTGTCTCACACCCCGTCTAATATTAGCTTTTTTTTCCCCAATTTATATTATCGTTTCTTGATTTATGTATAATTCAAAAATGGCTCCTCTGTCTTTATAGTATATTCCTGCTTGTTTTAAAATATTTATCAGTCAATTTTGTCAAATGCTTTTTCCAAATTTATAAATGCAAAATGTGTGTCTAAATCCAACTCCATCCTTCTATCGATTGCTCTCTCACGTCTCAGGTCTAGTACCGCCTCTCTTGTCAATTTATTTTAACGAAATTCATATTGGTCCAATTTTCTTTCAGATAGAGGTTTGATTCTGTTTTGAATAATCTTAAGTAAAGTTGTGCTTGCTTGAGGTAAATGACTTAGCGTTCTGTCTTTCCTGTGTTCATTAATTTGATAAGCTTAAATAGTTCGTCTTTGATTGAATCACAATTACCATACATACCCCCTGGCCACAGCTTGTGCGGCGGCGGCGGCGGCGGCGCAACCTGCGGCGCGAAATTTGTTAGAAATTTAGTATTATTGTAACATTTCAAAAATGTTACGTTTACGTATATCAAATCTTATTTGTACTACATTACAGTGTTGATGTCGTTATCAAAGTAAAACAAGATAAACGTTACTTTTTGCATGAAAATTGGCCTTTTTGTATAATTTGGGTAATTTCACGCCTTTAAATAAATTTATTAATTACGCTGGTACATTTTTCTAGCAGGTTTTGAGAAATGACAATAATTTTAGTTCTCTCATGTTAGTTTTGACTATTCGCAGAATGTTGACAGGGTCGCTGGCAACATTCCACTGGTCGCAGGTAGCGCCGCGCTTCGCGCAAAGCTGTGGCCAGGCCCTTAATCATCTCTATAATTATAAATACCATGTGTACCCGCTGCTTTTCCATTAGTATGTTATTAACAATTTACCTTGTTCATTAAGAATGGCAGCACTTTTAGTTTTATGTTTATTTTCTAACTTTCTGATTATGTTGTTCAATTTGAAAGGTTAAATTTGCTTTAAGTAATATTAAATTTTGTCACAGCTATCTAAAAATACTATTTTCTTTTTCTTTTCTACATAAATTAGTAATGTTGTTTGTCCGTTTTTTATATTTCTTAATACTAAATCATCTGTTTTATTTCTAAGTGTCCTTCTTCCAATCATAATGTTAATTATTTCTTGGGTTATTAACCATTGTAATCTTAGTACAATAATTTCTTTTTCTGAATATCCTTTGCAATTTTGGCAAAATATCTTATAAATATCTAATATAATATAATACACTAGTGTACTAGTGTGCCTAGTGTGTCTATATATTAGTGTGATATGTTATATAATTATGTCTAAAAAAAGATGGAACACGAGATATTTTATTCAACTCACATATTTTTATTTCATTTCATTTTATTGAATTAAATTTTTGCTAGAAAAATAATCTCGAATACCATAAAATCAACTTAAATTTCAGCGATAAGTGTTATTTTCCTATAATTGCATCAAATAGCGTAACTCTCTGTCTAATTATATAATGTTTCTTACATTAGTACTCATACGTTTTCTTAAGACTTACATTATTGAACTTTTTTTATTTTCCAAAAAAAAAAAAATGTAACGGACATATAAAAAAATAAAAATACTATCTTTGAAACTATACAAATTATTCCAACTTCCGTTTACTTATGTTATAGAGCTTTAACTTTCAATAGCATCACAAATATAGTAAATATAGCATTTTAATTTAAAAAAGCAATCGTTTTTTGACTCTCCTGAAAAGTTACGATTTGTCCCTTACAGTAATTCATATTTCTGGTGACAAAAATCTGACTTGGGTTTACATTAATTTATAACAACAATATAAATCCTTTAAAATCATCACTGCTTGAACAGAAATATGAATTACCTATCGGTACTTAAATTATCGACACGGGACCATTTTAATAAGTATTAGGTACCTAGGTACTAAAATACCCATGTGAAAAAAAAATATATAAAAAAAATATTTCAAAGTCGTCTGCATTGTTGGTTAAAATGTTGATTGACCCAGCTACAAATATATTCATTCTCATAAATTTGTATCATCCATCATACACGGCTGCATCATCGTTCCGCGCACGCGCTGCGCTCGCGATAGTTCACCCCCGCGCCGAACTCTCTACCCCCCAAACATTACTACCGTGGTATTTTCGTTTCCTCTGGTAATATTTAGGAGAACTTTCGTTTTGGGGTATTAATTATCATAAAATTTATTTTTATTATTTATCAACGACTGTAGAATTTTTGCTTCAGTGTTAAAACTAAATAAAACGTCCTAAAAAAAAAACTACGTTAGTCACACGGGTGAAAATCTCTAGGATTATCTTTGATTAGTATATAAATGACGTGCTCAAAGATCACCAATTCTAAAAAAATTCTACAAGGTTTTAATATTTTTATTTCACAGACCTTCATTATCTCACATTTCTCACGCACTACATTGGTGATATTTTATGTTTAGTATTATATATTATTTAGAAGACCATAAAAAAGAAAATCACCAGTGTAGGATTTAATCTCAATTAAATAAAGAAAAGACAATTTTTAAACAGCGTTTAAAAAAAACGCTCCAAAGTTTTTTTGGGGAAAATTTAAAATAATCAATAATAAACTAGCTCTAATCAAACAACGAAAAAAATTTTTGTCTAGGAATTTGTAATTTTTTTCCATACAAGCTATCGTATCTTTACCGGACTACATGCGTGTTTTTGCCAGACTAGACACAGGATGTAGAGGAGGCTACAAATTTGGAGGATTATTTTTATACTATTTCTGGTCACGCTTATGGCGCGTTGTTGTTATTCCGAACATTATTATTTCAAGGTTGCGCGGCCGTCGCAGTGAGGTTGCGTAGTGGGGCTCCTCGGTAGGCGTCGCACAGTGGGCTGAAAATCGCCTTTCATAGACATAGAGAGATGAATAATTAAGGGTCACTTTTTTCGCTTGAAATAGAATCTGCCCATCAATAGTATTCTATAAAATGTTGTTTGAGACTATTCGGAGCATAATTGAGCGCGCTGGAATTTTTTGAAGAAAAAGTTGTATGGAGCTGACTTGAAAAATAAGGATATTTCAGTAATCGCAAGGTTGCGGGTTATATCCTTCGGTGAATATTTAGAGGCATTTATTTATGATTTTTTAGCATACTTTATATAACGGGAATCAGTGCGATCTCGTGGAAAAAAAAATACAAAAGTTATAATATTTTTACTTTCATTTATTTCATATTTCTTGAGCCATATTATTGCTTAAATGTTTTGGATACTATGTTCATTATGTGCAGTTTATAGTAAAATATGTTATATACAAAAACCAAAAACATACACCAGTAACGGACTGACTTGCGATTTATTATTAAAAAAACCATTATAAATAATGTCTGAAATATAAATTAGTCATTCTTAATGGTAAGGCAGGTACATTAGTTAATAACGTCAATAATGCAATAGAAAACAACAAAAAAATGATAACTGATAATCACAAAACATACAAATTATTAAGTTTCATAATAAAATGAGTTAATTATAAATACTTTTTTAAATCAAAATACAACATTATTATTGGGAAATTTAAACTTAAATTGTAATAAATATACCTATTTCAAAGTCCTTAACAACTTAAAATGAGAAAAATTACCAAATTAAAAACTTACAATGATTAAATTCATTATATAAAAATACTACTTACATACAATTAAATTTTACATTTATACACCGTAATGAACATCTTGTCAAAAACACACGAAATGGAAATTCAAACACCAAAAATATCTACAAGATTATGTTAACAGAAACAATAAAAAACAATATTCAATCTTCTTCACTATCAGAATCCACTTCAGAATCAGACTCTACCATTGCCATTACATCTATAAACTCTGTAGGAAAAGGTTCCTGCAGGTCTAATAGGTCCAAAGTTTCTGGAAAGTATTCATGCTTCTTATGGGCAATGAGTTTAGGTCTTATTGAACTAATGTGAGGATCAGAAGTCAGAACAAGCATATTGAGAATATCTTCATTAGATGCTTGCCTGCTCTTCTTCCTGGAATGATGTTCTCTGATTTTTCTGAAGTCTTTGTTGCGGGCCTCTGAAGCTTCTTCTGAAAGATTCCCTATAGGTATTGTGGTGTGCATGTGTCCTTCATGCACGCCGTTTCATGCTGGCAGCCTCTTTTTCGTTTGAGGCTATTAAAAGATGTAAAGTAATATCAGTTTGAATTTGGTTGATGTTTGAGAGATGGCCGTAGCCCGCGCTACGAGCCTGACGCCATTCTTATAATTTTCTAAAGCATTTGCATTTGTAATGTTTCGTTATTAAGTCTCAGTACGATTTCGATATTGTTTACTGTGCAGGCAAAGATAATATAATTGCAGATTTTCTTAGTAGAAATCCCTTAATCGATGAGGATATGCCCTCTTCATGCGTCTCTGAGAATATTGTAGATGACGGTTTACAATTATACAAAATAGAAGCCTCGCGTTTTGAGTTAGATCAAAATAATGATGAATTTTGTGTTAGATTGATTAATAGGGTTGCGAATAGTCCGCGGGGATTATTTAAAGGATTTTGTATGAGGGATAATAAACTTTATCACAGATTGAAACAGGGTACTAATTTCATTGATCGTTTGGTTATTCCTGAATCTTCTTTTTCCAATGTGCTGAAGGAAATTCATGATGATCCTTGGAATGGTGCACATTTTGGACTTTCCAAGACTTTGAAAAAGTTTAGAGAAAGGTATTATATTGCTCAGGCTGAGAGGAAAATTTCAAAATATATTAAAAGTTGTAAGTTTTGTCAAGAGAGAAAAAGAGTACATTTATTAGCCCCGTTGCAACCAATTTGTATTAATCGTTTATTTGAGAAAATAGCCGTGGATGTGTTAGGACCACTTCCTAGGTCAAATAATGGTAATAAATATATTATAGTTTCATTGGAATTTTTATCGAAATATGCGATTACAAAAGCTGTTCCTAACGCCACTGCTGAAGCTATTAGTGATTTTCTAATTAATGAGATATTCTGTAAATTCGGTTCAGTAGGGGAAGTTATTACTGATCGTGGCTCCATTTTTACTTCAAACGTTGTTAGGGATACGGTAAATTTTTTTGATTCTACTTTGAGTGTGGCTGCCACTAGACATCCACAGACGGTTGGTTTGGTTGAACGCTTTAATCAGACTATTTACCAAGGTTTAGCGATGTATGTTAATGATAGGCAGAATGATTGGTGTTCGTTTTTGCCCATGATCACTTATGCATATAATATTTCTGACCAAGCTTCATCGAATATATCTCCTTATAAACTTGTTTACGCTAGAGACCCAATTTTACGGTCGGATCTTAGTGTGAATGTTTTTTTGAATAGTGCAGATACAGACATTAATGCGCGTAAAATTAGGAATGACGGATTAATATCATGCGCGTTGAGAAATATTCGCAAGTCACAGGCAACCCAGAAATCGAACTATGATAAAAAAGTTAGATTTGTTACTTTTGAACCAGGAAGTTTAGTTTTGGTTCATAACCCTAAAAGAGTTACGAGTCTCGGTTTGAAGTTGTCGAGGCCCTATAAAGGTCCTTATCGTGTCCTTCGTAGATTACCTAATAATAATTATCTTTTACGTAAACTAAATGGTGGTTCAAGACATGATATTTTGATTCACCATAATTCTTTAAAACCTTTTAAGCTAAGATTGTAATATATATTAGGTTTAATTTTTCCTAACTATTAATTAATGACATTTTACATTTATGACATTTTGCATTTTTGTCATTTCACGTTTTTGTCTTATTATGTGTTAAACATTTTAATTATTCCCTTATTATTATTCAATTGTTATAATGTCATAAGTTAACGGTTTGACATTTAATTTTTTTTTTACAAACTGCTATTGATAGAAGTTTTATTCTATTTGGGTGAGTTATAGTCATATGTTTGGTTTTATATGTTCACATTTATCTCTAAGTTTGTATGGGTAGTTATTTGGCATGTACTCACTTATGGACATATGTATCCGGTGAGGTAACATTCGTTGTGTTACACTGTTGTGATGATTAGTTTTTCATGATTGATACGAGTTAGTGTGAGCATAAAGACTTAGACATTTACTGACTATTTATCTTACCTTGATTGAAACTTTTTATGCAGATTTGTTTGTTTTCAGATATAAATAAATTAAATTAAATTAAATAAATAATTTTAAAACCATCCATAATGTCAGCGTCGAAGAATTTAAAAATTTTATACGATTAATAAATCAATGGGGTTGCTTTATTAATTTTATTTGGGGGGGGATAGAGCTTAGTGTAGGGTTGTTGACACCTTATTGTTTTCTTTCAATGATGTCTTAACAACAAATAGCTTAGGGTTTTTCTTTTAAAAATACGATTAGTATGTTGCTGTCGTTCCGGAATGCTGAACTTTGATGTGCTGTACGTGTCGACTCGTCATAATTTACGTTACTTGTATAATGAAGATACTAGATTCGCGCTGCCCTGATTTATGTCAACTTAACTTAGGTTGAAATATTTAAGTATTAGTTAGGATGCGTGCGCCCTTTGTCTAATTGTTCGTTTGTCGTTGTTGGGCGTTGTTGCTTGCGTGTCCTGGTTTGGATTATTAATTATTATTAATATTTTTAAAACATTTAAATAAATTAATTCTTGGACGCTGGTTTCAACTTCTGATTTGACAGGTTGACTGTTACTCATTTTGTGACGCTGTTAGGATTAGAGTCTATTGGCTTATAGCCACGATGTTTGGTAGTCCAACCTGATCAATGATGCGACTGTCTTTTGGGACAGGTTTTGGCATTCGTTTCTTGTGCAATGGTCTGGTTTGTTTGCTTGCATTGCACCAGGAAGCTGTTAGCAACAGACTTTGTTGACAGGTTGTTATGTTAAGTGTTTATTTTGCCCTGTCCACTTTTAGGTCATGAGTTTAGGGTTGTCAACTGTGTTAAGCGAGACAATTCTTGTGACCGCGGGGGATGTGGAGTTCGCATTAATGCTTTTGCGATCTCCTTTCGAATGTAACTGGCGCTTATGTCGCTATTCTAGAAGAATGATTTTATTTTGATTTGAGAATTGTCTCGCGTATTAAAAAAAAGAATATTATTATTATTATGGTGATGGTCTTGAAGTGATCAGTATTACTTAAAAGAAAAATATAAAATATTTATAAAGAATACTCTCTTTTAATCATTAGGGAGTTCATTGGATTATTATAGGTGTGCATGTGTCCTTCATGCACGCCGTTTCATGCTGGCAGCCTCTTTTTCGTTTGAGGCTATTAAAAGATGTAAAGTAATATCAGTTTGAATTTGGTTGATGTTTGAGAGATGGCCGTAGCCCGCGCTACGAGCCTGACGCCATTCTTATAATTTTCTAAAGCATTTGCATTTGTAATGTTTCGTTATTAAGTCTCTAATATATAATACCTAATTTAAATGCATACGTTGTTTTCCTTGTCCTCCACCATTAGGGCCGGTTCGTACAGTATAATGGCATTTTCAGCGATTATGTCCGCTCCATGAAGCAACAATTTATGAACGGTCACTGGCATGTAATACCAATTATACAATTCTACATATTTCTCCGCTGTTAATTTTGCGTATTCCTTGAATTTAGGTACATCTATAATCTTTCCAGATGTGATAGCCTGCAGAATCACAGCAAATCTACGGACCAGGCCTTCATCTAAACCAGTAATTGCTGCGGTTTTTTCAGGACATTCAAAAAATCTTCTAGCTGTGTTTCCATCATTGGTTGTGCCTGATCCCTGCTTGACGATATCGATCAAGAGGTTGAGATCCTCTTTAAATCGATCTTGAATACTTCTTTTTCTTGAATTCAACATTGTTTTGTGGTCTTCTCCTCTAGCACTCCATTTCTTAAAATCTAGACGATAAGCTATATGCAAAAGACATTCCATCACATTAATGCGGGCATGTAGTGAAGATAACCCTAATTTATATAACTCAGTCGAAACAGTTTTTGATGCAACCTTATTTAAGTCATTCATTTCTGATGGCTTCGCTAGACACAGGTAGCAAGCTGCGTTTGAGCTAGCTTCTGAAAGATAAGTACATATTTTTCCGTCAATCATTGTCATCTTTAATAGATGGTGTACCTCTTGATTTTCTTGGTATTTTGTGGGAATCAAAGCCTTGATTTCATTATCCATCCTGGTTTTTTCATTCAAAACAGTTTCTTTACTCTCCTTCACAAAACTGAACTTGACTGGACGACAATATATAGGTGAGCTGGGTACTGGGTTCACCCATAAGGTATCATCATCAGCTGTCAACTTAAGGGGAACTAAACAAGTCATAAAAATACTTGCATCATCTTGATCATTTTCAATTTTCTGCTTATATCTACTTTGGCTGGATGCACCGTCAAATCCCCATTTTGATATTAGAGTTATTTTTTTGCCTTCAGTATCAATGATATTGGTACTGGGAAGAGTTTCGAGAATCCTTTTCACTGTTAAATCTAGTAAAGATTGCAGTGCAATACTAGCTGAGGAATCTGTTACAGTTATAGATGTCTTTGGCGGGTAGCATTGCAGTTTCGCCTTCTGTACTTGATAGTAAGATGGATAAACATCTTGTGCACCTTCTCGAATAGTCGTTTCCCTCAAAGTGATGTATTGCCATTTGGACAGTTTTAGCGAAAGTAGCAAACCTAGTGCTTTCTCTGGAGAAAATAAGGCAGAAGTTACTGGTTTCTTGATCATTTCTTTAATATTTGACGCTGCTTCTGGATTTTTCAACATGTATTCAATAACGGAAGCCAAATCCTCCCGACCATCAGCTTTTAGTAAAGTTACTGCTGAATATGCTAATTCCGTCACATCTTCGCCTTTATGATCGTCAGATCTTCTCTTTTTCTGTTTGTTACTTAGATCTTTAAAGGGTTTTCGGGGTCTTTTTGTCATCGTTGAAACCGAAGTGGACTTCGTAGACGTTGATGGTGAAGGTTCAACACAGGTGTTTGTGGACTTCGTAGACGTTGATGGTGAAGGTTCAACACAGGTGTTTTCATTTGAAGATTCTTGAATAAGCAAATTGGTTTGCACGCAACTCGGCCAGTCAATATTCGCTGCAAGCCAATGTTCATAATTACGTCTGAAAACATCAGGTTTACGATAGGACCTCATCCATCTTTCTTGAACAGCTCGTGTGAATCTTCGACAATACTCCTTGAGAGTAACACTGTCTGCTTCAGAAAGGCTGGAGCCTAGTCGAATGACAAGTAAATTGAACAGCACTTCATGATCAAAGGAAATTTCGACCTGTTTATCGGTCATAAGAACGAATAAGTCCAAGTTTGTAATTAGGCTTTCCATGTTTCACAATCACAGGATGAAAAAATGTTTTTAGACGTTAACAGTAGAAATGCTCAAAATGAACTGATATTGAATTGAACTTGTAACTATTTATATCGTATGTTACGCATCATTTCTAATTACCCTTATTAGATATTTCTGCACAAATTTGCTCAATTACCGAGAATTCGTTATTATTTAATTTTAAACATCAATACATGCAGTACCGTGCAGTCATTTACTAATATTTTGTGATAATCAGTTATCACTATTGATGTTATTAACTAATGTACCTGCCTTACCATTAAGAATGACTAATTTACATTTAAGACATTATTAATAATATTTTTTTAATAAGAAATCGCAAGTCAGTCCATTACTGGTGTATGTTTTTGGTTTTTGTATATAACATATTTTACTATAAACTGCACATAATGAACATAGTATCCAAAACATTTAAGCAATAATATGGCTCAAGAAATATGAAATAAATGAAAGTAAAAATATTATAACTTTTGTATTTTTTTTCCACGAGATCGCACTGATTCCCGTTATATAAAGTATGCTAAAAAATCATAAATAAATGCCTCTAAATATTTACCGAAGGATATAACCCGCAACCTTGCGATTACTGAAATATCCTTATTTTTCAAGTCAGCTCCATACAACTTTTTCTTCAAAAAATTCCAGCGCGCTCAATTATGCTCCGAATAGTCTCAAACAACATTTTATAGAAAAGTATTGATGGGCAGATTCTATTTCAAGCGAAAAAAGTGACCCTTAATGATTCATCTCTCTATGTCTATGAAAGGCGATTTTCAGCCCACAGTGCGTCGTTCTGCGAATATCTCCGTCCCTCTCCCGCATTAAGCTTCAGTTTGCTTTGTACTTGGCATTTGATATAAGTCGCGTCTATCTGGCTGGACACTGTTCCTTGATAGCTACACCACGATGATGATAAAACGTACCTATATATACTTAGGTTATTTATGATAAACACCGTGAGGTACCGGCGTAAAAAATCTTGAGAGTTGCCAATAACTTCTTGCTTGCTTAACGGCTGTAGGTACTGAGTCATACATTTGCACAATAATAACTTACTGATTGGGGAAGCGTTAAGATAGCGTTAGCAGTAGCGTTTCCTTTGTTATCAAATGAATAAGTAACATTTGGAAATCAACAAGGCACAGTTTGTTTTCAGAGATAGGTCAAGCTAAGTTACACGTGTTTTTTTACAATATTGCTCGTAACTACAGTTTCACATCATTTTTGGACGTACAATATATTTCCCTAATTGAACAAGATCAGATTTTGATTGCGCCTCTGTTCTATAATGAATGAATTACGGATGTGGTGCCCAGATGCCTACTGCCTATCATACTAATATTATAAAGAGGAAAGATTTGTATTTTTGTGTGTATGTTTGTAATGAATAAACTTAAAAACTACTGAACCGATTTCAAAAATTCTTTCACCATTAGAAAGCTACGTTCACCCTGAGTAACATAGGCTACCTTTTACCGCGGGAAAATGCCTCATTCCCACGGGAAAAAATAGTAGACGCAGGCGGAGCCGCGGCGGAAACCTAGTCAATAATAACCGGATTAGCACGCACGCGATCACCGCGCACCATCTAAGTTGCAAATTTATGTTTATAGCCAAATCATTCTATTGTTTCCTAAATCGTGTTAAAATAGCTTGAACACACCGGTAAGCTTATAAAAATTTAACCTTATTTGTCAGGAATTTTACAGGACAAATTTTAAATTCAATTAAGTTGTCATGTCATAGAGAGGGTCTGATTTAATGAATTAGTTCAATGATTCACGTCGTAACCCTACGGGCCCTTAAGCGTGCAACATTAAAAAAAACAGAGCTGTCAGCTGTCAGTTTGCTTTATCTAATTAAAAATCAGACCTTAAATGATTCAATTATGTAGGTACTATTAATGAGTATCAATATCACAAACCCGTTCTACAATCCGTTGCATTTGCGCTTTAAGTGCATGCAAATATTAATTTTTTATCGGTGTCATACATCTACAAAACTACTGAAACACAAATATTTACTAAAGTAATTTGCTCACCTTTGAGAGATAATACTTATTTTATATTCACCACATACTAATGATTATGTATTTGTTGTAATATGAAATATCACGACGAACCTGGCGTGTCGATGTAATTATTAATGAAAAACGACATGAAAAAGGATTCATTAATTATTGTAAAAGTTAACTTACCGATACAAAGTATGGCGTTGTTCCGAGAGTGTGGAGTGTGATGTATAGAGATGGGATAGGATATATAACTTACGTATCGTGTAGGTGGTATATATGCAAGGAAGGTCGTTGACCGACCTAAGGAATATATTAAACTAAATATAGTTGATAATAATAATCGAGAACAAAGATAGACAAAGGAATGTTTGTTTGGATACGAAACGTGTGAAATAAATATACAGAATAAAATGTTTTTTTGAACCCGCATTAAAAAAAACACTTAAACTTGGAGTATAAGAAAGATCCCTTAAATAATAACTCAAATTTCCTCCCATGAGCGACAATGGTGAACAATATCTCTAAGAATTTTCTAAAATGTCGCTTAATTTACATTACTTGATAATCTTGATATTTGACAAAAAAATTGTTATAAAGGTTTAGTAAGTTCTAATGTGATTATAAGTAGTATAATATAATACATTAAACTTTATTATTAGACAAACAAAATATTTTTCATCCATTAGTATAAATTGATTGGTGTATTTTGTTTTATATAAATTCCGTAATATAATTAAATATCCGTTTGTTGTTTCCGTTAGTTGAATATGGCTCACTAAAGTCATGTTTTACTTCCGTAGACTTGAATCCTGTGACCTCCAACCGGGAGACACATGGAGGGGCATGCAAGACAAGATGAGCGTGACAGCGCCGGTTAAGAAGATACGAAAAAAGTCGGACAATAAGCCGCAATCTCAAATGTATGTATTCACATTTCATCCGTATGTTAACAAAAAAATATTAGGTTAAAGAAAAAATAAATGAACTTGTGAAATAAATTTCGAGATTATAATTTTCTAACGTCATAAGTTCTATACATTAAATTGCCGTTTACGCTTCTAATAAAAAATACTCGTAAATATCAAAAATAATATTATTATAATGGTCCAGATTCGCGATTAGGACCTGTTATTAAAGGGACCTAAATGGACAAAGTCATAACAATAGCGAATGGAATTCGATGAAATCGACAATACTTGTGATTTGTGAATAATTAAAACAAATCAATGTATGATGTACTTGTTCCAACAAGTGATACAAATGATACAATAATCACTACTTGGTGGGGTTCACCGTTTGAAGCTTAATAAGTTGAAGTGGCATGGATCTCGGGTTGACGCCACGTGACTCGGATGGTATTATGGTATTCAGTTAGTCATATTACCGATTACCGAGCAGTAAGCAAGCAGTCCCCTTGCGAAAACATCTCAATGTTTTTAAACAAGCCATGTTTTAATTATTTTACTTATATACAACTTAATTTACTGCTTAATCTTTAAAACTCGGATTCAAATACGAGTTCAAAGTCAATGTGCATGTTTGTCCAGTTATCTTTGTTAACTTTATTAAGATAGCACGTATCGTCGAAATAGTGGGCGTTATATCGAAGTCACCATAATTAAAATTTCTATATTGAGTTATGAATACAATATATAGTTCTTAGGGTTTTGTGGGTTCGAATGATTAAAATTTATTGGTGATTAAATGGCAGTAAAGGAACTTTTATAAGCACGTCGCCTATTGTATATGTCTCCACACTCCACACTTCCACAATCATGTTTACTTAATTCAGTAACTATATGCAACTTGCATATCTATTAATATAAAATTCTTTAAAATTAAGTAATTTACATTTGTAACACAAAAGAACAAAGCTAGGCGTGTAAAAATATGTGAATTTGAATTAAAATATAATCAACAGGCTCTAATCACATATTCTTTCATGACTCGATAAAAAAAATATGTCACATAGATTTTATTTTTGTGACAGGACAAAGAACTATGATTGTGACAAAGCAGTCGACTATAATATCAGTATTGTTAAGTAGCTTTACAAGTACATGCTGGTATGACTATTATAGAGATCATAATTAAGGATGAGCATCAAAAAGTCTAAATAAATAATATCTCGCCCAAAAATTAAATTTTCGATGGCAGAAATACGAGGGAAAAAACTTTTTAATTTGTGCCATTGTTTATTTTAACCTTTCATATTATAAAGTACTAAAAATAAGCCATTAATGTTAAATAAATAACAAACGTTTAAAATTATTAATAAATTGTACCTAATGTATTTTAAATTGGAAATATAACCGTGATACGCACAGAATTGGGTTGCATGACTTGCAAGCGGCTTATGTGTTCTGAAAGAGATAAACGGATAAAAAGGTTACATTTGCACTCTTTTTGGAAGTTTTTTTTTGTGTTCTTGTAATTTCTTTTTTATTGTCATACTTTTTTGTTTAGTTCCAAGGACCGCCAGTGAATTTTAAAAACATTGTTAATAATTCACGGATTAACTAAATAGTACTATTTTTTACATTATGAAGTGAAGTTAAATATCAACCCTTAAATATCTTGCCTTCTGCTACCTTTCACTTGTATGTTTTTCTAATTAATTTGTTGTCTTAGAACTGTAGGTACTAAAAACGTAGACTATTATACAAATTATACAAAAAGATGTCACCAAAAGAATTTTGCGAGGAATGGTTCTCTTCGAGGATCTTGTTTTATAACCTATTTACAACTATCACTAGCTGCGCGCCCGCGGCTACGCTCGCGTTGGTTTTCGGCTTTTCACTGTACCATTTCCACCTCTGTACCAATTTAAAATTAAACTTTTCGCCCACTCTACCATTTTTCCCGTGAGAATAAAGTTTTTTCCCGCAGTAAAAGGTAGCCTTTATCCATCCCCAAAATCTTTTATATCCCTGTACCAAGTTTCATCAAAAGTTTCCGCCCGCTCTACTATTTTTCCCGTGAGAATATTTTACCGCACTATAAGGTAGCCTTTACCCATTCCCCAAGGTCTATTCTATATCTGTATCAAGTTTTACCAAAACTTCCCGCGCGACTTACTACGATATTTTCCCGCGGTAAGAGGTAGTCTATATTCTACTCCAAGGTCAAATCTCTCTGTACCAAGTCTCATCAAAAATTTCCACTCGCGCTTCTATTTTTCCCGTGGGAATGAGGCGTTTTCCCGCGGTAAAAGGTAGCTCATATCCAACTCCAAGGTCTATTCTATCATACCCCAAAGTCAGATTGGTATAGATACCAAGTTTCATCAAGTTTCCGCCCTACGGCTTCACCCGCGCTTACAGTCATTACCGTGGTAATGAGGTATTTTCCCGCGGTAAAAAGTAGCCTATGTCCGTCCCCAATGTCTATTCTATCTCCGTAGCAACTTTCATTACAATCGGCTGAGAGGTTTTGGCGTGAAAGCGTAACAGACAGACAAAGTTATTTTCGCATTAATATTAGTAGGGATAACCGTATTAAAGTATAACCGCGCTCCGCCCATCCACATCGATCGAATGTCCTTGTGGGAATACCACTATTCCCGAGTTGACACTTTTTAACACGCTTTTATTATTTATACTTCTTTTTTGTGTTAGGGATTTTTTTGCATTTCTTTTTTTACTTTTCTACGCTTGTGTCTCAAAATTGTCGTATAAAGCTTCACCGGACTTATAGTAGAACTGAAGGCTCTGCCTCAAAGTTTTATTGCATCCTTTCAGATTCACTTCATATAGTTTAAAGAGTTTAAAGCTTAAAATAATGTAACCATCGTGTCGGTTTCCATTATTTTCACATATTATGTCAAATGGTGAACAAAAAAAAATTGAGCGGGAAAAGTAGAGCTAAATTAAAATATTCATCGTGCACATTTTTTATTCTTGAAGAGGGTGACTTTGATAAAATACCTTCCTAATTTTATTAACAGTAACTGTTACATAAACATGTTCAAATTATGCATCTATGTGTACGAAGCTGGGACGAATGCTAAGTTTTTTTTTAATATATAGTATATAAATTATCATTCACATCTAAACTACGCAAGGTTTTTTAAGCGGAAACACTACGGCATCAGTCGAATGCTATTCAATGGTTTTAAAATCGCATTCGTAAACGGATGTCAGCTATGTTGTTAACATTTTGCCCCTATTTTATTTATGTATTTTACTGTAAAACACACTCAAATTTATTAGAAATATTGTGTTTGTTGAACAAAGACACCAGTTGACCATGGGTACATTATAATGACTCAGATCATGACAAATCATTTCCATGGAGAGATCGTAATGCGCTTGCTAAATTTGTGTGGCGTAAGCTGTCCTGTCTCTCAGATTTAAAAGGTAAATAAAGAAAATGTTAATGGTTAATTATATATATTACAAGACTTTAGTTTATTTCCATTTGTGCAAATGAGACTTTCTGCCTATGATGATAAGTTTAATGACAGTGACAGTGACCGTACTACGAGGAAAATGTTTTTAGTTCTATTACATTCTTGCAACGCCGATATTCTCGGAATCCTATTTAATTCTACAAGTAATAACATAAACTGGATATGTTTTATTTACCAAAATATTTGCAATTAGCTTTCCGTTCCGTGACTGTGTCTTCGTTATAAATCTTTTCCATGGGAATGAGGTACTTTCCTAAAATAAAAAGATAATAAAAAGAAGTTCTTTCCTGTTATGCACATAATTACCCTGGGTTTTATCGCAATATGTTTAACCGTGAAAACGTAATAGACAATTAGTATACCAGTAAGAATATATACTTAATCATAAATTGTTACTGTATTAATTTATGTAATTCAGTATAATACTACTTTGTATGCAATCGAAGGGTAATTTATTATTCGATGCTGACTTTGCTTGCCTTTTTGTAATACATATTTGAATTACGATGTCGAATATAGTCGTTGGATTTATAACTTTTTAATTAGGTATATTAGTCTTACACAAGTCAATTTTAAAATAAAACTAGCGACCCGCCCCGGCTCCGCACGGGAAAATGGTTATTGTGGGTTATCCTTCAGTATATTATGCATGTATTATACATATAAACCTTCCTCTTGAATCACTCTATCTATTAAAAAAAACCGCATCAAAATCCGTTGCGTAGTTTTAAAGATTTAAGCGTACAAAGGGACATAGGGACATAGGGACGGAGAAAGCGACTTTATTTTATACTATGTAGTGATTTGTACTGTATCGCCGCCGCGCCGTTGCTTTTATCACAGCTGCTTTAAAACTAACGTTTTCTTAATTACTTGTTGAATGTTGATGCATGTTCACACCAACTGGTATGCACTCGCTTGCTGGAAGCGAAGAAAGGATATAATACCACTGACTGTTAATGACATTTCGAATAAACGATTCCTGTTTTTTTTTACAGTTCATATCATTATAAACTTGGTGTGAAAATTGATATTACAGTATGGTATATATAATATACCACACAGTTTTCATGTGTACTGAAAGCATTGAAGGCTAGAAAAATGTATGACTTCATTGATGATATCAAATTAACACTAGTGGCGAGAGCGAGCTAGCCACATTGATACACTTTAGGCACAATTTTAGGCGATATGAAGCGTAGTTTAGTGAAACATGCGAAATGTTGACAAAGATAGGGATAGGATAGGGTACGCCAAGGTGGATTTCCCAGAATATGAAGGTTTTGATCTGAGGGATGACATTCAATGTCCAATACCTATGGTATGTCCGCCGACATCCTTTTTGGGAATTCATTAGGAATAATCTAATTACATGTTCATACACTATGACTTACTTTCTGTAACATAAAAAATGTTGTGAACAGCGATATTGGTTAAACTCGTTTTCCAATATATTGAAATCTATGTCAAAATTATTTATTTATTTATTTATTTATCAAGCTTCATTGCACAAATACAATAGGCGGGCCTAATTATAACCATTTTATTTTAACTACACTAATTAACATTAATGTCATAATACATATATAATATCAAAATTATTTTTCGATGTTTCAAACTTAAGTTGTAGTTAGTAGGTATATTTGAGCACTGCAAAATCAGTTATGATGTCTGTAACTTTCCAGAAACAAGTGTTACAACGAGAAGAAGCGTCGGGAGCTCGAGAACGAGACCATAAACCAGCTGGAGGAGCTTCTGCACACCTGCTTAGCTGAGGTCAAGCAGCCTGACAAGAACGGCATCGTCCGGGAGGCCAAGCTACAAATCGAAGAGGTATGAGTATGACTCTCGTCTCACGATGCGTCTCAAGTATCCTTTCGCACCTGCCGGGGCGGCGCGCGTTTAAGTGTTGAATGCTCAAGTCTCAGATTTTAAATTTAGTCCCTTAGAGACATGGTCTAAGAAAACAAGGCCTAACAAGAAGACCACGTGACTGACATAAGCCTACGTCATTTCTGCGTAATTTTGCCTATTCATCCTTGTCGAATGCGTGTAATAGACAAGGATGAACAGCGCAAAATGACGTAGGCTTGTGTCAGTCACGTGGTCTTCTTGTTAGACCTTGTTTTCTTGGACCATGAGACAGGCCAAATCAAAGCTAGTCTCCATCCTGATTTTTCCTTTTCATTGTAGGCCAAGCTCGCAGTTTTTCACTGAGCACTTTTTAGGGGTATGAGCTGTCTACTATCCCGATAAAGATAGGTCAATTTGCGAACATGCATAGCTTAATTTTAAATACTTTTGTTAGGCATCGGGCATCTTCATCCCGGTTATCACAGTCTCTTATTTTAGAAAGCGTTGTCAGTTTTAAATACATGCTTCATATTGATTCCGTTTTATTTTCTTTACCCATTTTCATTACCCATTCAGGTTTTCTAATATATCTTACGATACATATGTAGCCGTAATAAATGATGCGATCGATCGCGATGCTCAATAATGACTTAGCAATTATCGTACTAAATACGCTGACTAATCTTGACAAAGACAAAGTTTCCACATGATCGGATTTATTCATATATAAAATCGTTACATGGCTTCAATGCTTGCTTCCTCGAAACCCATGCGATAAGCAAGCATGGCTTCTATCTTTTACCCAACATACAAAATATCTACATAAAGAGTTTAGTTATCAATCGATTCGTATCGAAGTCAAAATGTGTATTCTGTAATAAAAATTTTATCATTCAAAATTCTTTATTTCTTCAAAATTACTACTCATTGTGATATACTAAAACTGATTACTTCTTCTTTTCGAGTCGACATATAAATATAAAGTTTATTGAACGGATTTTATGATGATTTGACAAAGTAATATGATCTAGAGCAAATATCATTGGGTAGCGGTAGCCATACATGCCTATGTTAGCAAAAAAATTTAATGCTAGTATATTCAATCCCGAAAACCAGTTACATTATGCATGATTGGATTATTTATTTAACAAAATAGAATAACGTAGAGTCAGATTATTTATTTATTTATTACATTAGCATAGGTTCCAACTTCCAATGATTTTTCTACCTGTGTCCAGCAGGTAGTAAAATACTGTTAAACAACACTTTTTTTAATACCATTGAAATTTTATATTTTGGCCACATTTCATTTGCCCTCAATAGGAATAAAAAATAATAAATCAATATTACATTTAATGAGAATTTTAAATAATAATTACATTTAATAAAGCAAAGCAAAGCGTGCTATTATTTTTCGCAATAGTTGTAAAATGTGTTAATTTATAGTCAAAAACGATATAATATAAAAACAATAAGCGAAAAAATAGCTTACAGCGCGTTTAGTTTAAGGTGGTTGGTCCAAGAGTTTAGGTGGTGTTATGAAAATACATAATTTAGTCTAAAAGTATACTTCTTTACCACATTAATATTGGGATTTCATTTAAAAAAAAAACGTCCTTAGAGGTACAGTCAAGTTCATAAGTGCAGTCAATCACGTGTTTTTATACTTTTAAATAACTTTTTTCCCAAAGGCTTGATATTCTTATTTTTTTGTGTTACTTATACAGTGTAAGGGACTCAATATTTTGCTTCAAATGATTTGTCCTGAATGCTTTTGGAAAGAAAGTTAATTTAAAGTATAGGTGCACGTGACATGACTGGACTTATGAACGTGACCGTACATTATTTCTGTAGTTTTGCCATTGTTGAAAGTTTACTACAGGTATAGAACGATGATGACTACTTTATACCACATATTAGTTAAATATTTGAGTAGAGTTTACATTTTACAAAACCTGCGAGAAAAATTGCAACATATTTATGTTGTTAAGAATCTACAAAATCAAAACTGGAGAGAAAACAGTAATTGGATTTATATTTTATTTAGGTTCATGCATGACCTTATTCCTTTGAATAAATAGAAGTTTTAAAAGTTGATATTTGATTTTAGTATAATGTTTTGCATAGCAAACATTCCTCAGTAACTGAAGCCTTTAGTAAAAATATCAAACCTAAATAGCAATTGACATTGAGAACAATATTTAAGGGCTTTTTATTCCTTTGTTTACACTTGTAGGGCAGATACATCAATAAAATGTCAGAGCCATAGCTTATCGCTTTTCCTATGGAATTAGAAGACTTTAGGCCTGGATGAGTGGGAAAACCGTCCTTTTTGTGTAGATTTTATTTCTGTTTGGTCCTGGATAGAAAAAATTATGCGATTTGAGATTGACTAAGATTTCCATGAAATAAGCAGTACAAATATTACAGGGTAGAACACCAACCAAAAGCAGGGGGGAAAGCACAGAAATCAGTGTCTTTTTTCATTAAAATTTTAGGAACAGTAGTTTCTGAGATAAGTGGAAAAATTGGACGATTTTCGGACGATTTTCGTAATTTTTTTCTTTCATATAATATATAACTTCAAAACTGTGTATTTTAAAACAACAAAATACAAGCTTTTCCATTTGATGTGACACAATATATAAGTTCTTGAAGTCACTCAGTTTAGCTAGTTGATACGGCTGAAGATCATTAACTTCGTATCTTCCCCACGCGAGTTTTACTTGAACTTCTTTGGTGTTTGCATCTCGCCGTTCCTGTTACACGCTGCTTGCTACCGTCATGTCGGCGGAAGTTATCCCTACTAATACGAGTATTATAAATGCGAAAGTATTTCTGCCTGTCTGATTGTTACACTTCACGCCAAAACCACTGTACCGATTTGGATGAAACTCTGTGCAGAGATAGAATAGGGCTTGGAGAAAGACAGGCTATATTTTACCGCGGGAAAATAAATTGTGGGAACACGCAGTAAACGTGGGTGGAACCGCTGGGTGAAAAGTTAGTTGTGCAAAAAAATAAACGTGTAGATTAGATGTGACCGTGTGGTCGTAGGTGCTGAGGCAGCGGCTCGAGTGTCCCGGCGAGTGCCCGCTGCGCGCCGCGGCCGGGTTCGCGCGCTCGCCCGTGCAGGGGGGGGAGGTGAGCTCCACGCAGCCCCACACCAACGCCGACCTGCACTACTCCGAGTTCACCACGCTCATTGAGGTACTAACACACACACACACACACACACATACCACTACAGACAAGCTATGACACTCTGCTTGACTGAGAGCTTGCCCCTTTGACGCCCAGCGGCGCTATATACTCTTCCACCACAGCCTATGACTCCACCGCTGATTTGAGGACTCTCTCTTCATGACCCTTCCGTCGCCTAATACTACAAAATACCATCTACATCACAGCCTATAGCAGTGACTGAAGATTTGCCCTTCCGGCGCTCAGTACGCAAACGCAATAATACTCCTCTACCACAACAGCCTACAGCAGTTCACTGCTTTGTTCGATTAAGTCCTCCTATCCTACTCATTAAGTGGTTTCGCACGACTCCCTAAGAACAACCCACGCCCAGTGAGTTCAACACGTGCGTCATTTTCAATAAATAAGTACTGCAAGACAGGGTTAGCTATCACGAGATTCACAGCTTGCATGCATATGCATGTGGGTGGAATAGACAAAGAACTGCGTAAAAGCATACGCGGCGCCGCGTAGCGTGGCGTATTTTTAAATATTTGTATCTGTTATTTCTGAGAAAACTTCTTCATGTGCTGAAAATTCGAGAGTATGACTTTTGTAATATTTGTGTTGATGAACTTACTTTGGATCCCTCAAAGTTATACTTAATAGTCAAAAATTTACTTTTAATATTTCGGTCTAGATTCGTATTGCGCTCTTTCTTTAGCTGTGTATTTGCTTCATAGTTACAGAATTAAATATTCCATTTGCCACCACCATTAGTTCTATATCCGATGTCCTTACTTGCATGCCTTGATTGGCCTCAGTGGCGAGCTATATGAGTAATTCGATTTCTAGCAACAAAATTAATCATAAGGTTTAATGTGTTTATGGTCACTTACAACTTTTTCCTCTTCAAACTGCTCATATCTATCCATGTCTGGAGCCTAATATTACGTTGACAATGTCTTAAAACTTAATTTCGTAGAGGAAATGGCAAGTAGGTAATTATGTGACGGCGACGTTTTATTCAATCTTTATGCGTTGTATATGCATTTATTTACTACACTTATCTCGTGTATGCGTGTAACTGGCACCTAATTGTTTATTTTAGTTGTTGTCCTTCTAGCAGAATATTAAACAGTTCAATCAGTAAAGTACGAGTACTCCCAATCTATCTATACTATATAATAAAACTGAAGAAACGGCGTGTCTGTGCGTACATTGATTTGTTTAAAAAAATATAACTTTGAAAAAAAATTCCGTCTGTTTGTACACGCTTATGTCTGGAACTACTGGACGGATTGTAATCAAACTTTACAATAATATAGCTTAGGCTTAACACATAGGCTACTTTTTACCGCGGGAAAATACTTCTTTCCCACGGGAAAACCTGTTAACGCGGGCGAAGCCACGGGGCGGAAAGCTAGTCTTACATAAAAATGTTAAGTATCAGTAATAATAATAAATAAGTTACGTATGTAAGAAGTACCAGCTTAACAAGTTAAAAGTAATGTCGAATGTGCTGTGATTGATGACTGATGACTAATTCTGTTTCATAATTAATTAGGTGGGTTCATGTCTGCGGTTGGTCTGATAAATAAACATTTTGCTTTTCAGGCGCTGAAACATTACACCAGTACCCTTGGTTGGACATTATTGGAGTTAAATTCAAAGGGTGAAATTGAATGCGTGACAGAAAATATAAAAGACTTGATTCTACGAGATAGAACAGAACTTTTTAAGCAGTCTTTTTTCGATATTCTACATGAAGAAGACCACGAGAAAATAACCCCTCTGCTGACGCATATAAATCAGTCTTTCGGTTGGAGCGCGGGAGAAGTCGACAGGTTTCAAGTGATCCAAGCT
Source organism: Teleiodes luculella (assembly GCA_948473455.1). Classification (NCBI taxonomy): domain Eukaryota; kingdom Metazoa; phylum Arthropoda; class Insecta; order Lepidoptera; family Gelechiidae; genus Teleiodes; species Teleiodes luculella. The sequence goes on from OX419584.1 coordinate 8,606,239, forward strand.
CGCCTTCTTGTTCGGGATTCTAATGGGACTGAAGTTACCGGGTATGTTCTACTTTCGATTTTAAATTTATTATAGTTAAATCAGTTTTAATAATATATTCCGAAGTAAAGAAAGATAAAATAAAACAGAAAATTAAGAAAGTGGTGTTTCAAAGATTGTGTTTTAAAAATATACTTTCTTTATATTATGCAGAATAATTGTTTGTGTGTCATATAATCCTTGGCTACCTATAGGATAGCGGTTAGGTTACTCATTCTTATTATTAAATTGTATAATGTGACAAAATACCGACGTGCAAAATTCACTTTAGGATTCTGTCACACCGGAGAATAGCAATTGCAAGAGATATCGATTTATAGTTGGTTGTTACCTGTAGATATGTTAGCATATTTTGCGATTTCATTATGACCGGTGATCGTGGCGGACGAACGATAAGAGGGCGATTACACGTACCTTTGGCAAAGGAAAACTGCAAAAACTCAACCTTTACGAAACGAACATGATAATTCATTGATACTTGCTTATCAATTTTACCTATTTTTCTTAGGTCAAACACACATACATAACGTACATTTTTGTTAAAGCACTAATTACATACTCCCCTGTACTCTGCGTTGTGCTGTTTTTATTGTATTTTAATTTAAAAAAAAAAAACGGCTTAGTGCGAGCTGAACTCGACTGGTTCCGTACAAACGAAATTCTACATCAAAGTCGAAAAAACTGGACTGATTGAGTTCAATTTTGGTGCACGTATGCAAATCCATGACCCAGACTGATTTGTGATAATAAATAATGTTATGGAATGGCGGCCGCGCGCCGAGGGCTTAACGTGGGTAGGCCCCCACAAGGTGGACTGGGAAACCGCTGGATGCGGGCAGCGCAGGACCAATGAATGAATGAATGAATGAAAATACTTTATTGCACAAAAAATCTGTACAAAGGCGAACTTAATGCTACAGAGCATTTTCTACCAGCTAACCTTTGGTGGTTGAGAGCAGGCTATGGGTAGTGCCGCTATAACAGCGTTTAACAATATTATGTGTTTACCAATCGTTGTGGATGTGTTTCGGCTGATGATGATGAGTGCAAATGCATGCGACACTGCTGCATTTAGTTGCCTCGGCGTAGTTGAGGGTTTATATGTGTGTGGTTTAGTTCAGTTTTTCTACTTTAGTCAAAGTAGAAAAACTGAACTAAGGTTGCCTTCCTCTAATTGTATATGTCCTTTGCACTTTTTGTTATATTATTCAAATTGTATGTAATAATAATTAATAATTTTGTAAAAACATTTTAAAAAGATGCAACGCCTGTGGAATTTCTTTCGGCGAGTTCTTCTCCACAGTAGACAGCCAAATTGTGAACTCGCTTCGACGTCGAAAAATGATTTGTAGAATCTTACTTGGAATAAAGACTTTTTGGACTTTGAACTTTGTTGTGGTAGGTGCGTGGAGTGTGTGATCCACGCTGCGCCGGTGCGCGGCTCGTCGGCGGAGCGGGCCGGCTCCGTCATGTGCGTCATCCGGCGCAGCGAGGACGCGTCGGCCGCTCTGCTCCCCGTCGACGGCGGCCCGCCCGCCATCACCGCCAACCGCCAGAGACACATCGTCTTCCGCCTCAACTCCAACAACTTCACCGTGCTCTGTACGTACACATACACTCACACATCTTTTTTAATTCTTTTTTTTTCATAGGGAGACTTACAGACGAATAACAATAGTGTGAATTGATAATGATTTAGTACAATGCTAATGAAAAATCTCCGCCGATAGAAATCAATTAATTGTGGGACATACACATACACTTACACACACCTCAACTGATTACTTTTAAAGCCGACTCGATTAAACTCTATGCATTGTGGGATTACAGGTGTACTATTTCAAAATTAATGTAAACATTTGCTAAATAAGTAAAATCATTTGCTGCCTAGTCAACAAAACTGTCAAATCAGCCTTGCCAACTTACCTTTGCTAGTTATTATATTGATGAAATTGAAGACTCTGTAAAAAAAAGCTGTAAAGCCTGACCAAGGAAAAAAAACCTGATCTGGGGGCGCCACATGTATGTTTTTATGTTTAAGGCAACAATTTTCATTAAAAAATTAGTTCTATTGTAATTTCGCAATACGGCGAAATTTTTAACTTCTCTGATCGGGCTTTAAATTGTAATATGAGTCGATCATTAATGAAACTTATGCATTGACATTTCTTAAATACTGATTGTGATGAAAATAATGTTTTCAGCTTGTGATTTAAGTGGAGTGGGAAACTGTGAGAACTATCCGTTGTTAGTGGGTACCCAGTACCTGGACTTAGTGGAGCCGTGCGAGCGCGGGCGCGTGGCGGCGCACCTGCACGCGAGCCAGTGCCAGCCCGCGCCGCCCGCCGAGGCCGACTCGTTCCGCCTGCGCGTGGCCCAAGACAAGCCCTGGCTGCGGGTCAGCGCGCACTCGCGCCGCTTCCGCGCCAAGCCCGACTCCGGCGAGCCCGACTTCATCATGTCCACGCACTCGGTGCTGGACGAGGAGCGTGAGCTGCCCCCCCTCCCGGCGCTCCCCGCGCTCCCCGCGCCCGCCCTCGGCGGCCCGCTCATGCCCTCGGTCGCCACCAACGGCGAGTCCTCGTGCGACGCGCGCTTCCGCCCGCTCAGCCCGCCCGACCCGCCCTTCTCGATCAACGACTTCGACCTGGAGCCCTGGACCTCCTCGCCCTTCCCGCTCAGCGACATGAGCTCCGAGGACTCGAAGGAGCGCAAGGAGCCGGCGGGGGAGCCCCCCGCGCGCGTGCCCTCCGCGCCGCTCGACGCGCCGCCCACGCCGCGCCTGCGCAACATCCTCACCAAGCAGCCCGACACCAACATCCTCAAGAACCTCCTCAAGGAGGAGGACGAGGACGCCACGTCGAGCGAGACGTCCGCGCCGCACACGCCCCACACGCCGCACACGCCTCCTCACACGCCGCACACGCCCGCCGCCGTGCTGTCGCCGCTGCACTCGGCGCAGGCGCACGCGCGGCCCCCGCCGCACCCCCCGCACCCGCCACACCCGCCACACGCGTCGCACATGCAGCAGTCTCATCGTACTTCGGAAGTTTTGTTAGAGGTCAGTATCACTACATAGTATAAAATAAAGTCGCTTTCTCCGTCCCTATGTCCCTATGTCCCTTTGTACGCTTAAATCTTTAAAACTACGCAACGGATTTTGATGCGGTTTTTTTTAATAGATAGAGTGATTCAAGAGGAAGGTTTATATGTATAATACATGCATAATATACTGAAGGATAACCCACAATAACCATTTTCCCGTGCGGAGCCGGGGCGGGTCGCTAGTTTATGAATATATTATGTCTTTAAATACAAAATCAGAAAGAAATAATTGTACTTTTAATTCTTGCTCCAACGAGGAATTTGCTTCCCCTCAAAACATCTATCAACATTAGTCAATCGCCCTCGTTCTCACGCAACATTGAAACAAACTAGATAGTCACGTCGTGTTGTTCTTATCTATTGTTTTGTTAGTTTTTACTCGTCATTGCTATAACGAAAAGCCTACTTCTATTGCTTGCACTATCTATAATTTGTCAGAAAATCAATATGTTACAAACAAATTGACCAATATACTTTTAAATAAATACCAAGGAAAATATCCCGTTTTAAATCTTAATAGTTATAAATTGCCCAATTCGTGGACGGGACTTTTCCTTTTTGTTCATCAACCAAATCGGGGACGTTCTGACAAAAGGTCGGGTCAAGAGTACTCTAAACCGACGAGCATGTATGAGGAGATTAATGAGTGTGGATGAAGCGAAAGAAGTATGTTTGGATCGTAGCAAATGGAAGGAGGTGGTCTCTGCCTACCCCTCCGGAAAGAGGCGTGAGATGTATGTATGTATGTGCTAACCAATCTAATGTCTTACAGATTTTAAAAGAGAAAGAGAAGTCGGACGAAGAGAGCGATGAGAGCAGGCGCAATTCGGAGTCGCGCGGCAGCACGTCGCAGCCGAGCGCGCTACTGTCGCAGCTGCTGCTGAACAACGGGCCCGGCGCCGCGCGCGCGCAGGACGGCGGCGACTACCTGGCCGGCATGAAGCGCCGCATCGAGGAGAGCAAGGGCGGCGGCCTGCCCAAGCGGATCACGCCTGACAACCAACAGGTGCGAACATCTCACATATACACCCTTGCTTTCTCATCGTGTCGAGGCACTGGGCGGGCACTCCATACAGAAAACGCATTTTGACAACCTACTTCTTTTTGAATAACAACTGAATATCAACTACAAGTCAATAGTAATTTAGACTATAATAGCGCTAGGCGCTATGTAAAACCCCCGAAAATTTCGCGAGAATCGGTAGGAATTTGTCGAGTTGTGATCTTCGAGTTTATAGAAGAACAACCGGATAGGTACGAAAACAATTCTATCAAAGCTGAAACGACGTTTTGCTCGTAAGATTCCTGAAAGTTTCAAGTTTTGACATTCAAGAGATTAGTGTGTTTAATTCCCGCTGAACTGCATCTGTCAAAATTTAAAAATAAAAGCATGTAACATTTCTGTAAAAGTAACTGAAATAAATGGATCAGCAGGTGACATCAAGCGCCGTGTCGGTGGTATCCTCGACGCCGTCGTCCACAGCGGTCAGCCCGTCCATGGACTCGGCCCCGGGCATGAGCCCGCTCTGCCAGAAGAACCAGATCCTGGTGGCGTTGTTGAAGCGGCAGCAGACGGTGCCGCCCACGCCGCCGCCGCAGCCCAACCCCGTGCTGCGCGCGTACGGGCCAACGCCGCGCCCGCGCGCCCCGCCCCCGCTGCACCACCCGCACCACCCGCAGCCCCACCAACAGCACCAGCAGCACCAGCCGCACCAACAGCACCAGCAACACCAGCAGCAGCAGATGCATCCTGCTCAGCGGCATCACAACTCCGCGCTGTCTAACATGCTTGCGCAGTAAGTTTTCGTGATTATGTTTACTCCGCTTCTGGTACTAAGATTTATTTATTTATTTGGTCAACCAACATAGTACAAGTTTACATCCTATTTATTTAAAAATTCTTATTGTATCAAATATTAACAATATTAGAAATAAGATGCCGAATGTCATTTCGTTTGTAATTTCTTTTAAAGTCGTAGTCAGTCGGCATATACAATAAATTTAGCTTTGTATTTTGGCGAAAAATAATGCGTACGCATTAGGCGGAATATGAACTTGAAAGAGCGGGTGCCTGGTCAGGTTGTGTGATCAGACGAGCGAAGTTCAACAGGTGTAGATTGAATAAGTCAGAAGCATGCTGAAAAACTACGTAAACACCTTGTAAACCACGCGCTTTGATCGATCAGTCGCTTTTTCCGTATATTCCACAGTAATTTCAGTGTAGCAGCGCTGAGGTCACTACACAGTGATGTCTACTAATTCTTTAAACCCACCTGGCTTGGTCTTATGCAGAAAGATTCTTTTGACACTTGACAAAGAGATACATTAGCTGTTTATTGAACCACGACAATGAATTCCAGAAGTCGAGCGAGCGGTGTGAACGGTAGCGGCGGGACGGGGATCGTGTCGACGGCGGGCGGGGCCGGGGGCGCGGGAGGAGTGGGGGACGGGGGGAGCGTGCAGTCGCACCTGGCCATGGTGCTGCAGGGCGGCGCGCGCACGGCTTACCCCGCCCCCGCCGCGCCGCCCGCGCACCCCGCGCACCCCGCGCCGCCCCAGCAGATGCACTACGCCAACACCGCGCCGCATCACCAATATGCGCAGCCGCCGTTAGTATTTGCTCTGTTGTAGCTACTGTACATGCAGTATGCACGCACCTTCAATACATACAACACCATATACGTACATAT
>OX419584.1:8612272-8663705 GCA_948473455.1 Teleiodes luculella
AAATATAAGGATATCGGTCCCATCTGGCAGAAAGTACGAAACTTGGCATGAATGTAGCTGTCATATATGTGCTTCAATATCGATATGGAAACACTTCGATAAATTATTGTTTCCCCCCTTTCCTCCCCCTTTTATCTCCCTCATTCTGGTTTTTTGAATTTTATACAAAAACGGTACGTCTGAGGAGTTTACTTTTCAGAGACCAAATCATCGTCGATAAATTGCCTACAAAACGATACTACATTTATACTGCTAAGATTAATATATTTCTATATACAGCCATCAACGTTTTATGAAATTTTCAAAACAGGCACACTTTTTTCTTCCTTACTTCATTTATAGGAAAACGACAAGAGTGGGGATAAAATGGACTAAAGAAGTCAACTACCTTATACATTAAGCTAAAAAATGACATTTATTTCATAGTTGTAAAGGCATTACTTCTAGAGTTACAGCTCACCGCGTCTGACTCAAGTACTCTTTTTTTTACCATCTTTCTGTTAACTTTGTTTCGCGTAGATTAGATTCAGATTTTCCAATTAGAAATAAAACAGTCCATGTATTAATCCAGGCCACAGTCTATTTACATGTAAAACTAGCTGTCTGCGCGCGGCTACGCTTGCGTTGTGTTTCGACATTTCCGTAGTAATTTTTAACTATCCCACTTTTTTCCGTGATTTTAAAGTATCCAACATGTTGACCGAGTATATAAGGTACCACCATGCAAAATTTTATTTCAATAGGTCTAACTGTTTCGGAGATAAGCCCGTAGAATGTACTGCGCCGTATGAGTTACTAAAGTTTTTTAACTATCCCACGGGAACTTTTTAATTTTCTGGGATTAAAAGTATCTAAGATGTTGACCGGGGATATAAGGTACCACTATACAACATTTCATTCAAATCGGTCGAATAGTTTCGGAGATTAGCCCATACAAACAGACAAACAGAGAAACAAAAATATAAAAAAAAAATCTGGGTATGTACTATATCGCTTCTTACATCCCCTTGAATAGGTTTAAAGCTATTTTTTCTACGTACAGATTTTATAGATTTTTTTTGTTTCTCTTTGTACGGGCTAATCTCCGAAACTATTCGACCGATTTGAATGAAATTTTGTATAGTGGTTGGTACCTTATATCCCTGGTCAACATCTTAGATACTTTTAATCCCAGAAAATTAAAAAGTTCCCGTGGGATAGTTAAAAAACTTTAGTAACTCATACGGCGCAGTACATTCTACGGGCTTATCTCCGAAACTGTTAGACCTATTGAAATGAAATTTTGCATGGTGGTACCTTATATACTCGGTCAACATGTTGGATACTTTAAAATCACGGAAAAAAGTGGGATAGTTAAAAATTACTACGGAAATGTCGAAACACAACGCAAGCGTAGCCGCGCGCAGACAGCTAGTTTTACATGTAAATAGACTGTGGCCTGGATTAATACATGGACTGTTTTATTTCTAATTGGAAAATCTGAATCTAATCTACGCGAAACAAAGTTAACAGAAAGATGGTAAAAAAAAAGAGTACTTGAGTCAGACGCGGTGAGCTGTAACTCTAGAAGTAATGCCTTTACGACTATGAAATAAATGTCATTTTTTAGCTTAATGTATAAGGTAGTTGACTTCTTTAGTCCATTTTATCACCACTCTTGTCGTTTTCCTATAAATGAAGTAAGGAAGAAAAAAGTGTGCCTGTTTTTAAAATTTCATAAAACGTTGATGGCTGTATATAGAAATATATTAATCTTAGCACTATAAAATGTAGTATCGTTTTGTAGGTAATTTATCGACAACTATTTGGTTCTTCAAAAGTAAACTCATCAGTCCTACCGTTTTTGTAGAAAATGAAAAAAACCAAAATGAGGGAGGTAAAATGAGGGAAAAAGGGGGGGGGAATCATTTCTCAGCGTGTTTCCATATCGACATTGAAGCACATATATAAAAGCTACATGTATGCTAAGTTTCATGCTTTCTGCCAGATGGGACCGTAATTCAGGTTAACAAGCCGTACTATAATAAAAAAGATAAGAAGGAGAGAAGAGGAGGCTTTTACAAAGCCATATTTCGACGCCAAAGCTAATAATACCAAGGACCAGACTGTCCATAATTGGTCATTCAAAGTTGATTTTTCGTCTGTGGCTAAAATGGCTAGTAAAAAATCCACATCGTATCGCTTCTTTTCAAATATCTGTACAATGAAGTGTCTTAATGATACATTACGTCACATCTTATCTATTCTACGGAGTTGGAAGAATTTTCTTCTCCACAGGAGTGCACACATTGCGCGAATCTGCCAGTTCTGTTCAAACTAATATCGCATCGCCTCTTTAAATTTTAAGAGTCTGTTCTTCATTAGTGTGAGACGGGAGCCAGCCTTGGTTTGAGCAAAACTTTAACTTCATTAAAATTTGACGTTTATCTTTTTTATTATTGAAGCAATCTTCAGTGAGTTCAGAATGTATGAACGTTTCCCTCCCCCCCAGGGTCCAGCGGGTGGGTACGGACACAGCGCCCACGGGCCGGCCGCGCTGCACACGCCCATGTCGCCGCAGCCCTACCACCGCGCGCCCCGCCCGCAACTAGGTAAACACACACACACACACACACACATACACACACACACACACACACACATACACACACACACACAAAAACTCACACACTCTCACATAACCCCAACACAACTTACACGACCCCCGAATAATACATATCAGGGGCTCAGGGTAAAGAAAAACAGTTCCTATAGTTAGCTTCCTATTTATTTCTGGTATCAATAAAGAACATTTCTATTTTGTTAATATAAAAACAATAATACAGGCGCTGTATTCACTTATACCAGGGGTATCTCACTCCGTAGTTTAGGTATGATCGGATGCTCCTCTCCGAGAGGCGTTAGTAGTGAAATAAAGGTGTTAGTAGAGAAATAAAGGTGTTAGTAGAGTGGTGCGAATGGCGCGATACGCATTAGAAAGAGAGGCAGCTACTTCGTGTTTTTAGCTTGTGTCGTCCGATCTGAATTGCACTTTACTGTAACGAAGCTAGAGTTGCTATTTATTTGAATTGTGCCGCTATGTGAGCCTTCTGTGGGGACTAATATTCAGTATTCTGTGCTTATACTCAACACACACGTTTACTTACTCATTAATTAGTCTTATTATTTTAATCTTTATCTGGTGTAATGATTTTTAATGGAGTATATAATTCGGAAAAGGGCACATTTGTACTTGCGGCCGAAAATAAAATGCTCTCCCATAAAATGAATCCCATAAAACAAAATGCCTTTTTATTCCTTCGTACTATAGTTATTATTTACAACCCTCACTGAAAGTAAATTAAAAAATAATTTTATAGTTCACCCTAATTTAAATAAAAGTAATGTTTTACCGTTGCGGGGTAAACCTGCAAATTGTACATTCAGTTATGTCACTAAAATTTAAGGCTAAAGCCCTAACTTTATATACTGCGAGTGGGCAAGCACAGTAACCTTCCTCTAGTCTAGATGAATGATTGCAAATTAGATCTATCTAGGATCTAGGCTATACTTGACGCACATCCGTTCAGTCCGACAGATTAGTTGTTTTATAACCTAATTTAAGTAATTTAAACTGTATCCATTATTTGGTGTGATAATACAATTAAAATTAATAATTTTTTTATAAGACAAAGGCTTGTGTGGTATGTATAAACAATTGGACTAGTATTCTTTCGGCGGTGTTACCATATCGAAATGAAGGAATGAGTTCAGTCTGATCCAAAGGTTTCTTTGTATGATATGCTTATTCTTAAAAGATACTAAAATTTAATTTTGAGGTAGTTCTAGATATAGATCATACGAATCGATTTATTTTTCGTGAAAGCATGTCCTTTAAAATATCCTAAATTCTTCAGCATGCCCTGTAGATTATTAGTAATAATAGCGTATTTACTAGGTCCGGGATCGAATCTTCCGGCGCCTTATACTAATTGCATGTCTATAGCTTTTCTATTTAAAATTCGATACCGAACTGAAAATATTTCAGTTAGTAGATTTCCTTAAGCCCCTTAGGTCTATGAAACGCGTCGCACGCCAAGCCGCAAGTTGCCAGTCGGTTTAATACCAGCCAGCGAATAGGCCGGGCTCGGCAGTAGGTAGGTCACTTAGTGGAGTGTATGAGCGGTACTTTATCCCGGCGTGTGTGGCAGTGGGCAGCTACTACGAGGAGGGCGCGGGCGCGGGCTACTGCGGCGAGTTCGCGCGCCGGCCGCTGCTGCAGCACCCCGCGCACCCCGCGCACCCCGCACACACCAGCCACCCCGCCCATCCCAACCACCCCTCGCCCCACGACCAGCAGATGCCCTGTGAGTATACCGCCACCACGTCACTACCAGATACTCGTAACTACATAACCACCTAACGCACGCATTTATCTACATTTCCCTTTCACGATCGACTACCAGTCTTACACAGAACTATACGTACTGTAATATAGACAAAAGTGCACTGATTTTGAATCGATAATCCTTCAGTAGCTGGGGTACCAACGTAACAACAATTACAACTTGACAGTGTATTAAATTATTTATTTATAATTTACAATGAAAGGTATGATGTGGCAGAATTATCTTACTTAATGCAAATTCGCTTTATTTTTTCTAAGTTTTACATGCTATATCCATTGACCGGTAATCTGTAAAGGGCAGGTAAGGAGATTTAAACGATAATGTATGGTGATTGCAATGCATTACGCATTTTTACTATCTCCTAACTACTGCTGCATGAGTAAATATTATACTGCGCTTCGATGAACTTCGCTTTACTACTTGCCTTTTCTTATACATAGTGTGACGGCGTCGTAGACTACTTTCTTCATTTGGATCAGTCTGTTTCAAAATCACTTTCTGCTAGTAAATGTGTCGCAATTGTGGTGTATTTATGTTATAGACAATACGTTTATTATATGTCAAGGTCAGGGTCAAATTAAATGTACACAATTATGATTATGTAGGTCAGTCCATTTTCGACATGTCGTAATTAAATAATAATATGTGGCATAATTGTAAAAACAGTTTTTCTTGTGTTGCCGTTCTTAATTAATCAATCAATCACAAATCGTTGTAATAGCAGCGTCTGTATTTTACGCGTAAGCAGTCCCAAGGACCGAGCGTCTAGTCCATTGTAAAAAGTGAGGGCGATGATGATATTGGGTGTAAAGTTGTTATAACAGTGTTGTTGGTGTCAGGCGCAGGTAACGGCGGCCCAGGGGGAGTGGGCGGAGTGGGGGGTCCGGGGGGCGGCGCGCACGCGGGGGGAGGCACCAGCGAGTACGTGCGCAACGAGCTGCGCGCAGTGGTGGGCGCGCGCTCACGGCCCGACCTGCACCACGCGCCGCCCGATCTCGACCCGCTCATCTCCTTCGACATGCCCGCGCCCGGTAAGCCCTCCAACCGCCTGCAGACAAATACCTCCCCCCCCCTCCCGAGCCCCTTCTTACAAAGACCTAAACAAATACAACTGATTTCAAACTCCTTCCTTCACGCTCAAGTCCGGTGAAGCTTGATTGGTCGTACCTTTTCGACACAAGCAAAGGTCAATTAAAAAAAAAACATTGCTTCTGTTCACGTATTGAGACGCTTTTCCGACCAAAGGCCTTTGAGTTCCTTGACTTTCAGCTCATACTTGTTGAAATCGTATAATTGAAATATCGAATTTGATTTTTGTACAATTAATTATTTAATAACATTTGTACACCTTTATGAGGTCAGTTATTATGACTTATATATCACCTGTAAACCCATTTTATTTTTATTTCAAGGGAGAATCAAAAGTTAACGAAATTGAAAAGATTGTAACATAGACACTTAACAACCAATTAAAGGTTCTCACAGATAGAAACGAAATCGGTAAATGCTCAGTTACAGATAAATATATTTAATTAATTCTTTCAAATAATTTGCACCTATAGTCACTTCTCAGGGAATGTATTGGGAGTTTGAAACCAGTTATATTTAAGTAGCTCCCATGGTTTAAGACAACAAGGTCTTCCATTCGGACCACGTGACTGACACAAGCATACGTCATCTTGCGCTGTACATTCTTGTCGAATGCGTGTTAATAGACAAGGATGAACAGCGCCTAATGGCTGGCTAGGTAGGCTTGTGTCAGTCACGTGGTCCGAATGGAAGACCTTGTTTTCTTAGACCATGAGTGAGAAAGGTGAGAAAGGTCTTAAGTCCGTGGAACATTGCTACGCCATAATAATTTGATCATGCTATCATGTATGTGTATATTTTGCACTTTATCCGTATGTGATGGATGACGTAGATATGTTTCAATAAAACGTGACTTGAAATCACATCTGGCGACAGCGCCAGCAAACTACGAGTACACTGCTTTAAATTAACACGACAAATTCCCACGAATTTCTCCTTAGTAACGACGATTTACAGCATATCCGCATTACGTCCGATAAGAATTCCAGAAATATTGGTCTGATGTAGGAGCAGTATTATTTGTAAAAGACGTTGGTAGATCCAAGATACGTGATCTGATATTTCTTTAAAAATAATACTAATCAGACCGATATTTCTCAGATTAGTTCAAATGCAATTCGAGCTCTTGGTCTGTAGTCTAAGCCAAAAAAATTACATGCAAAATTATATTTATATTTTCGTGTTGAATCGAATTTAGGTCCGAAATATGATGAAATCCACCTTCACAACAGGTAAAGTATCCTTGATTCAACCTGGAAATATTGTTTAATTTTGAAACAAAGCTCAGCTGTATCTGTAAGTAAGATTAAGTTACAAATATTAATATTTTGTAAATAAATTATTTACTAATCTATTATTTGGGCGGCATTGTGTGCCTGATGCACACAGTCACGCTCTATACCTTAATGTAAGCTGTCCATCCTTTTTATTTATCTGGGAACCGTAAAAACAATGTACAAATGGTGTTTAGAATGCGTGACCTTACGAATATAGATAAATTTATGCTCTCTAAATTTGATGGTCATCGTCTATCACTTTTTATACTTTGATAAGCGAAAAGGACAGACAGACTTAGATTAAGAATTATAGCGTTTATTTCCGATTTATGGTTAATGTTTTACTTAATGAAATGTAAACATTATTGTTAAATAAGCTCCGTCAAAAACACATTAATGGTATGTGTTTTTCCTATAGAACAAACTATATTTTACATCTTACTAAGTTTGTATAGCACTAAAGAGTCCGACTATTTTGGATAAACTGTTAGGTACTTACCTGAATAGGAATACAACAGATTATACCTATCTAGGTCTAGCTTTTAACACCAGCAGACCTAATAAAATGAAACATGGCGCTGTAGTGGTCATCACCATGCAATATTTGCTGTTTATGCATCACTATTAAGAATTTTCCCAAACCAAGTTTTATTGGTATCAAATCACTTTGTACCATTATTATAATGTCAACTGCAGGAGAGTATCAGCTACAGCTAGCAAAACTGCAGTTAGAATTGAAGTCGAATGAAAAAAAAGTGAATCGACCGCGATCTGGTCGTGGAGTGAGGGGTGAGGAGTGAGGAGTGAGCATGGTTGGTTAGGCGAGGCGCGCAGCAATGTATACGTGTGTGCGTACGTAGGTGGCGCAGCGGTCGGGGCCCGCGCACCCGCCGCGCCCGCCGGCTCGTGGGAGGCGCAACAGACCGTCCCGGTAAGCGAGGGACGCGACAAGAGATTTTTCATCTAGTCACTCCACTACTCTTATATATACCGGTTTTCCATTATTTTTTGTAGACTTACCTATGATAACGTATTGAGTCTGCTCTTCTGCGTGTGTTGTCGAGACGTCTTGATACTTAGATGCTGATTTAGAGAAATGTGCCAAACTTATTCTCCTATGGTAACTTGCTTAATTTTGATTCTAGTATTACATTTTTAAACACATCTGTGATGATTATATTAAGAGAATGAAGAGGGGCACATTTCTATCAACTTCTGAAAAGCTTTTGTGATGTGATGTCTAATATTTCTTATAAACTAGTACTAGCGTGTAATAAAGTCGTATTATTGTCCACAAGAATATTTTTAATGACATTATCTTGAAAATTGCATACAAAATAGTTATTTATGATACTAGTGCGGAAAGTATGTGATTTCCGATGAGTGTCATTTTATTCACGAGCGAGCAAAGCGAGCGAGTGTATAAGCCGACACGAGTCGGAAATCATCTTTCGCACGTGTATCATACAAGATTTTACAATGCATTGTGCAAGAAAAAAAAAACAGTTATATTAAAAAGGCGTATAAAATGACGGGCTTCATAAACAAAACACATTCGCGCTGAAAAAAACATCTACTGCGCATGTGCAAAGCTGTCGAATCGCAATAAGGCAATGAGTAAAATTTATTCAGCCACGCAAATTTTTAATTAATATTTGAACGTAATTTATCAATAAAAATCAATTTCTAAAGTAATTATACTAATTATAAACGCGTTTATTGAATTGTTATTTTTATTGTTCCCTTTATATTAGTAACAATTGGTTATAAAAATATCTCAAATACTGAAATGTTAGGTTGACTGGCTGAATGACAGGCTGAGCAAAAATAAAAAAAAAACTGAAAAGTAAAAAGCACTAGTGCGGAAAAGTGCTACTTTCCGCACTGTTTGGCTGCTTAGAAAACGCTCCTTTTCGAGCACATGCATTGTAAAGTTATTTTTACTATTCTGCGTAAGTAAAAGTTTTTTTATAATGAATGAGTGACAATAATACAATTTTATTATTTAAGTCTTACGTAAATTTTCATACCATTCAAAGTAAAATAACTTAAACAATCAACTTGATCGCTTATAGAAAATAAGCTTTTTAAAAGCTTGGGTCGAGGCATGCCCAGGCTGAATCATGGTGAAGGTTTTGTGACGTCGCACACTACAGTGATTTGATTACCTATATTTGCAATAGCTGCTTATTGTTTGCCGCTGAAATGTTGTCATAGTTTCCAGCGATTAGTTCATTGATTTAAGTAGAATACTCAGATGATTGCATGGTGACATTTGCGACTTTTCGATAATACTTCCATATAGTGTCGAGGGCGGTCATAAAGTAAAAGTACCAGTTAAGTAAGTTCACAAGGTGCACTGTGTAATTTACACACACTCGCATGAGGTACAAATAATTAATTTATATGCAGTGTAATCTTTTCACTTTTACTTTTTAATCTTCCTCGCATCTAGACATTTTCTGCTGCTTAGTATTTTTCTGCCAAGATCAAAATATCAATTATGAACATGATACTTACTTATATTTACTGACAACAATTCATATGTAATACTTACTATTAGTAGTATTATTATTTATAAATTTTTCTATTTTAATTACTACTTAGGCTTATAAAGATAGTTATTATTATATGTATAGATTCATAAATTCCTTTTTATTATCTTCAGATAATTTATTGATTGCAGCAGTAATATTTGATGGGTTTCAAATGAGCTTAGTCTCACAGTAATACAATCAATGCTTCATACACTTTATAAGTTCAAAAACATAATCAAGATAATTTCCATATAAGTAGTATTATAATTTCTGTAAAGTTATAATCTCTCTTGCAGAAGTATATTTTTCATATAATTAATTGTATAATGTATTAAACGGCTTAAACCGAAAGTGCGATTGGCCTGTGGTGGTTGGCGCAGGCTTCGTATGTCCTAGCACCTAGCACATTTGGACACGTCATACAACCAGCCCGTTTTTAATATCGTACGCCATTTTGAATAACTACTATGCTGCTAATAGGTCAGAGTTAATATGACGTAACGTGTGATGAGACGGATGTATACGGCCGGCTGTTTCAATTTTGAAACAAGAAGGCTGATCTTTTGGGAATATTGGCAAGTGGTGTCTAGGGAAAGCCCCAATCATCCTGGCTTCAGACGTACTTTGGGCTTTTGCTGTAATGTAATGTACACAATAAAGCAAAATAATACATAAATAATTAATTTATGACGTATAATTCCAATTACCTAAGTAAATACAATTGCGGCATGAATGCTTATATGATACGAAACCAGTGAGAACCCTTCATTCGCATCAATGTTGGTGTTCGTCAAGTGAGAGATTTTAGTCGCGCTTAGTATAAAAGTAGTCAGGTGGCGTTCCTCTAATGTTAGTATTGTGTGTGGTGCAGAGTACTACGGAGGCGGGCTCGGCGGAGGCGGCGTCGGCGGCGGGCGGTGATGGGGCGGGTACGGCGGGGGCGGCGGGGGCTGCGGGGGCGGCGGCTAAGGCCTCGCTGCTGCAGAAGCTGCTGTCGCAGTGACCGCGCCCCTCCTGCCAACAACATTGCATTTATTACTTCCTCGCCGTTCCCGACGGACAATCCGACGATACTTAGATTCCATCGTAACGGACGTCGTCGTTCCGAGTTACGGTCTACGTGGTACCTCAGCGGCTGTAAACCTCACGTCAGTGAGTATAATTTAGTACACGTATTTATAGGATGTATTTAGTATGTCGAATGTAGTCTGTAGGTTGGCCGTTGAGCGCGCCCGTGCCTCGTGTATGAAGCCACGGTCTGTGCTACGCGGCCAAGCTATAGTAGTGCTAGTGATATCTTCAAGTTGTATAAAATTGTTTCGTTATAATTCAAGATTGTCTTCAGTTCTACAAGAACAATGTTTAATTATGATCTTATTTCTTTATTGGTGTAGTCTTTAACGATGTAATTCAATTCGATACGACATACGACGGTAGCTTCCTTTAACAGGAAATGGAGTACAATGAAATTGACTCAGTCAGGGCTAGTAATTTACCGCGTGCAATATTGTATAGAAATACATATTTTGGCGTTGTGAACGTTATGTATTAAAGATATAGTAGTCAGAATGTTACCTGTTATGACAAAGTAATTTGTATTATAATATATGGTGATGAGCGAGGCGGTCTCTTAGCTGGAGAGTTTTGTTTATTGTGTAAATATTGTGTTGTTAAATTATAGCTATTGCTTTATTGTAAATATTCTGTTACAATCATGCATTGTGTTTCATCTAGGATAAAGTTATAGTAAGTTTTAAATTTTATTTGCTATGGATTAAACCGTTGCAAAGCTTATTTTATGATTTCCCAATGTTACGTTTTTTAATACTAGCTGCGTTATTCTTCTTGTTGGGTTATTGAGTGTTAAAATGACATAAAAGGAGATATTTGACAAAACCAAATATTAAAGAGCCAGGTAACATTATTTAAATGTTGTCGATATATTATATGAACTATATTTACAAAAAGATGATATTTTACTTGCTGAAAATAAAAAAATGTTCGGTGTGAGTTTGTTAATTTAATTTAATACTCTTTTTACTACACATACAATGTTTTTCACTTGTTCATTTGTCTATTTGTATAGTTTCCTTTCAAAGTACTTCTAAAACCCCCATTCAATACCTATATAAATATATTACATCTTTATGCTAAGGCATTGCCCTTTATTTCTGTGTATTTATTAAATACTACTGATAGGACAGTAAGTGACTTATGCATTGTATTCTATGAAAATTATTTTGTCGCAGATTGGATGATATAAATATGTAAACCATTTGTGGAATTAATTTTAAAAAGGCTGTATTGTCTATTTACAAATTCAAAGTAATTTATTATAGAAAATAGTATTTGTTACTTGTCCTATCAATTTGAATCATCCTAGTAGCTATTTGCATGTTGTACAAAACAAAATGGTACTTCAGTTGTCTTCCTTTGAATGGAGGTATGAAAACCCAGAAGCAGTTAGTGTGTAAACTAATTAATCTAATTATTGACGTGATTGTAAGCGAGCGTGTGATGAACTTTTTAGAGCTAAGTGGTAGTCGCGGTGGTCAACACAGTTGGAGGCTATTCAAATATTAATGTGTAAATATGAGCATTAGCCCTTATTGTATTTAGGCACCAAATATATTAGAAATCAGGACTGTATTAATATACCACTGTACCACTCTGTTGTACAAGGTATATTACTACCACTGTGTTGATTACTTGTTGCTCATGTACTTACACTCGACTAGTTCAAGTTTATTAGGAAGCTATCGCCGATTAGGTCGGTTTTGAGTAATAAATATAAATGATAGCAATTTTTTCACTAAACGTGAAATTAATAACATCTCCGCATTGCATTCGAAATTTTGGTTCTATTGTGTAATTTTAGACCAAGAAAAAAACGTACGCTAATAAGAAAGTTTCGACCAAACGAAAGGGGGGGAACTACTTTTGGTCTTTGACCTGCGAAATGACATTCAATGTCTGTAAAAGCAGTTTGTATTCGGGTAGCGGGCGACGACTTTGCGAATGTCGCTCTTAAATTTGAATAAAGATGGCAAATATTAAAGATTATTGTGTATATTAGCCGCTCCAAGGCTACAATCTTCGTTTAAAAAAAAACAATTCCTTTTTATATTTACGCTGCACATCTATAATTTTGTACATTATATGTATTTTTAAGTAGGGCCATTTTGATCGCTACCCGAGAGGCATCGACAATTTATAAATTATAATAATAATTGCACAATATTATTAATTATCTGTCTAAATTAAAATTTGCATTAAATTAATGAATGGTTAAGATTTTGTGTGTAATGTGTGATGTAATGTATTGTTGCATTGAATGCGCAATTTTAACAATATGATATCCACCTGTTTTAGATTGTAATGTTTGCAAGGGTAATGAAGTAGAGATTTTCACTGGTGACGTCACACACCTTCAGCTCTAACCAACTTCTGGCAAATACAAACGCCTGTTTTGCTCACCTCGCCTAACAAACGCGTTAAACGTCATAGAATTATATCTAATTCATTCATAATGTAGAGTATATTTGTGGCAATCGAGTTAATAAGATGGTATAATGTACTTAAAGAGTATGGGGGTTTTGCTCACTTTAGATATTGGGAGACAAAACTTACTCTCCTGTAGCTTTACCATGAATTTCGATATTCTCACGAACACCAACAATACATTTATAGCAAGTAGTTTACACTTAAATTGTGATGTGTTATAATTACCTACCTAATGATGAACGTACAAATAATATATAGAGAATGAATAACCATAAAACATAGAGAATGAATATCCATAAAACCGATTTACGAATCACTGTAGAAAATATAAAAAAAAAAGATATTTTTATACTAAACCAATATGAAATAGTCTTGAAAGATAGTAGGCCACCGACCAATTTCGTTCAATGTTCTTATAATTTAACTGAAACGGTAAAATAACACTCCATTGTGAGGGAGATAAATATTGTCTGACAACTGTGCAATATAAAAAAACATACTATACATTTAAACTTTGATTCCATTGGTGTTATGGAGGGAAGGCATTCGCACATACCCACTGAACAGCAAACAGTGAACAGTGGACGTGTTAACAATAAAGTACAAGTGATGGCCTTGGGACGCGACCACACGAGTTGCGGTAAATAGTTGACTCTACTAATAATATAGTATATTTAAAAGAAAACTAATACATATTTATCAAATCGCTAGACGAACAACATTCTCGAATGATTATCTAAAGTGAAGGAAAATGTACATAAACGCTATATTTTTTGCAGATTTACGAAGGTATTAGTACTATCACCGAGATTGGGTTAACAAACGCGTCCATTGCTCGTGAAATTGGTTTTCCGTAAATGTAAATAACTTGCAGTAGAAACGCATAGGTGCCTCAATATAAACCACATATTTTTCTCATTGAAAACAGTAAACTAATAAGAATAAATTATTATTAAATAGTTCTTAAAAAGTAACAGATAGTTATGGGTGAAAAGTAAATATATAATTCCGCTTATATAATACAAGTAAGTATCAAAGACAAAGCAAAGGTCCACCTATACAACAAGTTTTACAGATATCTATTTATGTATTAATACAAATAAATTAATATGCAATTGATCCAAATTCAGTAATGTTTGTACTGTCTTCTAGCTCAAGCATAGTATTATACGAAGAGCTGGTCGAACCGTGTAACAAATGAATCCCTAAAAACTAAAAAAACACTTGCCTAACTGAAAAAATTAGAACATATAAAAATAAATGTCTAATCGTCAACGAATAAATAATTCCTAAAACATTGTATTTTCGTATTTTGATAAATTGACGTTTAACGTTTACTTGGCTTTATATAAATAAATTAATATTAGGTAATCGAATGCAAATTGTCTTATAATAACCATGTTAGAAATATTTGTCTCGGTGTAATGGATTTATAGTTTGTACCTCATTGTAAGAATATTGTTGTAATTCGAAATTGTATTGTACAGATCGGAAATGCATACACTTTTGCCGTGTGATTGATGTATGGTACTTTGATACAACTACTGATGAATAAAATTTTCAATTCAAAATCTTAGGCTTTAAACAAGATAATAGAAACTTTCCAACTTAAAAATAATTTAGGGGACAAAATAGATTTTAAATTTTACATCTCTGATGAAATTGGTCTATATTGAAATGTTATGTATATGGAATTTTATGTAAGAAATTGAATTAACGAAAATGTTGATTTAAGATGTCTCTAACACAGAGTAAATTTAATGCTAAAAAATACAATTTTTGGGGTCCAAATCCTCCCTCCAATCCTACAGAAAAATCAGAGTTGGACTGCATAATGTGATAATTCGGTGTATTTCAAACAAATTTTTATTAACCAAAAATTTACTCTGTGGGGAGAGCTTTGATCACCTTGCATAAGCGCTGGGAAACATTGATGTGTACGGGAATCTTTGTTTCAAATGAAATAGATAATCAGTACTACATTTCCTTCCATACTCTTTTTTTACTATAGCCAATGAAGTTTTAATTCCCCTATGTAAGATTTAAGTGTGATAAATATTTATTAAATAATTAAATATTAGATGACAGTCGCTAACACAACGAGGCGTCACTCCCGTACAAGTGATTTTATTTTTTGTATAAAATCGTTCCTCTTGTCTTGGCCTGTCGTCTTCGAACAAGGGTATTTTTGTATTGTGTATAATTTAGGCTTGATAATCTGTTATAGGTTAATGTTTCCTATTTGACACTGATTATGTTTTTCTAAAGCGATGCAAAGTGATCCATGATACTGGTCAGTCGCAAAAAAGATTTTCGTAAACTTTGAAGTAGCTCTCGTACCGTTCTAAGGAAACATGTTTCACTGTACTGTGGCACTAGTGAAACGAAATGAGGCTGCACCTTAAATAAAACATGGGTCAGGGGCAGCCAGTGTTGGGGCTTGACATGAGTGTAATGTCAAGCTGCGCGTAGATCCGGCTGCAGGAATAGCGACTGTTGTACGGTCCTCGTTTTGCCGAAACAATCCTAGTCTTTGCTTTAACGGACATCTTTTTGTGATTGGCCGTTAAGTCTGTGTTATTTAGTTGATCATGTTAGTTAAGGCCTCTTGTGTTGCTGTGCATTTCTAAGCATTGTATGTATGTCTGTTTATATATTGTAAATAGCTAAGATTCATTATATTTTTACGAGTAGAATACACAACCAAAGTTGTTATAAAGTGATGGTTGATTAAATAATAAATTTAATATAGGTCGTTACGTTTATTTTTTAAGAATAATACAAATGAACTGTACAGCTGTATATGGGTACATCCAATGTCTTATCGAAGCCTTTAAACAACCGCCCTGATATTAGTGAAATCGAATTTATTATTTTTCGTATAAAAGTTGAATAATAACAAAATGGATTATAAAATAGAGTATTTTAAAGACGTGTGGCTTGAGCTCCTTTCGTTCCTATAATGTAGCTTGTTCCGATCATTTACCATTACCACTGGTATCTGTCAATTAACGAACCGACGACGCGCTGTACTATGTACTCATCTCCGAGTTATTCGAATTGTAATGTTTTATTCATTGGAAATCCACGCGTTATTTAAGTTGTATTTTTTGTACATTTTAGATTCGAAAATATATTAATATCTAAATAATAAGCGTTTTCATTTACACGTCTTCTTGCTTGCCTTTACAATTCACTATATTTTAAAATCAATTTTAGAACCCAATTATAGTTTAAAAGCATCAACGATAAATCGAATTGTGTAGCTTTTACGAGAATACCATCAATAGAGAACATATTAGTCATTATCGTTATTAGTATGGGTTCAAATTCGAGGTCAAAATACATCACTTAGGTAAGACTTAGGTCAATATTTGTTCCAAATTTTGGGTCTATGCGCTGACCAATTAACACTATTATAACTTATTACATTGTGTTAATTTATATTAACAACCTGAGTGGTACGGCTACGGTGCGAATGGTACCAACTGATGCCCATTCAGTGCCGAACTTCAGTACTAAACAACCACGGAGATTATCATTATGTAAAAAAACAGTTAGCTATCCAGATTTTATAATAATGTAGATGTCTCTCCAAGCTTTCGTGGGCTACAGAAAGTTGCCGAGTTAGACTCTAGATTATATTAATATGAATACTATTTACTTAATTGGTGACTT
Source organism: Teleiodes luculella (assembly GCA_948473455.1). Classification (NCBI taxonomy): domain Eukaryota; kingdom Metazoa; phylum Arthropoda; class Insecta; order Lepidoptera; family Gelechiidae; genus Teleiodes; species Teleiodes luculella. The sequence continues at coordinate 8,628,746 of OX419584.1, forward strand.
AATAGTGAATAAAATATATTATTATATCTTGGGATCAGTGATAGCAGCGGTGCTGACAGTGTTGATAACTAGTGTACTGCCCAATTGGAACATGAAGTGGTGGCATCAGCGAAAGGATAAAAATAAATTCATTTTAGAAGTGGTGAGTACCAATTATATATTAAATTCTAGCTTTTCTTCATAGCTCTTTATCACGGTTTTAGCTCGAAAATAATAGACAGTCGATTTTGTTTTGTATATTATGCTTCTCTCTATATAATTTTGTCAACTGAGACAAAAATAACTACTTAGTAACTATAGACATCACTACATAGTATAAAACAAAGTCGCTTTCTCTGTCCCTATATCCATATGTCCCTATGTATGCTTAAATCTTTAAAACTACGCAACGGATTTTGATGCGGTTTTTTTAATAGATAGAGTGATTCAAGAGGAAGGTTTATATGTATATAATACATGCATAATATACTTAAGGATAACCCACAATAACCATTTTCCCGTGCGGAGCCGAGGCGGGTCGCTAGTATTTAATAATTCTCTATTGTCAGGATCACAGAACACTATTACTCCCATTTACTCCTGTCAGGATAAACCACACATTCATCAGGATTTCGCTGACACTCGTCTCAAAAGCTGAATCGGCCCAAATAACGTGTCCCGTCCAAAGCAATAGAAATACTTAATAAATAAATTTTTTCGCGCAAATACCGTGCCTCGGTTTGTCGGAGACATGCTCAAAGCAATGCAAATCGCTGAAGCTGTGGTAGCGGGACATAGAGGTATCTACTACTACTAATCTCATGATGAACGTAATCCAGTTCACAGTAATTTCGTATGTAATATTATACGCGAGTTTTTTTTTCGTCGGCCTCTTGACGGAAAAAAATTCAGACATCCACATGACGAGACAGTCCTCTGGCTGGCTTGGACTTGGAGATACATCATACATCTAAACATTGTCAACTAAAAACTTAAGAGTATATATTTACTATTATTTACTATCCACATAAAGAACCGATATCTACTATTGCGAAAATTATTTTATGCCTAAAACATTTTGGAAGTTGCCAATTTTTTTTTATCTTCTGGATGGCGATATTTTTTCCCGAACAATAACTGTCCGATACTACCAAATTTTTTGAGGCCTTTGTCTGACTGAACTAAGCGATAATTTAGTCTGATTAACGCATCCACTGCCGATAAGGTAAATTAAGTGACGAGGTCGCTCGGAATTACATGTAAATTGGCCTAAATTCCTCCGGATGTAGGTACTTGCTTTAAGCGTATGCATAGCGCGTATGTCGCTAGAGTTTGCCTGCCATACATACCCACGATAGGTACCTATGGCTGAACAAGCACGAAGAATAAATAAAACTATAATCTAGATTTAAAGTAGGTATTAAAAATAAATTTAGAGTATTATTATTAAAACTATAATTTAGATGGTAGTTAAGGAAAATCTTAGAAGGCTTAAAAGCACAGCGAGCTTTGCTTGTTGGTAAGTGTCAAGCAAAATCTAGATTTATAGTATTAAAAATAAATTAGAGTATTTTTAATAAAACTATAATTTAGATGGTAGTTAAGGAAAAGCTTAGAAGGCTTTATTTCATAACTAGCAACCCGCCCCGGCTACGCACGGGAAAATGGTTATCCTTAAGTATATTATGCATGTATTATACATATAAACCTTCCTCTTGAATCACTCTATCTATCTATTAAACACCGTATCAAAATCCGTTGTGTAGTTTTAAAGATTTAAGCATACATAGGTAATAGGTACATAGGGACAGAAAAAGCGACTTTGTTTTATACTATGTATAGTGATTCTTAATACTTATTATACGTAAAGCATAGCGAGCTTTGCTTGTTGATAAGTGTCAAGCAAAAGCTTTTAATGTGCGTAATTAATAACAAATTGTGTCAATTTGCGTCGCAGCCCTCCCAGCGATATATATTTTTTTCCTATTGGAATGGAGTTTTTTCCTGGATTAAGCGGCATAAAGCGTCTTCCTCTCGCCCCATGATGGCACTATCTATCATCCTTCTTATTTTCGTGTGGTTGAAGTACAAGATTATCGAATGCTCAGGTTTCTGTCTGATGTGATTCCACTTGCTATTATGAAAAAGGCAGACTTACTTAGGACTTGAAATATTATTAGTACATACAAGTGAATCGGAAACGTCGTAAATTGTAGATTTAACTGTCTCTCCATCCGTTAGTAATTTGTGTCGACTGGTTTTTAGGTGTTTGAAATTGGTTTCTGTATTCACACGCCACCCTTGTCTGAGCCCTTCCCGGCGGGGGGGCGTCCCGGCTCCGGGGTGCGCGACTGTATCTAATATACAAGTGGAGGTGTCACGTCCCGGAGCCCTGCTAGCATTCCCGACCCGACTCCCGAAGTCCCGACAGTCCCGAGGCGCGCGGCCGGCTGTACGCACGCACGCATGCGTGCTTCTCAACCCTGTTGCACGCATAATGCTCACCGAGTGTCCGTATATTGAGTTCGCCACTTCCGCTCAAACTTATACGGTGTTCAAAACGTGTTCAAGAGTCAACATCAAAACAATTTTATTACTTTAAAATGCATTGTTAAGTAAGTTTAGTTGGTTCTTAGATGATTTTATTTATAGTATTGTGAGTTAGGTAGTTATTAGGAGTTATGTGAGAGGTCGGGAGTGCAAGGACCTAGGAGGTATCGTAATACCAGAAGCATGCCTTGGAGCTGCCCGTGGTCGCGGGAGCGCCAGCGGCCTCCGGTGGTCAGCCAGCCTCTACATCTGCTACTCCAGGTTTGTTTTGGTTTTAGGTACTCCTAAATTTTTAAACTTGCGCTAACTTTACTTCTTTATATTTTTATTACGCAAAATATACAAAATGTCATCCTTACAGCTAGTGTACAACATATAAGTAAAATTTTAAAGGTACCTAACTTTTACTTGAAAGAGCGTAGTTGGTGACCAGCTTAAGTAGAAGAATTATTATGACATATTTAGCTAGGAGTCTACAGACTGGCTGAAATGATGAAATACCTAGCTTATATTCAAATGTTATACTAAGTATAGTGGCTTAGCAAATACTGAAAGGACATGCTCAGTCATCGCTTTTGAGAAACTTTCCCAAATAAACTTTTCTCGGGAATGACGAAAAATAATTTTTCACTTTGAGAAAGTTGTTTAGTTCCATTGACTGAATAGTCAAACAACTGAATGATTGAACGATTATTATTATTTTCGGTTCTTGCTAAGCAGCCACTTACACCATGTATAAATAGTTAGTACCTACGGACCTACTACGTGATTATGCAAGTAGATATGAAAGTGCCTTATTTCCCACACAAGTCCGGTGAAGCTTGATTCGTTGTACTTTTATGACACAAGCATATTCAATTTAAAAAAAGTGTCTTATTTAATCTTTCTTTGTTTGCGAAACGGTGCAGGGGGTTGGTCATTATGATGGTGAATGAAACCTGGGATAGGTATTGATTTTGTCTTTTCATGGCACCAAGTTCACAGGGTTCATACAATTAGTCTAGTTTTTCATTAGAGAAATTCTGAGATATGAGTAGTCAATGAACCCATTACAAAATTCATAAGTGAAGGGTGCTCTCCAGAGCGATTGGAAAGTTATAGCGGGACAATCGCGGGGAGATAATGTTGGTAGCCACGCGTGATCCCGCGGTTTGTTTTAATGGATTTAAAGTGCTGTATGCATGTTAATGTCATATCCATAAAAAAACATAACGATTGAAGCTATGGAAAGAAGGCACACTAAAGTTTTAGTCGCTACACAGGTTATCTCTAATTGATTTTATACTGCTCACGAATTCGATAACTTTAATGTTTAAATTTGTAGCGTCTAACCAGCTACATGAATATGGAATTACTAAAAGGAAAGCGGGAGTGAAAGAAGTTGATTGTCAGTTTCCGCAATTTGAGCGGAATAAAGCTGTAGAGATCGTTAACAAAAGAATTCGCTGTGTCGCCGGGAGGTGACAATCGGACGATATTTATGAGGTCCAAGCGCGTGGCCGTACGTACACGAATGGTCAGCAGATTTGCTAATAATGACATTTTACCTGTATTAAATAAGTGCTGGTCATGATTATCAGTTTCATAAGTGGTTCATGAAACGGAATCCATTACATAATAAAATCTAAGTAAATTAAATATTTTTGATATGTTAAATAGACCAAACTAAAAATAGTGGTTCAAATTCATACATTATTCAATGTTATAATGTTCGGTAAACATAACTCATAAGATGTACGAAACAAGAGGATTTTTTATGAGTCCTTTATCCTAGGGAAAAATAATTACCCAGTTATATACCTTGATATCATGCAGGTAAAATGGGTCAGTTGCATGTAACAAACAGCCCGTTCCTGTCCAATTTAAAGTAGTTAATTCAGATTCCAATGGTGGTCAAATAATACTGTTTTATTTAATTACTCTCATATCAATTTCTAGGAGTCAAATTGGAGTTAAATGGAATAACTCACTTTTGTAGATAAGGAGATTTTTTTTGTGACATTTGTATACCTTACACTTTGTAGGTACCTATATTTATTCGGAGTATTACATCGGCCAGCCCGCCCTCTTTATATTTTGTTTATTAACTTAGCTACAACACACAAAAATTAAATATAGGAGGAAGATAGACTTCAAAAAACTACTTATTCTTTTCGCGTTTCGAAGAGTTATTTTGAGGACCTAACTGACTTAATAAATTCTTGCTAAAGCCCTCCGACGTTGTTTTGTGCTTCGAGGATCCCGCCGTTCCCGGAGGGTCGTGGCACTCGTGGCTCTACGTGAATTGTACGGTGCGGTACGGCCCGTAGCCGTATCCACCTAGACAAGATCAGCTGGGGCTCGCTCAGTCACAAGGCGCCCGTGAACCAAGCCGCGCGGTCCGTACTCTGCACCTCGAACACACTGCTACCGGCCGCGGCGCGGTGGCTGGCTACGATATTTTACGAAAACACTTGGATATATTTCGTCATTTTATTTAACCTAAAATGAAATCGAGCATTTGTCTCGAAACAGTTACAGAACCAATTTATTTAAAAACATTTTTTTTTTGTTAATTTGTAAAATGTGACTACCTTATTTCTGAAAATGTGATTAACGGTGTTTAAAAATGCCTTGGAGTTGTCTTTGGGGGTACGAGCCACCGGCGCCGACCTGCAGAGTCAGCGGACCTCTTAATCTTATACTGGTAGGTTTCAGATATAATATTATAAAATAAACATTAACATTCCGATTTGACACCATTTACATAGGCACAGAAGCCAGCACATGCGGTTGGACATTCGCACTACGAAATTCACCCCCTACCACTACGGAATACGGGCGCCGGGCGCTGTCAAGATCAACATGTCCAGCCGTATGTGCTGCCTACTGTACATAAGAATCATAATCATATTATAATTTATTGCTTCATGTGGTGTTACAAAGGTCGTAGGTACAAGTATAATATAAGTCCACACGTGACCCTGTAACTCCTGTAAGGGAACTACAAATATAAAGAAACGACATAAATAAACTGAAACTTATATATCTAAATTAAATTTTTAAAGGACATGGCTTTTTTTGGTCTTTTATTCACAGAAAAATCTAACCACTATATAGAAAAAATATATAGATTCTAGACATAAAACTGAGTCCACATGTCCAGTTGTGGAATTTAAGTGCCCCCCATTTAGGAGATATTAATTTTTTTCAATGTGAAAAAGTTGTCCACTCTGCAAGTCTATAAAACGCACCTGCCACTACCTATCTCTTTCTAACACCTAGCTAAGGCTACTCTTGTCTTCTCTTTCTTACAAAATAGTTACTAAACCGCGAAAACGATTTATTCTGTATTCAAAACTTCAAAAATGAGCATAGCATGTGCTGTAAATGTCTCGCATAATGTCACTGAAAATCGTTTTCGCGGTTTAGCTAACTATTTTAATAACCTTGTAAGAAAGAGAAGACAAGAGTAGCCTTAGCTAGGTGTTAGAAAGAGATAGGTAGTGGCAGGTGCGTTTTATAGACTTGCTGAGTGTACAACTTTTTCACATTGAAAAAAATTAATATCTCCTAAATGGGGGGCACTTAAATTCCACAACTGGACATGTGGACTCAGTTTTATGTCTAGAATCTATATATTTTTTCTATATAGTGGTTAGATTTTTCTGTGAATAAAAGACCGGGCCCCATACGATTTTTTTCCTGTCCTTTATGTAATAAGTTAATTTTTACACAAAATTAGTGCTACATTGCAATTTCCTATTTATTCTCGAAAAACTCTTGCAAGTTATAAAGCATATTTTGTCTATGAGGAATTGTTTTAATCTATTGTTAAATAGTTATTTTCCTTAATAAAATTGTTTTTTTATATGAGATGGCAATTTATCAAACAATGCTCCTTCAATATTGCTCAAACTACTAACAATAGGCAGATTTTATTTATTTATACGGTACAGGCATTATATGTATATGTTAAATTTGTGGATATGTAATTTGTGAGCGTGTACGCGTGCACCTAAGTAAACTTTAATGTATGTCATAGGTAGCAGTTTTATTGTTTCCATTATCTAGTTACTTAGATTTGAAATATTTATGAGATGTTTCCTATATGACTGGATTACCTTTGTGTCTTTAAATAGATAATTGTGTGTAGGTTTGTGATAATTAATTTATATTGCTATTGATTTCAAGGATTCATAAGGATACGTTTTATTTTATCAAGGCACCCTTTTTCAAAATTATTTATAGCACTTTTTCTATTCAGATTTATGTTTTTTGTGACCTAAAAAAGTTCTATCCTAATTCAGCTGCGGTCGTCGCCTTTGGCGTTGCGCCATTAATCTTGTTGGCTAAAGTAAAATTGTAAACGGTCACCTAAAATCTCACAAAACAAAACGCTTTAATTTTTATCTCTTTCTGTTAAAATGTTTTTGCAAAAAGATTTCCATGCTTTCCCACGCTTCGCCATCAAAGAGCTCAATACTCGTAATTTGTTCTGAGCTGGCCACCTCCTACCGTACGCTTATGTTTAAATAACTTATGATTTGCCATGAAGCTATTTTTGTTTTCTCTCTTTAATGGAAGTGGTTACAGAGCTCAGGATAGCTCAAGTATCTTGACTTAGACAGTCGACACTGATGCGACGAGACATCAGGAAGATTGATGGCCAACCGTGCGAGGAGGCAACAGCCGTTCAAACACAGGCTCGCGAACTCTGCCCCACTTTACTTATCCAAGATACAATATGGGGTGCTTATTTGCCTTGTTCAAATATTCTTATGGCCGGATCTTGGGTCGAAGGCAAGCTTGAAATGTTCATGTCATGCTTTCGAGAAGTTGAGTAGCGTGAATGCACGCCGGGAGTTGCGGGTCACTCGCGGGACGCCGATGCTATCGTGATATATGCGACAATTCATGCTAACTAGACATACCCACAGAATAAATAATAGTACACATACCTAACAGAGTGACCTTTGCATGCATGTTTTACTGCACAATCGCACATAAAATAATATCTACAGTTTTCATTTTGTTGTAGTTCATTTTAGCTCTAGTTTATTGTACTTCATTGGCATATAATATATGTAAGTAATAATAACATTGTTTCTAAGGAGGTTGGAGAAGGTATTATGACCTCCCCATTGAAGCGCTCGAACCTATATTGAATAGCCAACCACACCAGCCTTTTTCAAATACTTACACTGACCGTGTATGAAAAGTGGGAGTTGGTCGACTTTACACATAACCTTTTTTAGATGAGTTAAAATAATCTGCATTCGCATGGGAAAATAATTCCTAAAGCTTTGCCATAAAGCTCTGAAACCTAAAGTCTCCTAAAATAAAATAAAAACATCTTGGGATTTAGTGATTGTTTCTCAGCGCCGAAATTTTTTTATTCGTCCACTAGGATCTTTAAGCAGTATTTATATAGGTAATGCACGTGCTATAGCGTCGTAAGTTTTAATTTATTATGTATCCAAATAGGCATCGCGACATTGTTATCTATCGCTTTGTATGGAAGGTATGGTTAGGTCGCCTTGGTACTTACTAAGCGGAGCTAACGGTAGAATGCTAATGTGTAGAGTAGAGGCATATTGGTGTTGATGGTGTCACATGCGCTCGCGCACACCGGCCCTAGCTTCCCAAACCGTTGCGCAACAACAAGTGCACCGGCTACCGCCCACGGGCCACTCACGCGCCGCGCCCGCCACAAACCAAACATCGCCTCAAGTTCATTGTCACTTAATTCAACAATTACCTTCCTCGAATACAACTTCTTATTCATCTGTCTACTGTAGTCGCATTCCCAATGTACGGTTACTTCATAAGTAAATCGTAAATCTGCATTTTATCGGCTCAATATATAGGACTGGTTCCCTTTGATGGGCTTTCGCAACACACCGGCGCGCATGGTTTGGGTCTGGAACGCATTTATGTTCTGCTCACGCGCATGTGTTTGAAGTTTGTTGCTGTTGAACATACCCAACGCAAGCGTGAGTGGGTTAGTACAAGAAACTACGCATTTCTTAAGCATTATTGTCTCTACATCCGACAAAACGAAGTCATTGTGTTAGTGCATCCATTCATTTATTATCTATACCAACGTTTACAAATTAATTAAGGGCATGTGTGAGGATGCGCGTGCGACTGCAGTCGAACAATGCGCGCCGTTCAACTGCGCGCGCGGCGCTTTTGATGAATCCACATAATTAACTCGATCGAACATGTAACAGCTATTATGTTGCATACAATTGCTGTGGGATCTATGGGCTTGGGCTTCACTCAGCTCTATTCGACCTCACAGTCCTCATAGAGACATACCTAATCCAGTCCTCCATCATTGAGCATTGAAATGACTTTACTAGTAGATAATTCTATAAAAAAAAATCTACTGCTGAGCTGACGTAAAAATGTGTATTACGTATATATAAAAATAACATTAAAATTTAATACCTTAAATGCTGACGATAGTTTTGAGTCATGAACAGATCGAAGGAGGCTGATGATGCCGAACGGAAAATAGAATGGACTCTGCAGAACTTATCGAAGGTCTACACAATTCGTCATAAATATATATTTTTATATATTTTTGTTATATTATAGAGTCAACTCAGACCCGCACTGGGCCAGCGTGTACTACTAAGGCCTATTCACCCTGGTTTCAGGGTAAGCTCGAGCCCTGAGCCTACATGACATGTATGAGCTATTAATAATGATAGGAGACTGAATATTTTTCAGTCTTAAGAAAGTAAAATATCTTGGTTTTTTTTAAAGAAATGTGAGAAGCTTTTTATTTTTGTGAAGATGCTTTGAATTTAAGCTGCAGGATTGCCCGGGAACAGTCAGTTTGACCTAGTTCTAACGGTGAGGGTTAAGGGTTAGATACAAGTACGGATACCTAAAATGTCTGTCTAGTCTAGCCCCTTTAGCCCATAGAATACGCGACCTACATTTCCTGCACAGAAGGCTGAAAGTCTTTTTTCAAACATTTTATTTAATTTTACAATAGCTACACCGTGTTCATTTAAAATAAGTATTATATACATAAAACACGATTTATGAAAAAAATGTGTTAATGAAATTGTCAAGTATCCAATGTTATTTAACTCTACATTGTAAATTGGGGAATGCACTACGAAATACCGAACGAGTTTGATCAAACTAATCAGCCCATTTAATTATTTAGCCATATTGCCCGTAAGTAATTTCCTAGGTGCTACATAAAAAGTAACACGCAAATATAAAAAAAAAACTACAAGGAGAATAAATAATATTGTAGAGAGTGTTATTTTGCGATTGTTGATTGTTTAGGGTCCTATCCAATCGATTCCAACCACAAGCCTTGTGGTCGTCGACCTAAATTATAAAGGAAGTCTATAAGAACACAGAACAACAGACACTATTCAACTTGACTTTAAAAAATTAAAATATATCTGCATTCACCTCTACAGTTGATCCGATAAACGTAAAGTACTTATCTACTTTTGAGGTTATCGTCATTATATTTTTTGTCATTGATATTGATGAAACTGCCGAATGGTGTACAATTACAAAATGTCACAACAGTGTTATATCATGCCGCACTCTTGTAAAACCAGAAACGTTTCGCATCAATGCCTGCAATTCGAGATTAATGAAATGGTGCACGGTTTGGAAGTCGAAAACTACGGACTAGAACCGTTCTGCACAGTGACTGGCTGGGAATATCAAAAGACAAAGTGACACTGCCTTGTTGTGACTTTGGCTCTTTGGAACCAAGCTTATCAAACACAGACCAAGGATCTTGTAAGTACTACCGTATAACTGGATTGAGCTCTTGGTAGATCCTTGACACAGACACATTTTGTAAGGACAGAAAGAAGGAACATTATTTAGTCTGAGATGTGCGGCGTGAAATGATGGTTGTCGTCAAGTCCACAATCAAGCGGTGATGTTGGGTGGCGGCGCGGGAGTACTAGACAGATCGCTGATGATTTACGATGCATTCCTGCGGGGACCGCTCCACTCGATGGGAACCAAATTACTTCACATGTGACCACCGGGCCGAACGGAACAACGCTCTTTGTTGCGCTGCTGTCTGTCCCTCGTTATTCACCTGTTAGTATTAGAAGGTTTAGAAAATTACTCAATACTATCACTACATAGTATAAAACAAAGTCGCTTTTTCTGTCCCTATGTCCCTATGTCCCTATGTCCCTTTGTACGCTTAAATCTTTAAAACTACGCAACGGATTTTGATGCGGTTTTTTTTAATAGATAGAGTGATTCAAAAGGAAGGTTTATATGTATAATACATGCATAATATGCTTAAGGATAACCCACAATAACCATTTTCCCGTGCGGAGCCGGGGCGGGTCGCTAGTTTACTAATATACTATGGTACCTACCTGTTGTTAACAAAACAAGACAGAAATACTTCACCTTTCTCCTAACTGTTTCATTTTGAGTTTTTCCCGCCCATTAGGAAATAGATCATTAAAGCTGTTAGCGTGATGTACCCACCTACAGTGTGAAAAGAGAATTGATATGCGTAATTGTGTGTGATCGCGGGCGGATGTTGCGTAACCGGAGCGCGGTGCGGTACCGCGACGGAACTGCCCAAACGTATTGAGCGGAAGCGCGCGGCCCGGAACTAACAGAAGAACCCGAGTTCGAGCATACCAGCCAGAGCAGCCAGTACTAGCATCCAATCATATGCTAATATGACTATGACTACGAGTTCGTAGAGCCCAGCTGGCACCGGTTGAGAAACACAATTAACGTTATATCATGGATCAATCAATATATTGGTCCATGGTTATTTTAAATCATTAAGATATAAAACAATGAACATTAATTAAAGCTATAATTAAATCGAGACAGACTATTCCTAGAGGTCATCGTCATCACCTCATGTTGGGTATACTGTTACCCGAGTAGGGTTTCATCTGAAACTTAAACAGAGTTACAAAAAGTTGGGCAAAAAACCTCACGCTTCGCGAAACATGCTCGCCAGCTGCCGGCCGTGTTACACTTTTGCAGAAAAAACTCTTTTGCTTATAGGTATTTTGCAGTGATTCTGGAGACGACAGGGATAAACTTTATGGGTTAAAAAATAATTGTCAAGAAAAAATCATGTAATTAATTATGATTTTGAGAGATTAAAGTTTGAACGACCCAATATAGGTAGTCCAATTACAGTCACGTAGGCGTAAAAAAGTAATGAGAGATGACAAATTCATAAACTTGTGTACACACATTACACACTTTCATTTTGGTGTTCTAAGGGATTTAAAAAAGTTTAAGCGTCGACACGTACCTACCTACCTAAGCATTCTAGAAAAATATTTTTTAGCTAAAACCTCATATCAATGAAACTATAGATTTCTTGATATATATAAACTAAATAACATACGGTGAAATTAATTTTAAGGGGCTTTTAAAAAAAGATATTCGTCGTATGACGGTAGACGGTAAATATTTCATCATTTCTATGAATTTAAACTTAAACTTGTTTTAAAATTATATTAAAAATGTACATTATTAATGTATATTTGTATCTCCGCCTTCTAAATAAATAGCAATGATGAAGTAATATTTTTTTGTCTTCATATAACTATTTTATACATACAAATACTCGGATACCGTATACTAAATACCAAAGTTATTTCTTAAATAATAAAACGCTTAGGCAACAATAGATCCAGAGCACAGAAATATCAAATCTCATCTGTTACACGAGTCATGAATCAAAATGCGTATGAATGGAGGTCGTAAAATAAATTTCATTCCCTTATTGGTGCATAAACAGGCGGCTCAAAAATAGCTGCGGCCACCTGGCTTGCACCCTGCACGTCCCGGGTTCGAGTGCTCACTGTAATTTATGGCGACGCTCCACACAATGCAACCGCAAAAATAACCCTTGACTATTTCCTACAGAACAATTTGTCGCATTGCTATTTGAAGAGACATCACAAGGAACATTATTTGAGCCCTACGTACTGACTAAGTACCCGGTACCCCTATACGTGACGGCTGTTCGTTCAGTGAGGGCAATAAATTAATTTATCGCGCAGCGAGGCGTGGCAGGGAGCCTTTCAAACATCATTTTGTTGTTTACGTTCATCGATATTATACTCTTATGAAGAACTTTTGTGTTCTTGAGTGCGATTACCACTTCAGATTTCTATACTTTATTGCTTATCGAGGGCGTTCAATGTTTACAAAACATTCCCTATCAAGGAGAATTTATTATGAAGTTTACTATTCTAAAAACCGTATTTCTCGCTAGCATAGCAACTTTATTTTAGCGCTTGTTTGTAAACAGCGAGACTCCGGAGTGGCGGAGTGCTGCCCAACACCCAACAAGGCGGCCCTTGACTCAGCTAATGGTAAATTGTGAACTCTTTAGTTATTCTCTGCTGAATAGAGCCCAATTATCCAAAATACCCGCTGCTGGTCCGTATTAGGAGTTGTGTCTCTATATAGAGTCAGCCACGTGGGAGGTCCAGAAAGATATGTATCGCCTTCCCTGTGAATAGAATTGATTGTCTATCCTTTAAGAGATGAATATCTATTTAGTCAAGTTAATAAAGAAATAATGTGTGATCCTGCGGTAAGACTTGATTTCATGTATCAACTTACATGACAATTTTTCTTGGTGTGATTTATTGAAACAACAGTCAATCATCAATTTTACTACTTTTGTCACGTTTTATAACAAAGGCCTAGTTTTTAATTCAAAAACCATTTCTTCCAGCGGCATAATCTCTACCGCTCCAAATATTTGTCTACTCATTTTAATCCTTCTGGCTTACATAACTATGCGTCTCTTGTGCTTTATGTTTTTGTGTTGGATGTGTACTCAACATTATTTCTGCGGTTAACCTTCGTAGACCTTACCACCATGTTGCCTGCCCTCGTGGTTTATTACGGGTTAATTTACTTCACGGCTCATAAATACTCGAAACTACCGAAATGTTCTGGATTGCTACATGCACGATAAACTTCTCTAGCAAGCAAGAAAACTCAACGACTTGGTCAGTAATTTCCAACAATTGAGCATTTTTTTAATGTACCCCGGCGATTAAAAAGTTAATTTTACTATCCTGAGTGAGTTTCCCAAAGTTCTTAATTACTTGCACGTTCTCGCAGTCCAACATGTCACTCACTCGTCGTTCAGGAGGAGAGATAATGGGGTGAAGATGCTCGTAAATGTGTGGAGTTCGACACCTTTGTCTGCTCCGCCGTGAGTGTGACACGTTGGCCGATCCCTTCGTCAAGCCCGAGCCGCTCCCCTCCCCATGTCAAGCCGCTGACACCTCCAGCAATTAACTTGTCGCCACAGAGCATAGCGGCACGCTCCAGACTATGAAATAACATCAAAAAAGTTGGGTAACGTGGAATACGTCCTACTACCGCTCGAATTATAACTTGTTTTTCTCCAGGGAACAAACTCCGGGATGAAATCGTGAGTCAACTTTTCATAGTTTTATTTTGTACTAGATCAACAACTCGTGGCTACACTCGCGATGATATTCAATTTTTACTACAGGAATACAATGAAAAATTCTATTAATTAATTCTGTCAACAAGGTTTTAGGATCAGTCTAAATTGTAAATGGGTTGTGGAAATCTAGATGATAAATTGACAAGGAAGATAAACGATATTTTTTAACATTCATGCTGATTTCATTACATAATATATGTTTTTGTTTGTTTTGAATTTTATTGAATACGCGACAGTTTTTCCTCCGGAGAAAGGGTGCCTATGTATGTCATTGCCAAAGGTCTATTCTATCTTAGTACCAAGTTTCATTAAAACCAATTTCAATAAAAACATATCTTTTCCTTTTTACAATTAATATTGTACTAATGGAAAGCTTTCTAAAAAATAAAAGATTCGTGGAGATAGCGACAGAATAGCGAAAAATATAATTTTGTACATTATGAATTATGACGATTTTTGTTTTACCAAATTATTTTAAGCGGATGGCGGGGAGTCATGGTATGCTAAATTAAAGTTATAACATACGTGTTTGTTACATATTATGACGTCAGCAGTGGTTTCAACACTGAACAAACAAAGCCGCAGAGCCGCACCAAGCCAGCCTCACACGCACACAGCTGTCCTGCGCTCATTTCAGACAAACGATACACCTAACTAGATTATTATCATATAGAAAAGGTTATTATTATCATATAGGATAGCTGTCTGAGACCTAGCGTCCTTTTTTGAGTATATGAAAAAAACAGGTGAAAACGAAAAAGAAAACAGAACCCAACTTTCAACTTTTATTTGGTTGAACTTCAACTTATTGGTTTACCAACAATAACGATTTGTGTAGTCTGATTTTGCTTTTTTTAATTATTTATTATCATCTCATTTCTGTCTTCGTTCATTTTCCCAGAAATATGATATTCTCATTGTTTGTAAAGGGTTTGTATTATTTAAAAAATATTCTCTGATTTTCTGGGCCCTTATCTGATGTAGTTATGCAGCGTATAATCATCAGCTACGCTCTGGCTTTGTTGGTGATAGATAAGTAGATACAACAATCGTAGTTGATTGAATAAAATATTACTTAAAGGTCGACGTTTACTTTAATTTAACCCGTATGGAGAAGATTTAATTTAATTGATGACTTCTGTGATAAGTACCAACACGAAGTTAATGGAGATAAATAGAATTTTGATTAGATAACGCTCACAGTCGACAACAACGTTCTATTTAGATTGACTAGCATCATTAGAATGCATATTATATAGCTTATCAAATGTACTTACTTTAATAAAATTGAACACACAGATAGACCCACAGGTGCCCACAGTACACAACTATTTGAAGATTTAGTCAGATTTATGGGATTCCACACCCAACAAAGGAAAATCGATTTGGAAAGGTCAACTTGAATCTAACCACGGGTGGGATGACAATAAAGAACATGTGAGCTGTGAAATCGAGCATGAATTTTGTTATTCATAGAAGCCAGCATCTCTGATAATGTATGTAATTGGTGTGTTCATTGAATCGGTGGGGCACGAGGAAGAAGGCGGGCGGGGTCGCCGGCGCAGCGGCTGGGTCGCGGGATCCACATATTTCATTTTGCTCCACTCATGCGCACGATATTAAAGTAAATTATATCCCGTACATGTTGCTTCACTTCAAGCTACTTGTATCTGCGCTGGTGTCATAGTAGTGGCAAGTCACTACTATGACACCAGCGCAGATACAAGTAGCTTATCTTTCAAAATTCACAGGAGTCCTGGAAACATTCATAAATTACATAATTTTAAATGTAATTTATCATCTTTACCATCATCTATACTCATGAAAACCACCATCACTGATTCCTACTTTTTAATTGCCGGTCCGCAAAAAATACTTTTCTTTTTTACACGATGAAAATTGCACATAACTTTTTTCAAAAGCTCGTAAGTTAGTGCGGCGTCATCAAACTCTCAAATAAGTATGATGATAACCACCAACTTCACTGCAGCAGCGATGGAATTTATTGCTCATTGTAGCGACATTGCAGCGTAAGACGTCCTTATCCATATGCGTCAGTTCAGTTGACGGTATGGCATGAGCGTGACTTTCTCTATGAGCACATTGAGCACGTTGAGCACCCAACATGGCGGCAATTGCGAGCACGATCGCCACTCATTCATGTCGTGAATAACTCCACTCCCAAGTTCATGGAAGGTCCAAAACTAGATTTGTTTCTTTTTATAGACATCATATGCCCGTTTTAGAAAGTAAAAGCTCTTGTTAGTACTTTTATAGATATTGTGGTAGACAAGTACTAAGTATAGTCTACATCGACTATTATCCTAACTTCTCCAACAAATCTAAGCCTGCAAAAGTTAGTTTTGTTTTACACTTTACACTAAATAAACTAATGTTTACACCTTAGATTTCATAATTTGTAATTTAATTTGATATTCAAACAGATAAGTTACTGATTATGATAACTTAATTTCCTTTTTTATTGAACCAATGCGTGTATCAAGTTAATGAAGCGATAAAACGTTGTGTGTACCTGCATAAAACATGATTTATAATTATAGTAAAAGCTACGTAATTTGATAATTTGCTTTCCGTTGAAGGGGAGAGGGCCGGTGGACGCGGCCTCACGTGTATTTACGTCATTATCGATTCATTTCGGGCCACCCAAGCGGCCAATAAACGCATAATTTATTGAATAACTCCAAAGTAAATTCAATTATGACATAAACTCTGATATGAATATTGTGAAAATAGCGCCAAGCGAAGATAGCGAGTTTATACTTGCAATAACCCATCTAGAACATACGACACGTTATCTTATCAGCAGTTGCATAACGTTGCTTCACCTTTGCGTGTCCATTAGTTAGTTAGTTGTATGTATATTGAAGCGAGGGTCGAGCCCCATATCCCCATAAAGCAGGGAGTGTACCGCCATCATCATCACTCAACCCAACAGGGGAAGACTCATATTATTTTTAAAGTCGAAACGACGACGCATGCAATCGTAAATCTTATGAATTTTTCAGTCACGAAACGGAATCTATAAGTTGTTATTGTAAACAAACATCACGTTAACAGACGTAAAAATAAATCGTTTCAGGATATTTGTTTGAAATATTATTTTACCGGTCAAATGTAAATAAATATGAGGCAAAAAAGATTTAAAAATGTTTCTTAGCAGAGCGTGGTTTCGATCCACGGACCTCTGGGTTATGGGCCCAGCACGCTTCCACTGCGCCACTCTGCTACGGGGGCGGGTGGCGAATTTCCAAATATACTTCTTAAGCAGTTACTGTGTGTGAAATCTATGTATTTACAGCATATTTTCCTCTTACAGTAAATACGCTGCTTGGTAGTAGCTAGCAATCTACAAATTTTTGAAGAATGACTGTAAACATTATTTGTGTAATGAGATGTAGAACTGACGAGACTGTCCGTAGGTCACAGCCACTTTTTCCGAAACTATAAGAACTATACTGTTGAAACTCGGTAAGTAGGTAGATATGTAGATGTATTCTGTGAACCACATTAAGATTATGACACAAAAACAGAAAAAAAGAACAATAAATTTAGGCGGTTCGGTAAGTAGTTTTTTTAATACGTCATAAAACGGAAACCACAATTTACCTTTCGTTCAATCAAGTCAAATAAATTTTAAAAAACATTTCATTTAAAACCTTAATTTTCAAAAATGCACTATTATTAAAATATTGATCAAAGTTACAACGAACTTCAAGATTTTTTTTAGGTATACTATGTATGTTACTTACTGCTTGCTGCCTTGTGGGTTCCCCTTCATAGGTTGGCCGCTTTTTTATTTTATTTTATTGTAGCAAAACAAAAATATGTATTAGATGTACAAAGCCTTGCTACTTTTTTGTTTGTTTTTAATTTTGTACCTAAATATTTTATACGAGAGAAAATTGTTCTTAGAAAAGAAAAACTTATAAATTTGCTATGAATTACAGTGAAAGGACAATATAATATCTACAATACAATATAATACAGTTTCCCTCGAAGAGCTTTCGTTCGAAAGTTATGAAATAAAAGTTTACGACCAAAGGAGCGCTACATAATAGAGTTAAGTGAATATTATTATTTAAACACGAGGGGGCTTATTATAATTAAACCTAAATGTCAATTAGTTAATACAATACAAGTAAAGTATCTTGTGGAAATTCGACTAATATTATTCTTGGTTTGAAGAAATATTATATAAATCGCTTCCATGTGAAGTTAAAGTACTTGTTATTTTAATTAAATGGAAAAATAGTTAAATATTCTAATTAGTTAAATTAAATTTGTGTTTCAACGTTTAATAGGCGTGAAGTCGGGCGGCTGTTGTTTCAATCAGGGCCCCGCTTCACGAAATTGCAGTTTAGAAATAACAAGTATTATTTGAAATACATTGCGTAGCCAATATGATAGAAATGAAATTGATAATATTTTGGTGACTAATTGGCTAGAAAATGAATATCAAATTGTTTTTGTTACTTGTGAAATAGTATTGTTTCGTAGAATGGGCCCCAGAAGCCGGTAGGCGAGTTTGGACCGTAATGCGCAGCTCAAAGGGCCGCTCGTAATTGGGACTGGTAATTAATTAGAGCCACTGACCGGACTGCTCGACTATTGGAAGCATTCCTCCTTCTCTGCAATTCATGAGTTTTAAGTAAAAAATTGTAGTCTATTACATATTTATGTTTTTTTTTATTCATACCATCCAGCGATTAAGGAATTCATCACCAATTAATTGTAAAATTGTTTAAGATCGAAACCGCAAATTCTTGAAAAAGCATATTGGAATTATCGATGAGTTTTTTTTTTTTTTTTTCGGCGATTGATGATTACACAAAATTTATTCCATTACAATACAACGCACTATAAGAAAATATAATTTAATTCGCACTGTCTTATAAGTTACAGAGTTAGGCAGGATCAAGTAAATTTCACAGCTAATGACACGTTTCTAGTATCTAGATGGCAGTGATTACTTCGGCTAGTTTATCCGATATGAGATTTTAATGAGTTTTCTAAGTAACCTGTACGTTGATCAGCGAGTTCTTCACGGACGAAGAGAGGCTTATTACATACGCTCAAGTTTACCAAGAAACGATTTTAACGTAGCTGGCTTGGTGGCAACATTGCGCTGGCGCATGGCGCATTCGTGACGC
The DNA here is from genome assembly GCA_948473455.1 of Teleiodes luculella. Lineage (NCBI taxonomy): Eukaryota > Metazoa > Arthropoda > Insecta > Lepidoptera > Gelechiidae > Teleiodes > Teleiodes luculella. The sequence goes on from OX419584.1 coordinate 8,647,916, forward strand.
GCAGGGAGGCGGTATGACGGGAGGCGCGTGAGACCATTTTTACTAGTATTCGCTTTACGCCTCGATACTAAACGGATGTCACGTCCCGCGCGCTTCAGAAAGCACCGCGCACATGTCTCAGACCTCCAAAATTTTTGATATGTGTCAAAGTAAATAAAGAATGACAACCATCATTTCCCGCCGCGGTTATGGATACGTTACGGAAATTAACAAAGAGAGGTCGTGTTGTAATACGGTGCCACGTGCTGCTTACGAAAGCTCCCAAAGCTTTAGTATACAGATAAGATTACTAACTGGGACATCAGTATAAAAGTCTATGTGACTGTTCGGTTGCTTATCAGAAGAATTGCCGTAATTTTTTCGTGGCTTGTTGTCGTGACGTGACATGGTTTACCTATGCATTAACAGCCTTCTGGGTGCTTTGTTCAGCGATATAGGTTTATAGTCGAGTGATAAACAGAATTTAATCGCTTATTTGCTTCATTCAGAGCTGCTTAATTTCTCAATATACTTACCACCTGTCCATGCCAATAGCAATGCCTTTTTAATTTATAAATGGACGGAACAGAAAATTCTTCAGTCAGATACCGAACGAATAATGTACTGTACAACGCATATACTTGAGCATTACAAAACCCATCAATTTAAATCAATCTCCTTCTTAAAGCGGTGTATACTTATTACTGTACTGTAATAAAAGTTAAATGATAGCGTATAATAATTACGGAGCAAGACAATGAGGGTTGATCATCAAAAGCACGGCGCCGCTTCCGTTGATTTATCGGCCTTTGGACAGGGCCCTTTGTTCTCGGGACTTAGCCCGTCCCCACTCGATTCAAGCCACATGTCTCCGAATCAAGCCGCGGCTCCGCCACCAATATCAATCCAATGTTGCCCACACAGAAAGAGTTACATTCTCAGTTACGAAAATCTTCATTCTTAATTTATTTGTGTATTGTAGCGACGACAGTGCGTAAGAACATCTTAAGCAAAGCTGCATAAGAAAACTATCATAAAGTTTTGGTTTTAGCTGGAGAAGGAATTGCGTTACATACTATAGTAGTCTCTACTTTAGATCTTGAGTAGTCTCTTATATAGATCATCCCTGTCAATTTTGCCTACGTCTACGTACCTACTCATATTTAATAACTTTCTCCGTGATGTTTGATGTAGGCGAACATGACATACTGCAAATATATTAATCTTTCTGCACGAAAAACATATATACTTGAGCCAAGACATAAATATAATACACATTTTATGTAAGTACTAGAAATGATCCTCGTATGTCTTCTTACTTTTAATATCTCGCGACTTATGATATTGCAACTTGTCAAGCCTCCATCCGAGCTTGGCTGGCCGGATACAGCTGCTTCCACGATTCCTAGATACACAGGATATATATATGTATATATACAGCACGTAGACCGGGCGACTAGCCCTTACCATAAGTACATTACCTCGTTACCGTCACAGCACTTCACACGTGCATTAGTTTTACCGGGATAGGGTAAGGGACGTGAAGATAAACGCCAGGATACTGTATTCCAAGGTCCTCAGGGCAAGGCAGGCGACTGGTTCAGGGTGCAGGGTGCAGCTACTATTGAGTTTCCGCGGCTCTCTTCTTTTCAGGCTATCTTGTTCCTTATTGCCTCTGCTTGAAGATACATTTTGCCGTGGCAAGATTTACCTTGAAGGATCGAGCATGACGTATGAGAGAGCCGCGTCTAAACCGCCCGTTTGAGCGCGAGTTAACGGTAATTTGTACTATGCGCACTGCCTTTCCCATTGAATATCTCATTTATTCATTTATTTACAATGTTTTACATATGTTTTTCAGAAAGAACACAACTTTTATAATACAGAAAACATATTTTAAAACCATCAAGTTAATTAATTAATAAAATATAGCAAGATTAAGGCAAAATTTTACAAGAATTTACTTTATACAGTTTAGCTAATTTCTTTATTTTACATTAAAAAGAGGAATTTAATAGATTGCCTTATTTATTTCTAACATCCTAACTGTATTTAGAAAGATTCTGTTTCAGAAGTGTATCATACGCAAATGTGAATTTTGTTTGCTTATTAAATAATTTATTTATGTACCAATCTTAATATTAATGTGTATGGCGATAAACATCGCGGTTATATATGAGAATAAATGTGAGTAAAAACGATAACTATGTAAATAATATGTGAAATCGAAAAGTAAAAATTTAAATTGAACATAACACGAAATTGAACATAAGACAAATAATAAAACGTAGAAATGAAATCTTATATCTATAATCATGTCTTATGTACTAAAAGGAAGTAAATAAAGGGAAAAACAACGAAAATAAACACCTTTAATAGGTCTCCAAATACATTTCTTATAAGTAACTAGATTAACATGAAAATTAAATAATAGAACTTAATATCTACAAGGAAATGAGTAAACCAAATGTAATTATAATATAATTTAATCAAATTCTTATTTACAATCAAAATCGAAGTCATTATCGATGGAGTTTTGCTGCTGTCGCATATTTCGAGATGTCGAATATTACTTTTTCGAATATTATACATTTGATATTTTTCTTATGTAGCTGACAGCATTATATATTGGAAATAACAAAGCAAAACGATGTTAAACATGTATTTTAAGGTAAAAAATGACTTTAAAGTGCACGGCTCTTCTAAAAGGTAACGCTCGGTTACCCCCACTTGTGGCGCCACCTGGTGGCGAAATTTAGCGTAAGTTGTTTGCTCATCTTATGAGAGCCATGTACTTGAGATAATCTTATCGGTTTTGCTTTGTTTGTCTATGTAATAGCGTTATATGCTTTCCTATATACAATATTATATCGTTCCTATAAGAATTACGGACATATTAGAATCTAATTGGACATTAGTGATGTCTTGTAAGAGCGTAAATTCTTATAGGAAGATTGCGAGCAAAGTACATAAGCTAACTAAGTCTATTACAGAGTTTGTCGTTAGAGGGCCGGGACGAGGCGGGGTAGGCGGGGGTTCACGGAGCGGTAAGGTTCACAATGTTGGTTCGCCGACAGATATGATACTGGCGAAATTTTATTCTCGCCCATATTATTTACGAAAATGCTTTCTCCTATTTATTTTATTCGTCCATGTGGAATGTGAGCAGGTGAAGGTCGTACTTGATATTAAAAGCCTCTCAAAGTAGGGGGAGGATTCCCTCTAGAGAGATGACCACACTGTTGACCCACTTAAGAACTATTCCAGTTTTATTAACGAGACGATTGAATATTGTAAAGGGCCTCGGAAAAAATAAGTCACAATACTGTGTAGTCAGAAGATATTTTAACAAAAAAGGGTTTGTTGTTACAAAGTATAAGAAACGGAGACGGGAAGTTGAAATTCTTCACGTGCGTTAATCGTCCTTATACAAACAAGATTGTTTAAGTAGAGAACTGTAACTGTGGTTTAAAGTTATTTTTGTAATAATATTGTGGTTTTAAAATGATTAGTGTCACCATATCTCCCCTGCCCACCCCCGGGCGCTGCTGCCGTGTAGGCTCGTCGGTAGGGATTTGTCGAAATACTTGCGGCGGCGGATCGTTTCCGAGAATTAATGTCCACGCGCACTCCACGACAGCTCCATTGTGTTTTGAATTTCGGTTCACCAACCTACGACTATGAGTATTGCGATTGCAACACTGGCTGGTATGGTACCTACTGGCACCCTATTGTGAATGATTGCGCCGATTTATTTATTTACAAAGTGAACAAGAGAGCTTCGAGAGCAACATCGGCCGTTTGCTATCATTAGGAAATAGAGTCGTCATTTGTCAGGACAGTTGGATTCCTCATTGTTTGAATTCAATCTGCTCAAACAGCTGTTCAATGAAATTTGATTCAGTTAGTTAATGGACCGTGTGTGATAGCTTTATGTCAATCTTGATTAGGGGCTACCGTGCAGTTGTGTTGTAAACTTTTTGTTGTAGAGAGCGCATGCGCTGCGCACGAGCAGCGCTCAGGCAGGTGCGCGGGCCACGTGTGCTGCGAAGGCGTGATGTGATTTGTTATATATTAAAAAACATTGTCTTTACTCTTATTATAAAGAGGAAAGGTTTGATTGTTTGTTTGCATCGAATAGGCTCCGAAACTACTGAACCGATTTCAAAAATAATTTCACTGTTGGGAAGTTGCACTATCCCCGGGTAACATAGGCTATATTATATTTTCAAAAAGATCCTTGCTAAAGCTCCAATAATGAAACCCAAGGAGTAAATAAATTACGTAAAGTATTCATAATAATTGAATATGTTCCGAAACTACTGAACAGTTTTTGATGAAACGTGGTACAAAGATAGAATAGACCTTGGGAAAGAACATACGCTACCTTTTACCGCAGGAAAATTCGCCATTCCCACGGGAAAGACTGAAAAACGCGGGCGGAGCTAGTAAAGAATATTTTTACAATGATTCAGAGAATTTTTGTTCCTATATCCTTTGGTGGCGATTTTTGATCGGTTATAGTAGCGTAATGATGATTCGAAAATTAATACGCTGCCTTAGTCATTCATAACATAAGTCATACAGCATATTTCTTATCTTTTAGGAAGTCTTTAGAGATACATTAATGGTTTATTTGTGGTACGAATAGTCTTCTGGGTAAATAACGTTAAAAGCACTCGGGCGGCTGGTGTCTGAACAGTGGCAGATAAGTGAGACAGGGAGTGATTTATTTCTGACGATTTCAGGGCACAGTGCGAGTATCGATCATGTGGGCCGCAAATGGCGCCACTGGCGGCCGGCGCCGGCGCCCGCGCACACCCGTGACGTCAGCCACCAGGAATACGCACAAAGCCTGTATTCTGCTTAGCAGATTGTACTTACATACGGTTATTTCATACAATCTAACATCGCTCTGTGCTTACCAATTAGAGTAATACCAGTGGAATCGGCTGTTTCCTGTCCGAGCAAACCATCGACGTAACGAGATCTGATTTATGGCTGTCAGTTACAATTTGCTAACGAGTGCAAAACATGTCGGGCTGGAGATAAGATCGTGGCCTGTGCCCGCGCGCCGCTCGCTATTATTATTGAATGCAAATTGCAGTCGGGATCAAGCTAGTGCCACGGAGTTGACTGAATAGAAACTAATTATTTACTCACGCATTGTGCTGTCACCACTTGTCTACAAGCTTGCAGCGGTGGAGAAAACGCACAGGGACGGAGACAGCAAATACATATTCTGATTCTGACAGGCAAAATTATCATAAATCTGTCAGCATTATCATGCTTTAATACGTCCACTTGACTAATTCGATTTAAATCCAATAGCGTTAATTATATGACAGTTATACGTCTTGTAAGTGTAACATGAAAATAGATCAGTTAAAGCATGGACGAGACATAATATGGTCAACTAAATAGGTATAGCCATAGTCAGTCTTGTTCTGCTCAGTATGTATTAAAGTCTTAACCAAATAAATAAACGTCTATTGTGTCCGAAAGCTCGGTTTGTAGCAAATAGAATAAAAAGCGTCAGTAATTGCAGCGCGTGCTTCGTTAGAATGGCGTCGCCTCCCACCGTTGGGCTGCATTGTGGCGGGAGGCAGATTAAATAATAGTCGAAGGTATGTTAAACCTGGAGGGATAAGGCCGCAGGTAGGCAGAGCCGGGTGCTCGGCCGGGATGGCCGGTGGTCGAAACGAACCGACACATACGGTCCAATTTTTTATTAACAACGAATGGACAGCTCTAAATAATTTGTAACTAAGAATTTTATTTTTAGTTGTGAAAATACACTTACCAATGGAAAAAACGAGTCTTTTGCGGTATATTTTAATTAGACGTCGCGTCGTATTATTTAGTTAAAAAATGGTTCATTAAATACCCCTATCCTACCAATAGCCAAGCAACAACCACCTTCTTTTTAAAAATTCCTAAGTGATTTAAAACTAAACATGAACGAAAAACAAAAATTGAAATTATTATCTTCAAACCACAAAGATAAAACTACGAGTTGAGGCCGCCATTGAAAAGACATCAACGCGTGCTTTGCTACAGCGGCGTAGCAAAAGGCTCCGAAATAATATATTCATTGATAAATAATTGCTACAAAATTATTGAAGGCGCGTTATAAATACAAAACTTTTGAATTTATTTTATTTTTTTAATTATCATTTTTTATTAGCATTTTTTAATTTTGCAAAGTGCCGTCCAAATGTCAAAAGGTACAACAAGGAACGTTATAGTGAGCTTTAATTTAATAACTATATTAACTCTACAAAATAATTAGGAAATACAATTGACAATATTTTTTAATCTTTTTACCTATATTTGTAAAGATACAGATAATTTGAAGATTGCGTTAAATAATTTCGCTAAGCTTGTACGCAGACTTGGTGGTCAATTGGATGGGCAAGGAGATGCGGGTTCAAGTCCGGCCCAAGCTCAAGGATTTTCATTTTTCGTTTCGATTTATATGTTGGTTGAGTCCCGATATAAAGGATATGTATGTTATTATATAATAATAATACGGTTGTTGTATTGTTTGCAGAAAGAGGGCGTGGCGCAGGCGCACTCGTTCCGCAGCAAGTCGTTCCGCAAGCCGCGGCCCTGCCACTGGTGCCACCAGCCCGTGCACCAGGGCTCCACCTGCAGAGGTAAACAACAATACAATACAATACAAAACAACACAAATTAACACAATGCCATCTTCGGATTAGTCGTTCGTTACATAATCCCGCATAATATAAATTAATACACATCAAAAAGTAGTGATGCAAAAAAATTTGACTATAAAATGATTCTAACTGAATTTTAAATTATATTTTTTTATTTTATGAAATATTTATTTCTGGGTTTTATTTTAATTACTCGTTTCATGCTAAATGACCACATACAAACCCCCTGATGTGTACTATCAGACCTACTAAACATCCACGAGAAGTCAGTTTATAGCATTTTGACGCTACTTTTTTGGCTCAAATTTAAATTGGCATCACTACATAGTATAAAATAAAGTCGCTTTCTCCGTCCCTATGTCCCTATGTCCCTATGTCCCTATGTCCCTATGTCCCTTTGTACGCTTAAATCTTTAAAACTACGCAACGGATTTTGATGCGGTTTTTTTTAATAGATAGAGTGATTCAAGAGGAAGGTTTATATGTATAATACATGCATAATATACTGAAGGATAACCCACAATAACCATTTTCCCGTGCGGAGCCGGGGCGGGTCGCTAGTTTGTTATAAAACAAACAAGCTTAGTTGCAATATTTTTATGCGTGGTCAAAATATTAAACAGTCGAATCGGTATAAAACCAAGAGACATTTCATAAAAGGCACGATGTACATTTTGAATTTCAATTTTTCGTGGCAAAGTGGGTGCTTAGCATTCATTTTGTTTATTCCACTTGCTGCGCCGCGACTGGCATTCAAAGGTCATTGGCGAGTTAGTTGTTGACAGAATAAAATAAATTGTTGACGAACGCTTTGACGATTGTTTAAATTAAATGTCACGTTTCGAAAAGAAGTTGCCGTAATGTTTTGACATGAAACACTAGCATGGGAATGTTCCCAGCATCGGCGAATTGGGGATATTGAACTCGGCCATCATTGGACGCGAGAGGCATGGCAAAACATAATATTATAATGCACATACATTTGAGTTCGTAGCTATCCAGCGTATAATTTTTTGACGAGTAAACAACTTAATCAATCTGTCAAACTTGTAAGTACCTTTTTCTTCTGACGTGTCGATAGCTAGTATATACAATACAATATTCTATCCCTAAAACTTTTATATTGACTGACACGGCACTAATACGTATTTTTAAAATTTATTATGAGTCAGGCATACTAAAGTTATGTTTTGTAAAAAAATGTACGGTCTTACAATATAAAGGTTAAATACCATTCATAATTGTAGGTAATTTTCCTACGGCCACGTCCATACTTGAAATTCCTATTACGTACTCCTATTCATTTCTGCTATGGAAAATATTTGCTCCTAAAGTGTATATTCTGTTTGTTTCAGTGTGCAAATATGTCTGCCATACGGCGTGCGAGAGTAAGGTGAGTTGTACAATGATGTAATATTTATATTTTGAAGCTTTATAAACAACAAATTCAATAGATACAACGTGTAAGTGAGGGCTCAGCAAGCACTGGAAGCACATGCGCGCGCAAGTCAATGGCTTTGAGTATTTTTTCAAAAAAAGAAACATTTTTATGAAATGAAAGAAGAAAAAGAAATAAACACTCCCATACAAAATTGACAGTTTGTATGGCAAAGCAAATGTCAAAACACATATCCTTTCAGTATTTGCTAAGCTCTGAGTTACACCCTGTATGTGTATGTAAAACTACATACTTGTAAATAAACGTTGTATGTACCATGTGAAAATGTAACGCCCTCTGTCGTGACATATAGCAAACGTTAACATCCTATTGTAAACGTAGCGGCAGCGGCGGCGGCGTAGCAATTTCGTAGCACGCGCGTACGCATCATATGGTAGCTGTACTACCGTGGAATTTATAATGGCTACTACTAGATGGCGACTGCAAGCGAACCAATTTAGCTTATACTTATTGTGAAATCGTTATCGCTACATTCAAATTATATCTCTAAATTAAGTATTTAAATTCTTGGCACTATAATAACGAATACCATTGTGATTCCAATACAAATAGTGGGGCTATTAGAGTTGATATGACGGATGTTCGTGACACGGCGACGTTGTTTGCCGGCTTATCCCGGCTTACTCGAATTTATTCATAAAGCAGATAACAGCCGGTCCCACTGGCGTGCCAGTGCCATGTCGGGCTATTACTAGCATGCTCGCTGACTGGCTTGCCTGATGCCAATCAGCCGCCCAGTCACGCTTCCATTGTTCCCTGTTTGCCCAAATTGAACACTTTAAACTAACAATACCTACGTTTTAGTTGCAAATTGGGTAAACAAGATTGTATTATCGCGATAGGCAAGGTTAAGGTCATGTTTAATTAACTTGCAAATACAACACCATTTTATTTGGATATTAACGCGTGACTAAAGATAAGAATTACTTAATACAACTAAATATATTTGTTAAAAATCCAGTACTTTTGCAGTTTTTTGGTCATAGTATTTTTTTGCACGACTAATGTTCAAGACACATTATTAATTTAATGTTTACAGAACAATATTATCTTACTATTGTATTTTCTTTTTACTTTCGGGTTCTTTGAGTCTTGAGTTCCTGACTCTTGCGCAGTCATCTCCGCAGCTTCTCCATCAAACTAACACGCCCGGTGCGCGCACACGCATAATTTTGGATCTTAATTTTGCAAAATGCCGTCCAAATGTCAAAAGGTACAACAAGGAACGTTATTATAACGAAGTGAGCTTTAACTTATTAATTATATTAACTCTACAACATAATTAGGAAATACAATTGACAATATTTTTAAATCTTTTTACCTATTTACGTAAAGATACAAAAAATATTAGAAACTTATATAATTTGAAGATTGGAATGAAATTGTGAAAATTATTGGATTGACAATAGATACGCTGATGACATAGAGTATTGAATGGCTAATGATCATTGAGGTACACTCGTAGTAAGAACGCTAAATGCCAAAAAAAGAACGTCTACCTACACTCACGGGAACAAAACATCCAACACAAACAAACTCCTATTCCATGATACACCTGAAAATTGAAAATACGTAAAACTTATCCACTCTTTCTTTCTCATCATCATTCACTTTCAACTTTATCCGAAAGACCTCCACTGCTGCACGAAAGAGTGCCCCAGGGATCGCTACACCGGTCTTATAGTAAAGGAAAAAAATCGTATGGGGCCCGGTCTTTTATTCACATAAAAATCTAACCACTATATAGAAAAAATATATAGATTCTAGACATAAAACTGAGTCCACATGTCCAGTTGTGGAATTTAAGTGCCCCCCATTTAGGAGATATTAATTTTTTTCAATGTGAAAAAGTTGTACACTCAGCAAGTCTATAAAACGCACCTGCCACTACCTATCTCTTTCTAACACCTAGCTAAGGCTACTCTTGTCTTCTCTTTCTTACAAGGTTATTAAAATAGTTAACTAAACCGCGAAAACGATTTTCAGTGACATTATGCGAGACATTTACAGCACATGCTATGCTCATTTTTGAAGTTTTGAATACAGAATAAATCGTTTTCGCGGTTTAGTAACTATTTTGTAAGAAAGAGAAGACAAGAGTAGCCTTAGCTAGGTGTTAGAAAGAGATAGGTAGTGGCAGGTGCGTTTTATAGAATTGCTGAGTGGACAACTTCTTCACATTGAAAAAAATTAATATCTCCTAAATGGGGGGCACTTAAATTCCACAACTGGACATGTGGACTCAGTTTTATGTCTAGAATCTATATATTTTTTCTATATAGTGGTTAGATTTTTCTGTGAATAAAAGACCAAAAAAAGCCATGTCCTTTATTTAATATTGCACTTACCAGTAGAGAAAGGGCTAAAATTAATAATTCATTTATGTAAAAGTTGCGCTAGAGCAGCTAAAGGATGTCGGATAGCCCGAGGGGGGGAGGGGGGTGACCGGTCTCGTTCCCGAGTGTCTCCGTGTCCCACGGCGGGGTCATAGGCCACGGCTGGCTCTCCAGCCTCGAGGGAGGGAACCTCCTCCTCTCAAATATTCACCTAGGACCACGTCCAAAGGTCATGCGTGTTGCATCAAAACAATTATTTGATTGCGCTTTTATATTACGTTCAAAGGTGAGCTTATTTCGAATTACAATAGATCTAGCCACACACTAGGTTTTGGGATATAGTACGAGTAGGTAGGTAATTATATTTTATCACAAAAAACTTATTTAAAATATTAAATTTCCTGCTTTTGTTTAAGTACATGTCGTCGTCGTCGTTAATAGCTCATATATGTCCCCACCGAGGGGCTCGAGCCTAAGTACATGTAACATTTTATTTTATGTATGTAGTTTAACACATAATATTGTTACTTTTTATTTATATGTATTTTTAGCTTTAGCCGACTGATTAGGAGTCGAAGTGATCATCACCATAACTTGAATTATATTATTATAGACTACCGAGAACTTTCATGAATTGATATCAAGATTCAAGGACATGGAAATGCTATTATTTATCGCAATATCTGGTATTCACTGTTATCTGATCGCAGCTCCCGGCGGGGTGATCCATCTACATTGCTAATGACGAGAGCCGCTGCTGTCACCGACCATTACTAGTTAATATCTTGTAGGGTAACTGTCACTATATTATGGAGATTACACACCACTACGACTACACCGTTTATTGTAATCGCAATTCCTTTAGTAATATTCTCGCCGACAGTGATTTTACGATCTAGATATAACGTCCTTATCGCTGATTAAAATTAAACTACAGTTTCTTTAATCGTCCTATTCCGCAAGTTTTCCGTCGAAATAAAAATACCTCATCAGTAGACAGCCCTGTGTAGCGCATTGCCGCAAAAGAAAGATAAAAGGATTTAAACAATATTGGACGGACAAATTCATATGGACATGCAGACCAAAACTCGTAATAATTGGTCGTAAATATAGTGTTGTGAAAGGGTCGATAATGTCGGTGTCGATGGTGTTATGTTATCACCCCGGTTGCTATCAGTCGCACCGCGGCCGCACTCCAGTCACGCGGTACCCGTTATGGCTGGGCTTCATTTTTAGTGAGAGAAATTGACGCAAGCCAACCTGCCAGTTTGGGAAAATTTATTGACGTGACTTATTAAGAAGTTAAATTTAACTTTGTTTTACACGACGTACTATAAGTGTCAAACCAAAATTATGAATTAGGTACCTTCAAATATTTCAATTTAGTTAAAAAAGTTGTTCGTAAAACTGTGCAATAACTTTAATCCGTTACTTACATTTAAAATGTACTTAAATTGAATCGTAAAATGGCTATAAACTTTGCACTGCAGTGTTTCTACGACACGCGACCGAACATATCGATGAAAACCAACATACTTACCGACTCACCCCAGATATATTCAAGTGAAGAGATTAAGCTGACGTTGAAAAGAAATTCATAGAATAATAAAAAACCAGTAAAATTTGAGAGTTGACCTCGCGTGGATAGGGTTGCGCATGCACGAAGTTCTAGTTAATGTTTGTTACATACACGTCCGTGTTAAAGTCACAGATTTACATACGTGTTTCAAATTTCGACTCAACAGGTCCAGTAGTTTTGAAGAAAATCAGCTGAGACGGAACCCTAAAATCCCAATCGAAAACCACGCATTTTTGTGGTTGTATTGTATACAACATAATAATTATAAATATTTTGCACTGCGATGAAGTTTAGCGTCGAGAAGGAATTTACATCAGGAATCAATCATTCTTATAAAAGCAAATGTCAATCAAACCATTTCCGACGTCGCGTCGCGTCGTCGTCGTCGCCCTTTAACAAGAATAGCTTTTTATGAGGAATCTTTAATTTATTTTGTCATCAGCATGGAATAATTTTTTTTAGGACAAACTACAATATTCCAACCAAACTGTAGGAAATTTGACAATATGCGTTTTGTTCTACTGTTCGGTGCACCTACAGGGATTCAAACCCGGAACATCCGCAATGTGACGCGAAGATTTTGCCACCCTGCTACGGAGGTTGTAATGACAGCTGAAATTAAATAAACTCTCTCACTCTCACATAATCTCTAGTCTAGATAGACACTTTCCGTGTGTGAAATGTTTTACAGTCGTACGTACTTCGAGAGTAGATTTTACCACTATTGTCTAATATAGTGTTCCTTGCGCGATTGCGCTCGGCAATGCGGAAGCATGAACGGAAGCTTAAATTATGGACTCTTACATTCGCGAATTGATTAAATTTAAATTTTATGGAACACGTTTTCATTGCAAGGAAGGGATAAGAAGATTAACAAACCCCACTCGGAACTTGGAAACTCGTAAAGTCAGCTACAAAGGAGTTTGAAGGAACATGTCGGGAGGGATAAGTGGTTTTAGTCCCACAGGACGTTATTTGAAACTCGGAATTCCGTTCTAACGTTAACAGAAAATTACGTTTAATAGAATCACCCAGAGTGTTAAATGTGCTTCTCTCTCTGGTTTGTTTATTGTAAAAAGGAACGAGTCAAACATTTTGGCATACACTTAATTTATTTATTTTTATAAAGTGAATGTGCGTACGTATTCGGAAAATATGTACTTAAGTTGATCTGTTGAAAATTACCTAAGGGTACATTTCTTAATTGCGGTTTAATGAAGCTGGCGTAGGTGTGGGATACACGCCTTTAACGTGTTCCTCAGGTTCTGAAAACATTCGAACAGATAAATGAGAGTTGATTGGTAACCAAGATAACATAAATGGTGAATAAAATAAAGACACTGCAGCAGTGAATTCTGTAACGAGACGGCACAGGTGCAGTAATATATTCACAATTTTAAAGCTAAGGCTTTAAACTATGTCGAATAATTTTGAATACTATATATAGCTTACGAAATGTGAACAAAACAATGAAAAGTCACATCTTAAGCAGGCAAAGAGCAAGTCTACTGCCAAGAATAAAATTAAGACCGTCCATATTCATACGTTTAGTGTTTCCACAAAGGGTGTCGTTGTGTGCCGTTAACTGGGAGTCAATGATCCGAATCCGTGACGTCATCGCCCATTCAGCCACTTGTATAAACAAGTTGTTTGGAGCAAAGATGGCAGTGCGACCCATATTTCATACCTCCGACCGACACCGCACGGTAGCAGAAACATGAAAGCTTCATGCATGGCCATACGTGGCAATTATATTTATTTGATTGCAATATCTATATAAATAAAAATGAATTGCTGTTCGTTAGTCTGCTTAAAACTCGAGAACGGCTGAACCAATTTGGCTAATTTTGGTCTTGAAATATTCATGAAAATCCAGGAAGATTTAAGAAAACATTGAATTAAAATAAAATATATACCCGAGCGAAGCCGCAGCGGCCCGCTAGTTAGATATAAATTTATTTCTATAATACCACCATATAAATAGGATGAGGGTAGAGAAATCTGTGAGATTAATAAACGCGTGATAAAAAATAGCTAAATGAATATTTAAATATAATCTCGGCTAGAGAGAAGTGTCTATAAGTGTGTATAAATGTCTGACAATCAGTGTGTTGGTTGTTCATAGCAAGTTTTACCAACACATTTCCCGTGGGAATGAGGTATTTTCCCGTGGTAAAAGGTAGCCTATGTCCTTCCTCAAGGTCTATTATATCTCTGTACCAAATATTATCTAAATCGATTCGGTGGTTTTGGCGTGAAAGCGTAACAGACAGACAGAGTTACTTTCGCATTTATAATATTAGTAGGAATTCGTTGTGTACATACTGTGTAAATAATTTCATGACTGCAATGCATTTTCATAACTAATAATCTGATTTTGATAGTGTGTCGGTTAGGATTAAACTTTATAGTCAAAGATAAGTAACGCAATAAATAAATGTAGAGCCACGGCCTGCAATGCTTCCTCCCAAGCAGGTTGATAGTGAAACGCAGTGCGCAGGAGTGCATGCAAATGAGTGCACCGGGCGACTGTCGTGCAAGCTGTTTGGTACTGATGCTGCATCGCTGATTATTTGGAGCTTAGGGTAGCTCCTGTATTCGAGGACCCACGTCTATCCATCGTAGGTAGGTACTAGAGCTACACGCTTTCCTGAAAATGTTAGGTTCCTTTCAATAGAAAGCAAAATAAAAAAAATAAACTTGTAAATTTTAAGGTTTTTAGGGTTCCGTACCTCAAAAGGAAAAAACGGAACCCTTATAGGATCACTTTGTTGTCCGTCTGTCCGTCTGTCAAGACCCTTTTTCTCAGGAACGCGTGGAGGTATGAAGCTGAAATTTATATCAATTACTCAGGTCTACTGTCCCTTGAAGCTGTGAAAAAATCAAACTTCTAAGCCAACGCAATCAAAAGATACAGCCGTTTATGCCGCAAATTTTCGACACTTGCAAGGGAATCAAAACCTACAGGGTGCTTCCCGTGAACTCAGAATCTTGAAATTTGGTACGAAGCAACGTCTTATAGCATAGATAAAGGAAAAATTACGAAATCCATAAATTTTTAGTTACATCACATAATATATATTTTTTTAATAATTTTAACCTTACTACCCATTTCCTCATAAACGCGTAGAGGTATTAAATTGAAATTCATACCAAATACTCAGGTCTATAATACCTTTAAGCTGTAACAAAATCAAACTTCTATGTCAACGCAATCAAAAGAAACAGCAATTTAAGCTGCATATTTTGAAACTCGCAAGTACTCGCAAGGGAATCAAAACCTAAAGGGTACTTCCAGTCGACCTAGAATCTTGAAATTTGGCATGAAGCAACGTTTTATAGCACACATAAAGGAAAAATTCCGAAAACCTTAAATTTTTAGTTACATTACAAAATATATATTTTTTAATAAATATAAACTTATTACTTTTTTCCTCATGAACGCGTAGAGCTATCAAGTTGAAATACTTACTTAGTACTTAGTTACTTAAACGATAAAGAGATCTTTGTCTTAAATTTATGCTCCTCCATCTTTCCCCATTGTAATGTTATGAATTTCATTTTGCAATAAGATTACCATAGTTATGACTCGATTGTCGTAATGAAAGAACTTTGTAAACCTTGCAGGTTTGTACGGAACCCTCGGTGCGCGAGTCCGACTCGCACTTGGCCGGTTTTTTTTTGTCTCATACGTGTGAAATACATAAATATGTCACTATTTATTATATGTTATTTTTAGTCTCAAAATACGCGGTGG